>JAUIMM010000727.1:1200000-1918670 GCA_031769625.1 Taudactylus pleione
AATTGCAAAGCTGCTCGCAAGCATCTTTGCAGTTTCGTCTGTGCAGATATGGTAATGCAGCAGGTGGCATCATGCCTCCTGCTGCATTAAGTATCCGAGCTGCTTTGTCCAATGCAGCATCGGCCGGCTAAGGTGACTCTTGGGGAAATCTCCATGAGCCGACGGAGATACTGGCCTCTTCCCTTCCCCCAACAGCAGTGACACGCCTCCGTTTGGGAAATGGAGGCCATCACCGCCTCCTTCCCGTCCACAAACGACATGAATATATCAAAATTGTTCATTAAAAATTATGAAACATTTCCTCAGTCTATCTGTACACATTACATTGCCCTGCAGCTTTGTGATTTGTTTTGCCCAAGTTATTATCTTCATCCAATAATTCCCCCATTTAAGATAATCTGTGCTACTCCCTTAGCCTCATCCATTTGGATCCATTCCAGAGAGATATGATTATTTTTTTTTATTATTATTATTATTATTATTATTAACTTTTATTTAGAAACTGTGGATTGTCCTGCCTGTAAAAACTTACATACTAAGGGGAAGAGCAGATATCATATGACATGAGAGGAAAACAAGACCAGCAGAAGCGTCAAGAGTCGATTGAATGAGTAATAGGCAAAAGGGAGGCAAGAGAGGAGAAGGTTACAGTAGTCTAAGGGGGAAATCATGAGATTAGACATATTGCTTACCTTACCAAAGGTTCTCTTCTTTTCTTATTAACTGCAAGTCAACAAAAATACACATTTCTGGTTCCAAGACTATTTGAATATTTACAGATTATTGCACTCTTATGCTTCCTTCAGCTAAGATTTTTTAACTCTCTCTATCCTTTTAAAACAATATGCTTCAGATCTCCATAACATAGAAGTAGGATTTATTTAATATATACAATATTATACAATATTACTCGACATGTATACTAATATCCAAGCAAACATGTGAGTGGGAAAAGTCTTGGCCCCTCTTCAGAGGAAACAATATACAACAGATGTATCCCTAGTGATTGGCGCACAAAGAGACTGCCTTTCTCAGATTCACCACAAAAACTTTCACCAAAGTTTTAAATAATACATCAAATAACAAAGAATGGGACTCATAAGCTCGGCACTCTATCAACAGAGGAAGACTAAAAAATTGAGATAGGACAGCCTGAAACTCTATGTGAACCCTAATTAAGAAAACAACTTACAAAGTATTTTACAGGTGGTATTATGCACTTCATAAATTCGACAAATCAATTCTGACCCATCTTGCTGTTGGAACTTTGGCCTTTGAGGAACACTTTATTATATGGGGTGAACTTATCCTAAGATCTCTCTATTTTGGGATAAAGCATACAATCTCCCACGATTAGAAACACTAGACCCCTGGATTTTTTATGTATATAAAACAATGAAAAATTTAAATGTTATGTTTTAGTCTGAATTTCTTCAGTACTTTGACTTATTTTTTTACTCCACCATACTATTATCAGGGGCAAATGTAAATATTATACTTATCTCACACCTACACTTATCTTTTGAGGAAAGATGCAAAGCATCATTGGGCAACACCCCCCTAACATTTTAATGTTAACAATATAAAATATACTAATAGATTAGTTTCATTTTCCTTCTAAAATATGAAAGCAGTTCTTTTTATTATAGGGTAGATCTATTTTTAAGTCAAACTCTATCCCAGACATAATCCAATCTTCAGCCTGAATCTACTCTTTACCATGATTTTTATTATATAATATCTGGACTTCTGTATATGGTAAATTAGCAAATAATTTCCCCATAGCATGTTTTCCTCATAGCACATATTTCATGAACCACAAAAAAACTGTCTGTGAGTCATAGGTTTTATTATAATATTAAGAATGAATAAAGCAGAATCAAAGGCTTAATGCAAGAAATGATGGAAAGCTAGCCCCTGTCATTGTACTAAGGAAGTGTGTTCTATTTTGGTTTCATGTAATCCTCTCAGTACCGTTAACGCTAGAGATTTCAGAATGCAATTCAAATCATTCATTGTTACAGCTTCCAGTTATTTTAATTATAATTTGCTAGAATGGGAAAATAAGGTTGTGGAGAGATTTTTTGTCTATCTTGCAGTATTGTAAAGGCATAACTTAGGAATGTGTGAGGAAACTGGCCTTTGCTTTGTGCATTATGCTATTCCCTTTGAAGACTGAACTATCAATCAATTTTGTAATAAAGTGGAGTGGAAATGCACTGAAAAACTGACAGCTGTTGCCTGCATTTAACATTTAAACAAAAATGCACAGGCAGATCTAATTAAGTAACTGGTCAACAGCTAATGAAAAAAGATGGTACTCTAAGTTAATTAACATACTATTATTTAGCAAGACACATGCTATCATTTCTGCATAATATGAGGTCAATGACATGACTGTTTACAAGTACAATATATTGTAGGAAGGAAGAGTAACAGAACACTAAGACAGTTCTGCTGTTTCTTCAAGCTCTAATGAAAATATAATAATGTGTATAGGAGAAAAGATAAGTAAAGATATTGTAGGGGAAGGGTTATACCCACTTTGAGTAGTTACAGCGTTCTAGGCACACACTTGCACTGATGTATTATCTAAAATGGTAGCACTGAGACATAATACAGTTGTAATACAAAGCTACAGTTGATTATTTTATGAACAAAGCAATTTCCAAATTTTTGATGACCAAGAGTAGATTAAAGTAGTACTGTACATAGAGAATATTTTTTAAATTACATTTTAATAAATTATTGTATAATACTAGTGAAATTAAATTAAGGATCCTCCATTAATTTTAAGTGATTAAATTTAACATATAACTGCATACAGTATTTGCCAACTCTCCCTAAATGTCAGGGAGACTCCCTGAAACAGCAGCAACAAATATGTAATAAAATATGTGTACAAAAACTCGGCGGTAACACGTCAGAGCAGCAAAATGGTCACTAACAATCTCCCTGACTCCCTGAAGAGTCTAGCAATCTACCTGATTGCACCTTACTTGAACAAAAATAAATCCGATATACTCGTATATTCAAATGTGATCATCAGTACCATTTGTCTGCATTGGTTATACGGCACAATGATCCCTATTACTAGAGAGAGAGAGTTCTGGTGTACTCTATGGGCCTGATTCAGTGATTTTCGCAAAGCTGATATTTACGCGTATTGAGCAATTGTTAGCTGTTGTGCATGTGTGAGAGTCTCACATCGAGTTAGATACAACCAGTTCAGCAAACTTCGCATACTGCACCGTTTTGAAAGAATACATTTTGCAGTTGTGAATTAGATGCATATTCCAGCCAACTCAGTATGGGCCTCAGGGCCTGATTCAGACCCGGTAGCAAGCGCTGAGCGCTCGCAACCGGGTCGATGGTGGCCCAGAGTGCATGCGCACGATGGAGCCGGCTCCGTTGTGCGCATGCGCGAGACCCCAATAGCGACGGACAATCTGTCGCTCCGGATCTCACACCAAGGAGGACGTGCTGTCGATGTTGAGTGACAGCACGCCCCCTTTGGTGGGCGGGCCGGGGGGTGGCTGCCCAGTGGAGGCGTTCCCATAAGAACGACTACTGGATTGGCTCCGGCATCTATTTCCTCCTGGTGCGAACGCTGCTCTGATGCCGGTGATAGAGTTTTTGTGTTTCTGGTTCTGGCATTTGTCTCCTGTTATCTAGTCGAGCTCCAGTTCTCCTGTCTAAGATTATTATACTGCCGTTTGTGTCATCCAGGCGGCACAGTTCGCATTCCATCTACCTGCCGTTTGTGTCATCTAGGCGGCACGGACAGCACTCAATGTCCAAGAGTGCGCACTCTAGCGTACGCTGCTCGTGTCAACTCGGCGGCACAAGCCACACTCCAGCGTCAGCTGCTTGTGTCAACCTGGTGGAACAGGCCGCACTACAGTGTCCAAGAGTGCGCAGTTTAGTGTGCGCAGCTCGTGTCAACTCAGCGGCACAGCGGCTGAGCTGTTGTTGCTTCTAGACATTTCCGCTTAAAAATAACAGCATTTACAGTTGAATATTGGGACTGTGTGGCTGCATGCTTGATTTTATACACCTATTAACAATCATTGTGGCTGAAATAGCCAAACACAATTATTAGACATGTAGTACATTATGGGCTCTATTTACTGCAATCCACATTTTGAATGCAGATTGTAGTGTGATATTACCGACTGAATTCGCATTGCGAATTCAGCCAATATCACAGGGATTTACTAAAAATCCCTTGCAGGGGCAGAGCTTGCGATAAAGCTCTGTCCCTGCGAATCCCCTCCGCACACTTATCACGGTAATTTCGCAAAAAATACTGTGTCAAGTACTTATGACTGGCTGCCACTAAGCCCCACCCCTCGACGCTAAGCCCCCTGCGATCACGACCCCTCCCTGAACCCCTCCCCCCGTGACCCCCCTCACTTAATTGCACTTACCTCCGGTGATCGGGCTCCCGTGAGGTCCTCCATGGCTCTAGTCAGCTGATCTCCCATCCTGCACTGGGACCCGTTCATCTGAAGACCGGGTCCCTGTGCAGGATGGGAGACCAGCTGACCAGAGGGTGGACATCACCGGAGCACCGATCTCCGGTCCATGAACTCAGGTAAGTTGATTTTGTTCTTGGTGTCTCCTAGATTGACATACACTAAGGGCCTGATTCAGAGATGGGCAGAGTTCACATTGCTGCTGCATCTTTGGATGCAACAGTGATGTGAAAATATGCTATTGCACCAGGTGGTGTCTGAGGAGAAAAGATGCCTCCTTACAGCACCCGAGAAAGCCAAAGGCTACTCAGAATGGTCGTCTTGCCTGCATAGTTGAGGCCAGGAAATCTGCAGCTTCAGACGCAGACCATGGCCACAGCAATCCCATAAAGTGAGGGTGACATGGCCCTGTTTCCGGAAACACAAGCCAGCTCCACCCAATCCCCCTCCCAAACAGCCACAAGCCTGTCAATCAGGCTGCGGGTTTTGGGAGCTGCAAGAGATCTCACTGTTAAAGACAGATGCATGTACAACTCTGAATGAGACCCTATGTTCTTCATAGTAATGTGCCTAGCTAAGACCAGGCCTGGCACAACTCAATGACAAATTGAGTTCTGTTAATTTCTGATTGATCTTCGTGTTCTCAGTTCCTGCTTTATTCCTCCCATTATTTGCTTGTCATTCTGGACATTAGCCAAGATACTGTAGTGTTTACTGTAATTAATGCATTCTTTCAACTCTGACAAATACTCTTTCCGAGTGGTAGGAAAATAATTGTAGGGGGAGTTATTTTAGACTTAATTGTATCTAAAAAAACCAAAAACAAAAACAGATATTATATTTACAATATAGGTACGGGGCATTTAGGACATTTTCATTATGTTAATGTGCTAAATTTTAATTTGTATTTTAATAAACTCTTATGGAAGTGTGTAAGGAAGATCATGATTTTTAGAATGAGGACATTTTTTAGCAGCTTGGACAGATATTAAAGATGATTGACTGTAAATTCTAATGAAATCCTTGGATGCATAACACCGGCAATAGGTGGCCAAGAAGCAAATGTCATTCTGCCATTGCAAAGTCACTTGTTAGACCGCATTTTGAATATGAGATTTAGTTTTGGGCACCTGTGTATAATAAAGACATAAGATAACGTGACAGGGTTCAGAGACAAGCTCCTTATTAAGGAATGGGGTTAAATTATTATGAAAGACTTGACTAATATGGTTCCTTGGCAGTGACCTAATTAGTGTATTCTGAATCATATGGATCTCTTTGTATTGATGCAAATAGCGAGTTTTAGCATACAGCACCAGGGCTGTAACTAGGGGTTGGCTGGTCGATTGGGGACACCATGGTGCCACGCATCAGGACCTTTGTTCTTATTTGTTTGTAATTGCTGAAAATTGCTAAAAACTGGCACTTGATTCCACTGGTTTGAAGCAGGCTGTAAAATCTATCCAAATCTCTGAATAACATGATGCTATTAAAAGATCTGGATTGATTATACAGCCTGCCTCAAACCAGTGGAA
The DNA here is from genome assembly GCA_031769625.1 of Taudactylus pleione. Classification (NCBI taxonomy): domain Eukaryota; kingdom Metazoa; phylum Chordata; class Amphibia; order Anura; family Myobatrachidae; genus Taudactylus; species Taudactylus pleione. The sequence goes on from JAUIMM010000727.1 coordinate 1,206,014, forward strand.
TTGAGTGTTTTATTTTGCCCGCAAGAGAGGGGTCTGCAGGTCTTCTATAAATACTCCAAACAGTGAGTGCATTGTTTCATAATATGATAAACTATGCTGCATGGTAATACTTTGCAAATACATGCAGGATTATGGAGTTTACAGGCTAAAGCAGTAAATTCCTAAAAGGACATCATTACAGGGTTGCCGACATTCTGGCTGCCCCATCCGGGAGGGGGCAGCCAGATCGGCAAAGCAAGGGAGCGTGGTCGGTATTGGAGGCGGAGCTAGGGGAGTGGCCACAGGTTCACATAATTTTTGGCCCCGCCCCCACCACACAATGACACCTGAATCGCATCATATGCCACCCCCGCTGCTGGGAATTCTCCCATAACTGTGTGTGTGTGTGTGGGGGGGGGGGCAGAGGGAGGCTTGGATGCCTTTCCGGGGGGCCGGGAGCAGCACCCGATTTTCGCGAGACTCCTAGCCGAATCAGACTTGACCTTTTTATAGTACAAGTGGATCCATTCACTAATTTATTTCTGAATGGTTGAACCAATATTACCTGTAATTTATCTAAGGTTGCTATTGCTTATTGCCTGGATCATAAGACTCTGTAAATGCAAAAACTTATTTTACTTTTAGTAAAAATCCACTACAAATTACCACAAATTTAATTAATCACATCTTTTTTATGGAGTATAGTACAGAAATGTAGACTACTGGATCTGATATTTAAGGCATTTATCAATTTTGTTTTCACATATTGGATCATCATTTGGCTTGGCAGCAACATTTAATAATCAGTGTGCCAGTTATCTAATAATATAAGCAGCTTAACAACAGCTATGGCTGCACGTACTGTAATGCTTTCCAGAGCCCTGACTGTCAGCACCCAAGGTCCATGAGGGTTTCTCTTCCCAACAGTCTGCAGCATTTATCTTTTGACCAACAAAGCCAAATATTATTCCTTGCTGGACAGGCTAAAAAAATAGAGAATCCTATGGAAAATACTGCACAAACTGCATCATTAATCTACTTGCTGGAAAAATTAAAAATATTGCGCCAAGTCCCTCAGTTTGCCATGGTAGCTCAGACTCAGATTAGTGTCGATACTAATGGTGATGGTTGCAGCTGTGGGTGCAAAAACAGTGGGCGGAGCGACTTACTGCTTCAAGCTGCACGGATCTTCGAATCAGCCCTACAGAAACGTGCATTAGCGTAAGGTAGTAAAACTGGCTTCCAAAGCATCATGCAAAAACAGCCACTGTCCAACTCAGACCCTAAATGTCATATTATAACTTAATGCAGATGTAGGGACTTGTGGCTTCTTCAAAACACAATACCTATGTTATTATGGAGAATTTGAAAGGAGAATGACAAGGTATATAGATGCAGCTGATTGTAAAAGTGATATCTTAATTACATGAAAGCTTGTGAGAGTGCACTAATATGAAAAACACATATACATATACTGAATCTACAAGATGCTTCAAAAGAAGTACTGTGCACCATTATGAAGTAGGGGTGAGCGGGTTCGGATTTCTGAAATCCGAACCCCCCCGAGCCCCCCCGATCCGAGGCCGATCCGAGTCTGTCTGACTTGGATCTGAAATCGAGGCAAAACGTCATCATCCCGCCTTCCGGGTTTTGGATCCTATATAAGGTACCCGCGTCAAAGTCCATAGGGGCTGGCTGTGTTGTGCTGTGCTACTGTTGTCCATAGGGGCTGTGTCCACTACTTCAAAGTCCATAGGGGCTGGCTGGACTGTGTTGTGCAGTCAGTTGTCCATAGGGGCTGTGTCCACTCCAAAGTCCTGTGCAGTGTCCCAGTCCTAAAAGGGTGCTGTAGTGTTGTCCAGGGGGTGCTCTGTCCGTCAGGGGTGCTCCCCCCAAGTGCTAAAAAAATATATATTTTTTCTGTGTTTGTGAATTGTGTGCGCAGTAGCCGCACGTGCATCAACAAAGTAGTGCCAAGCGTGTGCCTGTGTCATAAGTAAAGGGCCGGCTGGCTTGACCGTTAAAGGGTGCTGTAACCCCCAAAGTACACCCCAAACCAAATAAAAAAATATTTTCTGTGTTTGTGAATTGTGTGCGCAGTAGCCGCACGTGCATCAACAAAGTAGTGCCAAGCGTGCGCCTGTGTCCCATAAATAAAGGGCCGGCTGGATTGACCGCTAAAGGGTGCTGTAACCCCCAAAGGGCACTCCAAACAAAATAAAAATTTTTTTCTGTGTTTGTGAATTGTGTGGTCTGTGGCTGCACGTGCATCAACAAAGGAGCAGCGCCAAGCGTGCGCCTGTGTCCCATAAGTAAAGAGCCGGCTGGCTCATTTCTTAAAGGGTGGTGTAACCCACAAAGTGCACTACTCTCCAGCAAAAATAAAAAAATATTTTCTGTGTTTGTGTGCGCCTTAGCCGCACGTATATATCAATATAACATAAATGGAGGACCAAACTTTCTCCGATAAAAATAAAATAGGGAAAGATCAAGAACCACTTCCTCCTAGTGCTGTTGCTGCTGCTGGGAGTTGTTCATCATCCAAGAGAGGAAGTAGGAACACCACTACTTTTACTAAACAATTGACCCTCCAACAGTCCCTAGCGATGAGGATGAAGTACGACAGCAGTCATCCTGAAGCAAAACGTATAACTGAGGCCTTGACTGCTATGTTGGTGTTAGATGTGCGTCCGGTATCCGCCATTAGTGCAGAGGGATTTAGACAATTGATGGAGGTAGTGTGCCCCTGGTTCCAAATCCCGTCTGGATTCCACCTGCATCCTCAAAGCAGCAGCGACAAGCGTGCGTCTGTCTGTTAAAGGGTGGTGTAACCCTCAAAGTGCGCTCCACAAACAATAAAAAAATTCTTCTTTTTTTTTCTCTTTGTGAAATGTGTGGGCTGTAGCCGCACCTGCATCCTTAAAGCAGCAGCGACAAGCGTGCATCTGTCTGTTAAAGGGTGGTGTAACCCTCAAAGTGCGCTCCACAAACAATAAAAATATTCCTCTTTTTTTTACTCTTTGTGAAATGTGTGGGCTGTAGCCGCACCTGCATCCTTAAAACAGCAGCGACAAGCGTGCGTCTGTCTGTTAAAGGGTGGTGTAACCCTCAAAGAGCGCTCCACAAACAATAAAAAAATTATTCTTTTTTTTTCTGTCTTTGTGAATTGTGTGGGCTGTAGCCGCACTTGCATCCTCAAAGCAACAGCGACAAAGTGCTCCAAAAAATAAAAAAATATTTTTTTTATGTGTTTGTGACTTGTGTGCGATGTAGCCGCACATGCATCAACACAGTAGCAGCGCCAAGCGTGCGCCTGTGTCATAAGTCAAGGGCCGGTTTGGACATCTGGTCCGGACTGAAGGACGTGCCAACAATTTCTGACAAGTCTACTGTCACTGCATATGATACTGTCCTCAAAGCAGCAGCGACAAGCGTGCGTCTGTCTGTTAAAGGGTGGTGTAAACCTCAAAGTGCGCTCCACAAACAATAAAAATATTCTTCTTTTTTTTCCTGTCTTTGTGAATTGTGTGGGCTGTAGCCACACCTGCATCCTTAAAGCAGCAGCGACAAGCGTGCGTCTGACTGTTAAAGGGTGGTGACACCCTCAAAGTGTGCTACACAAACAATAAAAATATTCTTCTTTTTTTTTCTGTCTTTGTGAAATGTGTGGGCTGTAGCCGCACCTGCATCCTTAAAGCAGCAGCGACAAGCGTGCGTCTGTCTGTTAAAGGATTACATTGGTGACAGCATCCAAGTAGGCATGTCAGACAGTCCGTACCTGTACTGGCAGGAAAAAGAAGCAATTTGGAGGTCCCTGTACAAACTGGCTCTATTTTACCTGAGTTGCCCCCCCTCCAGTGTGTACTCCGAAAGAGTGTTTAGTGCAGCCAGGAACCTTGTCAGCGAAAGGTGTAGGAGGTTGCTTCCACAAAATGTGGAGAAGATGATGTTCATAAAATGAATTATCAACTCTTCCAGGGAGACCAGCCTCCAAAACGTACAGAGGGACCTGTGGTTGTGGATTCCAGTGGGGACGAATTAATACTCTGTGAGGATGAGGATGTACACAACACTGAAGAGGGTGAGGAATCGGTGGATGAGGAGGATGAGGACGACATCTTGCCTCCGTAGAGCCAGTTTGTGCAGGGACAGATTAATTGCCAGCTTGTTTTGTGGGGGCCCAAACGAACCAATCATTTCAGCCACAGTCGTGTGGCAGACCCTGGCGCTGAAATGTTTGGTTTGTTAAAGTGTGCATGTCCTGTTTATACAACATATGGGTGGGTGGGAGGACCCAAGGACAATTCCATCTTGCACCTCTTTTTTTTCTCTGAATTATGTACTGTTGGGGCCTAGTTTTTCAAACTGCCATCCTGTCTGCCACTGCAGTGTCACTCCTAGATGGACCACGTGTTTGTGCCGCCCACTCGTATCTCTTAGCATAGTTATCCAGTTACCTCGGTGCAACCTTTTGGATATAAAAACACTATTGTGAGGTGTGAGGTGTTCAGAATAGACTGGAAATGAGTGGAAATTAAGGTTATTGAGGTTAATAATAGCATATGAGCAGAAAAACACACAAATTCTGTGAGTTTAGCTGTTTTTATGCTTTTTTAAAAAAAAATACAGATCCAAAACACAAAACCCAGAACCCAAAACACGTAAGGGTGGTTTTGGCAAAACCAATCCAGATACAAAACACGAAGAAAGATCCAGATCCAAAACCAAAACACAAAACACGAAAAGTGGCCGGTGCACACCCCTATTATAAAGATAAAGAATGTACCAGGTCAGCACAGTTATAAGAGTAGCCGGGCACCTGTGTTTGTGAAAAGGGTAATGCAGTACCAACATAAACTCTAGGTGCTAGATAGTAGCAAAATATTCTACATCTGTCATTCAAGTACACTCAAGATGAAGAAATGTGAAAGGTAAAGTTGATTTCTCACTAAGGACCCAATTCAATTAGGCGTGTCTATGTCATGCCGTGATTAAGTGTGGCTATAAGCCGCAATTACAGTAGCTCCAGACTCACTAATTTTTGTTTGCAGCCCCATAAGGCATTGTACAAAAATCAGCGAGTCTGAGGCGAGATTGGGATGCGAGGGGGGCGAGTTCCACTTCTGTTGCCGGTGTTTCTAGGCCGTTACAAAGACAACTCCCTATTTTAAATAATAACCTTAGTATGAAGATAATTATGAAGCTCTTGTAAACATTGCTAGTACATAGATGCATGTGACACGAGCCAATCAGATTCTGTCTATCTTTTTCTAGAATGCAATAGCAATACACAGAATCTGTTTGCTTGCTATGGGCAACACCACCAATTGTCTGTTTTAAAAGCTTTAGTAAATCTACCCCTCAGTGATAAGGATAGTGATGTAGGGGCATATTCCAGACATCTTCACCAGACGTCCCACATGGCCGCACTACACACGTGGTAGATTTGTACAACCCTATTCCTTTTGTTAGCGTCTTTCACTATTGCGGAAGACGTCACGTGACTGTTTATTGGAACAGACCTTTTGCACTTGGACTTTTCCAGCACTGGCAATTAATTATATAAATATGGCAATAAACAGTACAGTAAATGAAATGCAGCATTTTGTTTTGTTTTCTCAGGATCTTTATAAATAAAGCCCTAAGTCTCTAGGGGGCTTTTCCAGTGCTTCCAGTGTCCCAGATCACCGCCAGACCACCATCCTAAATGCACACTTGCGACATGTACCCTATGCACCAGCTTCTGTTATATGCAGCACCAACATGACGAAAGGGGGCATAGCTCCAATGAGTAAGTACAAATGTGCCAAAGAGTCCCCACTGATCAATAGATTGAGAGGTTTGCACCACTACTCCCAAATATAAATTCCTATTCAAACAAACAGTTATTTGTCTAATTTCTTCATTGAAGGTAAAAAAGCTAGGTGGGTTAGGGGTTAGGGGGAGGGTTAGACACTAAGGGGGGAGGGTTAGGTTTAGGGTGCAGGGAGGGGGAGGTTAGGTTCAGGCACTAGGGGGGAGGTTAGGGTTAAGCACCAAAGAGGGAGGGTTAGGGTAGGGAGAGGGGGAGAGTTAACATACCGACCAACAAGTGTCGGTATGTTAACCCTGTCGGAATCACGATTTCATACCGATTTATATATCATAGCAAATATCAAAACAACAAAACAAACTCTAAACAGTTTTTTTTGTGGTACGGTCTCTTTAAATATTAACTCTAAATTTCACATAAGGGAGAAAGATTATCAATCTTTCCTACATTTGCCTAGAAGTTAAATTAATGCAGCATAAAGATTGTTCCTTGCAGGAAGGGTTCAAGAAATTAATCCCAGTAACTATCAACCTCTTGTTTCTATGCAAAGTAGATAAAATACAGCTCACACCATTAAAAGTCTAGGCTACATTTAAAAACAGTTTACGTAACACTTCTTCACAAGTTTATGTAAGCAATCACCAGAATTGCATACATAATTAAAATCCCTGAAGACTTGATTTACACAAGTTTACTGCATAGAAAATTAAGAAGAAGTAGAAGCCTACAAATCACTTAATTCTGTTCTTCCAGTGCAGGACTCAGTACTAAAAATAATACTGAGCACTGCAGACGCAAAATTAGCATGGCTATCAGTGTCTAACCACTTAAAACTTATTTTGATTACATGATACCGACATCTAGAACTGCTGACCCATTTGTTCAATACCAGTCTTCAGTCTTCAAGAAAAGAGTCTGTGATAGGGCAGAAGTTTGCTGGGTTATTAGAGTTCATTGAAGGGCAGCTGAAAGAGTGTCAGCAAGAAACGGGAAAAAAGCTTTTATCATTTTGGACCACAATATATAAGAGCAGTAACCTAGAGCAACTAAACAACAATTAGCTTTGATCAAATTTGTAGTTAAAATTAGGCAAAGAAAATAAATACTTCATTGTTTGTTATGGCTGACTGTATGCTTGCATTAGTTTCCCAGTTAAAAATATCCATTTTGCTTAATAGCATATTATGCTTCATACATTGTGTTTTATACTTACAAAATGTCCCATTTCATTGCACAGACAACTTTCCCACTAGTGCTAACTTTGCTGAAATTCTGGAGAAACCCAATAATTCTCCCAGAGTCTCGAGAGGAACTTTACTTCTTCTGGATGGTTGGAGAAGTGGATGAGTATGAGGGGAGGATAACAAACTCTTCCTACTTTCTTCTCTTTTATAACACAAATCTTCTTTGTTTTCAACAGCGTTCCCTGCATGCAGTAGTCCACTCTCCTCATACTGTAACTGTTACAACAATGTATCTGCAACTCCATCATCTCAGCTATACACTTCCATTTATTACTACACCACACTGTTGTCTTTCTTACCTGCTCAAATGTTTAATGCTCTGTTCCCTGCATTTTTCTCACTCCCTAGCCTACACAAACAGGAACCACCATCACACCCACATAATACATTATCATTATCATCACATTGTCAAGTCCTTGCCACCTTTACAAGATGGCTCTCTCACTTCTTATTCACTGACATACCGTATACTGGTTATAATTGCCTGGCACTGTGAGTATCTATTAGCTAATAACTACAATTATTCACCATCTCAGTATTACCTAATGTTATTCTATTTACTGTGTAAGAATGATAGGTATTACCACAAGCTAGGTGTATAACCCAATATTTATTAGAAATTGAATCTGTTTTTTTGTCTTTTTCTATAACAAGTTACTATTTTGCTATACAATAATAACTCTACATAGCCAAGTGTCATCGACAAATATGTACACTTTACATTCTAGGCCATCTACAAGGATATTAATGGAAAGACTGAAAAAAAATAGCTATAGTAGGTACCTATGCAATGAATAATTCCAGCTCATTCCTTTATCTTCTAATCTTAAATAATTATAACTGGTACTCTCATCTTATATACTATGCTGTTATATAGAACTGCATCAAACTGTAATTGCACTACAAAGATAAAGTTTGAAACTTTCCATCCTCATTAAAAACTAATATTTCTTTGGCAATGCCAATTTTAAATAAAATATATTTTCCGTTGTTTTGTCACATGATCCACTTGCTTTGCTTTATGGGAGAGAGAGGTAATGTCACAGGGGTAATGTCAAAGGGGAAGGGTTATTGACACTTTTGTCACTGGTGAAGAAGCGGGTGGGTAATCCCAACAACAAGTTTATTAGCCCTGGAGAGTAGTTATTTTTTATATATATATTATATATATATATATATATATATAGTCATATGAGGGGATGCAGTGCCATAGTGGGGACCTATGGACACTGGTGGGTTGGAGAGCTGTGCCACTTGGGATTTATTACCACTAATGAGGCAATAGCAATGGGGGTCTATTGCCACTTTGGGTGTTCTTTTGGCACTTAGAGGTATAGGGATAGGTAAACCACAAAAGGTTTACTGGCCCTGGAGAAGGGATATTATACATATATATAGTGACATATAGGGGGCATAGTGCCATAGTGGAGACCTATAGATGTGTCATCATACAACTATTCCTTTTGGCGCAAAAATTATGGCGCTATTCCCTTGCAGCGTACTTTTACCTACATTTTTGTACTTCTCCCTCAACTTTTCTACTTTTTCTTCAATCTTGTGTCTTAGCTCACAAATAGTGTACTACTGTAGGTCTTTTGTTACAGGAATTGGTATAAGTCACACATTAAATATAATTATGCATGGTGAGAGTCACTCGTTTTGGACCTGTCTTGTGCACTTTTACCTTTACTTTGCTCCAATATAATAATAATAATAATAATAATAATAAGAAGAAGAAGAAGAAGAAGAAGAAGAAGAATGTTATTTACATAGCGCTTTTCTCCTAAAAGGACTCAAAGTGGTTTACATTTGCTTTTACAGCACAAAATGCAAAACAAGCTTATCGAGGGACATTAGCAAAATGCTTGGTGTGAATAGGTGAGTCTTGAGTCTATTTTTGAAGGACTCTACAGTGGAGGCCTCTCGAATTGTGCGGGTAAGTGAGTTCCATAGAGTCGGAGCCACAAAGCTGAAAGCTCGACCCCAAGACGAATTCCGGGAGATTCTAGATACTGTTAATAGACCTTCATCAATGGATCACAGTAATTGAGTGGGATAGTAAGGAATCAGAAGCTGCTTCAGGTACCTTGGGCCCTGGTCATGTATGCTTTGAAAGTTAGCAATCCAATCTTGAAAACAATTCGCCATCTGACAGGCAGCCAGTGACGGGAGTAGAGAATGGGTGTTATGCGGCTTGAACAGGGCTGGTTGGTTAGTAGCCTGGCAGCTGCAGTTTGTACCCTCTGCAAGCGGTGCAATTCTTTTGCAGGGAGACCAAGATAGAGGGTGTTGCAGTAGTCTAGGCGTGATCATATAAATGCATGTATGACTTTAGGCAGATCTTCTGAGGGAATTAAGTGCTTTATTCTGGCTATGTTCCTCAGATGAAAGAATGAGGATTTGATTGTGGCTGATACCTGATGTTTAAGTGTCAAGCCACTATCAGGGCAACACCAAGATTCCACACATGTTCAGTGTTTTGTAACTCTGAGCCCCCAAGTGTAAGTCCTGTTGGTTGGCTATGCTGTAGCCTTGTCCTGTGTCCTATCATAAGGTCCTCTGTTTTATCAGGGTTCAGTCGCAGCCAACTGGCACTCCTGGAGCTCAACTAGGCAGCCATTTAGGTTTGTTATGGGGTTCTTAGTACCTGGAGCAAAGGACATGTACAGTTGTGTATCATCTGCATAGCAGTGGTAGGCCAGGTTATGACATCTGATTATTTCACCCAATAGTAACATGTATACTGCAAAAAGCATGGGAGATAGTATAGAACCCTGTGGGACACTGCATGGAAGTGGAACTGGTGATGATGAGTTTACTTCAGAAGAAACTCTCTGTGACCTGCCAGTCAGAAATTATTTGAACCAGTGCCATCCAGACCACAGAAATTGTTCAGGTGCTCAATTAGAATCCCGTGGTCCACAAGATCAATGCTGCAAAGAGATGCAGAAGGATAAGATTGAACAATCACCTCTGCCTCTTGCCATCAGAAGATCATTTAGCACACACTGTTTCAGTGCAATGTCTTCTCCTGAATCCTGACTGGAATGGATCATAAATATCATGGGTAGACAGCTGGGTTTCCAGTTGCACTGCTACCACTTTCTCAATGAACTTTCCTAGAAAAGGAAGGTTTGATACCGGTCTGTAGATGGTCGTGCAGTCAGAATCTAAATTAGGTTTTTTAAGAAGTGGTCTAACAATTGCTTCCTTTTAGTGATTCTGGAAAAATTCCTGTCTGCAAAGAGCATTGAAATATTTTTGCAATTACAGGGTCAAACAAGTCCATACAACCTACAAGAAGTTTGGTTGATGCAGGGTCCAGATCACAGGTGGTGGGTCGCAGCATTCTGATAATTTTAGCAATATCCATTATGTCAAAGCTGTCCCGTGAAGACAGATGGCTTACATTGGTAGGCTTGGTAGTTTGGCACTCCTCTAAAGGTACTGTGGGGATTCAAGCACTGATGGAGGATACTTTATCTGCAAAGAATTTTGCAAACTCATTGCATCTTAACTGGGAGAGGGTTTCAACAAGCTGCAGGCATGCTGGTTTGCAAAGCATTTCCAGTGTATGGAAAAGCTGAGCTAGCCTATTGTTGCTGCCTTGATCATATTCGAAAGGAACTCTCTTATGGATGATTGTTGATTGATATTCTCCAATATGTTTGATTAGTGTTAACTTAAACTCTACCAGGTTCATCTTCCTCCATCGACTGTCAAGTCTACGACCCATTTTCTTGAGTTCACTAACACTACTGTCAAACCAAGGGGCTTGACGGTGTGGTATGCGGGGTCATATACACATAGGGGCGATAATATCCATTGCAGCTGTCACATTCCTGTTATAGTAATGTACTAGAGAAGAAGGATCTTCGCAGGCCCCCATTACCGCAGAGAGATTCCAGTTTGCTGCAAGAGCCTGGGGGGTCATGCCTCTCCTTGGATGATACCTTTTCAACTCCATGGGAAAAGTTCTATTTCAAGGGGTTGCAACTGAGAAGCGAATTGAGTGGTGATCTGACCACGTGACTGGATTTACATTTAGGTCTGAGACTTATAATCCAATCTGGAAGACAAGATCAAGAGTGTGACCACTTACATGTGTAGCAGAATGACTTGTATGAGGCCCAGAGCATTTATTGTGCACAGGTGGTCTTGGCCAAGGTCTGAGAGGTCATCATCAACCCATGCATTGAAATCCCCAAGCCATTTTTGATGCTCCAGAATTAGTCCAGCAATAATATCTGAAAATTCTTGTAGGAATAACTTTCCATCTCCAGGGGGGCAGTAAATGAGAAGTACTCTGAATCCCAAGTCTGTAGAACTCCGAGCAGCGATACTCAACTTCGCTATTGTACTTTCTGCTGCCATCTAGTGTCTTAGTTTGCAAATAGTGTATTAGGGGCCTGATTCACTACAGATCACTATTGCAATTGCAACTGCGATTACGCATGCAGTTCTGCTGCAAAATTATGCTAATGTCTGCAACTTCTCACCTGGCTTTCGTACATCCGTAATACTTTGCAATCCTGCTTATACACCGGTAACATCGAGTAACATCAGCCCCTCATACAGAATTACAGCTGCTCTGACCTGTCTCAGATATTGCAACTCTTGTCGCACGCAGGGAGTACTCAAGCTGCGAATGCCATCGCACGCCCAGTACACGGCATTCAAATGGACAGGCATGCCTGCATTTCTCCAACCACTCCCCTGTCACCACCCCCAAATGCTGACGTCCCATCACTCACTCTGTGATGGCTTTGTATCTGCATACGTGTGTGATCGCATTACTGGCCAGCGCACGCACACTGCGATGCATATGCATGCGCAGTATGCACCATCGGCCAATCTGCATACGCAGTTGCACTTGCGATCCATGATGAATCAGACCCTATGCTCTTATAATTAATGTTTTGGCATGGCATGCAGCAAAGTCTGTGGTATGATAAACAGAGCAATTTGCTATGATTTTAGGATAGGTATATTGTGGACACATCTGTATAGACACTGTTAGGTGGTAGGACTATGACACTGGGGAATTTTATAACCTTGTTTGAAGGAATTTCTACTGTTATATTGTAGCTAAATCATTAATGATCCACAGATTTGTTGGCAAGAGCAATCGATTTGAAAAAGGAAAGGACCTCACTCACCATCCATGAGATGGCAACATGCTAAGGCCAAAAGACTAAAGGCATATTGAAATATAAAATTATTGAGACCGTTTACTGTTTACTATGCATAAGGCAAGCAACCCCATTTTCGTATATTAAGGCACAGGCACTTTTGATGTACTGTACATACAGCATCTTATATCAGCATCTTAAATCAATTATCAAAACATTTGTAGTTTAGGTCAATCACATACTAAATGACAAAAATGTCCCTCTCTATATCCACAGCCCATACAGATTCTCAACCCCATCTCTATTTCCACAATCCAAACATATTCTCAATCCCATTTTAAAAAGTTTAATTGGCATAAAATACACTTTATGTAGGATATAAAAGTGATTTATTGAAATGTAACATATGCAGTCGCCAAATTAAAACATTCTGACATAAATACCCACTCCCCATCTGTCACTTGTCCAATATAATTTCCCCATTTCAATTTCAAAGGATTAAGTAAGTCATTTATATAATGTAAAATGAATATAGCACACACTGTAGAAATGTTCAAAGTGTTATTAGCATACAATTGTCCAAACGCACTAAGCCAATCTGCATTAAAATATTCTTTCTACTTAGCTTGAATAACTATATATTCTATTATTCCACATTATAGTGCATGGGTTGATGCCCGATACACCCAGGATTGTATGAGTCAGTTTCCAAATTATTACAGCTTGCCTAAGGATAGGTGGGAAACTTCTTTATATCATACCCTCTAATTGTCTCTGAAGTATATTATTTGACAGCCCCCATCCCCTCTCCCTTGCTCGCCTTAGAAGCGTGAAATATCATCCTCAGCTTTTTCTCTAACCCACTTCTTTTGACGTGAAATCTGTACTGCTAGATAATACAATATTATATTGGGCATTGCAAGGCCAACTGAAGCCATAAGTCTGAACAAGGTCTTGATCTTACATCTGTGATCTTTTCTTCCTCTAAACTTTGCTAGAAATAATTGTAATGAATATAAATATATCTGTGTGTTTATAGTATATATATATATATATATATATATATATATATATATATATAATAATCCGGGGAATGACATTCCAAATAACAGTGATGTAGCTGCTGCCAATGCCTTCACAAGAACAATGTACACTGCAGAGGATGCGGCACTCAAGGCATACTTCAAAGGAATCACAGCATAGCCAGTTGCATCAACGTTTCAGTTTTTCAAGAAAAAAGTTTAGTAAAACTGAAATGTTTTGATGCAACTGGCCATGATGTGATTTCTTTGAAGTATGCCTGGAGTGCCGCACCCTCTGCAGTGTATAATAAATAAATATATATATACAGCGCAGAACTGGTGGCACTGAGGGATTTTTAAAGAAAGGCAGCAAACAGTCAGACAGTGTCCTGATGAAAATACTCATGTATTGAAACGTCGGCTTGACTGAATTATCGCTGTTTGCTGTTTTTCTTTAAAAATCCATGAGTGCCGCCAGTTCTGCTCGGTATTTGTGTCACACCTTGTGTGTGATATGCTTGGAAGGCAATGGGGTAAGAAGTGATTTTTTGTTTTATTGAGTGCCGGATTCTACTTTGGATTTATATATATATATATACAGTCAGGTCCATAAATATTGGGACATTGACAGAATTTTCATATTTTGGCCTCTATTCACCACCACAATGGCTTTGAAATGAAACAAACAAGATGTGCTTTAACTGCAGACTTTCAGATTTAATTTGAGGGTAATTATATCCAAATCAGGTGAACGGTGTAGGAATTACAACGGTTTCTATATGTGCCTCTCACTTTTTAAGGGGCCAAAAGTAATGGGCCAAACTAAACAATCCTAAATCAAACCTTCACTTTTTAATACTTTGTTGCAAATCCTTTGCAGGCAATTACAGCCTGAAGTCTGGAACGCATAGACATCACCAGACGCTGGGTATCATCCCTTGTGATGCTCTGCCAGGCCTCTAATGCAAATGTCTTCAGTTCCTGCTTGTTCTTGGGGCATTTTCCCTTCAGTTTTGTCTTCATCAAGTGAAATGCATTCTCAATCGGATTCAGGTCAGGGGATTGACTTGGCCATTGCATAACATTCCACTTTTTAGGCTTAAAAAACTCTTTGGTTGCTTTTGCAGTATGCTTCGGGTCATTGTCCATCTGCACTGTGAAGCACTGTCCAATGAGTTCTGAAGCATTTGACTGAATATGAGCATATAATATTGCCCGAAACACTTCAGAATTCATTCTGCTGCTTTTGTCAGCAGTCACATCATCAATAAATACAAGGGAACCAGTTCCATTGGCAGCCATACATGCCCACGCCATGACACTACCACCACCATGCTTCACTGATGAGGTGGTATGTTTTGGATCATGAGCAGTTCCTTTCCTTCTTCAAACTCTTCTCTTCCCATCACTCTGGTACAAGTTGATCTTTGTCTCATCTGTCCATAGGATGTTGTTCCAGAACTGTAATGGCTTTTTTAGATGTTATTTGGCAAACTCTAATCTGGTCTTCCTGTTTTTGAGGCTCACCAATAGTTTACGTCTTGTGGTGAACCCTCTATATTCACTCTTGTGAAGTCTTCTCTTGATTGTTGACTTTGACACATATACCCCTACCTCCTGGAGAGTGTTCTTGATTTGGCCAACTGTTGTGAAGGGGTTTTTCTTCACCAGGGAAATAATTCTTCTGTCATCCACCACAGTTGTTTTCCGTGGTCTTCCGGGTCTTTTGGTGTTGTTGAGCTCTCCGGTGCGTTCTTTCTTTTTAAGAATGTTCCAAACAGTTGATTTGGCCACACCTAATGTTTTTGCTATCTCTCTGATGGGTTTGTTTTGATTTTTCAGCCTAATGATGGCTTGCTTCACTGATAGTGACAACTCTTTGGATCTCATATTGAGAGTCGACAGCAACTGATTCCAAATGCAAATGTCACACCTAGGATCAACTCCAGACCTTTTAACTGCTTAATTCATAATGAAATAAGAAGGGAATAGCCCACACCTGTCCATGAAATAGCTTTTGAGTTGATAGTCCCATTACTTTTGGCCCCTTAAAAAGTGGGAGGCACATATAGAAACCGTTGTAATTCCTACACCGTTCACCTGATTTGGATGTAATTACCCTCAAATGAAATCTGAAAGTCTGCAGTTAAAGCTCACCCTCTTTGTTTCATTTCAAAGCCATTGTGGTGGTGAATAGAGGCCAAAATATGAAAATTCTGTCAATGTCCCAATATTTATGGACCTGACTGTATATATATATATATATATATATATATATATATATATATATAGGTAAAACTGCATTAACCCTCAAAGTCAAAGTAAGGGAAAGCTTATTCCAGGACTGTTTTTTTATTTTAAAATGATCAATGAGTGGTTCAGTGTTGTATAATATAATATGACACATTCCTGTGTATTTAAATATCTTGGTCATATTTAATGTAAAAAAGGCTCCATCTGCAGGACATATTACCGTATTGAGAAAACAATGGGCTTGGTTCAATGGATTCTTATACCTGAATTAATCCAAAGCCATCCACCAAGTGAAGTAGTGATTTTGAGGAATTGTTTGCATCAGCCAAGAAAAGAAACATGTCATACAATGTAAAACTATCAGTACAGTACAACTGGTAGTTCTAAAGCTGGGTACACACCTATACAATCATCGGGCCATTCATCCAATATCGAGAGAACAGCCATTGGATTGTATCGCTGTCTACCCTGTCCTGATGCAGGAGCGTTAGCCGATAAACGGCTTTTAAAGCCCCTGTAATGGTCGGTATCGGGAGGTCGCATCTTATGTACAGTTTAATATTCGTAGGTTCGACCTCCCGATCCCATAGAAACCCGTACACACTGTGTTATGCCTGCACAGTGTGTACACGGCTGACAAGGGGTCACACTGGGGACAGACTGCATGACTGATCGAGACAGTTTTACCCGATCAGCCTGCAATCATAATAGTGTGCACGCAGTTTAAGACACATATCAAAGTTAGATCTGATGCAATATGCTAAGGTTTCAATTGAAAGGCAAAGAGTGCTGTTGAGATAGACAGCCTTGCCATGTGCTCCAACCTAGAGGAAATAGGTGTGATACATATCCATACACACAAATTTTGGCTGCAGGGACAGAATAAAACAATTTCACTCAATGGAAAATAAATTGTACCAAAACATTTCAATACTTCCCACAGATATACTCACTGGACTAAATGAAAGGCCTTGGTAGCAGCATAACTTACTACAACTGCCTCAGCGCCATTTCCACATGGAATCTTATCCTTACAAATGTAAATGCCTCAAATTAGTGATGTACAACTACCATGCATAAAATTGTTTAGGTCCCAATGAACCATGTAAGGAATTACTTTATAAAGCTAAGACATTTGCCAATGTTTTAACATCTTGAACATAAATGGGAGATTGGGCAACAGAACCCAATTAAGTAAAAAAAACTAAATTAAAGCTTCTAACATATCCATGTATTATATAGTTTTAGAAGTTTAGGTACAAAAAATATTTCCAATCTCTTATAAAGTTCTTGACTTTCCGGACACCATCTACTTCAGGTGTAATAAGTAAATGGCAAGGCTTTTTTCTTTTACTGGAATTTGAATCTAAATAAGTTCTTAATTCTAGAAAAAAAATTTAAGGTAATTGGATCTCATTAGATAATTCCCTAATTCTGATGCATATTTTGCCTGAGATGGGTAAAACTGCTGATAAAAATGAGAAAAAAAAATATTTTTAATAATATTCCTTAAAAACTGTTTACTGATTTGTTCATCCAAATTTACTGGGATACAATTACTAGAAGATTATGTATCTTGACTAAGTAGGTCATGAATCTATATACAATTAGTAATAAGTGCTAAAACACAACAAATACTTAGATTTGTCCAAGGGATAATCAATCAGCTCTTTTCATACAGTTCATCAACCATAATCTGACAACTGCTCACTCCCAGGGTTCTCAGCCAGGTCCACATAACAAGAAAGATTCAACATGATAAATGAATAACCAATATGTCATAAATTACATGTACAATTGTAAATAAACATTTTAATACTTTCATATTTCCCTCCCTGTCACTAATCCACTCTGTGCACCCATCCTTAGTCATACTTTAAACCTGTAAACTAACAACCAAACTATGCCCTCACACATTAAAAGTGAAGTGTTAAATGAGGAAGGAGACATGAAATGTCAGCTCTTTTAAAATGTAAATCCTAGATTATACAGTTTATTGTTATATTTAATTTAACAAAGTACATATAACTGTAAATGTATTTATCTATGAACATAAAATTTGAAATATTAGAAATAAATAACCATTTAATCGATTTTTACTTCTGCTGTAGAGAAATTTTCCATCTAGTCAAAAGCCTCACTTAGTGACATTAAGAAGTAGGTTTTCTCATCAGCTATTACGTGGAGTCTCACAGGGAATAGTATACAGTAAGGAAGCTGCAAATCACTTAGCCTTTTTTGTAACTTGAATAAATTGAGATCTGGATTCCTGCATTTCCAAAGCAAATGTTGCAACAGTTGGATTACATTTCAGTGGCTCCCACTCTCTTGCCAATAAAGCACAGCAACATGGTTCTTATACTGCAGAATTTTCATGAGTGTACATAGTGTGTTACCTGATGGAAGTGTCTGAGTAGGAAGTAGATGTGCACTACCAATTGTGTAATGAGGGGTACAGTAAATACACATATTCTAAATTCTTTTAACAACCAACTTTCTATACATTCAGAACTGTTATCTTCCACATTCTGTAGTAAACCCACAAAACTAAATGTATTTCTCAAGATTGGAAAGCTTTTGTTTACATGAGGAAATTTGCAAAGATAAACTGGAAACATCTTATATGGAAGAGGTTGTAAGTCTCCTCAAAAGGGGTGTGGTATAGGAGATAGACAGTAATTAGTTAGACAATGTCTAGATAGACACCAGACACTAGATAGACAGGGAAAAAAGTTAGACACAAACAGTCTACACATTAAAGTTAGACATGTAAAAAGTTCGACAGGTACAAAAGGTCGACAGGGTCAAAAGTTCAACTGAAAATAGTCGACACAAAAATGGTCGACAATTTTTTTTTTTTTAGCCCTACTCTTCACCCTAACCCTCCCCTTGGTGCCTAACCCTATCCCTCCCTCCTGGTGCCTGACCCTAACTGTCTGGGTAAGTGTCTAACCCTAACAGTGGGGGTAAGTGCCTAACCTGAACCCTCCAGTAGGTGCCTAACCCTAACCCTGATCCTAAAATGAAATGTAAAACAATGTGTCGACCATTTTTGTGTCAATCTTTTTCATGTCGAACTTTTGACCCTGTCAATCTTTTGTACCTGTTGAACTTTTTACATGTCTAACTTTAGTGTGTCTGACTTTTGTCTGTGTCGAACTTTACTTCTTGTCTGTTAACTGTCTAACATCTGGTGTCTATCTAGACATTGTCTGACTAATTACTGTCTGCCTATAGTCCGGAACCCCTCAAAAGAAGGGGTTCTAACCTCCACTTCTCCGCTTCATGACAAATCAGGGAAAGACCAAACTGAACCACATCTAATTTTTCAGACAATGCATGAACTCTTACCTCCATCACCAGAGCCTGAGCCTCCCTCTGAAAAGTAAAGAAAGAATACAGATGTTAAATAAACATTCTGTTAAAGTATGAAAATTAATATAAGTTATATGATATCCTGTTAAGTATACATTACAGAAAAAAATAACAATTATATGATGGTCTAATCCAGTGTTGGCTAACCTTGACACTCCAGCTGTTGTGGAACTATATATCCCAGCATGCCCTGCCACAGTTTTAGCATGCCCTAATAGCAAAACTGTAGCAGTGCATGCTGGGTTATGTAGTTTCATAACAGCTGGAGTGTCAAGGTTAGCCAACACTGGTCTAATCTCAACTGATATGTTGACTGTTTATTTTCTTTTATTTTGCCTTTTTGTACAGAACAAAGTGTTCAAGGTTAATGCAGTATTATGCAGGTTGTGACAGAGAAACAGAGAGAGAATCATGTTCATTTTTTGTCATTGAGTTTAACCTTTTTTCCCAGTATAAATTCTGCTTTCTATACAAGAGTTGAAGAGCCAGCAGTGAACACAGACAAACTTAACAATAGAGCAAATAGGGTGATAAATTAACTTAAAGGTTACCAAGAGCATTTTAGCTGCATCTCATATCATGTTCAGAATTCAAGATTTGCAAATGTATTCCTCACTGTATTAATGAATCAACCACAAAATAAGAGCAGAAGAATAAACATACAAATAATTTTAACATTTATTAAATAATACCATCCTTACTTTAACTCCCAGCTGCAAATTTTATGTTTTTAAAAATATTGGGTCACTTTTTTTTACATTAATGCACCTACCATTACGTGTATTTGCAAATGTTGTCCAACTAATGATAACGTCTATACTTACAAATTAGGGATGAGCGGGTTCCGATTTCTGAAATCCAAACCCCCCCCGAGCCCCCCCGATCCGAGCCGGGAAACGAGTACAGCTGGGGTTTTCCCGCCAGACTCGGTTCCCAGAACGAGGCAAAACGTCATCCTCGCGCTGTTGGATTCTCGCGGGTTTTGTATTCTATAAAAGGTCCCCGCGTTGGCGCCATTTTTCACCGGCTGTGGACAGTGAAAAGGGAGGGTGGGGGGTTGCTGTGCTGGTGCTGCTGTTGTCCATAGGGGTTGTCTCCAAAGTCCATAGGGGCTGGCTGGGCTGTGTTGTGCAGTGCTGTTGTCCCATAAAGGCTGTGTTGTCCATAGAGGGAGGGTGGCGGTTGCTGTGCTGGTGCTGCTGTTGTCCATAGGGGCTGTGTCCAAAGTCCATAGGGGCTGGCTAGGCTGTGTTGTGCACTGATGTTGTCCCATAAAGGGTGTAGTCCTAAAGGGGTGCTGTAGTGTTGTCCAGGGGGTGTTCTGTCCATCATGGGTGCTCCCCCAAGTGCAAAAAAATATATATATTTTTTTCTGTTTGTGTGCACATTAGCCGCACGTGCATCAACAAAATAGCAGCGCCAAGCGTGCGCCTGTGTCATAAGTCAAGGGCCGGCTGGTCTGTTGAAGGGTGGTGTAACCCCCAAAGTGCCCCAAAAAATAAAAAATAAATATTTTTCTGTGTTTGTGTGCGCCTTAGCTGCATGTGCATCAACAAAGTAGCAGGGAAAGATAGAAAGCATGTTATCATTGCAGCTGCTGTCACACAAACTCAACAAACACAAAGTGAAACTGATAGTTTGAACTTGGAAGAGATACATTTATGCACAAGGGGCAATGGCATAACCCATATGGGTGCAGGGTGTGGAGTGCACATGGGCCCATCTGTCAAGGAAGCTCCTGAAATTAGTGGGACACACTGCACCCATGAGTTGGGCCAATTGCCACCTCCTGTATTTGACTTTCTCCAGCATGGTAAGCTGTCCTATTCCCAGCTCAGTTATTAACCATGAGTCCCTGCACTAGATCATGTGAGCATCACATCATTTGGTGTTTGAGGACCCAGCTATTTTACTGTATATATGAGCAAAGCAGCGTGAAGAGGACAAGTCAATGACAGTACATGGTGAGGGGATGAATAGGGATGGGAAGGGGAATAAAGAGGGAGAGGGTTGGGATAACTAGCAGAGGTATCAATATTAAATGAGATGATGAAGGAAATAGTGAAGAGAGATAGTGTGTAGGGATAAGATGAATAGCAGGGATGATGGGGATAAAGAAGTATAGGGTAGCTTGATGAATAATGGATGAAGGGATGGCTAAGGGAGACAATGATGAGTCGTGAGATATATACTATATAATATATATATATATATATATATATATATATACCCACAACGTGCAGCACTCCAGTCATACACATTGGTAATATATATATATATATATATATATATATACATATATATATATATATATTAGGGGTGAGCGGGATCCTAAATAAGGTACCCGCGTCGGCGCCATTTTCTCACTCGGCTGTGGACAGTGAAGAGGGAGGGTGGGAGTTAGGGCTGGCTGCGCTGTGTAGTGTAGTGTAGTGTAGTGCAGTGTAGTGTTGTGCTGTGCTGCGCTGTGCTGCTGTTGTCCATAAGAGCTGTGTCCACTCCTCCAAAGTCCATAGGGGCTGGCTGTGTTGTGCTGTGCTGCTGTTGTCCATAGGGGCTGTGTCCACTCCTCCAAAGTCCATAGGGGCTGGCTGTGTTGTGCTGTGCTGCTGTTATCCATAGGGGCTGTGTCCACTCCTCCAAAGTCCATAGGGGCTGGCTGGACTGTGTTGTGCAGTCAGTTGTCCATAGGGGCTGTGTTCACTCCAAAGTCCTGTGCAGAGTCCCAGTCCTAAAGGGGTGCTGTAGTGTTGTCCAGGGGGTGCGCTGTCCATCAGGGGTGCTCCCCCCAAGTGCAAAAAAAAATAAAACATTTTCTGTGTTTGTGAATTGTGTGCGCAGTAGCCGCACGTGCATCAACAAAGTAGTGCCAAGCGTGCGCCTGTGTCATAAGTAAAGGGCCGGCTGGCTTGACCGTTAAAGGCTGCTGTAACCCCAAAGTACACTCCAAACAAAATAAAAAAAATATTTTCTGTGTTTGTGAATTGTGTGCGCAGTAGCCGCACGTGCATCAATAAAGTAGTGCCAAGCGTGCGCCTGTGTCATAAGTAAAGGGCCGGCTGGCTTGACCGTTAAAGGGTGCTGTAACCCCCAAAGTACACTCCAAACAAAATAAAAAAATATTTTCTGTGTTTGTGAATTGTGTGTGCAGTAGCCGCACGTGCATCAACAAAGTAGTGCCAAGCATGCGCCTGTGTCATAAGTAAAGGGCCGGCTGGCTTGACCGTTAAAGGGTGCTGTAACCACCAAAGAACACTCCAAACAAAATAAAAAAATATTTTCTGTGTTTGTGAATTGTGTGCGCAGTAGCCGCACGTGCATCAACAAAGTAGTGCCAAGCGTGCGCCTGTGTCATAAGTAAAGGGCAGGCTGGCTTGTCCATTACAGGGTGCTGTAACCCCCAAAGTACACTCCAAACAAAATAAAAAAATATTTTCTGTGTTTGTGAATTGTGTGCGCAGTAGCCGCACGTGCATCAACAAAGTAGTGCCAAGCGTGCGCCTGTGTCCCATAAATAAAGGGCCGGCTGGATTGACCGCTAAAGGGTGCTGTAACCCCCAAAGGGCACTCCAAACAAAATAAAACATTTTTTTCTGTGTTTGTGAATTGTGTGTTCGGTGGCCGCACGTGCATCAACAAAGAAGCAGCCCTAAGCGTGCGCCTGTGTCCCATAAGTAAAGAGCCGGCTGGCTCATTTCTTAATGGGTGGTGTAACCCACAAAGTGCACTACTCTCCAGCAAAAATAAAAAAATATTTTCTGTGTTTGTGTGCGCCTTAGCCGCACGTATATATCAATATAACATAAATGGAGGACCAAACTTTCTCCGATAAAAATAAAATAGGGAAAGATCAAGAACCACTTCCTCCTAGTGCTGTTGCTGCTGCTGGGAGTTGTTCATCATCCCAGAGAGGAAGTAGGAACACCACTACTTTTACTAAACAATTGACCCTCCAACAGTCCCTAGCGATGAGGATGAAGTACGACAGCAGTCATCCTGAAGCAAAACGTATAACTGAGGCCTTGACTGCTATGTTGGTGTTAGACGTGCGTCCGGTATCCGCCATTAGTGCAGTGGGATTTAGACAATTGATGGAGGTAGTGTGTCCCCGGTTCCAAATCCCGTCTGGATTCCACCTGCATCCTCAAAGCAGCAGCGACAAGCGTGCGTCTGTCTGTTAAAGGGTGGTGTAACCCTCAAAGTGCGCTCCACAAACAATAAAAAAATTCTTCTTTTTTTTCTCTTTGTGAAATGTGTGGGCTGTAGCCGCACCTGCATCCTTAAAGCAGCAGCGACAAGCGTGTGTCTGTCTGTTAAAGGGTGGTGACACCCTCAAAGTGTGCTCCACAAACAATAAAAATATTCTTCTTTTTTTTTCTGTCTTTGTGAAATGTGTGGGCTGTAGACGCACCTGCATCCTTAAAGCAGCAGCGACAAGCGTGCGTCTGTCTGTTAAAGGGTGGTGTAACCCTCAAAGTGCGCTCCACAAACAATAAAAAAATTCTTCTTTTTTTTCTCTTTGTGAAATGTGTGGGCTGTAGCCGCACCTGCATCCTTAAAGCAGCAGCGACAAGCGTGTGTCTGTCTGTTAAAGGGTGGTGACACCCTCAAAGTGTGCTCCACAAACAATAAAAATATTCTTCTTTTTTTTTCTGTCTTTGTGAAATGTGTGGGCTGTAGACGCACCTGCATCCTTAAAGCAGCAGCGACAAGCGTGCGTCTGTCTGTTAAAGGGTGGTGTAACCCTCAAAGTGCGCTCCACAAACAATAAAAAAATTATTCTTTTTTTTTCTGTCTTTGTGAATTGTGTGGGCTGTAGCCGCACTTGCATCCTCAAAGCAGCAGCGACAAGCGTGCGTCTGTCTGTTAAAGGGTGGTGTAACCCTCAAAGTGCTCCAAAAAATAAAAAACTATTTTTTTATGTTTGTGACTTGTGTGCGATGTAGCCGCATGTGCATCAACACAGTAGCAGCGCCAAGCGTGCGCCTGTGTCATAAGTCAAGGGCTGGTTTGGACATCTGGTCTGGACTGAAGGACGTGCCAACAATTTCTGACAAGTCTACTGTCACTGCATATGATACTGTCCTCAAAGCAGCAGCGACAAGCGTGCGTCTGTCTGTTAAAGGGTGGTGTAACCCTCAAAGTACGCTCCACAAACAATAAAAATATTCTTCTTTTTTTTTCTGTCTTTGTGAAATGTGTGGGCTGTAGCCGCACTTGCATCCTCAAAGCAGCAGCGACAAGCGTGCATCTGTCTGTTAAAGGGTGGTGTAACCCTCAAAGTGCGCGCCACAAACAATAAAAAAATTCTTCTTTTTTTTTCTGTCTTTGTGAAATGTGTGGGCTGTAGCCGCACATGCATCCTTAAAGCAGCAGCGACAAGCGTGCGTCTGTCTGTTAAAGGATTACATCCGTGACAGCATCCAAGTAGGCATGTCAGACAGTCCGTACCTGTACTGGCAGGAAAAAGAAGCAATTTGGAGGTCCCTGTACAAACTGGCTCTATTTTACCTGAGTTGCCCCCCTCCAGTGTGTACTCCGAAAGAGTGTTTAGTGCAGCCGGGAACCTTGTCAGCGAAAGGCGTAGGGGGTTGCTTCCACAAAATGTGGAGAAGATGATGTTCATAAAATGAATTATCAACTCTTCCAGGGAGACCAGCCTCCAGAACGTACAGAGGGACCTGTGGTTGTGGATTCCAGCGGGGACGAATTAATACTCTGTGAGGATGAGGATGTACACAACACTGAAGAGGGTGAGGAATCGGTGGATGAGGAGGATGAGGACGACATCTTGCCTCCGTAGAGCCAGTTTGTGCAGGGACAGATTAATTGCCAGCTTGTTTTGTGGGGGTCCAAACGAACCAATCATTTCAGCCACAGTCGTGTGGCAGACCCTGGCGCTGAAATGTTTGGTTTGTTAAAGTGTGCATGTCCTGTTTATACAACATAAGGGTGGGTGGGAGGGCCCAAGGACAATTCCATCTTGCACCTCTTTTTTTTCTTTGAATTATGTACTGTTTGGGGCCTAGTTTTTCAAACTGCCATCCTGTCTGCCACTGCAGTGTCACTCCTAGATGGACCACGTGTTTGTGCCGCCCACTCGTATCTCTTAGCATAGTCATCCAGCTACCTCGGTGCAACCTTTTGGATATAAAAACACTATTGTGAGGTGTGATGTGAGGTGTTCAGAATAGACTGGAAATGAGTGGAAATTAAGGTTATTGAGGTTAATATTAGCATAGGAGCAGAAAAACCCATAAATTCTGTGATTTTAGCTGTTTTTATGCTTTTTAAAAAAAAAAATACAGATCCAAAACACAAAACCCAGAACCCAAAACACGGAAGGGTGGTTTTGGCAATACCAATCCAGATCCAAAACACGAAGAAAGATCCAGATCCAAAACCAAAACACAAAAAGTGACCGGTGCACACCCCTAATATATATATATACATATATATGGTAAAACAATGTTCCACTGCAGGTGGAGCAGATGTAAAATGTGGAGAGCGATTTAAATTTGAGAGGGGCTTGTCCAAATCTATATTGCAGTGAAAAAATAAATATGTCCAGTATTAATGGACTAGATGCAAAAGCAGCCAGTATTAACCTTGCATGCAAAAATAAATAAATAAATGTATTTGCATCACAACTTGGTTTGTTATACAAAGTTACTTTCTCTTTTTACTTTGCTCCCAAATCAGAATCAGTCCCATTGTGTATGTGCACAAAGATTTAGCAGAGATTGTCAGGGAATAAATTGTGTAACAACACCCATGCTGCAACATACAGAAAAGCATTTTACTCCTTGGTATAAACAGGTAATACATAAATCAGATGGCAGACCAAAAAAAGACTATGAAACGGTATGTTTACTCTATTGTTACCCTTGCTTTTGGTGATGGGGATAATGACGATGCATATATTAATAGTTCTGACAATGTAGCTGCACCTGATGACATTGCAAACTGTAAGTTCTCAATCATTGGCACTTCATTATTGTAATAATCGTATATTAGCATTTCAACTCAACAATTGCTATTGCCGCCAACCATCACAGCTGAAATGATTAAACAGAGGAAAAATACAGCAATACTCATCCTAGATCACTGTTACTAAAGCTACACTTAGCAAAATTGATCACTTTAGAAATTATCCCATTTGTTGAGTTTGTGTTATAATCACAATTCATGGCTTCTGCAGAACCGAGATGGCAGGTACATAGTTGCTATTATTTTGCAAACAAAGATGTACTAGCTTTAAACTTCAATTAAAAAACACTACATTCTTACAGTTCTTTCAAACACCATTTTTAACTTTCATTTACTGCGTTGTGCTGCCTACTGCTCCCACAGAGATTCTAAATGGTTGAAAGCAAGTGGATGTGATCAAATACAATTGGGATACTGTGAATCAGCGATAAGTGAACAGCGATTTGTAAGCAGTATAAAATTTGATCTCCTGTATCAGTGGAATAGGGATGGACAAAGAAGATGAGAACAGTAAGGACATGTATACATAAGTATAGCACACCAGCACGCATTTATCTGGATATAACTCAACATCAAGGCATATGGCCACTTCCCACAAGGTGAAAGCAAGTAGTAACTAGGCTACAGTAATCATGAAAATATACCATGGATTGCTAGTTAATTCTTCATGATTATTCAAAGTAACTTAGTATTTAATGTGTATATAGGTGTTCATACCTCTCAACAATCCCTAAAGAGAGGTTAGGACTTTTGCATGCACCGAAAGGTTTGACTACGCTGCAATGGGGGTGGCCTCATGGCAAGGGGATGGCCTCACAAGAAATGTATGAGAGAGCTATGCCCCCCCATTTTTTGTCAGCGGGTGGGTCGGCAGGACAGTGACCAAAAAGCGATATTGTCCCGCTTCAATTGGGAGGTACGTGTGGTGTATATTTAAAAAAATTACATGAGCCTGGACTAAACCCGTACTATTTATAAAGTAACAACAATTTTAAAAGCAAAGACCAAGTGGGCTTTGTTGTGGAGAGACAGGCTATGGATCACACCAGTTGAGCTTTTAATATCATTGAAACTCAGGCTCACTCTGGGGACATGCCTTTCACACTTTCAGTGGATACAGAAAAGTCCCTCAAACAGATCTGTTGTATGTAAATTTGGTATCCATGGCAGGTTCAATGCCAATATAGCCTTATAATCAACTTCCTCAGCTCTGGTATACTGTACACAAATGGTTTAATCTATTTTCCCTATTACAGATGCTACTAGGCTGGTATGCCCCCTAGCTTCTCTCATATTTGATTTAGCCATTTGGTTAAGAAGATACACCTTTCTGACACCATCATTGTTCTTCACAAGTATTATCTCTTTGCTGATGAGGAGCTAATTTTCAGTGCTCATGCTTAAGCCTTACTCCCTGCCATCCACTCAATATTAGATGCCAATTCTGTGGTAGGGATTGTTATCACAATGTGGTCATCAAATAGTTACCACGGTTGCAACATGCTTTACAACCATCTCATGTCAACCATTCAATGCTTTAACCATCAAAAGTATGCTAGTGCAAATGTGCAGTGGACATCTGAAATGTGTGCATGCCAAAAGAGCTCTGCTATGGACACTCCTTTCTGGTGTATGCAGCAGAAAGTACTATACCTCAGCTGCCATCAAAACAGTCATCAGAAAGAAGCATGCAATGGTGGCATCCATTGCAATCCTGGAATTTAATGGAAAAAAAGCATTTTCATTGGATCGGCAACATAAATGGTTGCCAACCATCAGTTTCTGAGGGACTGTTAAGCTACCTCCTATTATAAACTTTACAATTCCAAGATGGAAATACTCCCTCTTAATATCCTATCCTGACTTAATTAAGATGATTTAATAATCATTCTTTGTTACAGAAGCTAGAAGCCATTATGAGAGATTGGATAGATTATGGGATGGGATTTCATGTATGGGCAGGATAGATGCTATTAAAATGATAATCCTCTCTAAATTGTTATCTCTTTTTAGATCCAATCTGGTCTTGGTTTAATAAGTTTTATGTGGTTATTGCAATATACGAGGTCTGTCTAAAAAGTTTGATGAATGGTCTGATATATATGTATACTACACTTGCAACAAGGTCGCTCATGCGCACTGACATGCATGGACATGTCTGGAGCTGCCCTCAATTGGGGTTTCCCGAGGCCGCCACCGCACTGCCATTGCATTCATTTCAACAGAGTGTCCAGAGCAGTGTGCATCGAACAGCAATGGACAATAAACAACAGAGTGATCCAAAGAAGTGCGATCCCCTGGGAATGCTTAAAGGAAGTCCGCCGTGATAAGGATTTCACTTAAAACAAAGAGAAGATGTGCAGCAGGTTATGCTTTAGATATAGGAACGCTTTTAATATTCTAGAGACTTCCTTCTGAGACTCACCTCAACAAAATATAATGCATTCACATAAAGGTAAACAGCAATGGAGCAATGGAGCTCGTCTTCCACTGATTCCTTACCACTGCGAAAGCGTGCAAACCAATCGTACACACATTTTCTACTCACAGCATCCTGCCCATACACTTTCACCAACATTTTGTCTGTCTCCGTCGCCGATTTACCCAATTTGAAGCAGAACTTAATGTTGTGTCGTTGCTCCATTGCTGTTCAACGCACACTGCTCAGAACACACTGTTGAAATGAATGCAATGGCAGTGTGGTGGCTGTCATGGTCCTCCGGCCGATCCCTCCAGATACGCCAATCTGAGAATCGCCGCCCATGACTTTTACAAGTTAACTCAGCAGGCGTGGTTAAATATCTGAAAGCTGCCACCAGCAAAAGTAACTATAATGCTTCAGCATAAGGTGAGCCTTTGCTCTCACCTGCATACACACTTAGAAAAATAGGTAATGTGGGCCAAGTTTAGGCCTTCGGTCATAAAAACACAGTTCTAGAACTAGAATTAATATTTTAATTCAAGAATACCTTTAAAGCTTAGTTACAAAAGTTACAAGATTATAATAATATTAAATAAAAAGGTTGCACACAAGTTACTTACAATTTTAGAAATGAAAAGGGAAGAAACAAGCCACGCCTTTGTCTTTAGTGAGTCCCTAGTGACGAACTCCGATTCAATCTGTACCACACGATAGCCCCTCAGAAATGAACACTGACCCAGAAGTCAGTTACAGTTTTATGCCTGTTTCTCCAGACAGCTCTGGTCACTCCCCTCCCTTGGGGTAGTTTAACCCTTCCATTGCTAAGGTAACTGAAACACAGGGTTTCTTGGTCACTTGAGCAGGGGTTAGTTCATTTAATTAATCATTGCTCACTCCATCCTGTTTGGAGCTCATATATTAGGCCTGTGTCCACAGAACTGGACACTTTTTACAGATGGCTAGGGGAAAGATTTGACACCTGGTTGATCAGTTTGTCTCTTCTTGGCCTGTAAGCCTGACCCTCTGTGGGGTTATAACCAAACTCCACTCTTTGATCCCTGCTTTAAGTGAGGAAACCATAAACATTAACAACTTGTACCCTGAGCCTAGGGCAATAAGTAAACACTAGCCAGTCCATTAACTCTCAGTTATACAATTTGAAAAGTATTTCTTCTACAGAGAATAGATAGATTGTACATACAATGTAAACAGTGTCATTGGACATTTATGGCTGGGCAGGAACACAACTTCCTATAACCTCTCTTTCAACTTTTGTTAAAAGGGCTTGTCATTTTCTACACACAGATAACATTCCATACCAAGTTAAAGAAACAAAAAGAAATAACCAGTTACATGTTTATACCATTTGCATCATGCACAGTTATGCCCATGCGGATGCAAAATCCATCTTTTCAAGACAGTGGCGGCCTCGGGCAAACCCCGACTGGGGACAGGTCCAGACATGTCCATGCATGTCACTGTGCATGAGCAACCTTGTTGTAAGAGTTACAAACAGATATATCAGACCATTCAAAAACTTTTTAGACAGACCTCGTATGTATTAAAGAATGGAAGAGCCAAACAGGAAAGGAAATATTGCTTCTCAAGTCTGCAAGGATTCTGGCATTCCCAAATATGGAAATGCACAAACTCTCCTGAATCGAGACCCAGATCTGTAATTGGTTGCCCACATCCAGTCTCAACCATGGATTGTACTATAATCTGACATGCATGGAACCTTCCCTCTGAGAGATTTATTGTAGCTACACAAATATTTCAATACATCTACCTCCAAATATATGATTGCCGCTCTTAGAGGATGGAATACATTTTCAGACACCTTAGGACCCTTTTCCTTCCCCTCAGCTAAACTCTCTACTGCGAGTTGGGCTCTCTCAGTTACAAATCTTAATTTATCTAACTTTGTAGACTGTGAGATTTGTTCTGTAATGAGGTTCTCATGTTTTTTTGCCAACTATGTATCATTTTCATTTGCCACCTACAGGCTTCTACAAGTATATCCAGGTTAGACACTAGATTCACTGCTGCCCCTACTGGGGTCACTCTCATAAAGATTAATGGGAATGCTCTGATTGGTCAGAGAGTGTGAGAGTCGCTGTGCTGTGACCAGTTAGAGTGTTCCCATTCATTCTTATGAGAGTGACTGCCAGTGACCTGTCATTGCCACCACAACTCCATTAGGAGTTTGTCGCTAATGGTATTTTTAATTTGCCAAGATGTAATGGATGCTACATGGACTGAAGTGGATCCTTCCCAAAGGAAGTAAATGTAGTGTCTCGTACTATTTTTATTTATTAAAGGAATTTTTACTATGGTGTGTGTCTCATGTTTTTTTTGTAATATTTTCTTTATAGGTGCACTGCAGGTGCCAGTGAGTGTGGTCTGCCAAAGCATGCTAGCATTTTGGGTCCTCTAAGTACCAGAAAGACCTGACAGCCCTTAAAATGGGCATGCCAAAGCTAAATGTGACATGTAGTGCACCAGTAAAGAAGGATATTAAGTCTATTTTTTACACAATATTATTAACCCCACACCCACCATCCAGTGGTGTGGGGAATAGCATTAATGTCATAAGGGCAGAGATGCATGTCTAAAAGGGGATGGCCAGTTTTTATCATCTCTACCTCCCTATGGATTTCAGCCCTTTGAGGGGAGCTCACACTGAATGCTTCCTCTGCTATATTTCCAGACCCAGGGGTGGTTAACAATTCTGGTAGGGGGACACCACACATTTTTGTGTTTTATTTTTGCATATCAGACCATTAATTCTCAAAATGCATCTTCATTACTGCTGGTTCTTTTACTTTCTGGGCTAAATACTGCTCCTATGAGACTGCATGGGAGCAGTATTGTGCCTCTCCACAAAACAGAGGTAAGAGAAAGCATCAGTGTTGTTTTAGTGTAGTTCGTTTGCTCCCTGTTATGAAAAAATGACTGGAAGGTGTGGCATATTATTCAAAATTGGATAACTGTCATGACCTCACTAAAAGGAATTGCTTGAGCTCTTAAGGGATAGGCTAGATCCTCACCTGCGCTAGAGGATAGGCATCTCCCTGTTGATGTCCATTAATTACAATATGTATTGACAGCAATTGAGGGAGTGTTTTTTAGTTTATAAGAGTATTTTTTTTAACATTGAATTTGCAATGGCTTACCATGCATTAACAAATTAGTTGCATCAGCAAAATCTTAAGAATCAGCTTTACTATTCTGGGATGTTTTAGTGTGAGAAGATGGTTTATTATGCAAAATCAGATCGTCAAAGACTGGCCAAATTGTACATGGCCACTGGAGTTTACAGGATGAATGGATCTGCCTGATTGCACATGCTTATTTATCAGTTTGTTCTGATGCTGCCTGGGCTTGGTTGATCTATATTGATGGATGTCCATTAACTATTTACCAATTTGGTAATGTTTCAAATATGCCATTTTATTTATAGGTCTCCCTCCGGGTGATTTAGGCACTTATGCATTTATGATTGGTGCAGCCACTTCTGTTTCTTCTACTTTTGAGATCTACTGTAGGCCATGGGTCTTTAGAAGTTGTTGGCTTTTAAGCATTATGTATGGCAGGCTAAAGCAATTAAAACCAGAGCTTTAGACTACTCATTGTGTTTTACAGGGGTCTGTGAGGCACTTGTTTTTTTCTACACAAATGCAACAAGTACTGAATTTTACCTTTAATTCAATATATAAAGATTCTAGTAGGTTTTTTGTTTTATGGTCTCCGTTCCGGTTACCATGCTTTTGTCTTACACATTTGTTGTGTTTTTCATTTTTTTTTGTCTAGCTGCTCATTTTTGTGGCTTGTCATCTTATTTTTATATTTGTTAATATATTCCTTAATGAGTCCCTTTCACATGATATTGCAATGTAATGCCCATATGGATTATAGGACATTACTTTGTGTTTTAGCCTTCAAAATCGTTGGCTGCTTTTGATTGTATATTGGCACTGAGGTGCATTGGCTGGGTTATTGTGACATGTTGTGGACTGATTTAAAGATGCATCTGTTGGATTAGATGCATGTTATTGGTGTTTCAAGAATAGTGCTGATCCACCTAGGGGGGAATGATTTGGGCCAATGCACACTGTTAGGTTTATGATGCCATTGTGCATGATTTGGACCTGTTGCAATGGTCTTGGCCATTTTGTAGTTTGTTTGGTCAGCCATTAAACCTTGCCGAAAGTAGCGAGCACTGAAGTCAGGTTCTGTCATGAATGAGGCAAAGCAGAAGGTCAACTCCGCTGTTGCTCATTTTTCATGGTTATTTTTATGGTTAAAAAGTGGTGTTGTTGTTGAGCATCATTTGATGAGGTTTAGAGTTGCTCATCTATTTTGGTCTGAAAGTCTTAATTTGATGGCCAAATATTTGTATTTGTTTATAGAAGACTTATTTAGGGGTATTGTGGAGTTGGTTTAGATTTTAGTTTTAGGCTAAGTGTACTGTATGGTGGCAGTGTTGCAGCTATTAGTTGTCATGTGGCGATACTACGGCTGCATATATTTTTGAATTGTTTTTAGTTGTTAGTGCGTGTGCTCTCCTAAAGAAATGTTTATTTCCAAATAAATGCCCCTTCCAGATTCAACACAAACCTGTTTTATTAATCTATGAGAGTTAAGCCCCAACATTTAATTTGTATACGTGTTGTTGTTGTCATCAGTTCTTTGTCTGCCACCATACAAACTATAATCATTAAATAGAATAAGAATTTATTTTGTCAAAGTTAATTTGGCCAGATTTTAAACATGTACTCTAGTTGTCAAATGTCTTTATTTATTAGATAAGTATTTAAGGGGTCTGTGTGAAAACTGTAACTGATAGAGAACTTAGGGCCTGATTCAGACCCACTCGCGAGCGGCTGTCCGCTCGCAAGTGGGTCGATGTTATGGACTGAGCATGCGCACGACGGAGGGAGCTCCGTCGTGCGCATGCGCCAGACGCGACGAGCGAAGGAAAGTCCTTCGCTCGTTGTGTCCGATCAAAGGGGGCGTGCTGTCAATGTTGATTGACAGCACGCCCCCTTTGGTGGGCGTGCCGGGGGCGTGCCTCCCTGTCAGAAGCCGGCCCACTGACATCACTAGTGATGTCAGTGGGAGTGATTTTGGCTCTGATAGAGCCAAAATCACTCCGGAGCTTGCGGTTGAAAACCTCAACCGCAGGCTCCGGCTCGCAATTTCGATGGTCGCGATGGTCTCGACCATTGCGACCATCACAATGCACGCTCGTATAGCCTGTGGGTGGTGACCCACAGCTATACGAGCGTCCAGGAGGACGCTCCATGAAAATGGAGCCCGGCCCTCATTCAGAGCGTGCGCTCTGCTCAGAGCGTACGGCTCTGAATGAGGGCCTTAATATGTTAAATTACAGTGTAAATTTTGCAATATATCTAAAAATTGGCGACTATAACAAGTGCTGGGAAAAGGTGTAACAATACCCCAATCAAAATACCAGGGTAAGCCAATTATCACAATGGTAATGTGTAGTCATGAAATAAATTTCCTGTTTGGAATATGTGGAAACGGAATGTGCCAAAACACACACACATCACCATCAAAAAAAGATGAGGGTCTTATTTATCACAACATGCTGTGTAGCCCTGAAAATTAACATTCTTTATTGTTACATATTGTGGCCATCAGGTGAAATGTGAAATAGTTGGAATAGGCCTCGCAAACAGCTCCGTTAGTCAGTGAGGGGTCAGAAGATCCCTCTCCATCTGGTTTCATCATAGGGAACAGCGGGCTGATGCCATCTTTAGATGTTGTGAGCTAATTAAGTAAGCTCTGAAAAGGTAAGATTTTTGGAGCTTGTTATATTTTCCCTTAGTGCCTTACACATAGAAAATTATGAGGGCGGCTCCTGCATGCTCTGTTCATTGCAAAACAGGAACACTTCACATCATTTTTAAATAATTGTGAAACTGAATTCTGCCATAGACATGGAGAAAGAGACATTAGCTTATGTTCTAATGACAGAAATAGTTTGATAAATAGGCCCCCGAGTACGTACAGTCCTGGATTGGCATAACTAGCAGACTAGAAAAAAAGACAAGGATGCTCAAAGCCATTTGAGATTACATGTATAAATATTCCCACTGTATTTAAACAAGATAACCTGCCACCAGAGATAGAGATTTGTAAGGAGGTTCAATTACATGAGTATATGGTGCATAAATAATATTCATGCACTCAGCAGCACTTGCATCAGAAAACTGGAGGTGTATATCACAGGGTCAGGATGGTGCAGACCAAATGGTCCACTGTGTTAAACAGAGGGTAATACTTAATGTAAGAGGAGGAAGCAGTATTCAATAATTTAACAATCCTCACAGACCTCCTTTATGTATCATCAAGCAAATACAAACATAACCAGTAGGGGTAGGAAATGAACACGTTGCCTTTAATAAGAGTTTGGTTACTACTGTATGCATTTTTTGTAGTTTTGTTATTGTCTCATCTTAAAGCATAAAAAAGCAGACATGGTGATCCGGCTTTTAGCCTTGAAATTAGATGATATATCAACCTTCTAAAAAAACAATCTCTCTTTTCTTATGCATCCTGTCTGACAAGCTATTTTACATAATATATGCAAAATATTTTTTGAATTTAGCTATATTTTCTGTCAGATAAACTTAAAATAAAATGTTCTAAATTTCAGCATCTAAAAACAGATAATGAATCAAACGATATGCTGTACAGTATGTGCTGCTCTATAATGGATGTAAAGTAGTGTGCTATTCATTTATAAGGTAGAAACAATAATTTAGCAAAGTGACTTCTAATACATAAAAACAATGGACTATACTGTGTGTATATGTGTCTGTGGGCTCTATTTACTACAATCCGCATTGGTAATGCAGATTGTAGTGTGATATTACTGAGTGAATTCGCATTGCGAATTCAGGCAATATCACAGGGATTTACTACAAATCCCTTGCAGGGACAGAGCTTGCGATAAAGCTCTGTCCCTGCTAATCCCCTTCGGAGCCTTATCACGGTATTTTCGCAAAAAATACCATGATTAAGTGCCCGCGCATACACCGACCGTTATCCCCCCACCGGCGCTAAGCCCGGCCCCCCGGCGCTAAGCCCTGCCCCCCGCGATCGCGGACCCCCCGCGACCCCCCTCTCCCTTACTTACGCTTACCTGCATGCTCCAGGCCTCCGGTGATGTTCTCCATTCCTCCGGTCAGGTGATCTCCCATACTGCACTGGGGCCCGATCACCAGATGACCGGGCAGCAGTACACTATGGGAGACCAGCTGACCGGAGGGGAGTCATCACTGGAGGCCCGATCACCAGATGACCGGGCAGCAGTACACTATGGGAGACCAGCTGACCAGAGGGGAGTCATCACTGGAGGCCCGATCACCGGTCCCTGGAGTCAGGTAAGTTATTTTTTTTTTTACAATTTTTTTTTTTCTTTTTTTTTACAGTAATCAGCTTGCGGTCTGTTTAGACCACACAGCTGATTACTGGGACCGACTCCCGGCTCTGCTCTCCCTGTTAGAAAAAGAAAAAAGTTTCTGTTCACTGGCAAGGGAGGCGCTGTGAGCCCCCTCAGCCTGGTGCATAACCAGTGGGGGGCATGAATGCTCCCCCCACAGGCATAGGAGACTGCTGTGGCTGCTTCTTAGCATCACAGCAGCGTGTGCTGGGCTGCTGTGATGTAAGATGGGGGAGCAGTGCCACACCTGGGCCCCCGCAGGGCCCCTCCAGCAAGCCTGAGCCTGGCTAATTAGTACCCATCCCCCCTGATTATATGTAGAGTAAGAATATGAGTATGGCAACTGGGATGGTCTCTCCAGTATGCCCACACACACAAGATCACCCGAGTATAAGGACACCCACTGCTGCCTTCTTGCCTGCATGCAATGACGCATACCTGCATAAATATCGGTAACACTGCCTCAACACCGGCTGCCATCAGAGCTGCATATGCACTCACCTGTCAGTCACTTTGTGATGGGATACTGTGTGCATCCATAATCATTGCGGTGCATGCACAATGGCAAACAACTGCTCGATCTGCGTTAAAATGGCATTAGCGTCCATCTCTGAATCAGGCCCAATATGAGCAGAGAGACAGAAGAAAAAGTTGGTGATGGATGAACCAGAGAGATCCAATGACAAGGGGCAGGGCCGCCATCAGGGGAAGACTGCCGGGACTATAGTCCCTGGCCCGAACAGAAAGGGGGCCCGGGTGGCAGCGGAGAGCATAAGCACCGCCAGCTTTTCAAGTCGTGGATGGTCGGCCGCGAGCCATTCATAGCTTGCAGACCGGCAGCTGAACCAATCAGGAGCCACTGCAGCGGAAACGGCTCCTGATTGGCTGCCGGTTTGCGAGCTACAATTGGCTCGCGCCCGGTGCACAGTTCAAACTTCCACATCTCCGGGTGAGCGGTTGGCTGGAGCAGGAGCAGCAGTGGCAACCACCTGCAAGCAGGAGAGACTGCTGGGAAGAGAGCAGCCATGGAGGGCAGAAGCAGCAGCGGCAGGGGAGAATCTGCCTACAGCTGCTGCCGCTTGTTAGTGAAGTACTGCTCGGACAGGCAGGAGCAGGAGGCTGCGGGGAATCCCACCTCACTGTTATGGAAACAGACAAGGGACAGAGAATCCCGCTCTCACCCCCTTAATCAGCTCTCACACCCACTCTGCTCTCACCCCCTCACCCTGCACTCTGACCTTGCGCCCTCACCCTGTGCTCTCACCCCCTCACCATGCGCTCTAACTCCATCACCCTGCACAGTCACTCCCTCACCCTGCATTCTGACTCCCTCACCCTGCACAGTCACTCCCTCACCCTGCGCTCTTGCCCTGCTCTCACAACCTCACCCCCACATCCTCACTCTGCTCTCACACCCACATCTCGCTCTCTCACCCACACCTCGCTCTCTCACCCACACCTCGCTCTCTCATCCACACCTCGCTCTCACCCATACCTCGTTCTCTCACCCACACCTTGCTCTCACCCACACCTTCACTCTGCTCTCACCCCCACACCTCGCTCTCTCATCCCCACATCCTCACTCTGCTCTCACCCCCATACAGTCACTCTGCACTCACACCCACACCTCACTCTCTCACCCACACCTCGCTCTCTCATCCACACCTTGATCTCACCCACACCTCGTTCTCTCACCCACACTTCGCTCTCTCACCCACACCTTGCTCTCACCCACACCTCGCTCTCTCACTCACACCGTCACTCTGCTCTCACCCCCACACCTCGCTCTCTCACCCCCACATCCTCACTCTGCTCTCACCCCCATACAGTCACTCTGCACTCACACCCACACCTTGCTCTCACCCCCACACCGGCACTCTGCACTCACACCCACACCATCACTCTGCTCTCACACCCACACCTCACTCTCTCACCCACACCTCGCTCTCTCATCCACACCTTGATCTCACCCACACCTCGTTCTCTCACCCACACTTCGCTCTCTCACCCACGCCTTGCTCTCACCCACACCTCGCTCTCTCACCCACACCGTCACCCTGCTCTCACCCCCACACCTCGCTCTCTCACCCCCACATCCTCACTCTGCTCTCAACCCCATACAGTCACTCTGCACTCACCCCCACACCATCACTCTGCACTCACACCCACACCATCACTCTGTTCTCACACCCACACCTCATACCCACACCTCACTCTCACCCCAGCAACCTCACCCTGCTCTCACACCCTGACTCTGCTCTCACCCTCCTCACACCCACACCTCACTCTGCTCTCACACACACCTCGCTCTCATCCCCACAACCTCACCCTGCTCTCACACCCTGACCCTCCTCTCACACCTACACCTTACTCTTACACCCACAACCTCACCCTGCTCTCACACCCTGACCCTACTCACACCTACACCTTGCTCTTACACCCACAACCTCACCCTGCTCTCACACCCTGACCCTACTCACACCTACACCTTGCTCTTACACCCACAACCTCACCCTGCTCTCACACTGTGACCCTTCTCACACCTACACTTTACTCTTACACCCACATCCTCACCCTGCTCTCACACCCTGACCCTCCTCTCACACCTACACCTTGCTCTTACACCCATAACCTCACCCCACTCTCATACCCACAACCTCAGCCTCCTCTCACACCTACACCTCATTCTCACTCTCACACCCACACCCTCACCCTGCTCTCACACCCTCTCCCTGCTCTGTTACCCTCCCATTTATATGATAGATTGACATGTTTTAACACCCACCCACAAGCCCAAACTTTGACAATTTTTTTAAACTGTTTTTTTTGCACCATTTGATGTCTCACCTCTGCTGTAGCTCCACCCACATTATCCACCGCAATGCCCACCACTGACAATCTGCCCCCTGCCAGCCAAGGGAAGGGGCCCTGCCTGTTTTGTCAGTCCCGGGCCCAATAATTTCTGATGGCAGACCTGACAAGGGGCACACAATTAAATTTACAAAAGAGAGAGTTTCACTTGGCGCACATATCATTAGCAAGTGCTGAATAAAATTACTGTTTAAAGCAAAACAAAAATTCAACAAGGGCATTAGCTCTGCAGTCCTTGTGTGTATGAATGAGTGAATGAAGAAAAGTTACATTAGAGATGACTGCAGGTAGATCAGATCAGTGCCCCACCTTACAGAGTATCATCTTATCACAAATGAAAAACATTTTGAATATTGGTGAAGTCAGTGGAAAATCACAATATGGTACAGATGACTGGCAGGGTTGTTTTGAAAATCAATTGACATACTGTAACATCATCTAGTTCTGTTCTTTAAACCGTTTATTGATAAACTTTTTTTTGGATGGAAGCTATGTCTTTTAAAAGTTGTTTTGTTGTTGAAATGCAGAGATACTATTTTGCCACTTTTTGGTAGAGCTCAGCTGTTGCCATCTCATTGCTCCTTCAAGTGCCTCTTGTTTACAGTAGCTGCAGCCACAACTTTAATAAATATGGGTGTAATGACCTGCAGCTACTGTGACACCTGGGCTTATTTTTTATAATCTCCCAACTAAACACTTTTCCTTTTGAGAAGTATATATATATTTTTAATATTTAGCAGACTAGCACAATTGCAGCGGGTCTGTGCAGGACTTGGGGCCTGATTCATCATGGATCACAACTGCAACAGTGTACGCAGATCGGTCGACGGTGCGTACTGCGCATGCGTATGCATTGCAGTGTGCATGTGTGAGTTAGCATTGCGATTGCTCTGTCATCACTCATGCAGAAAGAAACCCATTGCAGAGTGAGTGACGGGAGGTCAGCATTTGGGGGTGGTGACGGGGGGTGGTCGGAGAAACACAGACGTGCCTGTCCGTTTGAACGCTGTTGCATGGGTGTGCATAAATTAGCCACTGCGAGGGCATACACAGATGGAGTGCTCACTACATGCAACGAGGTTAGCAATTTCTGAGTAAGGTCAGACCTGCTGTAATTCTGCGTGAGTGGCCGATGTTACTTGATGTTACCGTTGTATATATGCAGGACTGCAAGGTATTATGGATGTGAAATAGTGGTAGTGCGTGTCTCTATGCTGGCTGTGCAACGGCTTTGCGATTGCATTCATTAGAAAATTTTAGCAATATCGATCTGTAGTGAATCAGGCCTTTAGTCCCAAGCTGTGTGAGCCACAACTGAAGTCTGGTTTTAGAAGACTCGCACCTTTATGAATTTTGCTGAATGCAGTCAGTTCAGCCCTATACTAAAATACTGCATTACAGGGGTTTATAACTATAGCAGTCCTTGCACAAACTGTCAGATTATTGAATATCATTATCTTCACCTGCGCTTCCTTTCTTTTATTGGGGAACTTCAAACCCAATAAAAAATATAGAAACATGTACAGTATATTAAAAGTCATAAGTGTTGAAGAATAGATATTATAGGCAAACTCATCTGACTTACTAGTCATCTACAAACCAAATAGTACAAACATAGAATTCCGGATTTTCAACAAAACCAACTTTGAAAAAGACATAGCTTCTATCCAGAAAAAGTTTATAAGAAAATGGTTTAAATAACAGAACCTAGTTGATTTTACCAAAACTGTATGAAAGTCAAAAGGGTCAGATACAGGAAAAGCAACTTTATACCAAAATAGAAAATTAACATAACAAACACATTAAAGAGTGACAAACAGCAATACAACTATATTTTATATATATTTCAGGAGAATTAAACTATTTATAAGATCCTTAAAAATCACCGAAATATTCTTGAGTAATATCTTCAATTAAATGGTATGTACTGTATGATCAAATATTTGTTATAAAAGGGAGTATCAACCCTAAAAATAACATTCTGGAATCTACCCTAGTGTAATCCAATCCCAAAGAGATTAAAAATGTATGTGGCTAAAATTCAAACCTAAATTAATTCATAAAGCCTTCCATTGTACTATCTGCAAATCCATTGGTTTGGAATTTCAAGATTCATTTTAATCCTAAGAAACCAGTTCACCTATTGCACTATAATATAGAATTTTATAATACACAGGATGCAAAAAAGGAAGCTGAGTAAATAAAGGATTCTGTACCAAGCGATGTGAATTCATGCCAGGTGCCCGGAGGCTAAATAGATTGTGGTGACTTCCCCCTTTACCAGCTGTGTGAGGCAAGGGAAGAACTAATGAGCCAGTAAAACTGGCAGTTGTGGATAATCTCCAGCCACTTCCCCCCAGTTCTTTCCAGGCTCATCCCTCCTTGTGTCTCTCCAGCCTCAATCCCCGATCGTGCTTCTGCAGTACCAGCTCTGCATTGTCGCTCCAGCCCCTCCAGCTCCATTCAGTCCCCTTCTGTCTCTACAGGCCGCAATGTCTCTCCAACTCCAACAAGCCCCCTCTGTCTCTTTAACTCCAGCCAGCCCCCTTCTGCCTCTCTAGCACTCCAGCCAGCCCTGCAGTGCCTATCCAGCTCAAGCATTACATCTGGCTCCAGCCCACAGACACATTCAATATTTTGACTACTCCTCTTCATGAAGTGGCCCCTCTGCCTTTTAGCAATGACGTCATTTGTGGCGCATGATAGTTGGTGCAATAAAGTTTTTCTGTTTATCGCAACCCGCTGGTAGTGTATGAAAATAAAGAGTGTAGAGACAGGGGCTCCCTGTATCTCACAGATAGATCCATCCACTTTAGTTTTCAACAGGATGCAGGTACTGGTTACAAATTGATTTGTGTGCCCCTTGTACTCCCCTGTCACTGGGCTTGCTCCTTGTTGACCCCTGATAGCTGGCGTCCGTAGGCAAATGTCTCCATTGCCTCCGTGAGTTCCGCCACTGTTCTGTGACAATATTAAAAATGAAGTCGCATAACAGAGATCCAACAATTTGAAAAAATGCCAAGATCAGAGGTGTAAGTATCTTCAATACTTTTAAGTTACATTGGATTTCACACTAAAATACTATGAACCTCAAAAGAAATTGTCTGCAATTGTGCTCCAAATAACATCAATTAAACTTTACTGCATAAACAACACCCCACCTCATATACATAAAAAAAACATTCTTAAATATGTACACTTAAGAATAATACTGTATATGCCTGAGCAATGACGAAATCACCAAATGGCATTCACAAACAGCCAATCACAAGTGATTTAC
This sequence comes from Taudactylus pleione, assembly GCA_031769625.1. Taxonomy (NCBI): domain Eukaryota; kingdom Metazoa; phylum Chordata; class Amphibia; order Anura; family Myobatrachidae; genus Taudactylus; species Taudactylus pleione. The sequence goes on from JAUIMM010000727.1 coordinate 1,247,868, forward strand.
TAGTGCTGGCGGTTACAATCTTCACCATACACTTCTTGCACCTGTCCCTGCTCAATCATAAATAATTCACAATTTTCAGGCTTAAATGCCTCTTTTCTGTCAATTACATGAATACATCCTTACTCTACTGACCCTATGTTAGGAAATCCCCAATCATGCTCTTTGTTATGACAACAGTTTACCTTGTCATTAACAGAAACAGTTGTGGCACCAGGTGTAGCTATATTCCAATTTCAAGGTATAAGAAATAGCTGCTCACCATGAAAGAGGAATGCCAATCCTCTCAAATCTAACACAAACAAAAAAGATCCAGGTGGTGATACACTTATTAAATAGCTATTTAATACAATTGTCATATAGGTCACACTATATCCACTATTCTCTATTAGTTAGTATAATTTGGGACTCATATATCTCTATATAAGTATAAAACATACTTACTGACTTTTATGCTACCCCCTCCGGGAGGGAACAGCCAGGTCGGCTCTCTCCTCACAGCAGGTGGGTGGTGCAGGGGGCGTGGTGGCTCAATTGCATCATTGTGGCCCTGCCCCCGCTGTACAGAGCTGATAATACAGGCACTATAAAGCGGGGGGTGAGGCTACGATGACGCAATTCACTGCAAATTGAGTCATCGCCCCCCGGACTGCCCACTTTAGTACAGTAAGTGGGGAGTGCGGGCGGCAACGAGGGGTGTGGGCCGGCAGTGGTTGGTTCCGGGAGACTTGTCTCGTCTTTCAGGTAGTCGGGAGCACCTCCCGATTTTTGGGAGGCTCCCGACCATGTCGGGAGAGTAGGTAATTATGGTATAACAGAAAGTGAATGCCGTTGTTATTCATTTATTACCAGTTATTTATATAGAGCACACATATTCCACAGCGCTTTACAGAGCTGTTAGAGCAGAATGTTATAGATGTATTTCACACTCCTCATATATCAGTGAATTCAACAGGTCCCAATAGTTAGGAGAAATGTCATATGTACAAAAGTACCCAAATGCACTTACAGTTCTGACTCCAGAGACTCTCATTGTAATGCAGTCAGTCTCTATGCAGTTGTAATATCTGGAGTAAATTGAGTAATGGGTAAAAAGATGGTGTTCCACAAATATAAAGGAAATAATAGCATTTCTCTCTACAGCAGCATTCGGGGTATAGCCCATGTATGAGGTAGTTGTCAAACCATTAACAGCCTGCCGGGACCAGCAGTGCAGCTGGGGTCAATATACTATGGACACGCTGGAGGGAGAATATGCAGACTCACTGATGATAAAACTTGTTCAGTAAATCCTGTAGCAAAATTCAGTGTGCCCACCAGTATATCCTACAATGTACCAAAGGCTTTATTCCAGCTGGCAGGTCGGCACGAACAAGCGCTGATGGTGACCCCTTAGTGCAGCAGCAACTAACTGGGATGACAAGACTTTGTATCTTCAACATATTTCTCTGCACAACAGGGCAGCTTTATCCAGAAGTTGAAGTCCTGTTGTGTGCAGCAGTGAAGAATAATATCTAAATCACCAGTAGTCCTAATTGGTAATTAGTTAGATTTCTCATGTACAAAACATCATATCTAAATTAAAATTCAGATAAATAAAACCATAAGATTGCAAACTGGTATATAGCTATCTCACAAACTGCAAATAGAGGTATATTGATACAAAAAAATCTAATAACAAATGTAAATATATGTTAATACAAAGAATATATATATCAAATAATCCATGTGTGTGTGTGTGTGCGTGTATTTATAAAACTCTACATAAGCAGTATTTTATAGGCTGATATAAGGTCAGCCAAAAAACTTCACACTAGGTACATAAAACCGCTCATGACTAAAATAAGGGTAAAAGCCTGAAGGATGCATAATAAAATAATGCAAAATAAAAATACATAAGTATACTAACAAAGGTACAGCTAGCAATAAATAATAATAAATAATATATATCTAGGGGCAGGGAAAGGTAGCCCCCCTGATCCACAGCATTTAGTGTTGGGCTAAAAAGACAAAAACCCACAGATAGGCAGAAGAAAAAGAATAATGGAACTACCAATTTAGATGAATTCCATATTGATAGTTTCATTTAATACCTGTATTTTGAGAGACTGCATTCTCAGTATCCAGGCAGCCTCTTGTCTGCACAGGGTTCTGAAGTGGTCTCCCCCCTGTTGGTGTGGGTATATATTCCAATCCTACCAGTTTAAGGCCCACAGAGTGTCCAGCATGATGTTCAAGAAAATGTTTGGAAACACTATGATTAGTACACTTGTTCAAGATATTTCTTCTATGCTCCATAAATCTCAACTTCAAACAGCCTGTTGTGCGGCCAATGTAGTAAAGCTGGTAAGGGCAATTGAACAAGAACATCACATAATAAGAGTTACAGTTAATGAAGGATTCAATCACAAATTCTTTCTTGGAAACAGATAAAATATGGAGTTGGTTTTGTTTCCCACACAGGAACAAGTAGTACATCTGGCATGATTGCATCTATATAAATCTAGGACTTTAGGGCCCACCAATGTTCTCTGTTCAGAATTGGACAGGGAACATGGGGAGCCCCTGTAAAAACTAGAAGCCAGAATGTTTCTTAAGTTTCAGCTCTTTTATAGACAATAGAAGGTTCATTCTCTAAATGATCCCATAGCACAGGGTCTGTAAATAGCAATTAATAGTTTTTCAACCTTCTTGGCTGCTAAATTATATTTAGATGTAAATGATAAACTAAAATCCTTTTTTGTTTTCTCTATTTCCTCATTCCTACCAATTAAGTTTGTTACCATCATTGTTAAACATGTCCAACCTCTCTAAGGTTGAGGAATAATGAAAGGCTTGATCCAGTATTATTTTTGGATACTCATGTTCTTTAAAAGCATCAACTAATTCTTTGGCTTAAATCTTAAAAGTGTTTGTAGATGTACAATTTCTCAGAATCCGATATAATTGACTTCTAGGTACATTATTCAACCACTTTTTGTTGTGGTTACTTGAATAAGGAATAAAGCTACAGACCTCTACAGGTTTCTTAAAAGTAGAACCTGAAACCGCACCCTTCACCACCTCCACAGTGACATCTGCAGTAAATAATACATGAGACTCTGTGCGTGCATGTAAAGGATAATCCATAAGTGTTAGTATTAATATAATTAACAAAATCGGTGACTGAAGCAACATCCCTTTTCAAAACAAAGAACAGGTTATCAATATAGTGACAATAAAGGACCAGATTTGCAGCAAAGACCCCCTCCTAGTTAAATTCTTGCTCGAGGCGGCTCATACAGATGTTCGCAAAGCTTGGGGCAAATCTGGTCCCCATCACCATACCAAGGACCTGAAGATAGTGACAGTGATCAAATAAAAAATAATTGTGTTTTAAAATAAATGTGATAGAGGATAGAATGAAGTTATGCTTCTTCTCTGAGATCTCAATAATTTCAGTGACACTCATTGTGATCGTCTCAGCTCCTTTGCAGTGTGGCATATTGGTGTAAAGGGACTGGATGTCACATGTAACAAACAGATAATCAGAGTTCCATTTTAGGCCATCCACCAATTGAATGAACTGTGCTGTATTCCAAATATAAGACCTTAGTTGTAAATAAAAATCAACATAAGAGGAAAGATTAGATGTAAGACCCCTATCCCAGAAATAATGGGATGCCCGGGGGGGAATGTGAAGTGTGGGTTTGGGAGGTGATATTAAACAGTGGTGACACCCTGGGGGTGACACCCAGGGGGTAGAAGAAGTCAAACTCATCCTTAGTAAGTACGGATTATATACATGCATTCTGTAATAGAACTTTCACTTGCTGTTGGTAACCAAATGTAAGATCATGAGTCAAACTTTTGTAAAACACAGAATCTGAGAGTTGGCGTTTCGCCTCCTTGACATAGTCCTCAGTATCTTGCACCACTACATCCCCTAGTTTATCCACTAGTTTATTGTCAATTAGGGATCTTAGCAAAGTGATTTGAGAGCCAGACTCTTTTCTAGTTTCAAATTATAAAGGCAAGGATGTATCTTAGAGTCACATAGATGAAAAAACTCTCTGAAGTAGTAGAGTAAAACCATACTATACCTTGTCATGCCAATCTAGGAGCAAGTAAGCATAAGTGGCAGAAGCATGCAAATCTGCATGGGCGCATGTGCGTATTGACCCATTTCTGGCCATGTACAGAATAAAATCGTACACAGGGGCGGATTGGGCCGACGGGAAACCGGGACAGTTCCCGCTGGGCCGCCACCTCTCAGTAGTTTACACAGGGCCGGGCCATTTAATATTATAGCTGCTGTGAACGGAGCTCAGCTCCGCTCAGGCAGCTTTGGGAGCTTCTGCGCATGCGCAGAAATTAATTATCCTGTCAGTCTAAGGGCGGGTGCTTACTACGACAGCGCCGCGGCTTGAGCACTGACTCTAGTACAGGGAGAGAGAGTCATGCCGGCCGGGACACCTGGATGAGGACAGCGCGGGCTGCACGGAAGAAAGAGGCTCCAACCAACTACAGTAGTAGGAGGTAAGGAGCTCAGGGAACCGGCTGCAGCCAGTCTTACCACGGCTTAGGAGGAGATCCCCATCCTCCAGCCAGCCGCTGGTAGTTGGAAGTTGGAATCTGGAGGGGGAGGGGGAGGGAAGGGGCAGCAGTGCTGCACAGGGCGCAGCGCACTGCCGTCCTCCTACAGACCGGACCTGTACAGGGTGATAACATCCCCGGGGCCGGCACTGGCAGGGCTAGAGCATTGAAATCACTAAGCAGTGCTGTATACAGGTCAGTGTGTGGCTAATAGTAGAGCTTCAGGGGAAGGGTAAAATTAGGTCTTTGTAACTGTCCTGTCACTATGCCTTGTTGGTTGTATTGTTGTAAGCACTTGAAGGCTGTGGGGCAGTGTGTGTAGCTGTGGGGGCCATGTGTGTGTGTCTGTGCGACCATGGGGCAGTGTGTGTATGTGTGTGGCTATGGGGGGCATGTGTGTGTATGTCTGTGTGCGGCTATGGGGTAGTGTGGGGACAGTGGGGGACAGTGTGTGTGTGTGTGCGGCTATGGGGATAGTGTGTGTGTGTGTGTGTGGCTATGGGGCAGTGTGTGTGTGCGCGGCTATGGGGGGCATTTGTGTGTGTATGTGTGTGGCTATGGGGGCCGTGTGTGTATGTCTGCGGCTATGGGGCAGTGTGTGTGTGTGGCTATGGGGACAGTGTGTGTGTGGCTATGAGGCAGTGTGTGTGGTTATTGGGACAGTGTGTGTGTGTGCAGCTATGGGGACAGTGTGTGTGTGTGTGGCTATGGGGCAGTGTGTATGTGCGGCTATGGGGCAGTGTGTATGTGTAAAATTGTATGCAGTTGAGGGAGTGGAGCCCCAAACTGATATCTTCCTTAAGGCCCCATGAGTTCTAAATCCATGTCTGCTCTGTATTATCCATATTGGCTGTGTACCTCCCTGCATACCCCTGAGCTGAAGAGACAGAAGATAACTAGTTAGCTTCACAATTGTGTGCCAGTCATGTTTCTCTCCCAGGACTCCTCTGATACTCTGCGGGGCATGGCCTTCTAGGGGTGATGGAGAAAAGAGAGGTGAGGGGTCCACAGCTGCACTCTGGACTGAAAGTGAAATCCAATCCCCCCACATACCCTGACAAATGAGGAGCTACTCAAACTGGGCATTACAGTTCATCTAATGTTTAGGCATTACTGACTCACATTACTGAGGAAACGGGTTCAATTCCTGTATATTCTCCCTGTATGTGCGTTGGTTTCCTTTGGGCACTCCCACTATTTATGTGCATGTGGTAGGGAATATAGCGTGTAAGCTACACTGGGACAGAGACTGATGTGAAAGTGCTGCAGTATATGTTTGCTCTGTATAATTAACTGGTAGTAATAATAATACCGACCCTTCCCTCCCACACTGAACCTTTCTCCCCTCCAAGCTAGCCATCCTTTGCATACTAGTCCATTCTGGCTTATATCACAGTCAGAAGAGTTTCAACCCTCAAACCGCTTTGGAACTTCTGCATTATAACCACCTCCAAATCCCCAGCCTTCGCTAAGGTGATCTGTGCAGGATTATCTAATATTCTGTACACTGCAGTGTATGAGGAGAGTTGAAATAAACCACACAGATATGGAGAATAGGCTTGATGAAGCCACAATCGGAGGGCTGCAAATTAACCTAATAAAGCCAAAATAAACAAAAGCCTGTGGGAAGAAAAACAGTAAAAAAAAATGAATCTAACGTTTCCCAGGTTACTGAAACACTAAACTATTTAGTAGACTACACTGGATACTATTGAAATGAGCTATGGCTCCTTTATAAATGACTATCCTGTATGCACCTATCTCCCCTGTTTCTATCCAGCAGTCTGTAACAGAAGTACTGCACTGCTACGTGTCAAGTGATGCAAAGGATGTGTAGGTGACGGGAGATAAATAATGACAGAACTAGTTGGGGAAATTGGGCCAATTTTTAAATCAAGTTGCAACTAAATAATGTTGGGGCTAGTCAGGAGAGAAAGTCCAAAAGTCTTCATCTTTCAAGAAGAAAGACTCCACCTTCTAAATAGACCACGCCCACCATTTTAGGGCTGCTTCCAAAAACTTTCCCGGGCTGGTTTTCAATCCCAATCCGCCCCTGATCGTACAATATATGTTATGCAAAGTTTTGTAGTTCTCTCACTGCTTGAGCCATAGTTACACATATCCATGTCATGTCATTTGCATCCTTTGCATCCAAATATTTAATATTTATTTCCCCCTTCATTTTCCCTTTTTTATCATTCTTTTTTTCCATTTCCTTTGTCCTCTTTTTTTAATTTTTTATATTACAAGTAAATCTACAATAAAAAATTATGTTCCATGTATTTTCATAGCCTTTAATTATACTGTACATCTGACACTTTTAGAATATCAAATGCCTTTCCAAAGGTGACTGTACCCATTCTTATTATTTTTTTTATTAACATAATGTGACATTAATTAGAATTTTAAACATTTAGATATTGTTTTTTTTATCATGCATTATATTATATACGACATAGTGCCTGATTCAGCAAGGATCGCAGTTGCTAAGACGCACGCAATCGGCCGATTGTTGCGTACTGCGCATGTGTATGCATGAGTGCAGAGTGATTGACAGGAAGTGCCATTTGTGGGTGGTGACAACGAGGTGGTCCACCGAACACAGGCCAGTTAAATTATCCACTGCGATACCATACGCAGCCTGAGGCCACATAGCGTGTGCTGAAGTTAGCAATTCCTGATAGAGGCCTGACCTGCCTTAACTTTGCGTATGGGTCCGATGGTACTCAATTGTACCGATGTTTTCGTAGTCTTGCTAACCATTAAGGATGTGCATGTAGGTGAAGTGGGCATCCTTATGTAGTGCTGCGGCGGCATTGCGATAGCTATGGATTAGCATACTATAGCATTTGAACTGCATGCGTACGCTATATTGCGATCTGTAGTGAATCAGGACCATAATTACAATTTCCCTGGTGATACTATTAATTGAGAGCTTTGTAGACTGGGACAGCATTTCCTGATGAAGCTGTGAAGGCAAGAATGATCTATGCTCCTACATTCATTTACATGCCAAAATACTTTTCACCGCTGTGAGCAGAATTGTTCTTATCTATCTTTTATTGTAAAATAAACTTAATTGCACTATATTTCTCTTTTTTTTTTAAGTGCATGTGCTGAGAAACTCATAAAATAATGAGGTATTTATACAAAATTAAGGTAGTGGCGTCCTTAGTTGCACTCCTAAGCATTAATAGCAAGAAGATATTTTCAGCTGCTTACACATATGTAATATATCTCAGATTGAGCCAAGAAGCTTGTTTTACAGTGTGGGAGCAGAGTAAGTAAAGGCATGAATGCCAAAATAATTTCTCATGGATTTAGCCAATGGGCAATTTATTTGTTTTTGAGCGATGTATAGAGTGTGTTAAAGTAATTGTTTCAAATATACTGGGCCTTGGTTGCCTAAAACTTTGGAATCTTGACATATATTTTCAATATGGCAGTCAATGGAAATAATAAGACTGCTTTTTCTGGAGTTTATTGCCCAAGGGACTTATATGACAGGACCTATATGACCTAGGCAATCCCTGTAGACATAGGGGCATTTTCAATTAGCCGCGAAAAGTCCCATACTTTTTGCATGCCGGACTTTTCGCCGACATCGCTGGTTTTCCATGCATAAAAGTGTCATGCTCATCCCCGCTTATCCCCGTATTCAATTCCAAATCAGCGAAAACGGAACCTGGCGAATTAGAAACCAGCGAAAAGTCCTGTTAGATTTGGGGAAATCAGCCTGACACCCCACAAAAGATGAACTGACATTGGGGATCACTATTTGGGGTACTTAAATGATCTCAATACCTGCTAATTAGCATCTTTGCTGAAGTGGTGAAGAATAGCATTTAGCAGGTTGTTTTGCAGAAAATAAGTGGTCCCAGCAAATTTTGGGAACATGAAAATGGGTGCTAAAATATTTTAAAGTTGCTAAAGTGAAGTTTTAAAAAATTTCAAAAATCCACCTGCCGCAAACACCTGCAATCTTAAAAACACCTGGGGCATACTTGGGGACCCCCCTGCAGTCTATTTCGCTAGTTTTTAAGTTTGTCCCCAAACTTTGTTTTTTTTTTGCCCCCAAAATGAAAGTTCTTTTTTGGGATGTTCTTTTTTTATACTTTTTTTGACACAGTTTACCTTTGGGGGGATGTCCCAAGGGTACAGGATGGTTTCCGCAAGTTTGCACCCCAAAACCCCAATTCTGCACTATTTTTTCGACAGCTTTCATAGGCGACTCTTTTTCACCTATTCCAATGCATAGTCAACGGCGAAAAGTCTTTGGAATTGAAAATGGGGATAAGTTTTTGCCTGGCGAATTGACATCACTGGCGAAAACTTTTAGCCGAAAACGGCTTATCGCGGCTAATTGATCATGCCCCATAATCGGACTATAGAAAACAGTTTTCTGCAATTCATTTAGGGGATCTTTCATATATAGTACAGATATGCGCCGGACCATTTTTGCTGGATTTGGATTTGGCTCTGATTCGTCGTCTGGTTTTGGATTTGGATTTGACAAACACAGAGGACTAAGGGCCTGAGTCAGACCCGCTCGCTACGATGCATACTCTTGCTGCTACTGATGGTATGCAGTGTGTATGCATCGCAGTGCGCATGTGCATACCTTAGCGAAAGATCACAATGCATTCGCTCGCTGCGCACCGTTTGTAGGTGGTAACAGGAGCTGGCCATTAAAAACAGGGGAGTGGAGGTGCAAACGCAGGCGTGCTGAGCATCTCAACGGCGTTTTAGAGGTGTGCATAATTATAAGACAGCATCATAGTACACATCACCTGGCTTGTTTTTACACTGAAGTGCACGCAGTGCTTGCGGCAGGGTATGGTGAACCTCAAGCGCTGCGATAGCATCCGATGTTATCTGAAGTACCGATGGTTGCATACACTTCCTGGACATGACGTGCACAAGTGGGCATCTTAAAACAGGCTGGTGGGTGTCTGCTTACACTATGTGATCGCTCTCTAAGAAATACTGGACGTGCTAATGCATTGCTGTGCGGTAGCACTGCCTACGCAATTTGCATACACATCGTGCTAGCAATTGCATCTTGCGAGCGGCTCTGAATCAGGCCGTAAAACCCATGGAGTCACAGTGCTTATATACACAGAGGGCTACGGCCCAAGGAGTCATGGTGCTTGTATACACAAAGGGCTATGGCCCAAAGAGTCACAGTGCTTGTATACAGTACACAGTGGGATAACGCACAAAAAAATAGTTTTTTTAAACTTTTATTAATTTTTTTAACTTTTTTTAAAAATATTATTTTACACTGGAGCAGATGGGCATGATTACAGCGCAGAATACATCAGCATGTCTTGTACACACAGCCAATTGTGAGTCTGGACACAACCACTTTAATCAGCAGAGTAGCGCAGCATACATCAGCGTGCAGTGTGCCCCCCTATACACAGTCCCTTAATAGCACAGACACTTGTGAGTCTGGAGTTGAACACAGGCTACAGCCACTTTAATCATCAGAGTAGCGCAGCATATATCCGCGTGCAGTGTGCCCCTTATACCAGAGGTTCCCAAACGCAGTCCTCATGGCTCCCCAACAGTTCAGGTTTTAGAGATATCCATGGTTGAGCACAGGTGACTTAATTAGTGCCTCAGTCCATTTGATTTAACCATCTGTGCTCAACCAAGCATATCTGTAAAGCCTGAACTGTTGGGGAGCCTTGAGGACTGCGTGCGGGAACCTCTGTCCTATACACAGTCACTTATCAGCACAGCCACTTGTTGTGAGTCTGGAGTATGGACAAAGGCTACAGCCATTTTAATTAGCAGAGTAGCGCAGCATACATCAGCGTGCAATGTGCCCCCTACAATCACTTAACAGCACAGCCACTAGTCTGGAGTCTGGACACAGCCACCTTATTTCAGAGCAGCGCGCAGCGTGCGTGTCGAGTAAGAAGAGGGGGGCTCAAGTCCTGGTCGCGGCGCCTTATATAGACTCAAGTCTCACGAGAATCTGACGTTGGGAGGATGACCTTCGGCCTCGAAGTGGGATGCGAGTCAGACGGGAACACCCGATCTGCGGCTCGGGTGGATTTGGATCTCCTATGTTCGGAGTGGTTCAGATTCCACAGAATCCGAACCGCTCATCCCTACTATATAGTATTTGTTTTTACAGGCATACATTTAGTATGGTGATGTGTGTCAATTTATATGCATAAATTATGTTTTATAGATAATATACCATTTTATATAATTGTGGAATTTGATTGGTTAACAGTAGAATAAAAAACATGGTGATGTTAATGTCCCGCTGTCTTTGATAAAGACAAGAACTAGATGAAATGCATTGGGTGAGAGCTCCAGTGATGGGCAAAGACAAAGGTTCTGATTCAGAGTCGCACACAATGTTCAAGTAGTTTAGTAATTTTATGCTACTGTGCGTGTGTGAAAATCCCTAAAAATGCCTACACAGAGTATACAAACAAAAGGCACTGTTGCAATTGAGATGCACAGTATCAGAAAAATTCCTGGGCAGTTACTCGTTAGCGTACTCACAGATATGGCCTGTATAATGGGCATGTTATGTGGTATGTTATGGCATGTCGGTAAAATCGGTTGCATACAGTCAGTCTCTCACATTGGAGGACATTTTTGGATGGATGAACTGCACTTGCCATAATGCTGGTGCAAGTTTCGATTGTGCAACCAATCAGTATTTCAGCTCCTACAGACACTGACAGTGAGTGTCTCAGACCTTACACAGTCAGATGCACGGATGTACACAAGGCAAGGGATTTATAGTGGCATTTGCATAAAATCACAGGCAGGTGACCACCAAAAGACACAGCTCCTGGCTCTTCTGTGAAAAAATATTTATATATAATAAAATATATCATAAAGAATAATATGCCAGATCTGGCTATTTCTTTTATTTCCCTAATGCTACACTACTGTATTTATGAGATAATATGGAGTTCAAGCCAGTGGTCATTACTACAATTGTGTGTCTATATATCACGTGGATTGTGTTTCTCAAGTATTTGGTCTGCAGTTCAGTGCGTTTTTCAGATACTGCAATCTATAGTTATCTGCCATACTCAGATTGTGTATACAGCTACTGTATCTTAGACCTTATCCTGGATTAAACACTGTATTTGGTTATACTGTGCCCCAACTTCAGCATCAGTGCTCTGATATTCCTTTGCAACTGTGTCTTTGTACAGAAATACACATTATATCTTTCACCTATTCCTGACTCCTCAGCACAATCATTACAAATGCGCAGCTAATCATAACAATTGTCTTTTAAAGATTTAGACAAACTGATATGGTAGATTTATTATATCTTGTTAATGTCTGGTTCGTTAACTTTATAGTTTATAGGACTAGCCTGGCAAATAATTGTATACCACCTCTACCATTGGGACAAAATATTACTATCAGTGTTGGAACAGATATTACTGTATCTTATGGCTGATAATTCTGTCTATAAGGCAAAGTATCTCAAGTACTAGCATGGGTTCCTTCCCCCATCCATACGCAGTCCTGGGGAAATCAAAACAAAAGATCAAGGACAATTTTCTCAATGATATGTTCAGGTTTTCTGCTCCTAAACCTAAACCACTTCCTTGCTCAGTGCATAAAATCAAACAGCTAGAACCTTGATGCCTTTTGTCATGAGAATTCCAGAACTTGAAGAACTGGCCGGTCTCCTTACAATGATCTCCCCCTTCAGCTTTTGGTAATACAGATGTGTCCAAATACATCTTACCTCCGTGCACTACAATAATTAATGTGGACCCAGAATCATTGAATTGCAAAACTGGGCGTTCGTTAATTATTGCTGCCCACGCAACAATTGGGGGGAGAGACATGTGGGGAGATGTATCAAGCTAAAGTGTTGCAGCTGCCCAAAGCAAACAAACATTTCTAACTGTCATTTCATAGGCTGTATAATGTAAGAAAAAAGGCTGAAAAGTGCTGTAAAACACAGGGACACCACCAATAGGTAAATAATGATAAAAGTAATACGTAATACATAATCTAAAAAAAAAATCACAATATAATAATATAACCAATAAGGTAAAAGACAGTCACAATTATAAATACATCATGTAGCAAAAAATTCTACATAGAAATTACATGTAAACATGTATCTGAGAATCTGTACCAACTACATATAATTAAGCAAAACAAGTTGGAAACAATAGGGTACCATGTACATTCCTAAATGGCAACAATAAACCTTTAATGGCTTTGTTGAAGATAAAAAAGTATCTAGTATACTAAAAGTCAGGTTAAGGGCTCTATTCAGCAATTATTTTTTTACATAAAAAATGCGGAAATAAACATTTCCGTATTTTTTATGTAAATCCCCTATTCAGCAATGGGATAATGGAGAAGATAGCTCAATTATCTTCTCCGCTAATTCCCATCTCCCTGAGTACCGCACTGTAGGGATATGCCATTGATCTCTACAGTGCTTTAATGCTTTTTGCGATTCAGCAAAGCAGAAAGTGTTAAATTATTCGAAAAATCCTTACTTTATATAACGCCATCTCAGAATGGCGTTGTATGAAGAAATTACATTAAATTACCCGAAAACTGCAGGAATAGAGGGAAATTTTCCCACAAGTCCCTGCAGCATCTTGTAACACCGCCCAGTTTTCGTTCCTGGTTTGCAGTGAGCACGGACAGGCAAGTCACTCTAGAGCCTGTTATACCTGCCAAAATTTATTGACATGTGTACACAGGCTTCATATTAGTCTGTATACATGTATGTTTATGTGCGATCATATTTAACATTTTATATATGAATGTTATATATAAAAGCAAGTAAATATACATGTATACAGGCTAGTATAAAGCCTGTGTACACATGTCAATCACTTTGGACAAGCTGGAGATGTACTTACCCGTTGGCGGTCACCTCAAAGCAGGGACGGAGACTGTTCGGAAGCGCATGACTGAGCTTGCGCAGTAGCAGTAACAGAAGGGATTGTATTCGGAAATCGATAACAATGCCTTCTGTAACATCGCAGGAACAGATTGTTATGACAACCGCTGTCCCTGCTCAAAATAATGCTGAATAGCAGCCATAAATATTTCTAATTGATAAAAAATCGTGACGATGTTGCCCGATAATATTCTGGGCAACATTGTCACTATTGCTGAATTGACCCCTAAATGAGCCAATGACTGCACGTTGAAATAAACGTCTGGAGTTCACTACTGCCAATGCTTAGTAGCAATGTCGATATGTGTGATCCCTCACACACAGGGGACTGGAATAATCCAACAGAAAAAGGCAGTGTATAATATTCGTGCAAAAATCAAATTACCAACCGTGAGAAGGCAGATCGGTATGCTGCAATAAATACGTCTCTGGCAGTGCAGTGGGACCGTTGCTCCTGCCAGCTATGATGTGGCTTAGTATATCGGCTTCACGACCTGTCTCTCCACTGCTGTAACTAGACACGCTAGTAGAGCCGTGGCCCAGCAGCTTGGTGTGAGATATATATCGCAGTGCTGAAGGCTTGGATGATGTAACCACTTTCCGGCGATGTGGTCTGTCTCCTTAGCTGCCGCGGCCTGGAATCTTGGTGCAGTGTATATTTTACACCGAATCAATGATTTAAGCAGTAGAGTCTCTACCCAGCAGTATGGCACTTCCTTAATAGGGAGCCTCCAGATTAGCAGAGGGTAAATCTAGAAACGTAGTCATGCTTAAGTTAATAGTAGTTAGAGCAATAGAGAGGGTAGACAGCTTATCCTTACACTGTCTACACTCTCTATTGCTCCAACTACTCCCATACAAATAAATGAAATACCAGATCTGGTGTGAGGTATATTATCCTTCTTGGGCAACCATTTTGGCACAATGAGAAGATCCGGATGTGTGGCAGACTTTTGATTACAGCCTTTGAAAACCTGTGCAAGAAATGGGTGTCACAAGAAAAATGGAAAACTGTTGGTATTAAGTGCCAGTACAGTATTTGCTGGAGATGAGAGTTCTGTATATTGATGTTGCCAGGAGCAGGAATCGCCTGGGATCACTGACCCTTAAGCTGGCCACACACTAGACCAACTTACATCCAACCAGCCAACTTGTTGATTGGTTGGAATGAAAATCTGGTAACGTATGGGAGTAAATGATGATCAGCAATTTGCTCCTAAATGCCAGAAAACAGATGAAAATGGTTGTACAGACAAGTTTGTTAAATGTTTTATCTAAACTATTTGTTCAAACAACAGTTTTGGTCCATTTTCCAGCATTTGGGAGCAAATTGCTGATTATGGGCCTGATTCAGACCCACTCGCGAGCGGCTGTCCGCTCGCAAGTGGGTCGATGGTGTGCACTGAGCATGCGCACGACGGAGGGAGCTCCATCGTGCGCATGCGCGAGACGCGACGAGCGAAGGACTTTCCTTCGCTCGTTGTGTCTGATCAAAGGGGGCGTGCTGTCGATGTTGATTGACAGCACGCCCCTTTTGGTGGGCGTGCCGGGGGCGTGCCTTCCAGGCGGGGGCGTTCCCAAGGGAACGCCTACCGTCAGAAGCCGGCCCACTGACATCACTAGTGATGTCAGTGGGAGTGATTTTGGCTCTGATAGAGCCAAAATCACTCCGGGCCTTGCGGTTGAGTTTCTCAACCGCAGGCTCCGGCTCGCAGTGGCGATGGTCGCGATGGTAAAGACCATCGCGACCATCAACCTGCACGCTCGTATAGGCAGTGGGTGGTGACCCACAGCTATACCAGCGTCCAGGAGGACGCTCCATAATTATGGAGGTGGGCCCTGATTCAGAGCGAGAGCTCTGGTCAGAGCGTCCGGCTCTGAATCAGGGCCTATATGCCTTACCAGATTTTCATTCCAACCAATAAACTGGTTGGCTGGTTGGACAGCTAATCTTTAGATGTGTGGCCAGCTTAAGAGTACAGGGTCAGTCATTATGCCCAAAATTAGTGAGGAGAAAGTGAAAAAAAGTTTCTCAGGTGTACTCTAAAAGGTAAGTCCGACATGTATTTTAATGGGAATACCAGCTTCTTCAGAGGCAAGAGGCCATAAAGAGAGAGGTTGGAGGGTGAGAGATGGACATAGAAAGAGAGGTATACAGAGGGAGTGAGTGAGAGAGGTTTTGAGTAGTTGTCAGAATAGATGGGATAGACCTGTAACTAATACAAGAGAAAAACTTTGACTTTTCATGACACGTGATATGAGACTGAAAAAAAAACAGGCAATTCCATGAACAGCTTCTAGTACATACTAATTAAGTGCTCACCTGGTCAATTTTAAAACTGAGTAGGAAACAGAGTTTCTCTGTCACTTGGGAGCACTTCAGACTGCTTCTGCTCCATCACGGCTACAGTACTTCTATTTGACAGGAATAATACAATTTCACTGGTTAAGGGTTATTAAGGTCGCATTTAATACTACTGTGGTTCTTCAGCTGGAAACTTTTACTGTTCTGAAAAGTTAATTTACCATAGCTCCAAGGCAGTTTTAGAAACTGACATGTACACGCGACTTCAGGTATGAACTTTGGCTCCAAACTGCTCTAATTACTATTTTAAATTGTGATGATGCTAAAAACTGACTTCTGTTTTATCATGTTGCCAAGTGTTCTGCTTTAAAGCTATCATTTGACCTCGCAAAACAGATGTCTCACAGAAATTTGCTGTTTAACTGCAAGAGACATACCTGCTGCTACTACTGTTGCTGCTAAAGCTGGGCATCCACTACACAATTTTCTGTCAGATATCGTCCAATCTGGCTGGTTGGAATGAAAACCTGGTAATGTATGGGAGCAAATGACAATCGTCCATTTGCTCACCAGCACTGGAAAATAGCCACAAATGGTTGTTCAGACAAATTGGTTAAAACACACAAATTTAACCAATTTGAACAAGTTTTTTTTGTCCTTTTTTCCGTGTTTAAAACCATATGATCGACTGTCATTTGCTCCCATACATTACCAGGTTTTCATTCCAACCAGCCAGATTGGACAGAGATCTGACAGAAAATTGTATAGTGGATGCCCAGCATAAGGAGATCATGAGGACGATGATGAATAACTTTTTTCCTGATTCTTTAAAAAAAAAAAAAAAACTACACATAGAAAAATTTAATATGTAATGTTTGTTTCGGATTGTCTTTGTAATTACATTTCCCTAAATAGGTTCTTCTAGTGTGTAGGTCTTAATTTAAAACAAAACATAGTCATGTTTTCCTAAAATGTGTCTGCTTATTGCTGTAATAAAATATAAGTGCATGCTTACAGTGATGGGAAAGTTTAAATACAAACAAGGAAACTCATCGTTTGGACTCGGAGGTCACTCAATGCTTAACCTATGTTTTGTCAGACAAAAGGGTTTCTGTTACTCTATTTGTGGGTAAAATATCCTGATGTGATATCCGCATTCATTGGATTATAGTCACATCTGCCGTTATTTCAGTTTGTGATACAATTAATGAACAACGTAACCACAGGTGAAGCAGAAAGCTGTTGTCTCATCAACATCTCACATTTCAGCTATTATATTCTTGTTTTGTATATTGTTCAGGATTTTCAAGAACCAATTCATAGTATACTGTAGGAATAGTATGGGGTAGAGAAAAAGGAAAATGATCAGATCAGCATGTAATAGTTC
The DNA here is from genome assembly GCA_031769625.1 of Taudactylus pleione. NCBI lineage: Eukaryota > Metazoa > Chordata > Amphibia > Anura > Myobatrachidae > Taudactylus > Taudactylus pleione. Next base: position 1,265,061 of record JAUIMM010000727.1, read on the forward strand.
CTATTATTCTAAGTGAAAAGTAAATGAAATAAGATATATGTGAGTCTTAAGGTGGGTACACATCAGACGACCCATGATGCGAAGGACAATCCAGCCAACCCTTGATGCAACGGATGACATATCACGCGGTCCGTACACACTGCATGATCTGGTGAACGACCGCACTATATGTTGTCCATCAACCGCTTCCAAATGCATGGGGTCTTCAGTCACATTGTCAGATTAAGCTGCATGTAGGTAATACCTGACGATGCGACTGACGACCAAACGGGAACGCGCATGGGCCAACATAGTACATGCACATTAGATGAATTTGATGATATGTCAGCCCTATCCATTGGATCTGGCGATATATATCTAATAATGTGTGCCCACCTTAAATCACAACTATGGCAACAAAAACTGACAAAATTCCAGTCCAGACATAAATAAATTAATTTAAATTATTTATTTATTACCAGTTATCTATATAGCGTACACAAATTCTGCCGTGCTTTACAGAGTATATTTGGCAATTCACATAAGTCCCTGCCCCAGTGGAGCTTACAATCTATATTCCCTATCACATGCATGCACATATACACACTAGGGTTATTTTTTTGTTGGAAGCCAATTAACCTACCAGTATATTTTTGGAGTGTGGGAGGAAACCGGAGTATCCAAAGGAAACCCACACAAGCACAGGGAGAATATACAAACTCCACATAGTTAGGGCCATAATGGGAATCAAACCCATGACCTTAGTGCTGTAAGGCAGTAATGCAAACCATTACACCTTCTGTGCTGCCCACATAAATAAGGACATATATATTTTTTTTAATGAAAGAAAAGTGTTTTAATAAACAATGTTGGGATTATTGGTGGTGTCCGCCACCTATTGAACAGTCCATCAAGCAAAAGCATCTTGGGAACACTATAATGAAATATGCAATGGATGAACAAAGTAAACCAAATTAAATCCACAGATTATTTAGAGAATCTGGTTTTGGTAAGACCCACGTAAAGGGAAATACTGCATTACTCATTGTCCTTTGCAATTCATCTAATGGAATGACCTTGCCAGAATATGTACAGTATGTAGGTGAAACTTCCATCCAAATTGCCAAGAATATGAGGGTCTCAGTTAGTGAATATCACAAAGGACAAGCATTCTTCAAACTGAACCTAAATTTAAGGATGTTGGATGGACAAGACTGACACTAGTCACAAAGGAGTATATATAGAGAGGGAACTCTCAGAACTATGGCCCTCATTCAGAGCCGCTCGTTAGCGGCAGTACGCTCGTTCCGAGCGATGTTTGCACATCTGCGCATGCGTACGGTTTTTAGTACGCATGCGCGAACCAGTCAGTGCGGTCAAAAATCGTTTGTACGCTATATAGCGAGTGCCTGCTATTTTGAGTGACAGAATGAGGCGTATGTGGGTGGTAACAGGGGAAGGTGCTTGAAAATGGGGAGTGGAGATCCGAACGCAGGCGTGCTTAAAGGTCAAAACGGGCGTATTATGGGTGTGCATAATTAATTCAGCAGCGTCATTCACCACGTCACTGGGTTATTTTATAGCCAGAACTGCTCGCAAATTTGTGGTAGCAAACACCAACCACAAGAATAGCGAGCAGTTCATACGCTGGTCGATGTACTCGATTAATCTAATAAATAGCGGACATGACGTAGGATGCGAGCGGCCAGGGGGCGTTTTTAACAAATAAACGAGCGTATGTTTTGCTCGCTCGTTCAGACTTAGAGGCGTGAACAAACTACAATTTGCGAACGGATCATTTGAATAGCCACCCCTTGTTTTTGAACGAACGACCGCAAATAGCGAACGGCTCTGAATCAGGCCCTATATATGCTTTTTGTACAGTACTAATGCAAATCCAATTATTGATTTACAGAAAAATCATGTGCAGTATAGCATTCATATAATTTATTTAATTTTTTACCTGCTGCATCAAATTGTTTTTGGTGGTTACAGTTTATGGCACGTGAGTGGAATAAACAACTTTGAAATGTCTTCCACATTTGTATTCATTTTAGAACAATCCTGATCCATGGCATTATTCCATTAAATCTGCCTCCATCCACTGTCCACAGCACGCTCCATATCATCCCTGCTCCTGTTTCAGCTTCTCTGCCATACAGGAGCTTTTTACAGATGGCAACAGTGTAGGCACATGTTATCCTATAGATCCTATAGATGGTTGATGGGTAGTCACCAATCAACCATATTTAGCATAACATTTATTAAACATGGTGTGTGAAGTGATTATAAGTAAAGAGCATGTGTACAGATGTTATATACAGTGAAAAATGGCCTGTGCCAATGAAGAAGGTCTGTTGGGGGTCTCAGAGTTATTGGTGTGTTTTCATGCAGCAGATATCAATTGTCTTCTAGTAAGTGTATATATGTATTAATATTCCACATGCTACTGTTCTAAGAAAACATATAACACTGCATCCAGTGGGTTTACTAAAGCATATTATTGAATTTCTCTATAATTTAATTTTTACCTCCAGAAGGTAGACCAGGCTGGGGAAGAGCATGAAGGAGATTTGTCTAAAATAGTGCAATCCCCTCATTCAGGGTCCTGAAAAGTGACGTGGTTATTTCAACCTCTTGGACTGTGCGAAGGATGGGGCGGAAGGGGGGGTGTCAGGGACATTTTTCGTTTTGAGTCCTCTATGTAATCACAGTGTAATAGAAAGAAATCCCTAAGATTGGTTGGCTGGTGGGGAGTTCTGTTTTTATCTAGCTTTAATAATTTTAAGTGTGCAGGTGGATAATTTTTTGTTTTTGTTTCCAATATGGACTGTAACAGACTAACAAAGAAGCAAAAAAGATTTTATAATATATTGAACGAAGATTTTATAATATATTGAACAAATTGAATGGAGTTTTGTATTCAATTTAAATTGATCCGAAAATCAGTTTTCCCCACAACCGGCTTTACTGCTCCTTTCAGAGCAGTGAATCTTTTCACTTCTCCTTTCGGAGCAGTGACACTAGTGCGCATGCATGACCTACAGGTCACGCATGCGTAAAGGAGCCCCAACGTCCAGCAGAAGGAGTGGGACAGAGGCGGAGGGATCCAGACAGGGGTGCAACCCGACACTCCTTCCCACAGGGAAGGAGCAGGAGCACTCGCCATCTGAAGATGGCAATTAATCCCACAATCAAGCTCTGAAAATATTGTATTTTCGGAGCTTGATGAATTCTGTCCCCATACTACTGTAGTGTATGGGGATAGTGGGCCATGCCGCGAGAGGAAGGTAAGCAGAAGATATCTGTCATACTGTATTTCCCGATTTACCTTCCTAATGAATGGTCCAATAACATAATTACTACAATTGAAGGTGAAAATTTTCATTTTCACCTGCTTTTGTAGAAATTAAGTGATGAATAGGCCCCTTGATCTTAAAGTAGTGCAGGTAAATCAGGAATAGCCTAAGGACTTTTCGATAATTGGGGTGTTTAATGCATTCTTGTATACATTGTGTAAGCTCAGAGTGTTTGCTTGTGTATAGTGTGTTTATATGTTTTAGTCTGTGAAGGTGGTCACTAGAGAGGCTCTAATATTTAAAACCGGTTTAATATTCAATCAAATTGTGATGGTTTGAAGGCTACAAACATGTTCTTGGTACAATAGTCAAATGAAACCTACATGAAATTGTGTTACAGGCTCCATTCACTGGTTGCAATTTGAGTTCACAGTTTGGCTTCTCAGATCCCGGTTGAGGTCCATATTGTAGATTTACATTTGCTATTCATGCTCAAGGTTCGTCGATGTTTGTGGTTCATCTTCATTTAAAATTAGTATATTAAAATATTTTTATTTGTAAACACTACTTAAATAAGATTCTTAAAATAAAGTTGAAAAATAACTGATATTGAATTTAGCTTTATTTTTTTAATATATGAATAAAGAAAATTACTGTTTATTTTTTTTAATCTATGAATAAAATAAATTCCGGCTGGGTTTCCAATTTATGTAACGATTTGACAGACAGATGAGCATCTCTATTGGTCAATAATGATCAGTGAGTACAATGTTTATTTTTTTTCCTTGGGCTACTATATGATTGACACAGAGTTTTTTTGCAGCTCACAATGGCAGAAAAATGCCAGAATTGCCTGAAACCACAGATGTTTCAACTGGCAGCCCACAGGCCAGATGCATCCTCTGAGGTTTCTCCATGGTTTCCAGGGCCTGATTCAGAGCCGGACGCTATTTGCGCTCGCTCGTTCAGAAAAAGGGGCCGGCTATTTAAATTGAGCGCTCACTCTTTGCGGTCTGTTGATGCCTCTATGTCTGAGTGAGCGAACGAAATATGCGTTCGCTATTTTGTAAAGACGCCCCCTGGCCGCTCGCATCCTACGTCATCTCCGCTATTTATTAGATTAATCGAGTACATCGAAAGGCGTCTGAACTGCTCGCAGTGCTTGTGGTAGGATTTTCCTACCGCAATCATGCGAACAGTTCAGGCTAAGAGACAACCAAGTGACATGGCCGATGGCGCTGCTTTGTTAATTATGCACACCCTTAAAACGCCCGTTTTGACCGTTTGGCACGCCTGCGTTCAGATCTCCACTCCCCGTTTTCAAGCACCTTCCCCTGCTACCACCCACAAACGCCTCATCCTGTCACTCAAATTAGCAGGCACTCGCTATTTTGCAAGCGCTCGATTTCCAACCACACTGACTGGTTGGCACATGCGCATTACGACCCATATGTATGCGAATATCGCTCGGATCGAACGAGCGGCCGCTTACGAGCGGCTCTGAATCAGGCCCCCTGTTCAAAGATCGTGTTGTATAACATCATTTATTTTTTAGAATAGTCCTTGGCCCCTATAGGATATAGTTTCAACACATAGGTGACACTCTTTATGTAAAACCATGGACTGCACTCCAGAAGTTTTTTTAAGTTTAAATGCAGCATAAATTGTTCAATGGGGACTCCCTTATAACAGAGCCAGTGTCACAAAATGAGTTTTAGAGCCATATTCATCATCACTATAAGTCCTATTTTTAAAAAAATGTCATCCCCTTTTCTCATTTTTAAGTGTGAGCCAAATTCATTATTGTTGTAGCGAAGGAAATTATCTCCTTGTTACAAAACTTCCATAATAATATTTACAGACCCCATACTTAAGTATAGGGATGTACAAACTGTGTGATTCATCAAGCTCTGAAAAAGCTTTATTTTTGGAACTTGACTGTGAAACTGTACGCGTTGAAACGCAAGCCGGCAGTTTCCTACTTCCTCATGTTACTTTGTCCAAGTATTCTGCCGCTGAATAACAAAGGTTCCTCCTTTGTGTTTGACCAGTGTATCAGGCTTCGTCAGGAATGACAAAGCCCGATTTTGCACCACAGAATTTAATATTAATTAGAAATATAGATTTACTTGAACAAAATCTAGTTTGAGCTGCTGGACAAAGTGAATTCAACTGTTTATTGCTGTTGCCATCTCTGTTCCATCTTATTTTATCTCTGGATTTTGCTTAATGGCAGAGATTACCACTACAAGTTCTGTGCATTGTGGCCAGCAACAAGCATTATGCTAAAGAAAAAAATACATGGCTACATACAGCTACTCAATGTTGGAAGGTGACCCCAGCAATTCCCAGGCTTTTGCTCTTATCTTGGACCAAAAAGAGAAAGGATTTGAGCTGAGATGAATGCTGACAGTCATCATTACCAGCAGTGGGCTGTCTTTACATTTCTAAAAGGGCTGTCGGGAATCAGTATACTGTACTGCGGATCTCACCTACCCGCTGGTATGCAGGCCTGTGCAGGTCCTCTATCCAGGATGGCTGTTCATTCCCTGGTCAGCGCTGCTGCCCACAGTGTACCCCATCACCCTCTGGCTGTGGTGCCCAGCAGGTATTCCTGACACCTTTGAGTCTGGGCGCTGCCATGAAACCTGCGGTCAGCTGACCACCGATTCACCAGTCCCTGTCTCAGTGGCGGTCACATGATTCCTTGCACCACTCAGCACTTGTTCCCTTTCCTCCTATCATGTTCCCTACATTCGACACATGATTCTGGTAGCCAATTGGGACAGGCCAGGGGGGATAAAAGGAACTCACTGACAAGCAGTCAGTTCCTTGAACAACACGTCTCACTCCTGTGCTAGGTATTCAGACTCCAGACCCCTCTCTCCTTTGCAAGTGTGGAAGTCCTTTCCTACAATCCGTTCCTATCCGATAACCAGTACAATCGGTTCCTATCTGATAACCAGCACAATCAATTCCTATCCAATAATCATCTTTACCGGTACTCATTCACCATCATCTGTAACCAGAGTCATCGGATCCATAACCATCAGATTAACTGGAATCGACGGATCTCTAACCATTGGCTTCTACTACATTTCCCACAGTTATCTTTGTCCATGGCTCTGGGACTTAGGCCTCAGCATTCTCGGTGAGTACTAGATAGTGTCATTGGGATACCCTACCAGGGGGCTGCGATCTGCACACCACACACAGCAAAATCCAAATCTCCTTCTGAGGTTCCCTGGAGAAGACCACTGGTGTGTATAGACTTTGATAGATGCACAGAAAAGTGCCACAACAGAACAAATTACATTTAACAGAGGTAAAAGAAAGGCAATGCACCTGGGCCTGGGAATAACTATGGGGGAGATGTATCAAGCCTTCTAAAGAGTGGAGAGGTTGGCTCATTGCAACCTACAGTATCAGCTTCTAGCTATCATTTTGTAGAATGTACTTGATAAATGCTAGCGAGAAGCTAATTGGTTACTATGGGCAATGACTCCACTTTTCCAATTCTCCACTCTTTAGTAGGGTTGATAGATCTCATTACATGTAAAACACTTTAGGGAAAAATTATTAAACAAAAATTTGAGTAGCCGCATACAGTACAGGCAGCAGCTATGAAGCAAATACAATTCTGGGCTGCATACAGTACAAACTTTTCATACCAAAGTCGGTTGTCAACTACAAACGGAAGTCCTGTCTCTCACCATGAGTATAGAAAAAGGTTCTTTGCACAGTGGTGGTAAAGCTGTGAAATTTCTTACTGCGCGAGGTGCTATCATGGTAAATTTACTAGCAGAATATAGATGTCTTAGAAAAATAAAGTGGTATCTATAGCTAAACTTTCCAATCAGATATTCATTGGATTAATGTCCTATACAAACATTATAGGGTATTGATTCAAGGAATACTTGATTGCCATTTTTGAAGTAATAAATCAATTTTATCACCCATTTGCGGCTAAACTGTCACCGATTACAATGGAGCCTTTATTTTTTCCTCCTGCGTATCACTGCAGTTGGTTTTTGGAAACTTTGAATGCAATGGACCTGTGTTTATTTTTCAACCTTAGTATTTATATATGTAATATTAGATCAAAGAAGAATATGATATTATGCTGCAGGTTTGACACATACCTGTTACACATGATCCTTCAGATACCACAAGAATTTCACTTTGCTGTTTGCATGCAGCTCCTCTTAAGTAGCACTCATTTCGGAAAGTGACACCATTAGAACCGCACACTGGGATATAATCATGGGGACACTAGAGCAAAGATAAAATAACTGTTATTACATTTAATATAATAATTGAATAAACAAATCACACAATATGTTAAAGCAAATTTACTGTTCAAGTAGATATTCAGCCCCCATTTTATACTTATAATAGCAAAAAAAAACAAACAAGGAGCCTGAACCAGCTAAAGTTTGTGGTTACTAATTGGAATGCATCGCCACCTGATAGGTCTTTCAAAGGTTTGTAAATAACGCAGAGCTCAATTCTACTGTAGTGTGACTAGCTGAGCTGCATTTGACACAATATTAGAAAGAGGAAAATGCTTACATTTTAAAACCCTTGCTGATTCTTTCACTCTAGTTCAAAGACAACTATTCCTTCCATTTATGTAACATTAGAAACAGAAAAAAGCAATCTCCGTATTCTTTTTGTATAGCTTAGAAAACAAGGTTAGTGCTGGGAAATTTCTTTGTACGCAGCAAATGGAATTCAATTGGTTTCATTTATTTTTTAACTACATAATTAACAGAAATCCTACCAAAAGTTTAAAAAAACCTTAAACTTTGTGCAGTTTTTGCACAATGATTATTAATTATAATTATAAACATAAAAGGAGGGATTGCTAAACAAATGATTAGCTAAGCTTCTTTTGCAAACATAATTCAAACCCCTCTTTCAACACACATATAGACTATACTTTGACATATTGTACAATGATTTCTATAGGATAAAAACAATTCCTTTGTAGTTTACAATACAATGGCTTCCCCCATTCCTAAACCTGCCCAAAGCCTGGACTGCCTTGGTTGTTTTAGACTATGGGCCATATTCAATTAGAGGTGAAAAGTCTGAGGTCGGACTTTTCGCCATAATCGCCGTTTTTGCAGGGGATAAGGTATCGGGCTCGTGCCTGCTTATCCCCATATTCAATTAGGAATCAGCTAAAACGGGACCCGACAGAAAGGTAAGTATCGAAAAGTCCTGCCACTTTTGGGGAAATCAACCTGTCACCCCCCAAAAGATGCTCTGACATGGGGGATCACTATGGGTACCCCCGATTTGGCCTGCTAAAGGTAATTGGGGTTTTTAAAAGGCCGCGGTAGGTGCATTAATGCGTCTTTAAAAAATAACTAGTCCCATCAAATTTGGGGTACATGAAAATGTGTGGATGCATATTTTTAAGTCCCTAAAGTGATTTTTTTGAATTCTTCAAAAATTCACCTGCCGCAGCCAACTGCATTCTAGAAAACACCTGCCGCATACATGGGGACCCCCCCCTTAGGATATTTAGCTAGTTTTTAAGTTTGTTCCCCAACTTTTTTTTTTGGCCCCCAAAACGAATCCACTTTTTTTGGGGGTGTCCTATGCTATTTTTTACAATTTTTTTGACACAGATAACTTTTAGTGGATATTCCAAGGGGTGCAGGGTACTTTTTTAAAGTCTGCACCCCAAAACCCCAATTCTGCACTTTTTTTCGCCACCTATTCATTGGTGAAAACTTATCCCCATTTTTTACAAATACTTTTCGTACCTGCGAAAAGTCTTTGAAATGGAATATGGGGATAAGTGAATATGGCGAAAATGACGTCATCGGCGATAAATTATCGCCGATAACTGACTTTTCACTCCTGGTTGTATATGGCCCTATAAGGGGTTTATTTACTAAAGTGCAGGATTTTAGAAGTGGGGATGTTGCCCATAGCAACCAATTAATTATACTTAACATTTATCTAGCATTTTCTAAAACATAAATAGCTAGAATCTGATTGGTTGCTATGGGCTACATCGCCACTTCTAAAAACCCGCACTTTAGCAGTGATGTGCGGTCAGGTGAGGTCAGATTTCACACCATTGAAGTCTATGGGGGAGACTGGCTGACTGCACACAGCCAATCAGTGGGCAGCTCCTACGGAGGTGCCCGCTAAATAGTTGGTGGCTCCTACAATGACTGGGCACACGTGGGTCACAGTCATTCACACGGAGGAAGGGTATGTGTAGACACATACCCTTCCTCCTGTCCGTACTGGATCTGGATTTATTTTTTTAACCCCCTGGATGCCTAGATGGAACGAAGAGGATGTGATCCGCGCATAAGGAGAGGGGTATATGATTTTTTTTCGGGTGCCGGTGGATTCTTCATGGAGAAGTGAATGTGATTGGCTACAGGGATATTAGGTGAGTATGAGTAATAGTGAGTGTAAGTGTGAGTGTGTATGTGAATGTGCATGTATGTTTAAATAAAATTCTTCTGTCACAGTGTGTGTGACTTGTCCTTTTTTAATATTTCTTTTGCAATAGAACTACAGGTACAAGCAGGCCCGTAGTTCTCCAAGTACCCACATGCGGGGGAGGCTTGCTGGGACCTGTAGTTCTATTGCAAAAGACAATATTTACATTTCTATCTTTTACACCACATTTACACTCTCAACCCGGCACCCACCTGCCAGGGATACCGGGGATAGCCCCGGGCTATCAGCCCAGGCCTGAGGTGCCCTGGAGAGGGGGAACCCTTTATTGGGGGACCCCACTTTCCCAGGGATCCCTGGCCTGGGCTGTCAGGGGTAATGCTTTGGCCGGGGGACCCGGTGAAAGGGTTCCCCTGGCTGTGGCATTACTCCCCCTGCTAGAAAGAGTTCAGTGCTGGTTATGGAAAATACAGGAACCCCTACACATTTTGTCCCCTGTATTTTCAGAACCAGGACTGGATCAGAAAATCCCTGTGCTGGTACTTAAAATATAGGTGCCTCCTACGCATTCTGCCCCCTGTATTTTAAGAACCAGGACAGGCCCGGGCTGGTTATGCTTCTGAGGTAGGGAGTATGTAATTTATTTTTTTAAATGTTAGTGATACGTTTTTTTAACACAGAGACAGAAGCCTTTACGGATCTCACTGATCTGTGAAGGCTTCTGTTTAACTCGCACCTTTAAATGCTAGTCGCATTAAAAGGTGTGAGTTTACATAGGAAATACTCGCACACATTCACATAGTGTAGTAGCCTCGAGCTCAATAGTTCGCAGGCTATTACATTTGCGAGTCCTGGCACCAACTCACACCTTCTAAAACTGCGAGAAGGTGTGAGTTGTATTTTAGCTAAAACTCGCACCCTATTACATTTGGCCCCATATGTCTTGTCATTCAAATCCCTATATGAATGAGCATTACATACCAGAATGAATGAAAAGAAAGGACTGAGAACAGAAGGCCTACATTGCAGGGCCGGCTCGAGGGGTTGGAGCACCCTGTGCCGGCCCTTAATAAAGAGCCCTTACATCACGCGGTGCAGGAAATCGGGATGCTGGGGAGGGCACCCTCTACAGGTGGCGCCCCTGTGCGACCGCACTGGTCGAACACCCCTAGAGCCGGCCCTGCTACATTGTACTGAGGCAATCACTCAAGATAAAAGGATTCAAATGTATATGGCCCACACTGGCCTAATACAAAGACAGGATGGACTATTGTTAAGTTTAGTTTTTAATTTTATAAACACTTGTCTCTCAACCTATTTTTAATTTGAGAAAGTGCCACCATGCTCTCTCCTTTTCTTTTTCCAACTTTTTGAGCATTTTGCATGCAGGGAGAGAGACAACTGATGGGTTGGGTATGAAATACCGATGGCTTAAAATCCCTACCCTGGAAGCCAGAGACATCATAATCCCGATGCCGGCTGGTAAGTATCTTTAACCCTCCCCTCTCCCCTCCTAACCCAAACCCTTCCTTGGGGGTGCCTGACCCTAGACGCCTATCTTTAGTCTCATGCCAGGCTTTCAGTTTCAGAATTCTGCCAGTCGGCATTTCGACCGCCGACATCCTGACTACATCCCCAACTGACTACTGTGTGACAGCAGCATGTGTGTTGATCTTGGAAGAGAAAAGTACCACATCGGGGGCAAGGGCAGGGGGGCTGCAGGATGTGGGCCACCGCCAGGATCCCCCAAGAGGCCTGGGCCCGAGTAAAGAGTACTTGCTGCCCCCCTTTCAGGTCCCCTGACCATCTGAATCCATTTCAGCTCATTTCAATATCTCATTCAGTAAATGAAAGTCTAATTTTTCTACTTATGCATTACCTTCACCTGCAACCACAGCTTCTTTTTTTCCATATTTGTTTGTTATAGTTTGCAACACTTGTTTAAACTGCCTACTAATATGTTATTACAGATAGATGTATTATTTTTTTACAATGTGTAACATTTTAAGGTAGTGGGCTGACCATTGCAGCCCCTGAAATGTATTATGTTGCCTAGCAGTGATTTGTATTTTCTGTATGTAGCTTTTAAGATGGAAGGAGTTTTTAATGTCAACAGCAGAGAGAAAGTTATACAGCAATTAATTCATTATCACGTCTTTATGTTGTGTTCAGTCAGGACAAGAGATATCTGTTTTTGTCACCTGTAGATATTCCAGCTGTTTAAAATTTAAAAAATTTAAATAGTTCAGTAAAGAAAAAATATCTGAGTTACTGTAATGGTGCTTTTATTAAAATGGTGTTATAAAATGATCCAAAATACAAAAAAGAAAGTAAAGGGAAGAAATCACAATAAAAGAGGAATTCAGCAGCCATGCTTTTTTTTTTACAAATCTTAATATCATAAGAGGGTAGTCTGAAATTATTTTGTATTTCAAAGTTCTAAATAAAGGACATACTTAGTGTTAAATACACAGTGCTTTTACCAATAGAGATAGCCTAAAGCAGAAATGTAACTTTTAAACTCGGCTGGTATTACTACAATGGAAAAAAAATCAGTTGCAATTTTAAAATGTATAAATCATAAGCGTTTTACCTGAATTTCATTAATTAATTATGCTGTTGTTATTATTAATGCAAGAGATAACAGAAATCAAAATAGTTAGCAATTTAGATGGAAGTATATGCATGGCGATATAAAATATAATTCCATTTCGAAGGAAAACATTAGCACTTTAAGATGATATCATCTCTATAAAACACGTCTGATACCCATTTCAATTCTTACACTTGCCAGCATGCCATTGAAAGTCAACAGTTCAGCAATATGTATTATAAAGTAAGATAAAGATACTATTTTTATTGTCACTTAGAATACACTCTATACAGCATTTCTGCACATAAAAGCACAATGGATTAAACTAAAGGTATAAATAAATGTATTTAAAATGAAGTATAAACCTAGGGCCTGATTCAGAGTTAGGAATAGAGAGAGAGATAGCACTTAACTGTGTACTGGGCAAACCATATTGCAATGCAAGGTGTGTAAATACTTTTTTTTTTGCATGTAGGGTACATTCTGGCTGCTTTTGTATGTAGCTCACAAATACTGCACAGCTTTATTATTACTCTACAATTTAGATGTCAGTTTGGACACCTCCCTCCCAAATCTAAATCTCTCTGCACATTTTAAATCTGCCCCACCTGCAGTGCAGCATGGTTTCACCAAGATGATCAGTTGAGAGAGATATCTCACTCTATTCCCAACTCTGAATCAGGACCCTAGTTTGTACAATAAACAATGCACAATTCCATGGTTATAGTTTTCTGGAAAAGTTAAATAAAATATTAATTACTTGCTTACTTACTAGTACTACTACTATATTTATATTAGGTATACAGTATCTACTCCTTTAAAAAGTAGGTGTTAATAATCCCAGAAAGAGACTCGAAGTTTAAGTACAGCGCAACTACTAATGCAATCAAGTAACTCATAATAATAAGTCAGGAGCTGGAAGATTATGCAGTAGTTATTGATCATTGAAAACAGCAGACTACACTGGAGATGGGTGGGTACGGGATCAGGATCCAGGCGATAAAATCCTGATGCCGATATCCCAACAGGGTTAGGATAACTGTAGGTAGGTATCCTAACCCTCACCCTTTCCTTACCCCTAACTCTCCTCCCTGGTGCCTAAACCTAACCTTCCTCCTAGTGCCTAAACCTAACCTCCTCCTCTCTGTACCCTAAACCTAACACTCCCCCCTTAGTGCCTAATCCTAACCCTCCCCCTAGTGCCTAAACCCTAACCCTAATGCTAACCCTCCCCCTAACCCCGCTACTTACCTTCGGGATGCCGGCGCCAGGATTCTGACAGGTGTTGGGAATCCGGCACCAGTATATTTTAAGCACTGGTATCCTATGTGCCGTTTTTTGACCATATCCCCAGGATGTAGTTGGCGCAGGAAACAAATTAGTTCCCAATTACACATGCAGGGACCAGTGGCTATTGGGTATGGACTAATAACATCAGTGACAAGTCATTGGCAAAAAGAGGGAAGTTGGTGGCATTAAGAAGCAGTAATCTCAAAAGGCTATGTATACATAGTTCCATGCCCAGGTACAGTACATCTTAATAGGTATAGAGGTGTGAGTTTTTTTAAGAGGTGAGCATATAATTATGATCTATTTTAATATTATTTTTAGGTTTGGTTAAAGAAAGTTAATATATCAGAAAAGAATGGGTCAGGACTCAAGTGGCGAAAAATGATTGTATTTGGTCATTTTTGGCTATGGTTGGTATTATATATATATATATATTATATACATATATAAATTAAATGTACAGCAGTAAAAGCAAGGAGACCATTCACGAGTACAGTTCTTCCCAATCAAATAATGCCTGTATAGGACAAGCTATTGAAGCACATGTATGGAAAGTGCAGAAAGTAAGTCATAGAAATAACTTTTTTACCATAAAATATATTTATTTATTACTAGTTATTTATATAGCACACACATATTTCACAGTCTTCACTGCCAGAATATTTGGCCATTCACATCAGTCCTTGTCCCAGTGGAGTTTACAATCTATATTCCCTATACCATGTATACACATACTTACACGCTAGGTTTAATGTTTGTTGGGAGCCAATTAATTTAACAGTATATTTTTGGATTGTGGGAAGAAACGGAGTACCCAGAGGTAACCCACGCAAGCTCAGGAAGAATATACAAACTCCACACAGCTAGGGCCATAGTGGGATATATATCCCATCTATTTTGTTTGTACTGTTAATAAAAGATTGATAAGTCAAGTTAGTAAAATGTAACTACTTGCCAAAAGCAATTAATTATTTTGTGAACCAAACTGTGCAAGTTTTGTTCGGGATGTAGTTAATAACCCGGCAGCTGAGATGCCGCAGCCGGCATCCCGCAGCCGTGCAAAATGCTGAGGCCGCTATCTCTGCAACCTGATCACAAGAGACCGGAGGCAGGTAAGTATGAGCCATGGTAGGGGGTAGGTTTTGGCATGTCCTGGGGGGACTTAGGGTTAGACACCACCCAGGGAGGGTTAGGGTGGGAAGAGGGGTGGTTAGCATTATGCACCACCGGGGGGGAGGTTATGGTTAGGCACCCCCTCTGGGAATGTTAGGTTCAGGTGCGGGAAGAGGGGATTAGGTTTAGGCACCTCCGAGAGGGGGGGGTTAGGTTTAGGCACCACCGAGCGGATTCCTCGGCGGCTGTGCACATGCTTGACCTTGGGTCACGCATGCGTAGCCGGGCCGACGGGGAGGAGGTAAGTAATGCAGCTACATCTGTAGCTGTGATACTAACTGAGGGGACAGCTGCTTTTCAGAGCAGCTGTCCCCACACCAGAGCAATGATGAATTACTCCGGTTTAAACTATCCCCGGCTGCGAGTTGGATACGGCCTCCGATGATGAATAAGCCCCACAGAGACTTATTCTGGTTCCTACAACAAATCACATTGAGGAAATATATCATATATCAGTCTGTGCAATCATACATTATTCAGCCATTTTCTGTTGTAAATATTAATTCATATCTCATGGGAATGAGGGTCACAATTGGCCCCTATTGTCCCCAAACTGGATCACAATATAATTGTATAATATTTTACATATACATGAGGAACTAGACTGCTTGCATGAAAATAATACAAGTAATGGTGATCCCAGCAAATATACAGCTAATGTTTACATTTATAGCACATTGGATCAGGTCTATCCAAAATACAGATGTCTCTGTGGAACACATGCATGCTTCCTAAGGATATCCAACCACTTAGCTACAAAGACACTGAAAATGAAGCAAGCAGAACAGGAAACTCTGTGTCAGGGTATAAATTCCCACAAGAAACATTAAATATAGCCATATTGCATTTCTCTTGCAATTTAATAATCCACATTTTTAAAAAGAGATTTTGGCTCCTTGTACCACAGTACGAGTGCAAGTCTCTTGTGGATTCATCCCTGCGATATGACGTTAAGGTGCACAAGTTTAATTGGCACAGAGGAGATATTTACAAAACTAAAACATAGCACAGCTCTATCCTATTGTGAAGCCACTGCATTTGTGTCATCTGTTTCATATGCTTCTTGTGAAGAAATACATTTTTATTCTGGAAAATCAGTGGATCAGAGGTTTTTCTATCCATATCACTATAATCAAAATTATGCAGGTGACCACCTGCTTTAATCTCGATAATGAGATTTTGTTATAGGAAGTAGATATTAAAGATGTCCCTGATATTGCTGAACATCAGAGAGCTTTTTTCACCATGCAATAAAGCCTTGATTTTGGGCTAACTCAGAGTTGGAATTATCAGCAATTTTGAGCGGAATTGTGCATGCTTGCAAAAACTGTCTGAACAAACAGACAAATGAGCAAAGAGGCGTAATTGTGCATATTCAAGTCTACAAGTGCTAAAACAAATGTACAGGCATAAACACATAATGCCAGAGCAGAGATTGTGACACTGCCCAAATCACAAATCCACAATATGGGCATAATCATGAGTATTTAAGACATGAATCTACTATATTTTCAATGCTGATCATTTTAATGAAATAAGATAAAAGAATATGGTAGTGAATAATTATGCAAGAATGTATTTCTTTTTTTTTCGCTTTTTTTTTTAAATATGTCTAAAATGAAAATTAAACCAACATAAAAGAGAATTCCATCATGAGTGTTGCAGCAAATACATTATACAATTATTTTATTATTTACAGTAAAGTTGTATGTATCCTTGTTACCTTCCAGAATCCAAAGTGTTTGCTTTGATTACTTCATTGAGTCTTCCTAATTTTTTTTCTGTAAGGACCTCCTTTTTGGCATTGTTCTCTAGTTATCATTTCCAATGATTTTCTTATACATATTATTGCAGTTCTGTAATATGAAGAGTTTACAGGCTAACACTAATAATATGTTAAACTACTTATTAACAGTTTCTAGAAACATTGATAGGCCTATTCATTATGTTAATTAATGGGGTCCGAGCCCCAATAATTAACTTTCTTACTCGTGACGATCGCCGGAGCAAGTCATCATTGCGCATTGCGGTCGCCGGTCTCATAACTACATCCCATCTTTACAATGTGAGAACATGCGGACTGAAGGTACAGAAGTTGTGAGGTTAGTGTTTGATGCATGTGGAGTGACTATTTGGTTCCCTGAATTTTTTAATACTCATTATCTTGATCTATACTTGTACATTGTATCCCCTGTGGATGAAATTCTGCCAGCTATCTCTTAACTAAAGGGGCCTATCCATTAGGTGACATGAAAGTCTGAACGTCTAGCGTTCAGACCTTCAGGTAACAGAGGTGTGTTGCCCGCACTGAATGGCGTTCACTGAACGTCATTCAGTGAAGGTGCCCGAACTCCTATTTCTGAACATGCCAAACCTGATGAGCATTGTCAGGTTGACTGGCATTTTCAGTAGATAGTCAGGGACGGCAAGGACCCAGCATGCATGCGCATCGCTGGTCCTTGCCGGCTATCCATTACCTGACTTTGTGAACAATGCGACCAAAACCTCCTGGTTTTGGTCGAATTGTTCACAAAGTTGGGTAATGGATAGGCCCTTTTAACTAAAAAGATCTTCTGTAATGTCCATGGACTAAATTATAGTCATTCTTTGAATTAATTCTCTGGACCTGTTGGGAGAAAGGTATCTGATAGAAAAGAAGCCTCCGCTGCTAAGGCACCTATACCTTACATGGGCATATCACATGGGCTTGGGAAAGATTTTAAGTGTCAGGATAGCTTGAATTTGTATAATAAAATGAACAACTTTCTCATGTTCAAGTTTCTAATATCACAGCAGCCACATGTTATTAATACCGACTATAAACTAAAAGACAAATAAATTGGAAATAATTCCAGATATTCAGTCTTGATAAACATTCTAACTTGCCGTGGACGCCGGAGCAATGCATGGAGACAGCCGATTCAAAAATCATCTGTCCCCGCTAGCGGCTTCCCTGCTCCTAAGGAAATAATTTTATTCTCTGTGTATTTGGATTACTCAATAGCATTGTTACTCTGCATTGGTCTACCTCTGCCACTTCAGATGCTATTGTTAATATACAGTATATGCCACCAGGGTCACCAAGAGCCATACCGGGCCCGGGTGACAGGGGCCGTGGCCTAATCACGGGAGATGTGGCCACTCCCCCTTAGGGAAAAAACTGAAAAAAAACCAAACACTTTAGCAGCGTCGTGAAGCGGCCCTGCAAGCTGGGAAGGGGGCGCTTTGAGCCTCTCAGCCTGGTGCACAGCCAATGGGGAGCGCGATCAGCATGATTGCTCCCCCATAGGTATAGAAGACTGCTCCAGCTGCTGCTTAGCAGCTGCGAGCAGGCTCCCACTGCAGCCCAGCACACAGCAGCGTGTGCTGGGCTGATGTGATGTAGAAGGGAGGGGGTGCGGTGCCGGACCCGGGCCCCCGCAAGGCCCCTTTAGCAAGCCCGGACCTGGGTAATTTGTACCCGCCCCCCCCACCCCTTCTCGGCACCCCTGTATGCCACACCGCCTCCATTGTCATCTCATTGGCCCCTTTCTACAATAGGAATGGTTTAGATGGCAAATTTGGAATTCAGAGCTAGGGAGCTACCTTCCTTCCTGGGACAATTTCTGAGGATTCAATCCAACAAGTTTGTCCCACAAACATTGAATAATTTAGTAAACTGAGTACAAGTTGTTTTAAATATGGACATATACATGGCAAAAGGGTTTCCTCGGAAAATTGTGAATATACACGGTTATCCTGGATGAGTTACTTACATAGTTCAATTATCTCTTTTGGCAACCATTTGACACAATTTAAGAACCCCTAAAACTTTTTGTAGGACCACTAATACACTTCTATACTCTTACCCTATGTCACTTTGCCTGTTTTTGAGGTACAGGCAGATTTTCCCATTTTCACCTATATGTATCACAGCACGATACACAAAAAATTATTGCAAAAATGCTGCATTGCGACTTTTACAATAGAATTGGGTGAAAAACCTAAACGCGCATAGCCGCGATAAGCGAAAAATACCCGCTAAGGGTGCGATAATTTATCACATTATCTCAGCCAATTGAATTCCCCCATAAATGGTTTTGCAATATATATTTACAAGTTCTATTCAATCCACGATGTAAAACAATAAATTCCATCTAATAACAATACAATAATAGTAACTTGCAATTGGATCAAACGTGGACAGTTTAATTTCTAATACAACATGTTATACCAGCTTATGCATAACCTTTTTTACAAAATACATATGAAGTGCTGACAGCCAACAGAGATTTTTAATAAGTGGCAAAGTAAAAAAGTAGATTTCAAAGACAAAGGATTTTATGGGCTCCGTAGAAATGTATGATTGACAGATGCAATGCTTAAGTGTATGCTATTATGTTTCTGTTAGTCCTGTGTTTTTTCTCACAAGTATTCACATTTATGTTAATAAAGAAAATATTCTGAAGAGTAAAAAGACACTGATGCAGAGTTGGAAGCGAATCAGCCATACACTGCTTAAAAGAAGCAGGCCCATAGTAAAAGTATGTACGCATCCGTAGAAAGAACGTGGATATATATATACAGTCAGGTGCATAAATATTGGGACATTGACAGAATTTTCATATTTTGGCCTCTGTTCACCACCACAATGGCTTTGAAATGAAACAAACAAGATGTGCTTTAACTGCAGACTTTCAGATTTAATTTGAGGCTAATTACATCCAAATTAGGTGATCGGTGTAGGAATTACAACGGTTTCTATATGTGCCTCCCACTTTTTAAGGGGCCAAAAGTAATGGGACTATCAACTCAAAAGCTATTTCAAGGACAGGTCTGGGCTATTCCCTCGCTATTTCATTATCAATTAAGCAGGTAAAAGGTCTGGAGTTGATTCTAGGTGTGACATTTGCATTTGGAATCAGTTGCTGTCGACTCTCAATATGAGATCCAAAGAGCTGTCACTATCAGTGAAGCAAGCCATCATTAGGCTGAAAAATCAAAACAAACCCATCAGAGAGATAGCAAAAACATTAGGTGTGACTAAATCAACTGTTTGGAACATTCTTAAAAAGAAAGAATGCACCGGAGAGCTCAGCAACACCAAAAGACCCGGAAGACCACAGAAAACAACTGTGGTGGATGACAGAAGAATTATTTCCCTGGTGAAGAAAAACCCCTTCACAACAGTTGGCCAAATCAAGAATACTCTCCAGGAGGTAGGTGTATATGTGTCAAAGTCAACAATCAAGAGAAGACTTCACAAGAGTGAATATAGAGGGTTCACCACAAGATGTAAACCATTGGTGAGGAAGACCAGATTAGAGTTTGCCAAACAACATCTAAAAAAGCCATTACAGTTCTGGAACAACATCCTATGGACAGATGAGACAAAGATCAACTTGTACCAGAGTGATGGGAAGAGAAGAGTATGGAGAAGGAACTGCTCATGATCCAAAACATACCACCTCATCAGTGAAGCATGGTGGTGGTAGTGTCATGGCGTGGGCATGTATGGCTGCCAATGGAACTGGTTCCCTTGTATTTATTGATGATGTGACTGCTGATAAAAGCAGCAGAATGAATTCTGAAGTGTTTCGGGCAATATTATATGCTCATATTCAGTCAAATGCTTCAGAACTCATTGGACGGCGCTTCACAGTGCAGATGGACAATGACCCGAAGCATACTGCAAAAGCAACCAAAGAGTTTTTTAAGGCTAAAAAGTGGAATGTTATGCAATGGCCAAGTCAATCCCCTGACCTGAATCTGATTGAGCATGCATTTCACTTGATGAAGACGAAACTGAAGGGAAAATGCCCCAAGAACAAGCAGGAACTGAAGACATTTGCAGTAGAGGCCTGGCAGAGCATCACCAGGGCTCAAACCCAGCGTCTGGTGATGTCTATGCGTTCCAGACTTCAGACTGTAATTGCCTGCAAAGGATTTGCAACAAAGTATTAAAAAGTGAAAGTTAGATTTAGGATTGTTTCGTTTGTCCCATTACTTTTGGCCCCTTAAAAAGTGGGAGGCACATATAGAAACCGTTGTAATTCCTACACCATTCACCTGATTTGGATGTAATTACCCTCAAATTAAATCTGAAAGTCTGCAGTTAAAGCACATCTTGTCTGTTTCATTTCAAAGCCATTGTGGAGAATAGAGGCCAAAATATGAAAATTCTGTCAATGTCCCAATATTTATGCACCTGACTGTATATATATATATATATATATATATATATGTATATATATACATATACAAACATATATACTGTATATATATATATATATATAAAATATAGTTGCACCAATCATACTCTCCTTGAAACAAAAGCTAATGTTCCTGCATTGGATCATAAAGATCTGCTAACTAAAAAAATAATGAGGAATGACAATGCAGTGTTACTGTGGGTAATAAATTTAATACAGCAACTGCAGGCATCAATACTGCTGTTAACATTTTTTTTTTCTAATGGCCCTTAGTTCAGACGGATGAGGAGCTTAATCTTGCCCAGACCAGGCTTATGCCCTATTATTCCAAAGGTAAAAATATGAAGTATATTCTGGTTAAGTCAGATATCTCTAGTTAACATTTTACATCTGCAAAGAAATGGGGCTGTTTTAGATGTTCATCCGTGATATGTAGATATTTCAATGTACGTGATACAATTCATCACCCACATTCTCAAAGAAATATTTCATACACCATCAGTTAGATTGTAATAGCTCATTCATTATATATCAAATCATCTCTACATGTGGCTTAACATACAGTATATTAGGAAAACACAGTTTAAATTTAAAGAAAGAATAGTCATCCATCGGTCTGCCATACGGGCAGCTTTAAACTGTGGAACCGGTGAACATCCACTTTGCATAGGCTGGCTATAATTTATCTTGTCTAAAATACTGTATGACTGATCACATCCCTCCATTATCTGGGGGGCGATCATGAAATATTACTGTTAAAAAGTGAGACCTGCTGGATACATCATTTAGATGTTATTAATCCCATTTGTTTAGATGACAACCTTACATTTTCTTGTTTTGTTAATCAATCTCCTTTAGATTTTAAAAATACTTTCTTTCTTAGGGGTCTATTCATCATCACTTAATTTCCCCACCAACTCAGCATCACATGTGGTGTGTGAAAGGGGGTGTAATGTAAGATATTTTTAGATTTTTATCATGGCATAGTAGTATGTCAAAGTAATGGTAGGTGATGTCATCGTACTGTGATGCATACTGACATCTTGTGAGTCAGTTTAAACACTGGCTAGGTTGCGCATGGCAATGCGATGTGAATTATCGGAGATCAAACAAGGCATGATAGAGGGTGCCTGACAGATAAAATATTCAATTTCCAAAATTGTGTGGATTTTCAACATTCCTCAATCTACGGTGTGATGTGTGCACCAAGAATGCCTCATGAAAGGCATTACCACCCACCATGGACAGCGCAATGGCCGACCATGAGTGTTTAATGATTGTGACAGGTGGCATTGGGCAGAATTGTCCGCGGTAATGTAGAAGCGACACTGGCTCAAATTGCATCCACTTTCACTGTAGGAGATACTGTACCAGACACATATCCAGCAGGTCAGTGCAATGTTCTTTAGCTTCCATGGAATATGGGAGCAGAAGACCCACCAGAGTGCCCATGTTACCACTATGATACCAGACATGGTGCCTCACCTGGTCTTGTGATGTTGCTAATTGGACCATGGAAGACTGGCTATATGCAGTGTGGTTTGATGAGCCATGAATACAGTTGTTTTGAATTGATGGTAGTTTTTGGGTGTGGTGCAGACCCCAAAAGGCCATGGATCCCAGCTATCGACAAGGCACTGTGCAGGCTGGTGGTGGTTTTATAATGGTCTGGGTTGTGTTCACATTGCATGGGTTGAATCCGCTGGTCCACCTGAACACATCATTGACTGGTAACCACTATGTTGGATTGCTTGAAGCAACCCTTCATGGACTTCATGTACTGCCACAGTGGATATTCCACCAGGATAATGCACTGTGTCAATGGTCCCAAGTTGTCCATAATTAGTTTGAGGAGCATTCTGGAGAGTTCCAATGAATGTTGTGGCCACCAGGGGTTAAAGTCAGCCGGAACGGGGTAGAACTGCATTCCGTCAGTTCCATTTGGAGGTGGAGCCAGGTGGGCCCCCTTAGCCGGCCAGTCAGCACTCAGCTGGGCACCACAGGGAGGCTCCATTTGCCGGGCACCCACTGAGATTTTGTTGTAATTTGAATTGCAGATACTATTGTGACCACGCTTTATTGAAAAAGTGTCAAGGACAGGAGGGGAGAGTTCCACCATGTCTCTAGGAACACCTTAAGCACTGGTGGCCACCATATTGGCCCGACATGAACCCAACTGAGCATTTATGGGATGTGGAGGAGAGGTACAATTCGCACCCAAGATCCTGCATCTACAAATATCAGTAAGCTGCAAAATGCAAAGTGAATGAACAGAAGAGAAATCTAAATCAAATCAATATTTGGTGTGACCACCCTTTGCCTTCAAAACTTCTTGTTCTTCTTTACACTGAAAATAGTTCTTAATGACATTGGCTGTAAGTTTGGGATTATTGTCCTGCTGCAGAATACATTTGGAGCCAAACAGACGCCTGCCTGATGGTACTGCATGATGGATAAGTACCTGCCTGTATTTCTCAGCATTGAGGACACCATTAATTCTGACTAAATCCCCAACTCCATTTGCTGAAATGAAGCCCCAAACTTGCAAGGAACCCCCACCATGTGTCACTGTTGCCTGCAGACCCTCATTATTGTAACGCTCTCCAGCCCTTCGGTGAACAAACTACCTTCTATTGCAGCCAAATATTTAAAATTTTGACTCATCAGTCCAGAGCACCTGCTGCCATGTTTCTGTACCGCAGTTCCTATACTTTCATGCATAGTTGAGTCACTTGGCCTTGTTTCCACATCGAAGGTACTGTTTGGCTTTTTGACCACAATACTTCCATGAAGACCACTTCCGGCCAGTCTTCTTCAAACAGTAGATAGGTGTACCTGTTTTTGGCCAGTTCTGAGCTGATGGCTCTGCTGGACATCTTACGATTTAGAAGGGAAGTAAGCATGATGTATCTTTCATCTGATGCACTAAGTATCCTTGGCCGACCACTGCGTCTACGGTCCTGAACGAGTTTGAACAGCACATCTTGAAACCCCAGTCTGCTTTGAAATCTCTGCCTTGGAGAGACTTTGCTGAGGCAGTATGACTACCTTGTGTCTTGTTGCTGTGCTCAGTCTTGCCATGGTGTATGACCTGTGACATTATACTGTCTTCCACAACCTCACCTTTGTAGCAGAGTTTGGCTGTTCCTCACTCATTTTTAAGCCTCCTACACAGCTGTTTCTGTTTCAGTTAATGACTGTTTTTCAACCTATATATGAAAATTATGATCATTATCACCTGTTTTGTATGATTGGTTAATCATACACCTGACTATAATCCCACAAAATCCTTGACTTTGTGCATGTGTACTGTACCTACAAGACTTGATGCAAATATTGATTTGATTTATATTTCTCTTGTTCATTCACTTTGCATTTGTTAATTGATAAAATATAAACTATTAACACTATTTTTGAAAGCATTCTTACTTTGCAACATTTATTCCACACCTACCTAAAACTTTTGCACAGTATTGTATATATATCATACACATGTACATATCATCTGACAAAGTGGATGGCACTCCAGAGCTTTGGAACAATATAAACTGGGAGCAGTCGTTATATTCCCAACGTTTCAGAAGTTTTATTACTTATTTTATCAAGGATAACAGAAGTAATAATTTTGAAACATTGGAAATATAAGGACTGCTCATAGTTTGTATTGTTCCAAAGCCATGGAGTGCCGCCAGCTTAGTGAGATTGTACATGTGTATTTTATATATATATATATATATATATATATATATATTGGTTCTAAATCATCGTCATGTTTTGAATTTGGTGGGAAAACTACCCTCAAGTATTTTGGTTTTGGATTTCTATCTAGAAATTTCTTGTCCAGCCATTTCCAATCATTTTTGACCACCTCCCAGCACATGAAATCACAAAATACACGAGATCCGGTTTTTAGATCTGAATTTTGAACTTCGCAATAAGACCCGAGTCGGGACTCAGTTCTATTCGGAAACTCTAAAATGATCTGAGCTGGCAATTAATTCAACTCAGACGCTGGTTGGGGGACGCTGGTTGTTTTTCTCCCTCCGGGGATTTCTCCTCTCAACACGGTGCATGCTGTGTGTGGAGCCCGCGGCGCTAGATGGTGACGTCAGATGCTTGCTGGACACTGGTAAAAAGTAGGGACAGTCAGGGGCTGCCTGTACGGACTACTATCGGGACATTGTTGCTAAATTCCCACTCCTCCAACTAGTCTGAAAAGACTATAAACATCATATGCATTTACTCCACATATATTGTGGTAGGAATATATTTATAAGAGTCTGTCTTTTTCTACAGTTATTCTTAAAGCGCTTAATCCTGAATTTTATTTATTCTTTTCCTTCAGGACCTGTATGAAAAAATTTGGCTTGTTATCACAGTATTGATTTTTATGCTTTTAATTGCATTGAGATCTACCCTTGATAAAGTCCTGCGGAAGGACGAAATGCATTGGATTGAACGAGTGTGTTTATGGATGGATAATTTGGGTCCACTGTCATGAGCTCATAGCCTTTGGGGTGAGGCAGCGGTTTAAGTGCATCTACCAATTTGTTGTCAACAAACAGCACTATGTCAAATATATTGATGTAAGCATATTTACAATGATTGGCTGGCTTTATGTCAAATAAACCTATTTTGAATACTATTTAACATCTGGCCATTCAGCCATTTTTTTGGGTGTATTCTTCTGGTGCGAGGGTTTATTTTCAGAAGCCCTTATTACATGCCACAAAGGATTATCTCCAAAACTTTAAGAATCAAGAAATAATGTGTGAAGATTCTGAAATGTAACATTTTGGGCTTGCCATCTTAACTTCTACCATCCATCTATCTTTTTGATAGCTTTAATGCTTTTAAATTAAGTAAATTGCCTTCCAAAACAAATTATAAGAACTGCATCTTTTGAGCGCCCTGCCCCTTTTTTTAAAATATATATATATATATATATATATATATATATATATACATATACAGTACCAGTCAAAAGTTTGGACACACCTTCTCATTCAATGTTTTTTCTTTATTTAAATTATTTTCAACATAGTAGATTAATACTGAAGACATCAAAACTATGGAAGAACACATGTGGAATTATGTTGTAAACAAAAAAGTGTTCAACAAATCGAAATATGTTTTATATTTTAGATTCCTCAAAGTAGCCCCCTTTTGCTTATATACAGTATATATACAGAAATGTTTGCTCAGTAGAGTGTTGCAGTATTTGGGTGCAGCATACAGCAACATAAAATAAAAAACAACCTAGCCCCCATACAGGGCTCTAACTCACTTCTTCAGTCCTAACTATCAAGGGCCTCTAGTCTGTGCACATCTTCACGCAATTTCACACAAAATCACAGGATCCTGCATGGACGGGGATACTGTTCAAGAATGTCAGGATGCAAATGATGTTTCCCCTAGTGGGGGCAGGCTGAACAACGAGTGGAGGTGGGACAGTTGATTAGTGGGGGTGGTGCTGACAAGAGGGGGGTGGTTGGAGGGGTGAGGGTGAACCACCCTGTCTTAAGTGCCTCACCCACCCCCTGAAGGCTTAATCCGGTGCTACATACACATAAGTTGTGCGTAATATTGGGATAAAGGTATTTGGTATTTTATAGCATTTTTGTGCAAATAACCAATACAGCTAGGCAAGCAGATGGAATACTTGGCTGCACAGTAATAGCAGAGCATTTTCATTTTATGCAGCTTTCTTTGCACCTAGTATCTAGGCCAAAGCACCATCCACTATGAGAGAAATCATAAATTCAATTCCCAGTCAGGTGAGGCTACAATTACAAAACTGATTTACTGTAAGTCAGTATCTACAATCAATATTGTACTTCCACATGTTGAATAAATAAATCTTGTACATTTTTTTAAAACTGTTCTAAATTTTTGACTTTGGTTCCGCTTTAAGCACAACGCTCACCATTAAAGATTCAATAGGCTGCACTGATGTCTTGACCACATTAGCTAAGCTGTTAGTGCGGTGATTTATTACTACACAAATACAAAATGCTAATTTTGGGGATGATTCAGATGTGGATGCAGAAGCACCTGCAGCTTTGTCTACTGATGGTAGCCCATCTGTAACTTAATGCAAATGCCACTACAAAGTCATTCCCTTGTGTACATCCATGCGTACATCAATGTACCCGAATGTGCAAGGACTGGGGCACCCACTTTAATCATCCATATACGCTCTAATACCTATTGGTGTCTCCTTAGATGCACCATTGGCCTCACCATGGAAACTGTCCATGTATTGCCTTATGGCCTTCTATGTAAGCAGAACCACTTTCACCGACACGCCCGCAACACTCCCATAACAAGCCCACAAGATGGACCATCTCTGTACGTGCACTAAGACCTCTCCCCATCACCACCCTGGTATGTCCAATTAACTTCTGCCTGCATGCGCCTGAAATTAGAACTGTGACTCTGCACAGACACAATCGGGATGTATGCACGGTGCGACTTAGACACATGTGCAGAAGAGAATAATCAATCCACTATGTCTGACATGGGCAGTACGTACAGTCAGGCCTTTTGTGTCCTTTAAGTAAGAAATGAAATCATACCAGCATACTATATACATATGATGCCTTGTTATTTATAATGCTAATTAGAATCTTTAGAATTATTCTCAGAATGCTCTGTTTATCCTTATGAGCATACAATTATTTCATAGTTAATGGATTTGAATAACGATGGTTGGCTGCCAGTTTAAGCTTTCCGCATGCTTCCTCATTTGTACCTCCTAATGAGTTTGTGCACTAGGAAACAACATGTAAAGGGATTTTAAAATTTCTATTAGATAAGCTTTTTGACCAAGAAGATTAAAGGTAGGCTTATTATTATTAGATATCTGCATTCTACCAAAAAAACAAAAGAAATCATGTAGACCGCCTATGTCCATAGTCTGCATATATGCTAAAATACCCCTTATAGAATGGATATTATTAAATATAATGAAGCTGGTAGAAATACTAAGGAACGGTGAGGGTTATAGGGATGACTTGTTAAATGGTATCCTTTAAATTAGCTCTAATGTATACTCTCAAATAAGCCACTGTGTTAACCTATTAGTTAAAAAAATGGTTGCATTATTACAGTAGTACAAAAGGTCCCAAAATCTACTTTCTTCCACAATTATTTCTGTTGGAATCATCAAAGAAAAAAGTACTGAGAGATTTTGTATATATTTAAAAATAAAATGAAGGAATTAATTATGATATGAAAGAAATAATAATTGTGTAAAAGAAACACCACTCACTGCCAAGACGTAAATTATAATAGCCTGGCTTTTGCACAGTAATTATAGAAAGGTATATTTCTTTGCAAAGAAGTTATATGCTTAAGCTTAAATGCATTAAATTCCACCCACAGTAAAGCTGATAAATGTGACAGCAGCCTTGCACCTTCATCAGAAATGGAAAGCAATACCATCTACATGTCTCAGACATAGGTCCTGATTCAGAGTTGGGAATAGAGAGAGAGATAGCACTTAACTGTGTACCTGGACAAACCATGTTGCAATGCAAGGGGTGTAAATACATTTTTTTTTTGCATGAAGGGTAAATACTGGCTGCTTTTACATGTAGCTCACAAATACTGCACAGCTTTATTATTACTCTACAATTTAGATGTCAGTTTGGACACCTCCCTCCCAAATCTAAATCTCTCTGCACATTTTAAATCTGCCCCACCTGCAGTGCAGCATGGTTTCACCAAGATGATCAGTTTAGAGAGATATCTCACTCTTTTCCCAACTCTGAATCAGGCCCATATTCCACAAGAATAAGGCTGCACTCTCAGGGCCTGATTCAGCAGCGCACACAATAGTGATTATGCATGCAGTTAAGCGATTGTTTGCCATTACACATGCGTACAAGCCGCACTGTGAGTACGGACACACAAAGGTATCCATCGCAAACTGAGTGACAGGCTGTCAGCATTTGGGGGTGTGCATAAATTAGCCACTGCGATTGCATACGCAGCTTGAGTACTCATTGCGTGCGACATGACTTGCAGTTTCTGCAGCTGGCTAGACCTGTTGTAAATGCTGCGTGATGGCCTGATGTGCGCCGATGGTACCAATGTTTACACAGAAGTGCGAGGTTGTACGGATGCGAGAAAGCTACAGTGGTGTTATTTATGCTGGCTGAGCTATGGCAGGTATTAGCATATTTTTGCAGCTGCACTGCGTGCAAATTCCTAGTTGCGGCTATCAAAGTGTTGCTCCAGCTAGACGCTGTTCTACTACTACTTCAGGTGGTTGCCTTACTCCACCAAATGGGGAGTGTAATACACTGAGAATTTCTCCCACAGTGTAGCCGGAAACAGGCTACACTGTGCCTGTTTCCGGGGATTGATATCTGCGCAGGTGGTGAGCTGATCTTACAATGGGGAGGTTAAGGTTATGCCAGTTTTTCAGACACATTGTTGCTTTCAAGTGACTATTACTATTGGAATTCCTTCCATCAGTTATTATGCTGTGGATTTTTTCCTATGGAGTTTACTAAATGGATTAATATCCTACTATTGGAACACCTGACTCTCTTTGTATAATTTTTTTAGCCTTTAATATATGTATGTCTTTTATATGTTTGTCTAAATAATTATATTAAATACGTGTTTTAAGTGCTCCCTATGTGCCTTTATGGTCTTTTAATAGTGTTTTTGTTACTAACTTTCAAATTGTGATTTGAGTGTCCTGGTTCTATAACTACATGACACCTGAGCTGCTAGTTATGTTACGTGGCTTCTCAAAACAGCTGTTTGCGCATCCTACAGTATATAATCATATTGCTAACATCATCATTGGAATGCCATAAAACATTATCAGGAAAAACTTTACATTTGGTAAGGAAATGTTCTGGAGAAAGCAATGTTTATAAGAGACCAAGCTGGTGGTATGCATGTGTACATTATGCCAAGTTATGGAAAATGGTTATTTAGTGGTAAAATACTAATTGGATTTAATTTGAATTATAGTAGCAAGAGTTTGTTTTGGAAAGGCAAGCTCCATTTAGTGTTGGCCAGGCATCGTGGTAAAATCTCTACTAACATACATCCACAATTATTTGAAGACCTTCTATATGTTGGTCATCCAGAGTCAAAAGTTTTTCTAAGGCCCTTGAATCGATGATCATTAGGCAGACACATATTTACAAATGTGAAGAGATCATTATTACTAAACTACCTCAAAATAAGATATCTGCCTTCTGTGACTCTAATTTATTTATTTATTAAACTAGACATCTATTGTGAATAACTGGTGTTTTTGGGAGAGACCATGAATTGAAAATGACAAAGAATATGTCCTATTAATAGTACAGTAGGATTTGTTATTCTAAAATTTATATTAGACAATATTTAGTTTCCCAACAGACTGCATGGCAAAATCTTTTAGTTGGTGAATTAAGACCTCTTACATTAGGAGAAAGCCTTTTATAAGCAAAATCTAATGTAAAAAATACTTAATTTTGAATAGTATTTTACAATAAAATTGATGTTCCACATCTTCATAATTAATACAGGGTACATCAGTAAAGTTCCTTTACGCACGAGGAAGTTAGCTGTGTACATGTAGAACAATAATACAGACTTCAATTATGTTCCACTCAATTCTACATTCTCCAACCCATCAACTTTGCTTTGTCCCACATAATTCTACTTTGTACAACCCATCAACATCAGTTTTGGTCCTTATAACCTATCTTCCTAGGATTAAGTGGCTAGCTACAATTATGGTCTTTCTCTGAAAAATACTCTGGTGAAGTGGTTCTCTCCTGGGAGCATCCAGCACTGTGAAATTTTACTCCTGCCTCAACACTGACCATGGGGTACATTTTTCTGAGTGAAAACCTAGTAGGTTTGTTGTTTCCCAAAGAGGTTGCATCCCATCTATTTACTAAGATCAAAACTGCCTTTAAACCACTGAGAAACCACACTTTAGAATTTGATCATAGTCAACATCAATATTTTACCATAATCATTAAGAACAGAAACCCCAGATTTACCAATCAGCAGGTTTGAAACCTTCTACAAAGCTGCCGCAAACCTGACCAAATAAATTATCTGCCTTTGACAAATGGGTTCGTCTGCATAGATCTTCAGAATCAAAAAATGGCATTTAGTCCCTCTAAAACTGTTAATCATCCCTAGGCCTTTGAGCACAAGATGGCAGTGGATAAAGAGTGAGGGGTCATAGAAGAACTATCACTGTAACCAGTTACTGGATGCTGATCTCATTCCCCACCCTATTATTGCTTGGGTTGCTAAAAAATATAGAGAAGTGGGAAGAATTGTGCCAGATCAGTTTCCTATAACCAGTAAAAGCAAAAATGGAATGTTCTACTCCCCAAAGAGAGGGAGTTAGTTGAGACCAGAAGGGCTGGTCAAAGAGTTCAAAGGAAGGTTTCAGCAGAGTTTTGATAATAAAACAGCAGATACACTACCACCTCACATAGAACTGAACTGGTCAATCAGCCTGCTACCTGGCACCATACCACCAAGCAGCACCAAATACCTGCTACTTAGTTTGAGTCAAAAGCCATGAATCCCTATGTACAGTACAGTAGAACTTGGAAATATAATTAATCACAGAATCGATGTACCCAGTGAGTGTTGTTTTTCTCATGGTAAGGAATGCCAATTCCTAAGACCCTGCATGAACTATCAGGTGTTCAATGAAATCACTATCAAGAAACAGTACCCACTGATTTTTAACATATTTGAGAAGATCCACTATTACATAGTATTCACTAAACTAGACTTGTAGGGGACCTATAACTTGATCTGTGTTTGGGAGTGGGCAAATGAAGGAAAGGATTTTCACAAATACCAGGTAATGCCATTTGGTCTGTACAATTAAGTTGATGTATTGCAAGTAATGGGTAATTTGTTAATTATCACTTAAGAAACATCACAATCACATGAGAGAGGTGTTGCAGAGACTTTTGGAAAATCAACTGTTTGCGAACATGGAGAAGTGTTTATTCAATCAGTCCAGAGTTAGCTTCGCAATGCATATTCAGTCGGAGATATCACACTACAACCGCATTTTAAATGTGGATTGTGGTAAATAGAGCACACAGATAACACACAGATAACACTGACATATGTTTCCATGGATTCCTTCAAGAAAATCCACATAATAGTTTTGAAAAAACTACAGTCACCACTATATCTCTCAGATCTTCAACAAAGAGGTCCTTCTGGTGCAGGGACTTTTCTTGGAGATTATCTCCGAATGAGGGCTCTAATTTGTAGTTTTGATTTGAAGGGCATTTTTCACATGTTTCTAAGCCTGTATTTTTAAATCTGAATTTTCTCATATATTGTGAAGACCATATGGCACAGGGAAAGAATTTTTCTCCTGATAAGTGGTTCATTCCATGTTTGAATTTAATTGTGTCTGTAATACTTTGACACTGAGGGTGGAGCTCCATTCCACTTTTTCCTAGATTACAATGTCCATTAGCTCCTCTAGAGCCAGAGGTATCACACATTCTGTCATGATTATGGCCTATTTTTATGTGGATGCCTAGGAATGTAGTCCATCTGCCCCATTGTTAATCTGGCCCTGTATGCAGACGCTGATTGTAGCTTTTGTGGGGGAATTACACAGTGTGCAGCAAACAAGCCCAGGTTATGAGCAGTGGGCTTAGGCCAATTTCATTTTTTAAACATTGCAAATCTTGCAACAGGAGCCAGGTACTCATAACAGATACACCTTCTGGTTGGCAGGGTGGGACAAGCAGAGCCCATGCCCTGGGTGCCGTGGCAGTGAAGCAGAGAAGGGGGCAACACCTCATCATGCTGGGTAGGGCAGTGTACTCGGCTGTGGTCAGTGGGCTGTCCGTGACCACCGCCAGGTGTTTTTTTTACTGTGTCACACACACTCACTGTGCCATGCCATTTCCATCCCCAACCTGTTGAGAGGGTCTTTGAGGAGTAGGCAGTGATGTATGCACTGTCCAGCCAATAGCAGTTAGGAGGGGACGGGCTGCAGGCAAGCCCTGTCAGTTTGATGCCTCACAGTTGCAGGATGGGAGGCCACGTCATGGTCGGAGAACTGAGGTAGGGCTGGCAGCTGCATCATACCATACAGCAACCTGGATATGGATTATTGAGATGGCTGCTGCTCTCAGCAGAAAAATAATAACATCTTTCCCACAGTTACGAGCACACAGAGCTGTCAGACAGCGGTGGGCGCATGACCGGGGATTCAGGTAAGTGAAATGTCATCTGTGTGTCTTTATGTGTAAGTGGCACTACTACTGTGAACATTGTATAAGGGGCACTACTACTGTGGGCATTGTATAGGGCACACTAATACTGTGGGCATTGCATGTAAGGGACACTACTACTCTGGGCATGGCATAAGGGGCACTACCACTGTAGGCATTGTGTGTAAGGGGCACTACCACTGGGGTATTGCATGTAAGGGGCACTACTAATGTGGGCATTGCAAAAGGTGCACTACTACTGCTGGCATTGTATAGGGGGCACTACTACTATGGGCATTGTATAGGGGACACTAATACTGTGGGCATTGCATAGGGGGCACTACTATTGTGAGCATTGTATAGGGGCACTACTACTTTGGGCATTACATGTAAGGGGCACTACTACTGTTGGCATTGCATGTAAGGGGCACTACTATGGTGAGCATTGCCTTTAAGGGTAACTACTAATGTGGCCATTGCAAAAGGGGCACTACTACTGTGGGCATTGCATAAGGGGTACTACCACTGTGGGCATTGCGTGTAAGGGGCACTACAACTGTCAGCAGTGCATGTAAGGGTCACTACTACTGTGGTCATTGTTTAATGGGCACTAGTACTTTGGGCATTATGTGTATAAGGGGCAGTACTGTGGGTACTGTGTATAAGGGGCAGTACTGTTGGCATTGTGTATAAGGGGCACTACTGTGTGTCATAAAGTGAATAAGGGACACTACTGTGTATGTGGTGTAATGTGAATCAGGGGCCCTATGTGCTGTGTAATGTATATAAGATTGTGCTACTGTGTGGCGTAATTTGAATGGGGACCCTATGGTAAGACATATGAATTTTAGGCACTGGGTGATATAATTTGAATTGGGTACATTATATTGAGTACATATAATTTAATATGAAGCTGGCTTTTTAAATGTATTTTATGAGGATCTGGCTTTTTTAATGTATTTTATGTGGAACTGGCTTTTTCAATGAATTTTATGTTGATCATGGGGTACACTAACAAAACATATGTAAATTCATAATATAACCTAAGTAAACTTTACTATATATCATTATATAGATATAGGGCCTGATTCAGCAAATGCGATCGCAGCTGTGATTTCACACAGAATGCAGCTGCTAAAATATGCTAATGCCTATAAAAGCATAGCTGGCATAAAGACGCCCACTGCTGCCTTCTCGTACCCGTTCAACCTTGCACTTCTGCATAAACATCGGTATCGATGCACATCGGCCAGTCGTGCAGCATTTACACCAGGTCTGACCAGCTGCAGTTATTGCAAGTCTCATCACACGCAGAGCTCTCATGTTGCGTATGGAATTGCAGTGGCTAATTTATAAACACCCGTGTAATGGCGTTTGAATGGACAGACACACCTGCGTTTTTCCAACCACTTCCCTATCACCACCCCCAAATGTTCACAGCCTGTCACTCACTCTGCGATGGATTCTACAGTGCATCCGTAATAGGAGTGCGATCACAGCACATGCGCAGTGCGGTGCATACGTATTAGCAGTGGCTAACAATCGATCGATCTGCATTTTAAATGCAGTTGCGTACGCCACTGAATCAGGCCCATAGTGAATTGGGGAAGTGTCACAAGGACACACCCCTCCCGATCGGCCACGCCCCTCGCCTTATCAGGAGCACACACGGGGGGAAACCCTACCAGCACCTCAGCGCCCTGCCCTTCCCCTGGTCTGCTATAAACTAGGGGTGAGTGGGTTCGGATTTCTGAAATCTGAACCCCCCCAGGCCCCCCCGATCCGAAGCCGATCCGAGTCAGGCTCGACTTTTCCCGCCTGACTTGGATCTGAAATCGAGGCAAAACATCATCATCCTGTCTTCTGGGTCTCGCGGGTTTTGGATCCTATATAAGGTACCCTCATCGGCGCCATTTTCTCACTCGGCTGTGGACAGTGAAGAGGGAGGGTGGGAGTTAGGGCTGGCTGGACTGTGTAGTGTAGTGTAGTGCAGTGTAGTGTTGTGCTGTGCTGTGCTGCGCTGTGCTGCTGTTGTCCATAGGGGTTGTGTCCACTCCTTCAAAGTCCATAGGGGCTGGCTGGACTGTGTTGTGCAGTCAGTTGTCCATAGGGGCTGTGTCCACTCCAAAGTCCTGTCCAGTGTCCCAGTCCTAAAGGGGTGCTGTAGTGTTGTCTAGGGGGTGCTCTGTCCATCAGGGGTGCACCCCCAAGTGCAAAAAAAATATATATTTTTTCTGTGTTTGTGAATTGTGTGCACTGTGACTGCACGTGCATCAACAAAGGAGCAGCGCCTGTGTCCCATAAGTAAAAGGCCAGCTGGCTTGTCCGTTAAAGGGTGCTGTAACCCCCAAAGGGCACTCCAAACAAAATAAAAAAATATATTTTTTTGTGTTTGTGAATTGTATGCACAGTAGCCGCACGTGCATCAACAAAGTAGTGCCAAGCGTGCGCCTGTGTCCCATAAATAAAGGGCCGGCAGGATTGACCGCTAAAGGGTGCTGTAAACCCCCAAAGGGCACTCCAAACAAAATAAAAATATTTTTTCTGTGTTTGTGACTTGTGTGCACTGTGGCTGCACGTGCATCAACAAAGGAGCAGCGCCAAGCGTGCGCCTGTGTCCCATAAGTAAAAGGCCAGCTGGCTTGTCCGTTAAAGGGTGCTGTAACCCCCAAAGGGCACTCCAAACAAAATAAAGAAATATATTTTTTTGTGTTTGTGAATTGTGTGCACAGTAGCCACACGTGCATCAACAAAATAGTGCCAAGCGTGCGCCTGTGTCCCATAAATAAAGGGCCGGCTGGACTGATGGCTAAAGGGTGCTGTAACCCCCAAAGGGCACTCCAAACAAAATAAAAAAAAAATTTCTGTGTTTGTGAATTGTGTGCACTGTGGCTGCACGTGCATCAACAAAGGAGCAGCGCCAAGCGTTGCGCCTGTGTCCCATAAGTAAAAGGCCAGCTGGCTTGTCCATTAAAGGGTGCTGTAACCCCCAAAGGGCACTCCAAACAAAATAAAAATATATATTTTTTTGTGTTTGTGAATTGTATGTGCAGTAGCCGTACGTGCATCAACAAAGTAGTGCCAAGCGTGCGCCTGTGTCCCATAAATAAAGGGCCGGCTTTACTGACCGCTAAAGGGTGCTGTAACCCCCAAAGGGCACTCCAAACAAAAGACATTTTTTTTTACTGTGTTTGTGAATTGTGTGCACTGTGGCTGCACGTGCATCAACAAAGGAGCAGCGCCAAGCGTTGCGCCTTTGTCCCATAAGTAAAAGGCCAGCTGGCTTGTCCATTAAAGGGTGCTGTAATCCCCAAAGGGCACTCCAAACAAAATAAAAAAATATATTTTTTTGTGTTTGTGAATTGTGTGCGCAGTAGCCGCACGTGCATCAACAAAGTAGTGCCAAGCGTGCGCCTGTGTCCCATAAATAAAGGGCCAAATGGATTGACCGCTAAAGGGTGCTGTAACCCCCAAAGGGCACTCCAAACAAAATAAAAATATTTTTTCTGTGTTTGTGACTTGTGTGCATTGTGGCTGCATGTGCATCAACAAAGGAGCAGCGCCAAGCGTGCGCCTGTGTCCCATAAGTAAAAGGCCAGCTGGCTTGTCCGTTAAAGGGTGCTGTAACCCCCAAAGGGCACTCCAAACAAAATAAAGAAATATATTTTTTTGTGTTTGTGAATTGTGTGCACAGTAGCCGCACGTGCATCAACAAAATAGTGCCAAGCGTGCGCCTGTGTCCCATAAATAAAGGGCCAAATGGATTGACCGCTAAAGGGTGCTGTAACCCCCAAAGGGCACTCCAAACAAAATAAAAATATTTTTTCTGTGTTTGTGACTTGTGTACATTGTGGCTGCACGTGCATCAACAAAGGAGCAGCGCCAAGCGTGCGCCTGTGTCCCATAAGTAAAAGGCCAGCTGGCTTGTCCGTTAAAGGGTGCTGTAACCCCCAAAGGGCACTCCAAACAAAATAAAGAAATATATTTTTTTGTGTTTGTGAATTGTGTGCACAGTAGCCACACGTGTATCAACAAAATAGTGCCAAGCGTGCGCCTGTGTCCCATAAATAAAGGGCCGGCTGGACTGACGGCTAAAGGGTGCTGTAACCCCCAAAGGGCACTCCAAACAAAATAAAAAAAAAATTTCTGTGTTTGTGAATTGTGTGCACAGTGGCTGCACGTGCATCAACAAAGGAGCAGCGCCAAGCGTTGCGCCTGTGTCCCATAAGTAAAAGGCCAGCTGGCTTGTCCATTAGAGGGTACTGTAACCCCCAAAGGGCACTCCAAACAAAATAAAAAAATATATTTTTTTGTGTTTGTGAATTGTGTGCGCAGTAGCCGCACGTGCATCAACAAAGTAGTGCCAAGCATGCGCCTGTGTCCCATAAATAAAGGGCCGGCTGGATTGACCGCTAAAGGGTGCTGTAACCCCCAAAGGGCACTCCAAACAAAAAAAATATATATTTTTTTGTGTTTGTGCATTGTGTGCGCAGTAGCCGCAAGTGCATCAACAAAGTATTGCCAAGCGTGCGCCTGTGTCCCATAAATAAAGGGCCGGCTGGATTGACCGCTAAAGGGTGCTGTAACCCCCAAAGGGCACTGCAAACAAAATAAAAAAATGTTTTCTATGTTTGTGAATTGTGTGCACTATGGCTGCACGTGCATCAACAAAGGAGCAGCGCCAAGCGTGCACCTGTGTCCCATAAGTAAAAGGCCGGCTGGTTTGTCCATTAAAGGGTGCTGTAACCCCCAAAGGGCACTCCAAACAAAATAAAAAAATATATTTTTTTGTGTTTGTGAATTGTGTGTGCAGTAGCCGCACGTGCATCAACAAAGTAGTGCCAAGCGTGCGCCTGTGTCCCATAAATAAAGGGCCGGTTGGACTGACCGCTAAAGGGTGCTGTAACCCCCAAAGGTCACTCCAAACAAAATAAAAACATTTTTTCTGTGTTTGTGAATTGTGTGGACTGTAGCTGCAAGTGCATCAACAAAGGACAGCGCAAAGCGTGCGCCTGTGTCCCATAAGTAAAGGGCCGGCTGGCTCATTTCTTAAAGGGTGGTGTAACCCCCAAAGTGCACTAGTCTCCAACAAAAATAAAAAATAATTTTCTGTGTTTGTGTGCACCTTAGCCGCATGTATATATCAATATAACATAAATGGAGGACCAAACTTTCTCCGATAAAAATAAAATAGGGAAAGATCAAGAACCACTTCCTCCTAGTGCTGAAGCTGCTGCCACTAGTCATGACATAGACGATAACATGCCATCAACGTCGTCCGCCAAGGCCGATGCCCTATGTCATAGTAGAGGGCACATACAATCCCAAATGACAAAGTTCAGGAAAATGACCTTGAAAAAAACATTTAAATCATCTGAAGAGAAACGTAAACTTGCCAATATGCCATTTATGACACGGAGTGGCGAGGAATGGCTAAGGTCTTTCCCTATGTTCATGACTAGTGGTTCAGCTTCACATGATGATGGAAGGCCTCCTCCCACTAAAAAAAAGAAACGAGTTAAGCTGGCAAAAGCACAGCGAAGAACTGTGCGTTCTAAGAAGATATCACAAATCCCCAATGAGAGTCCAAGTGTGGTGGTGGTTGCGATGCCTGAAATTCCCAGCACTGGACGGGAAGAGGTGGCTCTTTCCACCATTTGCACACCCCCTGCAAGTGCTGAAAGGAGCACCCACAGTCCACTTGCTGATGTGCAAATTGAAGATGTCACTGTTGAAGTACAACAGGATGAGGATACTGGTGTAGCTTGCGCTGAGGAGGAAGTTGGCGAGGAGGATTCTGATGGTGATGTGGTTTGTTTAAATCAGGCTACGGGGGAGACAGTTGTTGTCTGTGGGATGAAAAAGCCCATCACGGTCATGCCTGGGCAGAAGACCAAACATTCCACCTCTTTGGTCTGGCAATATTTCTATCCAAATCCGGACAACAACTGTCTTGCCATATGTACCATATGTAAAGGTGAAATAAGTAGGGGTAGGAACGTTAACCACCTAGGAACATCCTCCATTATACGGCACCTGCAGCGCGTTCATAAAAAGTAACTGTCAAGTTCAGAAACTTTGGCTAAGACCGTAAGCAGTCCAGGGACACCTAAATCCCGTTGTCCTGTCCAAGCGCCTGCAAACCACACCGTTAACTCCCTCCTCATCAATTTCCTCCTTAGTCAGGATCGGAAGTAGTCCTGCAGGCCATGTCACTGGCATGACTGACTCTCCTATCCGGGATTCCTCCGGAGGATCCTGCATTGCTACGCCTCCTGCTGCCGCTACTGCTGTTGCTGCTGCTGGGAGTCGTTCATCATCCCAGAGAGGAAGTATGAACACCACTACTTTTACTAAACAATTGACCCTCCAACAGTCCTTTGCGAGGAGGATGAAGTACGACAGCAGTCATCCTGAAGCAAAACGTATAACTGAGGCCTTGACTGCTATGTTGGTTTTAGACGTGCGTCCGGTATCCGCCATTAGTGCAGTGGGATTTAGACAATTGATGGAGGTAGTGTGTCCCCTGTTCCAAATCCCGTCTAGATTAGACTTCACTAGGCAGGCGATACCGAGACTGTACAGAAACGTCAGAAAAAGTGTCCTCAGTGTCTTGAAAAATGCCATTGTACCCAATGTCCACTTAACCATGGACATGTGGACAAGTGGAACAGGGCAGACTACGGACTATATGACGGTGACAGCCTACTGGGTAGATGTATCACCTTACGCAGCAACAGCAGCAGCGTCACCAGTAGCAGCATCTCAGAAACGCCAGCTCGTTCCAAGGCAGGCTACGCTGTGTATCACCGGTTTCAGTAAGAGGCACACCGCCGACAACCTCTTAGAGAAACTGAGGGAAATCATCACCCAGTGGCTTACCCCACTTAGACTCTCCTGGGGATTTGTGATATCTGACAACGCCACCAATATTGTGCGGGCATTACATCTGGGCAAATTCCAGCACGTCCCATGTTTTGCTCACATAATAAACTTGGTGGTGCAGAATTTTCTGAAAAGCGAAAGGGGCATGCAGGAGACGCTTTGGGTGGCCTGAAAAATTTCTGGCCACTTTCGCCATTCAGCGACTGCGTGCCGAAGACTGGAGCGCCAGAAAACACTCTTGAACCTGCCCTGCCATCACCTGAAGCAAGAGGTTGTGACGCGGTGGAACTCAACCCTCTATATGCTTCAGAGGATGGAGGAGCAGCAAAAGGCCATTCAAGCCTATACATCCACCTATGACATAGGCAAAGGAGGGGGTATGCACATGACTCAAGCGCAGTGGAGAATGATTTCCGTGTTGTGCAAGGTTCTCCAGCCCTTCGAACTTGCCACTCGTGAAGTCATTTCAGACATGGCTAGCTTGAGTCAGGTCATTCCCCTCATCAGGCTTTTGCAGAAGCAGCTGGAGAAAGTGAAGGAGGAGCAAAGACGGAGCGATTCCGCTCAGCATGTTGGACTTGTGGATGAAGCCCTTCATTCGCTTTGCCAGGATTCCAGGGTGGTCAATCTGTTGAAATCAGACCACTACATTTCGGCCACCGTGCTCGATCCTAGGTTTAAAGCCTATGTGGTGTCTCTCTTTCCAGCCTACACAAGCCTGCAGAGGTGCAAAGACCTGCTGGTGAAAATACTGTCAGCTGAAGCGGAACGTGACACGTCAACAGCTCCTTCTTCATTTTCTCCCGCAACTGGGGCTGCCAGGAAAAAACTTAGGTATCCTAAGCAACCCGCTGGCGGTGATGCAGGGCAGGCAGGACCAAGTTTGGACATCTGGTCCGGACTGAAGGACCTGGCAACAATTTCTGACATGTCTACTGTCACTGCATATGATACTGTCACCTTTGACAGAATGGTGGAGGATTACATCGGTGACAGCATCCAAGTAGGCATGTCAGACAGTCCATACCTGTACTGACAGGTAAAAGAGGCAATTTGGCTCTATTTTACCTGAGTTGCCCCCCTCCCGTGTGTACTCCGAAAGAGTGTTTAGTGCAGCCGGGAACCTGTCTGCCACTGCAGTGCCACTCCTAGATGGGCCACGTGTTTGTGCCGCCCACTTGTATCACTTAGCATAGTCATCCAGCTACCTCGGTGCAACTTTTTGGACATAAAAACACTATTGTGAGGTGTTCAGAATAGACTGGAAATGAGTGGAAATTAAGGTTATTGAGGTTAATAATAGCATAGGAGCAGAAAAACCCACAAATTCTGTGATTTTAGCTGTTTTTATGCTTTTTTTAAAAAACAATACAGATCCAAAACACAAAACCCAGAACCCAAAACACGGAAGGGTGGTTTTGGCAAAACCAATCCAGATCCAAAACACGAAGAAAGATCCAGATCCAAAACCAAAACACAAAACACAAAAAGTGGCCGGTGCACACCCCTACTATAAACACTAATTTCTAGCATGATTTTATAAAAAAAATTGGGGGGGGGCGCAATTTTTCAATATGCCCATTGGAGCCAAAAACCCTCGGTATGCTTCTGCTGGCCAGCATATGTGTAGTTGTTTTCACCTCTGATTGTGCCGCAGTTACTGTACTTATCCTAACTTCCCTCCCTACGTCTCAAAGTGTAAGATGTGGACAAACCTTTATACAGACGCTTATATGCGCAAACTTTTTATCTCATGCACAAAACAGAAAATATGTATTTAAAAAAAAAGTCCAACTCTTCATTGGACCCTAAAAATAATTAGATAATGGCATGCTATGAGGTGAGTGTTTAGTAAGATAATGTCTGCTGAGGCAAATGGAGATGTTCAGTTGCTATCAAATCAATAACTTTTACTAACCGACTAGGAATCAATCAATTCAGAAGAGATCATTGGTCAGTAATCATTGATCGATGCGAGACTCACAGAGGTAATTTATACACTATTAAACAGTTATTTTTAAATTAGGCTGAATACATAAACAATTAATATGACGTCTGACATACTGACACCTTCTTTAAAATAACTGAGATTCAACAAGTTCAACCAAAGATTTTCATTAACCTTTTTTATCACTTGTATATTTTTCACTAAACTGAATGATGTAGTGCTTTTCTGTTAAAATGAGTGTATACATTCTCAAAGTATGTATATCTGTAAACCATAAGTAGATAATAAATAAGCATATGTAATGCAATAACGTGTAACCCATTGCCAGTCTCTATGCAGTCAATATGATAGGTAGAAGCTGATTGGTTGCTATGCTTAATTCCTCCACTGGCCCACTTGATACATCACCTCTCTCCACTTTATCTCTCTCAAGATTTGATAAATCCCCCCTCCAATGCTCCAGTACCTAGTGTACGCAACTACGGATAATGCAAAGTCACACTCAATTCAGTCACATCTCCACTTGCGGCTGAAGGGGTGTAAATGGGTATATATTTGGACATATAGTGCTCATTACTTAATGTACTTCAGTCAAGTTACTTAATGGCTACTTTAGGCTTCACTAGTTTACATTATATTTCTGTGATTGGATATGTTCTACTTTTATCTAATATTATTTAGAAGGTTTCTTATATTAGAAAATATTGTGTTTCCTTTCCTAGTCAGTGTATAGCAAATGCCTCACTTGATAGGTGGAATACTGTAATGTAAAGCAATGAAAGAACGTGCTAGTGGACTGACATGTTAACTATGGGCCTGATTCAGCAAGGATCGCAACTGCAATTACACATCCAACTGGCCAATTGTTGCGTTCTGCGCATTAGTATACAATGCAACATGCGTGCGTGAAGATTCCACTGCGATCCATGCAGACCCATCGCAGAATGATTGACAGGAAGTAACATTTAGGGCTGGCAACGGGGGGGGGGGGGGTAGAGGGGGTGTCGGCAAAATGCAGGCATGCCAGTGCATTTGAACGCCGTTACAGGGGCATGCATAAATTAGCCACTGCGATGCCTTACGCAGCTTGGTCCTTCACTGCGTGCGATGAGGTTAGCAATTCTTGAGTAAAGTCAGACCTTGTGCAAGTGTCAGTGACCTGTTTTACGACTGATCCCTAGTAGCGTTTGTCCATTTGGTTCTGACCCGGCTTGTCGACTACATTGTATGCCCATATCATACTACAGACACTGATGCAGCAAGTCGGTACCAATCATTCACCCTGGTACATTCAGCACCATCTCCAGTGGTATCTGTTACAATTACCGGAGCTTCTGCATCTCTATGGATTATGATTCCCTCGAAGTTTGATGGTGACCCCAGAAGCTGTCGGGGATCTCTGAATCGGTGTTCAATCCAGTTCAAGGTCCAGACTGCACATTTTTCTTCTGAAAGAACTAAGATGACTTACGTCATTTCCTTGTTGTGCGATCAATCCCTAGCATGGGCTTCTCTATTATGGAAGAGAAACGACCTGCTGGTCAACGACAGCAAAAAAAAATTCTGGAAAGCCTTCAGACAAGTGTTTGATGAACTTGGATGAGTGTCTTCAACTTCTTCAAGCATTCCGCGGGTCAGTATGCTCTACAATTCAGAACCCTTGTTTAAGCGCTAGGGAGGAATAATGAAGCCCTGGTAGCAGCATTTATGCAAGAACTTTCAGAGCAAATTAAAGATGTACTGGCATCCAGAGAGCTACCAATGTCCTTGGACTACCTAATTTCCTTATGCACCCGTTTAGACCTTCGTCATAGAGAAAGCGCACAAGAGAGGGAACAGTCACGGCGCTTCAGTTTCAAGCTTGCCCCTCACTTCATGGCTCCTGTTGACCTTTCTGAAGAGCCCATGCAGATTGGGAAGTCACGTCTCTCTGCTGCAGAGAAAGAAAAAAGGTTCAAGAACAAGTTGTGTCTGTACTGTGGCAAACCAGGTCACCTCCTTACTAGCTTATACAAATGACCGAGAAACGAGAGGGCCTAACTGATCGAGGGGTGGTCAATTTAGTTACATTTCAGAACACCCCAAAATAAAACGCTTCTTCTCAGTTTACTTTTGAGGTGACTCTGCTTCTAGAGAAAAGCTCTAAAATTCTCAAGGCCTTTTTAGACTCAGGTGACGATGACAACTTCATCATGGCAAAGAAAGTTCAGGAGTTGGGATTCCTAGTGTGCCTCTTTAGACTCCACTCTGTATTGTTGGATTACATGGA
This sequence comes from Taudactylus pleione, assembly GCA_031769625.1. Classification (NCBI taxonomy): domain Eukaryota; kingdom Metazoa; phylum Chordata; class Amphibia; order Anura; family Myobatrachidae; genus Taudactylus; species Taudactylus pleione. Next base: position 1,309,353 of record JAUIMM010000727.1, read on the forward strand.
AATAAACTTCCAATGACTATCATCCACTCTGGGACTTCAGAAGTGGCCATGCAGATTGGTGCTCTTCACAGGGAGTTGATATCCTTCTAAATTTTTCCATCAGCCAAAAGTCCGATCATCCTAGGCCTTCCATGGTTAAACAAGCACTCTAATATATTAAACTGGAGTTAACCCCAAATCTTGTCATGGGGATCTCAGTGTCATCAGAGGTGCTTGCTGACCATCTGACCCCCACATCGTGTCATCCAGACTTCATCCATATCTCCAGGTGATGCTCTCCCAGCTCTGTATCAGTCATTCAGAGATGTGTTCAGCAAAAAAACTGCTGAAACACTACCACCTCATCAGGAGTGATTGCGGTATAGACCTGGGAAAATGCCTCCTCGTGGAAGAATATTCCCTCTCTCGCTTCCAAAAACCCAGGTCGTGTCTGAGTACATCAAGAAAAACCTGGAACATGGGTTTATAAAAGAGTCCAAATTGCCGACAGGAGTTGGTCTTTTTTTTTCGGTGCATTGATTACCGGGGTGTAAACACCATCACCATAAAGGACCGGTTTCCACTACCCCTGATCTCAGAACTCTTTGACCGCATAAAGGGGGCAAAATTTTTTTCAATTTGGACCTTTATTGGGCTTACAACTTAATCAGGATCCAATCTGGGGGAGAGTGGAAGATTTCTTTCAGCACTCGAGACGTTCATTACGAGTACTTGGTTATGCCTTTTGGATTAAGCCAGTGGTTCCCAATCTTTTTTGAATCACGGCACCTTAGAGTATCAGCATTGATTTTATGGCACCCCAAAGCCAAAATTTAGTTTGAGTTATTCAGAAAAAATGTAGTAAAATAGTAAAGTGAAGTAAATTGTGTTTACCTGTCATCCTTAGGGTCAGTTATGTGGTGGTGGACAGGTTTGCACTTCTGTTTGTCTACATATTTACATTACATTGACCATAAATAATTTGATTTGGTGCTGAACCACCAAGCTGAGGCACCCCTGCAAGTGTACCAAGGCACCCCAGGGTGCCGCGGCACACAGTTTGGGAACCACCGGATTAGGCAATGCCCCAGCTGTTTTCCAAAAGAACATGAATAACATATTCAGAGACTTGTTATACAAGAATGTGGAGGTGTATCTGGATGACATCCTGATATTTTCTGAAGATGTAGTGAGTCATTGCAAGCATGTATGTGAGGTGCTGTTATGACTCCAGGCTAACCAGCTGCTCTGCAAGCTAGAGAAGTTCTTCTTTGAGCAAAATGAGCTACTTTTCCTGGGGTACTGTATATAATTTTGGGTTCTAGTCTTCAGATGGACCTAGAAAAACTTTCCGCCATTCTCAATTGACCTCGTCCGGTGGGGTTGGCAATACAATGCTTCCTGGGATTTGTAACTTTTACTGCCAGTTCATCAGGAACTACTTGTCTGTTGCAGCTCCCATCACCGCTCTTACCAAAAAGGGTCAAGATACCAGGGTATGACCTTCTGAAGTGGAAGAAGCATTTATTGCCTAAAGTAGTGCTTCATTACAGCACCCATTTTAAGACAACCCAACTGTGATCAGCCTTTTTACTTGGAGGTGGACGCTTCTAAATTTGGGGTTGGGGTGGTGCTCTCACAAAAAGATGAAGAGGGGAAGTGGTACTCTTGTGGCTTCTTTTCTCTACAAATTTGCCCAGCTATATTGTGCCATGCATAGCGCGAGATGCGCATCCGTGAGCAGATACATGCACTGCTTATGAAACTGCACCTCCATAGAAATGCATGATGCAAATGCAGTTTGCATCATAGCATACCGTAGCATATGCAGGTGTGGGAAATTACTTGGAGTGATACATGTGCACATTTGTGGTGCGATCAGCCACAGGTAATTGGGCACTTCTGTAAATTATCGACTCTGGAGAAGAACTATGCCATTGGGGATAAGGAACTGTTAGCTATCAAGCTGGCCCTGCAAGAATTGCATTACCTGCTGGAGGAGGCACATTTCACTGTGACAGTTTATACTGTCCACAAGAATCTTACCTAAAGACAGCCCACTGCTTGAAATACCGTCTGATCCCTACTACTGTTTGTCTGTTTGGTTCTGACCCGGTTTGTCAACTACATTGTACGATCTCATCGTACTCCACTACAATCTAGAGTACACTAGCACCCGTATTAGGTAACTAAGTCTGAGGGCCATGACCTGAGTGTTGGATGCAGCTAAGTCCAAACCTTCTTGCAGGGATCCCTGGTGAATACCGCTGGCACATTAGACTCCATGCCTCAGTACTGGGTCTCGCCAATCCTGAAGTACAGGCTAACATCCACTATCCATCCATGAGTTATGAAAGTAACAAAATAACTGTAGCCTAACATTCTAATATTATATACTTTCAAACTGTTATAGAGTTATTTGCTGTTCTAGATTCCAAGTAATGTACTGCATTAATTGTTCCCAAATGTCCATTTCAATGACCGTAGCAGTAGTCTAAAAATAATTGATAATAATATTACTTCCACACAATTTGATATTTAATGATTGTTAATTCCCCCTCTAAAGCCCCCATACTTCTCTTTATGCCATGTTTATCGGTTCTTCTGCCAAGCGAGGGCTGTAATGTGAAATTAAACCTTCATTTAAAATATTATAGAAAAAAGAGTAGTGATTTTCATTGTAATGAACTAAACAGTTTGGGGGTTCATTTATGAAGTTGCATTATACCCAAACCAACAATTTTCAGTTATGTTGCAGGTGGGATTTAAAACAGCAATGTAATTTAAAGCAGCATTTCTATAATATTTCTGATTGTTGATAAAAGTTACATAATCAATTTTGCATGTGCAACTATCGAAGAAAGTACAGGGCCACCAACTATGAACTGTGAGAGGGCAGCCAGCTGTACATACTGCCTTGGCCAGGTCATACAATGTGCAGAAACAGGAGCTGGCAAAGCACAAGAGAGACAGTGAAAACCAGTGGGACCAAACAAAGACTTGAATGACTCCAGGGACCTTGAGAGTCTGAGAGAATTTGAGAGGAAGCTGGGACAACGAGAGACTATGGGAGGTAGAGAGGAACATGAGAGAATGTGATAGAGAGAGAGAGAGAGAAAGAGAAAGAGAGAGAGAGAGAGAGAGAGAGAGACACACACATATACCTGTATATATAAAAAAACAAAATAATTAAAACATATGTACATATAAAATATTTTATATAAAATAAATATTTATATTAAAATATACACCCAGGAAGTGCTGGGTGCAACAGCTTGAATAGTATATTTTCCACCCAACACTTCAGGTCTTGCATTAAATAAAAATTAAATCCTTCTGGCAGTTTTGATAAATTGCAAATTGATAAATATTTTGGTTCTGTCAGAAGGTGTCAACAGAGTTTAACTGGTGATGTCATTGCCATTATTTTGTATTTTTATTGGTAAATTGATTAGATGATAACATACAGTAGTTATTAAGGACAAACAATGTCTGAATTTAACCTTCATTAATTGATTATACTGATGCCAAATAATATTTTTGTTATTATGATTATTATAATTTATTTATACAGTACCAATAAAGAGTAGCACTACTTACTACAATTTACCATGGTGCACAAACACGCAGCAGGATAATTCAATTAGTAAGTAGTTAACCTACAAGTACATATTTCAAGTATAGGGTAAACTTTGAACACCTGTAGGAAATCTATTATGAACATGAACACTTTCTAACAGATTGGCTATGAAATGCCGTTTTTATTTTTATTTATTGTTTTAATAAATATTAAAATGTTTGTTTTAAATAACTTATTAAAGATTAGGATACTGAGAAATAAATTTTACAAAATATTATTACTTATACAGTAGTTTCCACATTTCTTTAAACTATTTATTGTAACAAGTACTTTTTATTTATTCCTTTGCAGACTAGATTAATAAAAAAAATTATACTTTATGAAGTCCAAATAATGACAAATACATATTTAAATACATTAAACATGTATTATTTAGTTGGGGATATGGATGTAAAAGTGATATAAATCCATCAACATTCAACATACAATATTGGCATTTGTGACACTAACCAAATATCCTGTAACATAGATGATATTCAAGATGATGTAGTTTTAAATCATGCACTTCAATCAGACAAATAAAACAAAATGCATGTAACACAGTATGTAATTTAGTAATGAAAACACTGTCATATGTGTTCAAGCTTGGAACACATTGGAACACATTGCAATTCTGGTTTTGGTGTCCAATCATGACAGCTTAAAGGGCCCATAAATCTGCAGCTGATTGCTGCAATTCCCCAAAACACTAATGTCTAGTTCCCCTGATTTGCCAATCCCGACAAAAAAATTATCAGGATTGACAAGTCAGGGATTTTTAACATGTACAATATCCCTGATCTGCCAACGGATGACTGATCATCGATGTCAGCAGATCGGCATTTTTGGTCACCGTTCTGACGATTGGATTGGCATGGAGGGATTGGGGTATCGCTGATGTACGGGCCCCTTTACTTATCTAAGTGGATGGCTTTAAAAGTTTAGTTGACTGGTTGTTACAGCAATCTAGAACATACAAACCACTATCCTTAACTTACATATCAGATCTCTTCTTGCACAACACATGCTGTCTGCCTTTATACTAAAGTGCCTGTCTAGCCACCCTCTTATGAATGAATAAACTGCCACAATTAGATAAGCTGGAACACATATGACAAATTCCACTGGAAGTGATGTCCAGGTAAATGCTAAAAACAGGCAATCTTTCTGCAGTGCAGCTGATATGATGTACATGCATTTGTCTTGAAAAAGGTACATGAGCTGTACTGAAGGGTTGGGTTTGCGATCCAGGTGCACACAATGCCGATGATCAGAATCCCGGTACCAGAATCCTCATGTTGGAAATCCAGGCACATGCAGGTAAGTAATCTAACCCTTCCCCTTACTGTACCCCTAACCCATCTTTCCTGCACCGTAATTCTAACTCTCCCCTTCTGCAGCCTAACCATAACCATCACCCCATAGCCTAACCTTAACCCTCCCCTCCAGCAGCCTAACCATAACCCTCCCCACCACAGCCTAACCCTCCCCTACTGTAATCTATCCCTAACCCGCCCCACTCTCAGCCTAACCCTAATACTCATTTCAGCATCGGAGCAGCTGGGATTTTGGAGCTGGAATTTTGAGCGTTGGCATTCTGTGCACCAGAATGCCAACTACATACTATACCGAAACTTCAACCTTCTGTAATACTGGAGTCATTATGAGACCAAGCTTTGACCATGTTTGGAAGGATTTGGTAAGTACCATCTGGATAAATAATTATATGGCTATGCTGCACAGATGTATTGTGGACATATCTTGGAATATAAGCACCCCTAAGTTGGTCTAATATATATTGTGAGTGCAAGCTATTTGTATATATGTATATATATATATATATATATATACAAACACCTTGCACTCACATACAGTATATTAGACCAACCCCATGCTGGAACTTGTGTCCTGAAAAATAATCCACGATAAGTGCCGTTTTTTCGCCACCCAAGTGACAAAAACAAATAGGTCTGCAAGCTTATTGCAGGTACTATGGGACGCTATTTGCGGACGGTCGTTCAGGAAAAGGGGGTGGCTATTCAAATGAACTGTTCACTCTTTACGGTCTGTTGATGCCTCCATGTCATAACGAGCGAACAAAACTTGCGGTCGTTTTTTGGATAACTACGCCCCCCTGGCCGCTCGCATCCTACGTCATGTCCGCTATTTATTAGATTAATCGAGTACATCGACCAGCGTATGAACTGCTCGCTATTCTTGTGGTTGGTTTTTCCTACCACAATCTTGCGAGCAGTTCGGACTATAAAATAACCCAGTGACGTGGTCAATGAGGCTGCTGTATTAATTATGCACACCCATAAAATGCCTGTTTTGACCTTTAAGCATGCCTGCGTTCTGATCTACACTCCCCGTTTTCAAGCACCTTCCCCTGTTACCACCCACATACGCCTCCTCCTGTCACTCAAAATAGCAGGCATTCGCTATTTAGCGAACAAACGATTTTCGGCCGCACTGACTGGTTCGCGCAGTTGGGCAAACATCGCTCAGAACGAACGAGCGGCCGCTTACGAGCGGCTCTGAATCAGGCCCTATGTGTTTTTGGGAGAACTTTCCTATTATTTTGACCAAAAAAAAAACATCAGCAAAAACCGGGGATAATCTGCGAAAAATCCCTGTTTTTCACTGATTGCAGCTATCCATTAGCGCCCGAACAATGTTCGGGGCTAATTGGATACCCCCCGAAGAATGGATATATCACGCTGTTTTTAACAATGACATAAAACAGTATCCTGAATTAAAGTGATTCACAATAATTTCACAGACTTTGCACATGGAATTTTCAAAAACATACAGTAAAAATGAAAGCAAAAAGTATGAGCAGGCCACATGTTGGATATTTTATTGACAGGTCTCATATTTATCTGTATTATTTTTTTTTCTGGTCAGTTGCTTTTACTCGAGTTCCCATGCTTTTATGAATATTCAGTATATATTACATTACATGTCTACGGTACTGTATCATTTAAAAAATGCCTTTTTAAATTCCCAGTTAAACTCTAGCTATCATTTGCTTAAAAAACATTAAATCCCAACATTGACACTTTCACATATCAATCCTGAATGTCACATATATTATTCAGCATATAGTTGACCTTTCACTACAGCTCTATTTAAAAATAAGATATTACCTTCATACTTAGTATAAATAGCTGATGCTCCTCCCACACAATTAGGACAGCATCCAGATGGGATCAGATACATGTATAAATGATAATCCAGTAATTTACTTTGCCGTGACATCTCAAGTCCCGCCCATCTGCGTGAATTCACCTATCCACACAGTGCATTTCCAAGTCTAAATAGCTGTACTAATGCCCTTCACAGTCAGAAGAAAAAGATCTATTGCACATATATATATATATATATATATATATATATATATATATATATATTTATATATATATATATATATAATTCAGTTCAGTAATACACAGCAATTGATTGAGCTTTGGGTCAAAAGGTACAGTATTTCACAAGATGCACATGTTGGCCTTGTGGTTCCTTGAACCTTGAAATAGGGCTTGACTGCATGGGTGATTTGGAAACTTGCAGTGTTAAATGATTATCTTGTAAGCGTAATCATTTGTTTTTTTCCCTGATTTCACTCTATATTCCCTTGCATGAGCTTGAGGAATATTAATATCACCTATAGAGATTTATTGGATCTAAAGATATGAGATTGTGGACATGAAATGTCCATTTTAAATTGAGCATCTCCTATCCATTTCATATATATATATATATATATATATATATATATATATATATATATATACAGTACCAGTCAAAGTTTGGACACACCTTCTCATTCAATGGTTATTATTTAAATTATTTTCAACATAGTAGATTAATACTGAAGACATCAAAACTATGGAAGAACACATGTGGAATTATGTTGTAAACAAAAAAGTGTTGAACAAATCAAAATATGTTTTATATTTTAGATTCCTCAAAGTAGCCCCCTTTTGCTTTGATGACAGCTTTGCATACTCTTGGCATTCTCTCAATCAGCTTCATGAGGTAGTCTCCTGGAATGGTTTTGAATTAACAGGTGTGCCTTGTCAAGAGTCAATCTGTGGAATTACTTGCCTTCTTAATGTGTTTGAGACTATCAGTTGTGTTGTACAGAGGTAGGGTTAGTACACAGTGGACACCACTATTTGACTACTGTTGTAATCCATATTATGACACCAACCACTCAACTCAGTAAAGAGAAACAACAGTCCATCATTACTTTAAGACATGAAAGTCAGTCGATAAGGAAAATTTCAATGTATCCTCAAGTGCAGTTGCAAAAACCATCAAATGCTATGATGAAACTGGCTCTCAAGAGGACTGCCCCAGGAAAGGCAGACCAAGAGTTACCTCTGCTGCAGGGGATAAGTTCATTAGAGTTACCAGCCTCAGAAACCGCCAGTTAAGAGCACCTCAGATTAGAGACCACATAAAGTCTTCACAGAGTTCAAGTAACAGACAAATCTCAACATCAACTGTTCAGAGGAGACTGCGTGAATCAGGCCTTCATGGTCGTATTGCTGCGAGGTAGCCACTATTGAGGATGAACAACAATAAGAAGAGAATTGTTTGGGCCAAGAAACACAAGAAATGGACATTAGACCAGTGTAAATCTGTACTTTGGTCTGATGTGTCCAAATTTGAGATTATTGGCACCAACCGCCATATCTTTGTGAGATGCAGAGTAGGTGAGCGGATGGTTTTTGCATGTGTGGTTCCCACTGTGAAGCATGAAGGAGGAGGTGTGATGGTGTGGGGGAGCTTTGCTGGTGACAATGTTGGTGATTTATTCAAAATTCAAGGCACACTTAACCAGCATGGCTACCAAAGCATTCTGCAGCGCCATGCCATCCCATCTGGTTTGCGCTTACTGGGACCATCATTTGTTTTTCAACAAGACAGTGACCCCAAACAACCTCCAGGCTATGTAAGGGCTACTTGACCAAGAAGGAAAGTAATGGAGTGCTGCGTCAGATGACCTGGCCTCCACAATCGCCCATCCTAAACCCAGTTGAGCTGGTTTGGGATGAGTTAGACTGCAGAGTGAAGGAAAAGCAGCCAACAAGTGCTCAGCAACTCTGAGAATTCCTTCAAGACTGTTGGAAAACCATTCCAGGAGACTACCTCAAGAAACTGATTGAGAGAATGACAAGAGTGTGCAAAGCTGTCATCCAAGCAAAAGGGGGCTACTTTGAGGAATCTAAAATATAAAACTTTTGACTGGTACTATATATATATACATATAGAGCCTCATGTTGAACCTCCACTAGATGAGCCATGTAATTCTTATCCAAAGACCAATTAAGATATTGATGTGATTCTTTTGCAGTGGATTTCAATCAGCATTAAATTACAGAATATGGAATAAAACTGTATACATTTTGATGGAAAAAAAAATCGACAAAAACCATAATAAGTGCTTTAGTATAGCTAACCCTAAAATGTCAAGAAAACTACCAGAACACAGAGCCGGCACAGTGGCACGGGGAAAGCGGGATAGGTGTGACCGCCGCCGGCTGCTGTTCTCATGCACTTCTGGTGGTCTGTGCTCTCACATGGACCCGGCGCCCTAGCAATGTGCGAACACTGTTTACATTCTGCCCAGTTCGGCTCCTGATTGGCCATCTGGCTGCGTGATGTAGCTATTACATAATAAGGGAGGATGCGGGTGACACAACACGTGAAGCTGCTGCCGTAGGGGACCCTCACACTTCTTTCTCCAACACATCGATTCCAGACTCGCAACTCCCGGCCAATCAGCACTGGGTTTGCGCCTCGAAAGCAACACCTCTTTTCTCTGCTTTCCACAACAGCTACCGGCAACCGTTGATTGGCTGGAGGCTGGGAGACGGTGAGGCGGAGTAACAGTGCGTTATCATTTGCATCTATAGGAGCTCAGCTTGCAATATCCACCAAATATATCATTGCACTTACAAATTGGCGAAATGTTACAATAAAAAATCCCCCAAAACCATAAAAGGGCGTGGCTTAACCGGTTATGTTTCACACATTATTTAACAATAACCAGTTATTTTTTATTACCCAATTCCATCGTATTAACAACATATGAACTAGCCATTATCGAGAGAAGCATTTTCCATACATATGTTCCGGGTTCAATTTGGCGAAATGTTCGTCACGGGCACACTAGTATATATATAAAAAGTTAGCCATTGTCCTATATACAGCTTCATAAGATATTAACTAAATTACTATATTGAAAATCCTAGCACTGCAATGTTCTCATTATATTTTTCTACTTACTCCCTAAAGGCCAGAATAGGACCTTAAGCTTTTCAGTAACAGCAAAGCACAAAATACTGTATGATTAAAGGCACACAGACAACTATGCTGCAAAGTGATCCACAGCTAGAAAAATATTGAATGATCAAAGGTAAACTGCTATGTAGAATTGTTAAGGTAGCACTGAATAACACTACTAATATACGTGCAAAGAAACATGTTTTACATTTTAGTTTCGTAATTTAATTTTTCTTACAATAATATTTTTTTAATACTATGTAAATTAATAATAATTTCTGCAACATAAGGGATAGAATTAATTAATCTAAAATGAATGAATTACTGCTCTACGTAAAAATCCACTGTTTGTACCACCCACTTCAGGTGGAAAGGGGCCGATCGCGGCTGGGTGGCTCCAGTCTTCGGGAGACTTGACCACTTTATTCGTGGCCGGAAACACCACCTGATTTCCGGAGCCTCACGACCACTCCGGAAAAGTAGGCAAGTATGGTGTAAGTTTACAATAAAAATACTGATTGGGAAAATAGCTTTAAGAATTAATCTGAATATTTTTGCAAAACAAAGTACTGTTAGAAACATAATTAAAAAAGTTAAATTACAGTAAATTATCTTAACAGGTATACTTAGTCATTGCCTCTAATCAAAGTGATCCTGCAAAGAGGAACTTTTTATTAAAAGGCCACTCTGCTATATTGCACTAAACAGCAGATAACCAATGCAGCCCTTTAAGGTAAATATAAAAATGACATACAATTGAGAACAAGCTTTAAATGCTAGAATAATTTTCAGTCAGTACTAAGCCTTGGAGAGAGATAAAGTACCAACCAATCAGCTCCTGTAATTTTTCTGTATAGTGACAGGAGCTGATTGGTTGGTACTTTATCTCTCTCCACTTTATCTCTCTCAAAGGCCTGGTATATATCTCCCTTAAACTCATATGATTAACCGCTTAGAAAAAGCAGTGATATTACATTTTATTTGATAGATTCATTCCATAAGATTAATCACCTATATGAAATGGGTAGGAAATGCTCAATTTCAAATGGACATTTCATGTCCACAATCTCATATCTTTAGATCCAATTAAACTCTATAGATGATATTAATATTCCTCAAGCTCATGCAAGGAGATTAAATTGGAACATTGCGTAACTGAAGAAAATCATATAGTATTTGGCGATTAAAAATAGCTTGTGTAGCTAGCATTCAGTATCTCAGTGGAAACAGGGAAAAAACAAAAGATTACGCTTACAAGATAATCGTTTAAGACTGCAAGTTTCAAAATCACCCATGCAGCCAAGCCCTATTTCAAGGAACCACAAGGCCAACAAGTGTATCTATAAAGCTTCTTGTGAAATACTGTACCTTTTGACACAAATATCAATCAATTGCATTGTATTACTGAACTGAATAATATATACTATATATATATATATAATCTTTATATATATGGCGCCACAAGTGTTCAGCAGCGCCTTACAAAGTACATAAACAAATTGCAGACAAGCGACTTACAGAGCAATACATTACAGGACCAGGACATGGTTAATATATATTGCTACATTAGCGACCATAACACCCAGATAAGCAACAGAGCATAAGCAGCCAAGTGTTAGCTGCCCTAGTGGTGAGTAAGAAGTAGATGAAACTAAAGTAGGGAGAAGCACAAGAGGGTAGAGGGCCCTGCTCGTAAGAGCTTACATTCTAAAAGGGAGTGGAAGACAAACATTTTTGACACAGATGGGGTAAATATATATATATATATATATATATTAGGGGTGAGCGGGTTCGGATTTCTGAAATCCGAACCCCCCCGAGCCCCCCCCGATCCGAGTCCGATCCGAGTCAGGCTCGACTTTTCCCGCCTGACTCGGATCTGAAATCGAGGCAAAACGTCATCATCCCGCCTTCCGAGTCTCGCGGGTTTTGGATCCTATATACGGTACCCGCGTCGGCGCCATTTTCTCACTCGGCTGTGGACAGTGAAGAGGGAGGGTGGGAGTTAGGGCTGGCTGGGCTGTGTAGTGTAGTGTAGTGTAGTGCTGCTGTTGTCCACTACTTCAAAGTCCATAGGGGCTGGCTGTGTTGTGCTGTGCTGCTGTTGTTAATAGGGGCTGTGTCCACTACTTCAAAGTCCATAGGGGCTGGCTGGACTGTGTTGTGCAGTCAGTTCTCCATAGGGGCTGTGTCCACTCCAAAGTCCTGTGCAGTGCCTGTGCAGTGTCCCAGTCCTAAAGGGGTGCTGTAGTGTTGTCCAGGGGGTGCTCTGTCCATCAGGGGTGCTCCCCCCAAGTGCTAAAAAAATAATATATTTTCTGTGTTTGTGAATTGTGTGCGCAGTAGCCGCATGTGCATCAACAAAGTAGTGCCAAGCGTGCGCCTGTGTCATAAGTAAATGGCCGGCTGGCTTGACCGTTAAAGGGTGCTGTAACCCCCAAAGTACACTCCAGTCCAAACCAAAAAAAAAATATTTTCTGTGTTTGTGAATTGTGTGCGCAGTAGCCGCACGTGCATCAACAAAGTAGTGCCAAGCGTGCGCCTGTGTCATAAGTAAAGGGCCGGCTGGCTTGACCGTTAAAGGGTGCTGTAACCCCCAAAGTACACTCCAAACCAAATGACAAAATATTTTTTCTGTGTTTGTGAATTGTGTGCGCAGTAGCCGCACGTGCATCAACAAAGTAGTGCCAAGCGTGCGCCTGTGTCATAAGTAAAGGGCCGGCTGGCTTGACCGTTAAAGGGTGCTGTAATCCCCAAAGTACACTCCAGTCCAAACCAAAAAAAAAATTATTTTCTGTGTTTGTGAATTGTGTGCGCAGTAGCCGCACGTGCATCAACAAAGTAGTGCCAAGCGTGCGTCTGTGACATAAGTAAAGGGCCGGCTGGCTTGACCGTTAAAGGGTGCTGTAACCCCCAAAGTACACTCCAGTCCAAACCAAAAAAAAATTATTTTCTGTGTTTGTGAATGATGTGCGCAGTAGCCGCACATGCATCAACAAAGTAGTGCCAAGCGTGCGCCTGTGTCATAAGTAAAGGGCCGGCTGGCTTGACCGTTAAAGGGTGCTGTAACCCCCAAAGTACACTCCAAACCAAATGACAAAATATTTTTTCTGTGTTTGTGAATTGTGTGCGCAGTAGCCGCACGTGCATCAACAAAGTAGTGCCAAGCGTGCGCCTGTGTCATAAGTAAAGGGCCGGATGGCTTGACCGTTAAAGGGTGCTGTAACCCCCAAAGTACACTCCAGTCCAAACCAAAAAAAAAATTAATTTCTGTGTTTGCGAATTGTGTGCGCAGTAGCCGCACGTGCATCAACAAAGGAGCAGCGCCAAGCGTGCGCCTGTGTCCCATAAGTAAAGAGCTGGCTGGCTCATTTCTTAAAGGCTGGTGTAACCCACAAAGTGCACTACTCTCCAGCAAAAATAAAAAAATATTTTCTGTGTTTAGCCGCACGTATATATCAAATCGATATAACATAAATGGAGGACCAAACTTTCTCCGAAAAAAATAAAATAGAGAAAGATCAAGAACCACTTCCTCCTAGTGCTGAAGCTGCTGCCACTAGTCATGACATAGACGATAACATGCCATCAACGTCGTCTGCCAAGGCCGATGCCCAATGTCATAATAGAGGGCACATACAATCCCAAATGACAAAGTTCAGGAAAATGACCTTGAAAAAAACATTTAAATCAGCTGAAGAGAAACGTAAACTTGCCAATATGCCATTTACGACACGGAGTGGCAAGGAACGGCTAAGGTCGATCCCTAGTATGTTCATGACTAGTGGTTCAGCTTCACATGACGATGGAAGCCCTCCTCCCACTAAAAAAATCAAAAGAGTTAAGCTGGCAAAAGCACAGCGAAGAACTGTGCTTTCTAAGAAGATATCACAAATCCCCAAGGAGAGTCCAAGTGTGGTGGTGGTTGCGATGCCTGACCTTCCCAGCACTGGACGAGAAGAGGTGGCTCTTTCCACCATTTGCACGTCCCCTGCAAGTGCTGAAAGGAGCACCCACAGTCCACTTGCTGTTATGCCAATTGAAGATGTCACTGTTGAAGTACAACAGGATGAGGATACTGGTGTAGCTGGCGCTGAGGAGGAAGTTGGCGAGGAGGATTCTGATGGTGATGTGGTTTGTTTAAATCAGGCTCCGGGGGAGAGCCCATCACGGTCATGCCTGGGCAGAAGACCAAACATTCCACCTCTTTAGTCTGGCAATATTTCTATCCAAATCCGGACAACAACTGTCTTGCCATATGTACCATATGTAAAGGTGAAATAAGTAGGGGTAGGGACGTCAACCACCTAGGAACATCCTCCCTTATACGGCACCTGCAGCGCGTTCATAAAAAGTTACAGTCAAGTTCAGAAACTTTGGCTAAGACCGTAAGCAGTCCAGGGACACCTAAATCCCGTTGTCCTGTTGTATCCAAGCGCCTGCAAACCACACCGTCAACTCCCTCCTCGTCAATTTCCTCCTTAGTCAGGATCGGAAGTAGTCCTGCAGGCCTTGTCACTGGCATGACTGACTCTCCTATCCGGGATTCCTCCGGAGGATCCTGCATTGCTACGCCTACTGCTGCCGCTGCTGCTGTTGCTGCTGCTGGGAGTCGTTCATCATCCCAGAGAGGAAGTAGGAACACCACTACTTTTACTAAACAATTGACCCTCCAACAGTCCTTAGCGAGGAGGATGAAGTACGACAGCAGTCATCCTGAAGCAAAACGTATAACTGAGGCCTTGACTGCTATGTTGGTGTTAGATGTGCGTCCGGTATCCGCCATTAGTGCAGTGGGATTTAGACAATTGATGGAGGTAGTGTGTCCCCGGTTCCAAATCCCGTCTAGATTCCACTTCACTAGGCAGGCGATACCGAGACTGTACAGAAACGTCAGAAAAAGTGTCCTCAGTGTCCTGAAAAATGCCGTTGTACACAATGTCCACTTAACCACGGACATGTGGACAAGTGGAACAGGGCAGACTAAGGACTATATGACTGTGACAGCCCACTGGGTAGATGTATCACCTTACGCAGCAACAGCAGCAGCGTCACCAGTAGCAGCATCTCAGAAACGCCAGCTCGTTCCAAGGCAGGCTACGCTGTGTATCACCGGTTTCAGTAAGAGGCACACCGCCGACAACCTCTTAGAGAAACTGAGGGAAATCATCGCCCAGTGGCTTACCCCACTTAGACTCTCCTGGGGATTTGTGATATCTGACAACGCCACCAATATTGTGCGGGCATTACATCTGGGCAAATTCCAGCACGTCCCATGTTTTGCTCACACAATAAACTTGGTGGTGCAGAATTTTTTGAAAAGCGACAGGGGCGTGCAGGAGACGCTTTGGGTGGCCCGAAAAATTTCTGGCCACTTTCGCCATTCAGCGACTGCGTGCCGAAGACTGGAGCGCCAGCAAACACTCTTGAACCTGCCCCGCCATCACCTGAAGCAAGAGGTTGTGACGCATTGGAACTCAACCCTCTATATGCTTCAGGGGATGGAGGAGCAGCAAAAGGCCATACAAGCCTATACATCCACCTATGACATAGGCAAAGGAGGGGGTATGCACCTGACTCAAGCGCAGTGGAGAATGATTTCCGCGTTGTGCAAGGTTCTCCAGCCCTTCGAACTTGCCACACGTGAAGTCAGTTCAGACACTGCCAGCTTGAGTCAGGTCATTCCCCTCATCAGGCTTTTGCAGAAGCAGCTGGAGAAAGTGAAGGAGGAGCTAAGATGGAGCGATTCCGCTCGGCATGTGGGACTTGTGGATGAAGCCCTTCATTCGCTTTGCCAGGATTCCAGGGTGGTCAATCTGTTGAAATCAGACCACTACATTTTGGCCATCGTGCTCGATCCTAGGTTTAAAGCCTATGTGGTGTCTCTCTTTCCGGCCGACACAAGCCTGCAGAGGTGCAAAGACCTGCTGGTGAACACACTGTCAGCTGAAGCGGAACGTGACACGTCAACAGCTCCTTCTTCATTTTCTCCCGCAACTTGGGCTGCCAGGAGAAAACTTAGGTATCCTAAGCAACCCGCTGGCGGTGATGCAGGGCAGGCAGGACCAAGTCTGGACATCTGGTCCGGACTGAAGGACCTGGCAACAATTTCTGACATGTCTACTGTCACTGCATATGATACTGTCACCATTGACAGAATGGTGGAGGATTACATCGGTGACAGCATCCAAGTAGGCATGTCAGACAGTCCATACCTGTACTGGCAGGAAAAAGAGGCAATTTGGAGGCCCCTGTACAAACTGGCTCTATTTTACCTGAGTTGCCCCCCCTCCAGTGTGTACTCCGAAAGAGTGTTTAGTGCAGCCGGGAACCTTGTCAGCGAAAGGCGTAGGAGGTTGCTTCCACAGAATGTGGAGAAGATGATGTTCATCAAAATGAATTATCAGCTCTTCCAGGGAGACCAGCCTCCAGAACATACAGAGGGACCTGTGGTGGTGGATTCAAGTGGGGACGAGTTAATACTTTGTGAGGATGAGGATGTACACACTGAAGAGGGTGAGGAATCAGTGGATGAGGAGGATGAGGATGACATCTTCCCTCCGTAGAGCCAGTTTGTGCAGGGACACATTAATTGCCAGCTTGTTTTGTGGGGGCCCAAACGAACCAATCATTTCAGCCATAGTTGTGTGGCAGACCCTGGCGCTGAAATGATTGGTTTGTTGAAGTGTGGATGTCCTGTTTATACAACATAAGGGTGGGTGGGAGGGCCCAAGGACAATTCCATCTTGCACCTCTTTTTTTTCTTTGCATTATGTACAGTTTGGGGCCTAGTTTTTCAAACTGCCATCCTGTCTGCCACTGCAGTATCACGCCTAGATGGGTCACGTGTTTGTGCCGCCCACTCGTGTCGCTTAGCATAGTCATCCAGCTACCTCGGTGTAACCTTTTGGACATAAAAACACTATTGTGAGGTGTGAGGTGTTCAGAATAGACTGGAAATGAGTGGAAATTAAGGTTATTGAGGTTAATAATAGCATAGGAGCAGAAAAACCTACAAATTCTGTGATTTTAGCTGTTTTTATGCTTTTTTTAAAAAAAATACAGATCCAAAACACAAAACCCAGAACCCAAAACATGGAAGGGTGGTTTTGGCAAAACCAATCCAGATCCAAAACATGAAGAAAGATCCAGATCCAAAACCAAAACACAAAACACGAAAAGTGGCCGGTGCACACCCCTAATATATATATATATAGACGTGTGTAATAGATCTTTTTCTTCTGACTGTGTAGGGCATGAGTACAGTTATTTAGATTTGGAAACGCACTGTGTGGGTAGGTGAATTCATGCAGAAGGGCGGGACTTGAGATGTCACGGCAAAGTAAATGACTGGATTATCTTTTATACATGTATCTGATCCCATCTGGATGCAGTCCTAATTGTGTGGGAGGAGCATCAGCTATTTATACTAAGTATGAAGGTAATATCTTATTTTTAAATAGAGCTGTAGTGAAAGGTCAACTATATGCTGAATAATATATGTGACATTCAGGATTGATATGTGAAAGTGTCAATGTTGGGATTTAATGTTTTTTAAGCAAATGTTAGCTAGAATTTAACTGGGAATTTAAAAAGGCATCTTTTAAACGATACCATAGACATGTAATGTAATATATACTGAATATTCATAAAAGCATGGGAACTGTAGTAAAAAGCAACGGACCAGAAATTAAAATGTTACAGAAAAATTTGAGACCTGTCAACAAAATATGTTCCCTGCTCATACTTTTTGCTTTTCATTTTTACTATGTTTTTGAAAATTCCATGTGCAAAGTCTGTGAAATTATCCTGAATTAATTTAATTCAGGATACTGGTTTATGTCATTGTTAGAAACAGTGTGATATATCCATTCTTTGGAGGGGTAGCCAATTAGCCCCGAACATTGTTCGGGCGCTAATGGATAGCTGCAATCAGTGAAAAACAGGGATTTTTCGCAGATTCTCCCCGTTTTTTGCTGATTTTTTTTTTTTGGTCAAAATAATAGGATAGTTCTCCTGAAAACACATAGGGCCTCATTCAGAGGCGGTCGGAGGATGCAAGCGGTCGCTCAGAAACTGGGCGGCCGCTTGCATCCTGACCGCCCGCCTCTGTTTCGGTCGTTAGGCTGTGGGTTTACACCCACAGCTCTAACGACCGCTAGGGTGATGGTCGCGATGGTCAGAGACCATCGCGACCATCGGGGCTTACGACGAGACCCTAGGGCAGGGTCTCACTTGTCGTAAGCCCCGGAGAGCTTCTGGCTCTGTCAGAGCAGGAAGCTCTCCACTGACATCACTAGTGATGTAAGTGGGGCCTCCCCCAAACGGCAGGCGTTCCTATGGGAACGCCTCCGTTTGGGCTGCCACCCCCCGGCCCGCCTTCCAAATGGGGCGAGCTGTCAATCAACATCGACAGCTCGCCCCCTTTGGAAAGAGACCCGCTACGACCAGCGCTGTCGGTCGTAGCGGGTCTTACGCATGCGCACGAAGGAGCCGGCTCCCTTGTGTGCATGCATACTTGACAAACATCGAGGCAGCCGTGCAGTCGTAGACCGTACGGTCGCCTCTGAATGAAGGCCATAGTACCTGCAATAAGCTTGCAGACCTATTTGTTTTTGTTACTTGGGTGGTGAAAAAAAGGCACTTATCGTGGATTATTTTTCAGGACACAAGTTCCAGCATCGGGTGGAACTTCTGGGCTGATTGGATCATCCCTGTTTTTTGCCGATGTTTTTTTTACCCTATCCTTTTATTTTGGCCGAAATAATAGGATAATTCCCCCGAAAACACATAGGACCCGCGATAATCTTGCATAACTATGTGTTTTACGCCATTTAGGTGGTGAAAAAATGGCACTTATAGTGGATTTTTTTCAGGACACATCAGATCCCGAAAAATATCCACGTTAAGTGCCAGCGTCGGGCAGAACTTCGGGGCTTATTGGATAGCCCCACCATGATCAATTAACAGTGCAACTTTTGGATACCCCCTTTCTTGCTTAAGAAATTAAATGTAAAGAGACCCCTATCAATAGAATTATATTTATTTTTGCATTTATTTTTAATACCAGAATACTATGCAACGCTTTACAATTGGGAACCAGTAATTACACAAAACTGGGTATTAAATTCAAAAGACAGACAAAGTGGTAAGCGGGCCCTCTCTATAATCTACTGGCAAATGGATTTTGATACACAAAGTTAAATGTCATATAAGGCAGGTTGTTCCAGCCAGATTGTAATGGACAATATCGTTTAGTGGGGCTACAGTATGTCCTATAGCAATGTTGGCTTGGTGGTCAGGGGGATGGTTGCATATAGACGCACAATGGCATAGTAGATACACTGTTGCCTCACAGATAAGATCAAGATCAAGAGTCCACATGTTGAATGCAGGGTTGCCATTAGAAATTGTGGGGTCAAGGACTGACAAGACAGACAGGGCCCCCCTCCCCCGGTATTTCTGCAACTCCAGCCCGCAGCATCTATCCAGTACCAGCCAGTCCCCCTTCTGTCTCTGCCAGCCTGACCCGCCTAATATCTCTGCCAGCCAGTCCACCCAATGTCTCTGCCATGCAACCCCCTTCTGTATCTGCCAGCCAGCCCACCCATTGTCTCTGCCAGGCAACCCCTTCTGTCTCAGCCAGCCAGCCTCCTCCTTATGTCTCTGCCAGCCATCCCCCCTTATATCTCTGCCAGCCAGCCCTCCCTTATGTCTTTGCCAGCCAGCCCACCCATTGTCTCTGCCAGGCAACCCCCTTCTGTCTCTGCCAGCCAGCCCCTCCTTATGTATCTGCCAGCCAGTCAGCCCCCCTTATGTATCTGCCAGCCAGCCCTCTCTTATATCTCTGCCAGCCAGCCCTCCCTTATGTCTCTTCAAGCCAGCCCCCGCAGGACATGACACTTACCTTCTTTGCAGGCTGGAATAGACGCTCCTTGCATACCGTGAGCCACAGCTACTCCTCCCATTTTCAGCAGGCCAGCGGCATGGCACGCATGTGCCGGCCCAGCTTGCATAAAAAAAAACTTTATTGCACAGCGGTGGCCACAGCAGTACAAGGCAGAGAGCCCCCTGTCGCTACAATTGCACGGTGATGGTGGTACTCGTTGGACGTTGCTGGTGAGTAGGTGGTAGGCACGGGAGGGAAGGAGGGTGGGCACTGGGAACAGGCGGGCCCCCCTTCTCTGTCTGGGTATCCGGACCTGGTACTAGAGTCCCTGCAGTCCCCCTTGATGGCGGCCCTGGTTGAATGGCTTACCTCTCGGTCCTCCAAAAATGTAACTTGCAAGTTGGTTGGCTACTGATTAAAAATGGATCCTATTTCAATGCTTCTTTGATACGGAATTTTGATTGTAAGCTCCAATGGGGTAGGAACTAACGTGAATGACAAATATTGTCTGTACGCTACTGTGCAATGTGTGTGCGCTATATAAATGATAAATATAGAAGGGGAAAATCTGTACTTAGAGGTGTGGTAATCACAAAAAGTAGCCTAGAGAGGTTAAGAAAGTAGTTTGGTAATTTGATAAGCTTGCCTGAATGTTTGGAGGCTAGGGGCAAATCTTGTTGTACAAGGGAAGGAAATCCACAGAGTATATGCAGCCAAAACAAACATTTTAATTTGAGGTGAAGTTAAGAGATATTTTGAGGCAAGTGAAAAATTATATAGTGGTGGCCATTTATTACTGGCTGGTAAATAGAAGCATTTTATATTAGATTCAGTAAAATGCAGGCAACCAATGTTGGGTCTGACAGAGCGGAGCAGCAGTAAAAGACAAATTAATCTAACTGCTGGAGGAACAATAGATTGTATGGGTGAACGTCTGGTTAGGGAAAAACTAGTATTGCAATAGTCAATGCTGTAGATAGAGTGGTAGAGAGAAGTAATTATTTTTGCTTGTGAACACATAGAAATTACCATATATACTAATCAATTTTCAAAATAAGATTTAAACATCTCACTGAAAAATACACACAAACCACATTGTATACATGTTACACCAAAAACATACAGGGTTATCCTAAAATAAATGTTAGCATGTGAATCATGAAAGCCTGGCTTCTCTTTCTTTATAGTACATGGCAGGAATGCAAAGATACTGTAACTAGCAGAGTATATGTATTTTTCTTCTAATCCTGTAACCTCAGCGTGTTTGTAGCTTTTTGAATGTTAAAGACAACAGACAATGCTGAACTTCATGTCATATTTTGGAGAACAATATCTAATTTCTAATTTCTGGATTCATTACAGCATTAGGTCCTGGATCAGTGGAGCAGGAGGGTAAAGAAAATGGATAATGGGAACATTATCAGAGTAATGCTGAAATGTGGCTGAGACTATGAATAATTAGATTTAATGGAACTACGGATAAAACTACATCAATGGGGAGTTTTGATCTTGGGCTTATAGCTGTTTGCTTCCTTCTTTTAAACTTTGACACTGGCTCAAAAGAAACCCAAACAGGATTCACACTAAAAGTGGACACCCATCAGCTTTTTCTTATTTTTTAAATGAATGTCACTGTCTACAGCATGCTTACATACTTTGACTATCTGACCTCTAGGAAGGGGAGGTCCATGTGTGGGTGTGCGTGGAGGGGCAGGTGTGTCACTGCTAATCATATCATCAAGGCCCTACCACCTGTGATGTATTGCAGGGATTGGCAGCATCACATTGTCGGGCAGCAATGATATGTTTAATAGCAGGAGGGTTGCTCTTGGGACAGTTGGGATACATGGTAACTCCCCCAAATTCGCGTCTCCCAGAAATTCAGTGGGATAAAGAGAGTATGGTCTGCATACGTTTTATTGTAATTAGATTTGCGCGGTTTGGTTTTACTGAAAACTGAACACACCCAAACTTTGAGGTACCGAGTCTAACTGAGCCCCGGCTTGGATTACATTTGGGGTTCCGAGTAGAACCGAGTACCGGCTCAGGTCTGCTTTAAGTTCATGTACAACTCTAATAGTAATGTACTGCAAACAGTGAGAGTGATCTGCCGAGGAGGGGGCACGAGTGGGGATTAATTAATCGTATTTGCATAACATAAAATGAAAAGTAAGAATAATGAATTACACATCACTTCCTATGCGAGGTGAGTATGTGATTTGTACTGTATACTGAGGTATGTGAATATTTAAAAGAATAAATCTTTATTGGTATATACTGTAGACTACTGACATGGGAGGTGTATAATATGTGAGCGGTTTACAAACCTGTGTATTATAAATTGCTATTTATGTTGTAATATACTGTACTGTATACTGGACATGGATATAATTTGCTATGCATATGACGTTATTATATACCGGGCATATGAGAAATTAGAAACACTGGAGAGTACGGCATGGCTTAGATTTTGCACAGTACTGGCTGTGTCATATGTAAAAACAAAGGTGTTCTTGGTACCATGAAAAACTTCTTAGGGGCACTTAATCCTCCCTATTGAATGGACACCCAAAAACCACCACTGGCAACCATTGAAGCCAAATATCTAACAGGTAATGTAAAAAGTACAAACACAATCTTATTAGATGAAAATCATGTTACGATTGCTTCACTTTAGAGAGCATTTTAGAACCAATAATCATCATTTCTTATCGCTGCATAGTGCAACAAGAATTATGTACAGTATCAGGGGAATGTACTGCAGCAAACATCACATGCAATCAGTGTACACAAAATTTGGCATAAATGTAGCCCATATGTTACAATGTCTAACACCATCTAGTTCTCTGGTCCAAGCTCTAGCAGCAATTTTTTCCAGAGCTTAATACATTCCATAGATTAGCAGTCCTCGAAAATGGCTGTTTTTGTAGGATATCGTGCAAATTAGTTTCAATAGTATGCCACTAAGTGAGTTCTTGCTCCAGAAGTAACATGCATTACATTTATTGTTATCAAATAATAAAGCACATTTTTGGCTTAATCTCTGCATGTAGTAATTGGCAGCATATAAATGGTAAAGGGGGTCACCTTGGAGTTAGTAAATGTAACCCATTAATACTGTGTAATACTGTACACTGGCAAATGGAGCTTAATTATGTATTTAACAAAAGGCTGTATTGTATCTTATGTTGGACATTTGGGGGTATATGCTGTACACAGGGACTATCAGGGTCAGATTTACAATAGGACGGGTGAAGCTGCAGCTCCAGGTCCCCCATTAAAATAGGCCCATGCACGGGAACAAAGACAGTGATTTGGGCCAGTGTACGGTTAAATGCACTTGGATGTAGCCACATGCTGCTTCAATCATACGAAGCATTTGGCCAAAGCAGCTAGGTCTGGGGACTAGGGGAATCCAACACCGTGCAAGAACACACTATCCAGCACCAGTACTACAAAGTCAATATTGTTACTTTATGATCCTATTCTCCTATATCTTATATTAATTCCATCTGATCATATCTCAGATTAATGTAATGTGTGAGGTGCTACTCTTTGCTCTGAAACAGAGTTATCACAATAACAAGTAGAAAAAGAAGAGCATTCCTTAAAGTGCACTAGGATCAAATGATTATTTAAAAGAATAAATC
Organism: Taudactylus pleione; assembly: GCA_031769625.1. NCBI lineage: Eukaryota > Metazoa > Chordata > Amphibia > Anura > Myobatrachidae > Taudactylus > Taudactylus pleione. The sequence goes on from JAUIMM010000727.1 coordinate 1,332,787, forward strand.
TTTATTGGTATATATCAAAATTATATATTTTTGCTCAAATAGATATCTTTTTAATATGTACCAATAAAGATTTATTATTTTAAATAATCATTTGATCCTAGGGCACCCTAAGGAATGCTCTTCTTTGTCTACTTGTTATTGTGATAACTCTGGTGTGTGGAAGCCCTTTATTAGCTGGCAGTGGAACCACCAGCAGTCAACAGGGGGAGCTGTTGAGATTTCAATAATAATCAGAGTAAACTACTGGTGCCGGGTAATTTTTACTATGATCCGCGCCAGCACCCATTGCATTTCTGGTGCTCTTCTCTTCAGATGCAGGAGGGGGGTCTGCATGACCCAATCTTTTCTCCTCCACTAGCCTGCAGCATCTAAGGACACTCCTCACCCTGTCCTCCTATGCACATTGAACAAGGCAGTATATCTGTATCTTTCTTTACCTTTTCTGTTTTCTCCCCTTTCTATGCCATCTCCTTGTTCCCTTTTCCTGCCTATGCCAGCCCCCTGCCATTTTCTTGCCTTTGTCAGTCCCTCTTTCCCTCTTACTTTACCTGACTATGCCAACCTCACTGCCATTTTCCTGTCTATACCAGCCCCGTTTGCCTTTTCCAGAATCTCTGCTTTTTGCATCTATGCCAGCCGCTCTACCCATACCAGCCCCTCTTACATTACTTGACTATGCCCATCTCACTGCCCTTTTCTGGCATATGCCAGCCTGTCTGCCATTTTCTTGCCTGTGCCAGACTCTCTGCCCTTCTTCTTTCTGTGCCAACCTCTCTGCCCATCCTTGTCTGTGTCATCCTTTCTGCTGTTCTGTTTGAACCAGTCATTATGATCTTATCCTGTTTGCGCTAGCCTCTCTTCCAGTCCCCTTCTGCAGCAGCCTCCCTGCCCTTCCCTCTATATGCCCACCTCTCTACACTTCTACTTTCTACACCAGCCTCTAGTGATTCTTGTTTGTGCCAGCCTTTTTGCTATTCTTGAGTCTGTTCCAGATTTTCTGTTCTTCTCATGTCTGTGCCAGCCTTTATGCTCTTCTCATGTCTGTGCCAGCCTTTATGCTCTTCTCAACTCATGTCTGTGCCAGCCTTTATGCTCTTCTCACCTCATGTCTGTGCCAGCCTTTATGATCTTCTCATGTCTGTACCAACCTTTATGATCTTCTCATGTCTGTGACAACCTTTATGATCTTCTCATGTCTGTGCCAGCCTTTATGATCTTCTCACCTCATGTCTGTGCCAGCCTTTATGCTCTTCTCATGTCTGTGCCAACCTTTATGATCTTCTCATGTCTGTGCCAGCCTTTATGCTCTTCTCATGTCTGTGCCAGCATTTATGCTCTTCTCACCTCATGTCTGTGCCAGCCATTCAGCTATTCTCCTATCTGTACCTGCCACTCTGCCCATCCTCTGTATGTGGTTGCCTCTCTTCCATTCCTTTATCTGTGCCAGCTTCTCTGCTTGAACTCTGTCTGTCAGCGTCTCTTCAACCTCTCTGCCCTTCCAATCTGTGCTAGCCTCTCTGCCCTTGCCCTGTCTGTGCCCGCCTTTCTGCTTTATCCCATTATTATATCTATCTCCCCAACCATATTCTGCCATTTGCCCCACCTCCTATTTTCTCCTGTGCCCCTTATACTCTTTCTCTTGTTCTGCACCTTATTCTCCTCCCTTCTTTCCAACCTACCTTTCTCTTATCCTAAGTCAATGGGAGTCCTAATAGTGGCCGATCAGAAGCAAAGTGGACAAACCGAGAAACAATCGTGTTCAGTGCTACACAACTGAACTAGAAGATGAGCACAATGTTCTGATTTTACCAGTTTTCATTTGAGCAACTGAAACAAGAGAATTGTACATGTTTAATCTAAGGGATCAATTCAATTAACTCACCCCTGTGAGTCCGGGCAAATCTGCGTGCCTATATGCTGCACTAACTGTAGCTTTGGACTCACTGTCCCATATGGTTGCATACAAATATCATAGAGATGAGATCACAACACGAGGGGGGCAAGTTTAGCTGCTGTTGCTGGTGTTTCTACACCTGTGTAACAGCAACTCTCCCCTCTCAAATTTAATAGAACTGACCCCTAGTAGTGGTAGTGGACAGAAAAAAAAAGGCTTTATTATAAAAAAAATACCTTTACTTTTGTAAATTATATAAAAAAAACTTTTTTTTCTATAATTTGCGAATCTGCTACTCAAGACCTAAGCACAGGCTTTCAGTACAGTTTGCATGTGTTACCGAACAAAGCCAGGTCAACCATACCTAGGGGGAACCTGGACTGACCCATGAGGCTGTAAGAGTCCTCTTTCCACTTCATACCAGTATCACTAGGATGAGTATCGCACAGCCATCACGCCAAATTTCCATTGGTAAATTACAGCAAAACAAGGTTTCTATCACTGTGATAATTGGCATTAGAAAATATTTAATGGGGTAGCCATTAACCATTGAGGGTTAACAGCCATCAACTGTAAACCTCCAATTATCTTGCCATTGCAGAGCAGGCAGCAATGTTTTGCGTTTTTTTTTCTGCCCCCTTGGTCGTGCCACAAACCCAGCTCCCTTCTCTGATTGGCCCCCAATTAGGCTTGCCCTCTAAGTGGGGGTGGGGGGATGGGGGGGTGCAGAGACTGAGGAGACCAGGTCAGTTAAAGAAAAAAAAAAAAAAAATATATATATATATATATATATATATATATATATATATATATATATTACCTATATCAGACCAGCAGAGTGCCTCCTGTGATTTTCTGCATTATTATCTATCAAGCACCCTGACATTTGCTATCGAAAGTATTGGAGTGCTGGTCTTCTTGGATTGTATATATATATATAAGGGATGTGTGCCGACCCCTGTGTTTTGGTTTTGGATGAGTATCTCCTTCAAGGTTTTGGATCTGGATTTGGTTTTGCAGATCCACCCTCAACTGTTTTGTTTTTGGATATGGTTTTTTTTTTTTAAATAGATCAAAAGTTTTATGCAATCCAAAAAATCCGAATTTCGAACCACAAATAGATCAGATCCGCAACCCGGATTTACTTGGATCTCCTCAGGAGATCTGAACTGTAAATCGGATTTACCTGGATTAACGAAATTTGGGTGGATTCGGATTTCTGGAGACCCGAACCTCATATATATATATATATATATATATATATATATATAACTGAAGAGGGAAGGGAGACTGACGTGGTTGTAGGTAGGTACTAGCCACACCCCCGTGCAGACCACACCCCCACAGCGCTGGACAAGCCATCCACATTATCCTCACAAGCCCTGGGAGAGATCATACTGGAGATCTGGCAATCCATCACTCAAGTTCTGCAGGACAAATACATGAAGGCAATACAAATGATCAAAACTGTACTTAAAATCACAATTTTCGAATAATTTAACAAAGTATGAAATCTTAAACACAAGAATTACAATATAAATAAATATATAAATTCAATTTTCATTTCATACTGTATAACTTCAAGCTCAAAAAAGAAATTTAGCAATATTGAACTCAACTCAACTATATATATATAAAAAAACTATGTACATTTTAAAGATTCTCATAGTGGAAGCTATCGGAGGCAGTTTGTGTGGGATGGTGTCTCCCCAAATTAGTGACTATGGCCCTCATTCAGAGCCGTACGCTCTGAGCAGAGCGCACGCTCTGAATGAGGGCCGGGCTCCATTTTCATGGAGCGTCCTCCTGGACGCTCGTATAGCTGTGGGTCACCACCCACAGGCTATATGAGCGTGCTTTGTGATGGGCGCGATGGTCGAGACCATCGCGACCATCGAAATTGCGAGCCGGAGCCTGCGGTTGAGGTTTTCAACCGCAAGCTCCGGAGTGACTTTGGCTCTATCAGAGCCAAAATCACTCCCACTGACATCACTAGTGATGTCAGTGGGCCGGCTTCTGACGGGAGGCGTTCCCGTGGGAACGCCCCCGACAGGGAGGCACGCCCCCGGCACGCCTACCAAAGGGGGCGTGCTGTCAATCAACATTGACAGCACGCCCCCTTTGATCGGACACAACGAGCGAAGGACTTTCCTTCGCTCGTCGCGTCTGGCGCATGCGCACGACGGAGCTCCCTCCGTCGTGCGCATGCTCAGTGCATAACATCGACCCATTTGCGAGCGGACAGCCGCTCGCGAGTGGGTCTGAATCAGGCCCTATATATTTATGCTATGTATTTGTAGCATCAAATATGTATAATGCTATTTTTAATACTTCATACAGGGTGTAAATGTGAAGACATAATATGGTTGATAGCATAGTTTAGTGAGTGACAAATAAAAATGTATTATGTATAATAAGGACAAATAGATGGCTGTTTAATGAAAATGAATATTTGCAGTGATGGACACCAGAGTATGTAGCAAGGCATCGCCCTCAGAGGTGGTACTGCTGCATCTGTAGAATCGCAAGAACGGACAGTGGATCGATCGAACATGTGTACACACTGCACTTTTGGTCCGATAATTACCCATCCAGTCTGCTGATTATTAAACAGCACATGAGATGCGAGCAACCGAGGCCGAACGTTGCAGAGCGTTTTAAGATGTTTATAGGCAAATGCTCATGTATCGGGACGGTGTACACACCTATACAATCCAACAGTCATTCTCTCAATATTATTATTATTATTATTATTATCCTTTAGTTATATGGCGCCACAAGTGTTCCGCAGCGCCTTACATAGTACATAGAACTAATAAGTGAACAAGAAACAAGTAACTTACAGTACATTACAGTGCAGGACAAGGACACGATTTATATACATTGCTGCAATAGCGATTAAACACTCACAATAAGCAGCAGGGAGTTGGCAGTCACATGTTAGGTGCCCTTATGGGGAGTAAAGAGTCGAAGAAATGTAAAGAGAAGCACATGAGGGAAGAGGTCCCTGCTCGTGAGAGCTTGCATTCAGAAGGGGAGGGGCACACAGACAGACGTGACACAGAAGGGGAAGATAGGGAGGAAAGAGCATGAAGTGGGCCAGCATGAGAGCTGCAAGGCCTTGAAGAAGTAGTGGGTCTTGAGAGCCCGTTTTAAGATTTGTAGAGAGGTGGAGAGTCTGATAAGGAGAGGGAGAGCATTCCAAAGGTAGGGAGCAGCACAGGAAAAATCTTGGATGCAGGAGTGGGAGGAAGTAATCAGTTGGCAAGAGAGGAGGCATGCATTTGTTGAGCGAAGTGGATGGGCGGGAGTGTGAAGGGAGAGAAGGTCAGAATTGTATGTGGGAGAGGATTTGGTGAGGGCTTTGTAGGCGAGTGTAAGAAGCTTGAATTGGCATCTGAAGGGGTAGGGGAGCCAGTGTAAGGCTTGAAGGAGTTAGGGAGGAAGATGTAGAACGTCTGGAGAGGATGATGAGCTGAGCAGCAGCATTGAGAACTGATTGTAGTGGAGAGAGGTGAGAGACTGGGAGGCCAGCTAGGAGAAGGTTGCAGCATTCCAATCTCGAGATGACCAGTGAGTGGATGAGGGTTTTAGTGGCCTCCTGGGTGGGGAAGGGTCTAATCCTGGAGGTATTTTTTTAGGTGGAAACAGCAGGACTGCAAGAGGTGCTGAATGTGTGGTTTAAATGAGAGGATGAGTCTAGGATAACTCCAAGACAGCGCACTTCGGGGCTAGAGGTGATAGTTGTGCCATCAATAGATAATGAAATTGTGGGAAGTGAGGTGGTGGAAGAGGGTGGAAATATGATCAGCTCAGTCTTAGACATTACAGTACAAGTGGAGATCTATTGCGCACTGGACTAGTGCAAAGGTAAGAGGTATGGCTGCAATAATGAAAGGGTGTCCAGCCTTTCTAATATAGAGAAAAACAAATGTGAGCAAATGCGCTCTATACCCCTTACAAATATATAAGTACGTATGATTGCATATGGTGCATACAAAATGACCCAATTGGCTAAAAGATATATATTTACTGAAGAAAAACATACATGAATAAAGAGAAAACAATATTATCAAAGTATTGTAGTGGATGGTGAATGAATCGTCAGATTATACACATGCAGGTGAGTATGCAGTGTACAGCTGTATGGGGCAAGTCTCGAGGTGCGTGCCTCTCTGTAAGAGAATGAGTCCCCCACTGTTACAAAGTGGGATATGATGTGATAAAACAACACACTGCTGGGATCTGGAGATAATTTGGCTGGGAAGAGTTAATGTGTAAGGGGGGGAATAAGTTGGTGCGGCATCCCGCACGATAAAGTCAGTGGACAGTGGCGTGTAGGATGAGTATAGATGCCCGGGGTGATGTTCTGGGGTAAGCAGTACGGGTATATACCTGGATAGCAGTGGGAGGCGTAGGACACTAACACCGAGTCCGGGCCGTGGACCTCGCCGGAGAGCACCGGGCTGACTCCGTGACCACCGGCGCGTCCAGTCGGGCGGGACTGCGTGGTGTAACAGAGACGGATGAACGGAGATGGCTCTGGTGGGAACAGTCCCCGTTCTCCAGACCTGCTAAGGCACTCACCTCCTCCTGCCTCGACAGCACTCCGCTCTTACCCCTGCCGGCTCGATGATCTCTGGGATCCTCCTCTCTGGTCTGGTGTCCCTTGTTACGTGTCCTGGCAGTAAGTGTCAGCCGACACTGTGGATTCAGTGTTTCTCTCCAGTCCTCGCTTGTGGGTTAAATAGGATTATGGTTCTGGTGCCAACGCGTTTCGACCCACAGAGGGTCGTCTTCTTCAAGGCAATGTGGTTAATGTCCAGTCTCAAGGGTGTGTTTTTAAACATGCAGTCCCAGTCACAAGCTCCATTGATTGGTGCTGGTGTAATGGGGCGTGGTAACTTGATTGCTAATTGAATCTGTTCTCTTAAGTGTGTATGAGCGTCACTTGGTAGAATTGACAATATACCATGATTGCAAAGCAAATCACAGACATAACGGATGTATAGTATATATATGGCCTGTGTCGCATGTGAAGTAATGAACACTGAATAGGGACTGAATAAAGAATAGCAGAGAGCAATCTAAGGTGAATCTCCCATAGACACTAACTGACTATAATCTAAAAAATATAAGGTTATCACCGCATAAAGCGATTGGTCCAATATTGCCTAGAAAATAAAACAACTCAATACATATATATATATATATATATATATATATATATGTATATATATATATATAGGCAAAGAAGGAATCTTATGCTTACTATTTAATCATGTGGAAAAACAAGACCCTTACAACATAAGGGGATGGTGATAATAGTCTGGGTCAATTATCGCATACAATCGACCTGATTTCGTTGTCCAGGTTAAGACCCCTAGGGTGAAGAGTGCCCATGTTAATGATGGTCCTAAGTTCTTCCTTATTTATTTTTTTGAGATAATCACCCCCCCGCCAGTTGTGTTTGACTAACTTAAGTGCAGTGAACATCAGACATGTTGGATCTGAGTCATGAAATCTCTTGAAATGTAACGAGAGGGGATGATCCTCACAACCTTTCTTTATGTTGTAAAGATGTTCGTTCACCCTTATTTTAAGTGAGCGAATTGTTCTGCCAATATATTGCTTATGGCAGGGGCATTGTAATAGATAAATAACCCCTTTGCTGTTGCAGTTTATGTTATCTTTGATGTGCCAGACCATATTGTTACTTGTTGAATTTATGGTTCTGATGGGTTGGGTGCTCCTTTGCTTGGTCGTAATGCAAACTTTGCATGTGCCACAGTAAAAAAATCCCCCTAAAATAGCCCCTATGTTTTGGCTCCACATTCTAGTTAGTGTGTTCTGCGTATTTCCCTCCTTGTTCGGGGGAATGTGATTCCTAGTGATAGTGCTTCTAATGTCAGATGTTTTGCGGAACACTACTTTCGGTTTGTATGGTAAGGTCTTTTGCAGCGTTTCATCTCCTAGGAGGATTGGCCAGTGTTTGTAGATTAATTGTTTAATGCGTTTGGCTTGGTTGCTATATTGGGTAATAAAGTATATATCATTATCCTCATTATTGTGTTTTGTGTTTTGTATTTTGTATTCTAGGAGGGGTTCCCTATCGGTCTTCTTGACATTTGTAAAGGCTGCTTCTACTAAGTTGGTATTATACTTCTTGGATAGTAATTGTGATTTTAAATGTTGTCCTTGTGTTTCGTAATCTGCAATTCTTGAGCAATTGCGTCTCAATCGCTTGAATTTTACTGTATTTGGTGGTAAATTCTAAGTTGCAGTCATTGATGTTAATGTGGTCAATAAATGATAAAAGTGATGTTTCGTCTCCCCTCCAAATGAAGAATATATCGTCTTAGGGATAAATACGGTATTAGCCACACAACACTGAAACCTAAGAATTACCCCTCCACATATAAAAAGAAAAATAAAGATCAGAAGAAATCCACAGACAAAAACCACCAACACACACCTAGGATTGGCAAACCTCCCACTCTCAGAACTCCAATCTATAAAAAGTTGAACCTCACATATCAAGAATTTCAAACACAAATCCACAGCCACAAAACCAACACACAGGCATTAAAGAATAAGACCAACTCTAAGTCTCCGAGCATCACAATAGACTCAGAAGATAGTCTATCTAGCGAAGATTCATTCACAGTACATGATATAGATGAAGACCCAGAATACCAACTAGCTAGACTATCACTAGAACGTGGCTGGTTAGATACTGAACCCGAACTTCTAAATCTTACCATACACGACACATTTCAATCAAACCAATTGGACAGCATGTGCAAACCTCAGACTACAAATACAGAAGTACAAAGTACTTCGGATACGGCATCTGATACACCATGTGTAAACCCTCTTCTTTTTTTAGACCTACAATCCCAAGTACACATGATCCCCCCACAACCGAAATCTACAAAAAGAAAACTAGAAGAGGATGCAGGGGAGCGAGATGAGCAAAAAAACCCGGACAACCACCAATACCACTAAAGGACAGGGTATTTTCAATCTGAGTAGTTTCCCGTTAACAGTTCATCACATTTCAGCATTAGACAAGGGACTTAAATTTGCGCCCACTAATCAACCAGACAAATTTAATACATATTTAGATATACACAAATTTGCAAGAAAACTGACTCTAAAAAAATTTTTTCACCAAAAACCATTACCCCAACACATACCAGCGGAAGACAACATCCGGCATACAGATTTAAAACCACCATCCAGATTCTATCCCATCCAAAGTACCGACAATCATATCACAACATTCACAAACATGTTAACTAAAGATGTGGAGCAATTATGTGACCATACCGCCAAACGTAAACAACAATACAGGAATATGACTTTGAATGAAATAAAAGCTCTCAAAGAACTGAGCACCAACTCCAATATCATAATCAAACCAGCAGATAAAGGGGGGGTATAGTAATCCTAGATAAAATACAGTATATCCAAGAGGCCCAGAGGATCTTGAATGATACCACAACATATAAAATATTACCTAAAGATCCCACAACGCAGTACCGACATGAACTCAAATCATTACTACAGGAAGGTTTAGAGAAAGGCATACTGACACAAAAGGAATACCAATACCTAGACATACCACATCCCATCATCCCAGTTTTTTACTATCTGCCTAAGGTACACAAGAACTCCAAGAAACCACCCGGCCGTCCCATTGTATCAGGTATCAACTCATTAACTTCCAACCTTTCCCAATACCTAGATATTTATTTGCAACCCTTTGTTAAAAAACAAAGGTCTTATCTACAAGACACCACGAATATTCTAAATATACTTAATACAATACATTGGGACAAAGAGCTTTGGCTAGCTACTAGCGACGTAACATCCCTCTATTCGGTTATAAGACACACACAAGGCCTACAAAGTATTAAATACTTTTTGGAACATGACTCATTGATGCCTATGGAACAGACTGATTTCATTTTGAACAGTATTGCATTCATCTTATCACACAATTACCTGTGGTTTGATGATCAATTTTATCTACAAACCACAGGGACAGCTATGGGGACGAGGTTTGCGCCTAGTTATGCCAACTTCTTTATGAGCCACTGGGAGGACAATAACATCTGGTCCGGGCATGACTTTGGCGCAAACCTCGTCCTCTGGAAACGCTATATAGACGATATATTCTTCATTTGGAGGGGAGACGAAACATCACTTTTATCATTTATTGACCACATTAACATCAATGACTGCAACTTAGAATTTACCACCAAATACAGTAAAACCAATGTGGAATTTCTCGACTTAAACATACTTATAGACAACAACTGTATCCACACAAACACCTATCACAAGCAGGTAGATGTTAATAGTTATATCTTAGCCACCAGCAACCACCACCCCAGCTGGCTTAATAGTATACCCACAGGACAATTCAAGCGATTGAGACGCAATTGCTCAAGAATTGCAGATTACGAAACACAAGGACAACATTTAAAATCACAATTACTATCCAAGAAGTATAATACCAACTTAGTAGAAGCAGCCTTTACAAATGTCAAGAAGACCGATAGGGAACCCCTCCTAGAATACAAAATACAAAACACAAAACACAATAATGAGGATAATGATATATACTTTATTACCCAATATAGCAACCAAGCCAAACGCATTAAACAATTAATCTACAAACACTGGCCAATCCTCCTAGGAGATGAAATGCTGCAAAAGGCCTTTCCATACAAACCAAAAGTAGTGTTCCGCAAAACATCTGACATTAGAAGCACTATCACTAGGAATCACATTCCCCCGAACAAGGAGGGAAATACGCAGAACACACTAACTAGAATGTGGAGCCAAAACATAGGGGCTATTTTAGGGGGATTTTTTTACTGTGGCACATGCAAAGCTTGCATTACGACCAAGCAAAGGAGCACCCAACCCATCAGGACCATAAATTCAACAAGTAACAATATGGTCTGGCACATCAAAGATAACATAAACTGCAACAGCAAAGGGGTTATTTATCTATTACAATGCCCCTGCCATAAGCAATATATTGGCAGAACAATTCGCTCACTTAAAATAAGGGTGAACGAACATCTTTACAACATAAAGAAAGGTTGTGAGGATCATCCCCTCTCGTTACATTTCAAGAGATTTCATGACTCAGATCCAACATGTCTGATGTTCACTGCACTTAAGTTAGTCAAACACAACTGGCGGGGGGGTGATTATCTCAAAAAAATAAATAAGGAAGAACTTAGGACCATCATTAACATGGGCACTCTTCACCCTAGGGGTCTTAACCTGGACAACGAAATCAGGTCGATTGTATGCGATAATTGACCCAGACTATTATCAAAATCCCCTTATGTTGTAAGGGTCTTGTTTTTCCACATGATTAAATAGTAAGCATAAGATTCCTTCTTTGCTTATATATATATATACATATATATATATATATATATATATATATGTATTGAGTTGTTTTATTTTCTAGGCAATATTGGACCAATCGCTTTATGCGGTGATAACCTTATATTTTTTAGATTATAGTCAGTTAGTGTCTATGGGAGATTCACCTTAGATTGCTCTTTGCTATTCTTTATTCAGTCCCTATTCAGTGTTCATTACTTCACATGCGACACAGGCCATATATATACTATACATCCGTTATGTCTGTGATTTGCTTTGCAATCATGGTATATTGTCAATTCTACCAAGTGACGCTCATACACACTTAAAAGAACAGATTCAATTAGCAATCAAGTTACCACGCCCCATTACACCAGCACCAATCAATGGAGCTTGTGACTGGGACTGCATGTTTAAAAACACACCCTTGAGACTGGACATTAACCACATTGCCTTGAAGAAGACCCTCTGTGGGTCGAAACGCGTTGGCACCAGAACCATAATCCTATTTAACCCACAAGCAAGGACTGGAGAGAAACACTGAATCCACAGTGTCGGCTGACACTTACTGCCAGGACACGTAACAAGGGACACCAGACCAGAGAGGAGGATCCCAGAGATCATCGAGCCGGCAGGGGTAAGAGCGGAGTCCTGTCGAGGCAGGAGGAGGTGAGTGCCTTAGCAGGTCTGGAGAACGAGGACTGTTCCCACCAGAGCCATCTCCGTTCATCCGTCTCTGTTACACCACGCAGTCCCGCCCGACTGGACGCGCCGGTGGTCACGGAGTCAGCCCGGTGCTCTCCGGCGAGGTCCACGGCCCGGACTCGGTGTTAGTGTCCTACGCCTCCCACTGCTATCCAGGTATATACCCGTACTGCTTACCCCAGAACATCACCCCGGGCATCTATACTCATCCTACACGCCGCTGTCCACTGACTTTATCGTGCGGGACGCCGCACCAACTTATTCCCCCCCTTACACATTAACTCTTCCCAGCCAAATTATCTCCAGATCCCAGCAGTGTGTTGTTTTATCACATCATATCCCACTTTGTAACAGTGGGGGACTCATTCTCTTACAGAGAGGCACGCACCTCGAGACTTGCCCCATACAGCTGTACACTGCATACTCACCTGCATGTGTATAATCTGACGATTCATTCACCATCCACTACAATACTTTGATAATATTGTTTGCTCTTTATTCATGTATGTTTTTCTTCAGTAAATATATATCTTTTAGCCAATTGGGTCATTTTGTATGCACCATATGCAATCATACGTACTTATATATTTGTAAGGGGTATAGAGCGCATTTGCTCACATTTGTTTTTCAGTCTTAGACATGTTAAGTTTAAGAAAGCACTGGGACATCCATGAAGAGACAGCAGAGAGACAGTTGGAGATACGTGTGAGGAGCGAGGGAGGAGAGGGGGAGTGGAAAGGTAAATTTGAGTATCATCAGCATAGAGATGATATTGGAGGTCAAAGGAGTTTATGAGTTCACCTAAAGAGGATGTATATAGGGAGAAAAGGAGAGGTCCAAGAGAAAAGGAGAGGTCCAAGAACTCCTACTGTTAGTGGAAGTGGGGGGAAGAGAGGACACAGAGAAGGAACAATCAGAGAGGTAGGAGGAAAGCCAGGAGAGGGCAGTGCTACGTAGAGAGTGAAGTATTTGCAGGAGGAGAGGGTGGTCTACAGTGTAAAATGCAGCAGAGAGGTCAAGGAGAATGAGCAGAGAGTAGTGGCCCTTGGATTTGGCAGCAAGGAGGTCATTGCTGACTTTTGTGAGGGCAGTTTCAGTGGAGTGGAGAGAACAGAAGCCAGATTGAAATGAGTCAAGGAGGGAGTGGGAGGAAAGGTGGTAAGGCGATTGTAAACAATACGCTCAAGGAGTTTTGAAAGCAAAAGGGAGAAGAGAGATGGGTTGGTAATTGGAAAGTATGTTAGGATCAAGATGGGAACAGACAGAAGGAGACAGGTAACAGAGGAGACGGGAAGGGATTGGGTCAAGATCGGAGGTGGAAGGAGGGGAGGACCGGATGAGGGCCATGACTTCCTCTCCAGAAACAGGGGAGAAGGATGTCAAAGTTGGTCAGGCAGAAGGAGAGGGGTAGTCAGGGAAAGGAGGGGGAGGAGTGCTGAGGGTCTGATGGGATTTGATGTACTCAAGTATGGAGTCAATTTTAGATGTAAAGTAGGTGGCAAAGTCAAGGGCAGTGAGCGAGGAGGGGAGCCGAGGAGGGGAAGGGCAGAGGAGTGAGTTGAAAGTGGCAAAGAGACCCCGGGGGTTTGAGGACTGGGAGGAGATGAGGTTCTTGAAATATGTTTGTTTGGAGAGGGACAGGGCAGCACTGTAGGATGAGAGAATAAATTTGAAATGGAGGAAGTCAGCCTTAGAGCATGATTTTCTCCACTGATGCTCGGCAATTCTTGAACACTTTTGCAGGTACCTGGTGCATTTGGAATGCCAGGGTTGTGGTGTGGATCTGCGAGGGTGAGTAGTTATTGCCGGCGCAACAGAGTCAAGTGCAATGATAAGGTAGGAATTGTACAGGGAAATAGCTTGTTCACGACAGGAGAGAGAAAGGATAGGGGAGAGAAGAGAGTCCAGCATGGAGAAAAAAGCAACAGTGTCAATAGCCTCAATGTAATGCATTGGAATGGTAGCCTTAGGAGGTAAAGGAGGGGAAGGAGAGAGAGATAGGTTAAAAGAGAGAAGGTTATGGTCAGAGAAGGGGAATGGGGAATTGGAGTAATCAGAATTATCACAATGGTGAGTAAAGACCAGGTCAAGTGAGTGCCCACTCACATGGGAGGGTGATGAGGTTCATTGGGCGAGACCAAATGAAGAGGTGAGGGTAAGGAGTTTAGCTGCAGAGGATTCTGTGGGAATGTCAATAGGAATATTAAAATCACCTAGTATAATGGAGGGAAGATCTGAGGAGAGAAAGTGAGGTAGCCAGGAAGCGAAGTTGTCAAGGAATTTGGAGGGCGAGCCAGGGGGATGGTAAATGACAACTACTCTGATGTTTACTGGTTGGAAGAGGCGTAAAGCATGAACCTAAAATGTGGAGAATGTAAGGGATGGTTCAGAGGGTATTATTTGGTAGGAATAACTGGTGGATAGAAGGACCCCAACATAACCACAATGACGACTCCCAGACCGGGGGGTGTGGGAGGTGAGGCCCCCAGAGGATAGGGCAGCAGGAGAAGTGGTGTCAGAGGGTGAGATCCAGGTTTCAGTGATGGCTAGGAGATTCAGGGAGTTGGAGATGAAAAGGTCATGAGTGGGGACCAGTTTATTACAGACTGACCTGGCATTCCAGAGGGCACAGGATAGAAAGATAGCGTTTGTGGGGGAGATGTGAATAAGACATCGAAAGAATGGCCAGTCGATTGTATAGGTGAATATCCAGCTTAAGCCTTTAGCACAGCTAAGGTAAGTCCTACCATGGATACTATGTTTAACATGCTTATGATTCAATAATTTAAAAACAAATAAAAATAATGTCCTATCAATCATGGAAACTACTAGTAAAAGTTATCCAACCATTGTCTAATTGTTTAAAATCGTGCAGGTCCTTCCTTTTTCATTCAGTACATGTATGCACAAAATGCATACTTGCCAGTAGTTTCACTTTTCTATACCCTGATGGAACAAGCACTGATAGGAAACAGGTGTGACTTATTCCAAACTGAGTGTGATTTGGGTAGATTTTGACATGTCCTAATCTGTTCCAGTTTCTCTTTGGGACTGTTGATGCTATTTTAAGTACACTTGTGTCTGTCTATGAGGAGAGGTGTCAGTTCTTGCACATGCATGCCCTAATCTGCTCCACAGTGAACAGAGGGCCTAATTTAGTATTTCACGCTAGTGCACTGCTGAATGCAGATTCCCGATGGTTGGGAATCTGCGCATGCACCGAGGACTCAGCTCGGATCAGTAATGCATGCAGGAGGCATGATGCCCTCCTGCTGCATTACCATATTACATCTATCGTCACTGTTATAGCAACTCTGTCTGAGGCTGCATCACTCCCAGAATTCAGAAAGACCTCTGCATTAATGGATCCCAATGAAGTTTGCATTATATAGTAGATACTTATGAGTTCTGCAATATAATTATGTCCTGAAATGGTTATGTGGTGTACATCAGTCACCAATAGGCTATGGACTGTATAGTACATATCAAGAGGCAAAGGTAAAGCAGTTGCTAATGAGATCTAAACTCTATAATGAACTCCAGCAGATTCTGCTTTGTGCAATGGTCACCAGAATGGCCATTGAGTTACATAGTGGTTAGCAATGAGCTCTGCACTGTACAGTGGCTACATAAATGGGTTCTGCACTGTGTTATAGTGGTGTGTTGATAACTTTTTGCCATCAGGTTCTGTGTTGAATAGTGGTCATTGCAATGTGATCACCAATTGTGAATACTAATAGTAATAGTCTTAAGGATGTGGTTTATATTCAAGTCTTCATTAAACATTTTAGCCAAAGTCTAAATTCCAATGGTACTGCATAATGTTCACTTGCAATACTCTTAGCAGTTCCAAAATGTCCTGTAGACAACAAAATCCATGTTTGCTAAAATTGGACCCCTTATTAGATTATTATTAGGTTATTTTAGACCCATAAGGCTCCAATTCTCAGAACATTTGATCTTAAAATGTTAGTACTGTAGTTCTCAATCTACATCTAAAGTGATGTGGTAATCATATGACCATACTAATGATACCCTAATGGATCTGGAAATTTAGCTTGAGCACCAGATATCTGGACATACATCTGTATATGTGTATTAATAAATCTGACCTCTTAGTAGTTGGATTTCCCTATATATGGATACAAAAAGGGGCCAATTCAATAAACTGCAGGTTCCCAGTGTTTGCGGGTTAATATTACGCGCATTTTGAAGGATATTTTCATGAAGCACGCTCCTTATTCCCTTGCAATTCAATTAGAAATGGCAAGCCATGATAGTCGCGTGTTAAATCTGCAGTGTGTGACCTAAGTAAAATACATAAAAGAGAGCGGAAATAATCCAGAACTCTCCAAAATGTAGCAAATAAGATAGCAGGACAGTATATGGAAGTATAAACATAATGACGGCAGTTAATGGTGTCAAATGGTTGAGTTTTACATTTAAAAATGATAAAAAATGATAGTCAGCAAGTGTTCAGCAAGCAAAAGTGTTTATTAGTATTTTGGGGTAGATCAAAGTGTCTCTATTGTGATTTTTAAGGGTGTATATATAAGTTTGGAAAAATTGGAGAAAAAACACTTGCAATACCTATCTGCAAGTCTAAAAAACCTTTCTCCCACCAATATAACACCCAACATGCAGGTCCCACATCATCAAACTCAACTTCTTTTATAGAGAAAACCACCTGAATAATGAAATTATTTTATCCATATTTTCCTATTTAAAAACCTCTAAATAAATTAATTGGGAGCTGTGTCCCACGAGTACTACATTGTGTCTCAACATTTTTGCCTTACAATAAGGATTTTTTCCCTACTTTTCTCCTAGTCAAGAGCAGTGAACTAAAATCTGTGTTAACTCTCATTGAGACACGTGTTAAACTAAATTTCTAATTGAATAGCAAAAAGTCACAAATTGCCTGCCAACACGTGGCTAATTGAATCGCTACAAAGAGATCAGACTATAGAAAAGGGATGAAGAACATGGTGTATAGTGCACAGATTAAAATACTGTATACCTTGTGTTGACCTGCTATTATTCTCTCCCTTGCTAGAAAATGTATAAATGTTTGGGTGCACATTATTTCCCTACAATATATCTAAGTGTGCAGAGTTATGCTAAGAGCAATATAAGTAAGGCACAGAATGTGGTTTTGACAATAAATAATTACTGATGTTTCAACTGGATGTATCCTCTCTTCTGGAGCAGGATATAACAGACAAACCGGCTGTCAGAGAAAAGAGCAGAGCAAAACAGAGGCACAGTACTGTAGTCTCCAGACCTGCACATTTTCCTTAGTATGTTATATTCTTAAGGGTGTATAATTCCTGGAGTATACTATAGATGTGAGAAGCCCCTGTGGGTGCAGTGTGCAGACATTGTATTACAGGAGGAAGGAGTGATATACATTTATATATGCGTCTTTGGTAAGAAAATGTTACTTGCCTCTTGTGTAAGAAATGTATACATTGTATCATCCCTAATTCAGCTTGTCTCATGACTGCCTCAAGTATCACATAACACAAATAACACTTATAAAATAGATTCACATATACAGAAGCTCATATTTTTGTAACCTGTATAAACATTTATATAAATCAATTTCATTTTGCACTGGATTGTATCAAACTGCCAGGCACACAACAGTATAACAATTATGTCATTATAATGTCATCTGACTATTTTCAGGCTGCTTAATATGCACATAAGTTTGGAATTCATCAGATTCTTCATATAAAAAAGACATCCCAATTTTATTTGGATGCTTACTTTATATTTTATAAACCCTGAGTGATATATGAGCCTAAGTTATTTTGCATATGTATTACTCTTATAAATAGGAACTCTTCTCCAAGTGCCCTACAAGTTAAATTGCCATGAAAAGCAACATCTTGCTGCATGACTTCAACAAACACAAAATGATTATTTAGTAAACTGAGAAATAGGGATGCCTTTGGTTTAGTAATACTATAGAGTATATAATCTTTTTAAAAGAAACTTTCAGCACACTGTAGTGTCAATTTAGCTGTTAGCTGTTTTTTAATGTCTGTGTCAGAATTTTAATAATTTAAACAATACAAACCTCCCACTGCCAAAGTCGCTGTGTTTTTTGGCCTGTTTGTGATCATGCATTCTTACCACCCCTCTAGCACACTTCCCTTCTCTTCCCATATAATCTCACTCCTTTACCTCTGACTGGGGCAGGAGGCCACAAAAAGTGAAAAAGGCTCAGAAACAGGTGAGAGGAGGAATAGAACCTTCCCATTACCTATATTCCAATCTCAACAGATGCTCCTCTAATACAAGAGTAAAGTGAGTTGGTCTTTCACTGACCAGTTGCCCTGCTCTTATAGTTTATCATCAAAGGTATCAATAAAGAAGGCATTAGGGCAGTGTATAGGGTGCAGAATTGAGCTGGTAACTTGAATAAAAGCTGATTTGAATATAGCTAATATTGTATCCTTGGCTGTATCCCAGCTCCTCTCATAATTTCCTCTGTTTGGTTGTGTAATGTTGTGTCCTCACCACAGCCAAACTCACTGCAGTACGTAACCAGTATTTTAGTGAGCTACTGAATGTGCATTGGGAAGTGCCAGAGGGAATACAGGTGCCTGCACTTCCTTCTCACACAGAAATACCCAAATGAACGGCTAATACTGTATAAGGTATTACCATTTGTAGCAAGGCAGAGTGCCTTACACTGGCTACACTTTCCTTGGCATTTGTGGCCAGTTTCATTTGTATATATTCTAAGTATTTATAACAATTTTTGTGTACAGCATATGTCATACATGCATTGCACTGTGTAAGTGCCATCTCCAGAAGCCAAGGGTGATTCCAAATACAAATCACTATATGAAGGTGGCCATGACACAAAGACATAGAGAAGGTGCCAGGCCAAAGATTATAAAAGATTCACCCTCCGTTATGTCTGTTTATGCCTCTCACAAGCTCCATTACAAAGTTTATAAGTGAGGCATAGCTAGATTGTTCCTATTTTCCCAGGAAAGCCTATGTATTCTGATACCACTTGTTTTCAGTGCAGATTTTTTTCCCCTGGTGCCAGTTTTGCCTTCAACCGTTCAGCTTGTAGAAATATAAATTGCTAAGAGAAAGACTGTGAAAGTGGATTCCCTTTTCATGCCCACATTAGTCAATTTGAAAAATGAGATACTAAGTTCCTTACCTTGAACTGACAATCGCATGTCACACTGTCTCCGATTCTTAAACACTCTCCATCAAATTTACAGGTATTGGTGTCACAAAGAAAAAGATCATTTTCTCTGTCATCAAAACCTCAAATGTAAAGAGAAGAAAACTCAGTTTCAAAGAAATACAAACTGGTCTTATTTGAAAAATATTTATTAGAATATCTCATTTAACTCATGTTATATAGGCAAGATAATTTCACTACAACTGTTTCCAGAAGGGCTGACTGAATGACATGCAATGTGCCCAGGATACAGTAGGTATTCCTCTCCTATATAGAAAGGGCATATTTTGGTGCATAATGTGGGATCAATCTTTGGACCATACCCCAGCAATGATGTACACAGCGTTTTCCAACAAAGTGAAATAATGATAAACAAGCCTTGTGTTTTTTCTGTGCCTCATTTCAGTGAAGATTGATCACCTCTAAAAGCTTAAATGCTAAAAAATAAAGGTGTCAGATTATTTACACTGACTTGAAATAAAACAGCAACCTCTATAGGTTTTTCTTTTCCTATGGACATACTAAGACATGCGGGGGAGGGGTGTTTAGAAAAATCAGAGTTCAGCTTGTCTGCAACCTGATCAATCAACTATACAGAAGGATACAATATTAAACAGAACATGTACATTAGACTTCAGATCCATTAAGATTTAGCCGTATTGATTCTTTCATTACATTCCTCTGAAACCACATCATCATATTAAAAATGAAAGAAGAGTCAGCAGGACAAAAGCTGTACTGTATACTGTATCTGGTCTGTTTTTTCTGGCTAGAGGGATGTTTTCTAACAAAATGAAAATATTAGAAGACTGCATTCATAGGGTGCAGCCATGTGTAATATATAAGGCACAGATACAGTGTGTCCTTATGGAATGCACTTTAGATATATGTTACAAAACTAATAATCCATAACAAGTCTCCCATTGCCTCCATAAACGATACTATTAATTCAATATAGACATCAGTGGCTTATTATTGACAAAGCCAGTAAGAGGGTAATGCTTCTGGCTGGGTCCTAAAAGCCTAAAAAAGAGACAAATGATCGCCCAATTATCTTATTAAATTGGTTTCAGCCACAAAGATGATTTACAAGTGCAATAACTCTATGGCTCATCCTTCCTTATTTAATTAGTATATTTCACAACTTGGCAGTCAATACACCAGTCACGACCTGATGTTCAAATTTAGATAAGGTTACCACAACTAAATTGATGCAACAAAGCTTTATTTTAGATTTTTGTCCTGAATTTGACCTTTTTTTTCTCTTTTGGGGGATGGGGTGGCTGTTACTTTCATCATTCACTTATGTGGACTTAAATGCAATTAACTCTCTCCAGTCCAGTAAATGTGACTTTCATGGCTGGCCAAAGATATATATTAAGCACGTACATATTAACTTATAGCTAAATATAGGGACCAATTAATCAATGTGTTTATACTGCAAAACCAGCCACAATTATAACTATAAGCACAATATAGGCAATATACAATAGTATATATTTCATGTAAATTCTGTTTCTAAAGAAAAATGGTGCAATGTAATTTTGCTGGCACTTATTTTATGTAAAGTATTTCTGTAAAGACAAAATACAAAGAAACAAGCCCGGTATCCTAGTGGTTCTAGGTGTTTATGGAGAAGTGAAGCTGCAGTTGACATAACTTAAGACTTTAGCAGCCAGGTAAAATCTGATTTATGACAATTTAGGCTTTGGGTTGTTTTCATGCTTTCTACTGTTGTGAATAAAGTTTGGTCTATGAAAATTAAACACAACCTTAATCCCTTACAATGCCTCAAGTTAAATGGCATAGAACTTTTTTTCAGTCATCATTATTTAATTGGTGTATGTGAATAACATATTTTGTTTACTGTTTTTCTAATATGAATAAATTATGCTAATCTAATTTAGAACAAAACTTTTTTATTTTTTCTAAATAAATAATAAACACAAGACAACTACAATTATTTCAGTAAATTCCCCCTTCAGTGTTCAAATGTTAAAATGGAATGTAAGAGTATTTACTGAACTAGGATAGCAACCACAGAGGAATGAAAATATACATGCTGAAGGCTGGTAACAATCAATTGCAAGCTCTTAGGTGCAAGTCACTCACATATAATGGAAATTATAAATATATATTTTTAACTATTAAATAATACTGCATCATCATCTATATCGGCAAATAATTGCACGAATATTGCCTGGTTTATTACTGAACACAAATGTGGAATATCTGTCACAATATAGTGCATGCACAATGTAAATCACATAGTATAGTGAAGTATATGACAATGCAACAGTATAAATGGTTTATTTAGTTGCATTCTACATTACTGGATAGTCAATACATTTTTCCACCCATCAAGTTAAGTCAATAATTAAGCAAATAATAATGATCCCAGTAATAATGTGCAGCAGTATCAGGACCCTTGGAAGCCCATGAAGCAATCATTAATTTCTATATAAATTGGCATATGCATAGCAAAGCTACAGTATGCATGTGTCCGAGTCTCCAGGTCTCTTACCAGAACAGTTCCAGCCTGTAGGGGTTTGGCAGTCACTTAAGGAGGTAGGAAAAGCTGCAAGTTTCCCAGGTCGGGCTATGATTAATAAAAGAGACGGTAATAGCAAAGAGCATAGGCAATCACAAAGTGTCCAGCACGGTCTGTGAGACTCTACAACCACCATGTCTATAGAGACAGTTACTCCCAGATGTGAATGGATGAGCAAGGACTTAGCATGACGGGATCCCCAGCAGCAATACCATCCCAGTAAGCGCAATAACAACAATTCCAGACGGCTGACTGAGACGGAGTGCAGAGAAAGCAGTGCTGGAGGAGCAGTACTGAGAGCTGGGAGGGGAGAGAGAGAGAGCACAGCAGTAAGGGGCGGAGAGAGCTGCACTGACTGAGAGCAATGCACAGGCATACACACAGTACAGTACCAGGAGACAGATTGAGAGCTATGCACAGGCATACACAGTACAGTACCAGGTGATGACTGAGTAATACACATGCATACACAGTACAGTATCAGGAGAAGATTGAGAACAATGCACAGTGAAGTGCCAGGAGATATATTGAGAGTAATGCACACTACACAGTACAGTAGCAGTAGAAAGACTAAGAGCAATACACAGACATACACAGTACAGTACAAGGAGACAGACTGGGATCAATGCAAAGTACAGTAGCAGGAAAAAGACTGAGAGCAATACAAAGGCATACACATACAGGACAAGGAGATAGACTGAGAGAAATACACATATTACAGTACCAGGATAGGACAGTACAGTATACAGGCTCTACACATGCTGTACAGTACACAGGCATGTACAGTACAGTACCAGGAGACAGACTGAGAACAATGCACGCTACACAGTACAGTAGCAGGAGACAAACTAAGAGCAATACACAGGTATACACAGAAGAAGAATACCAGGAGACAGACTGAACAGTTACACAGTACAGTAGCAGGAGAACACTGAGAGCAATACACAGACATGCACAATACAGTACCAGTAGTGTTCCATGCCAAGGTGTTAACATTTTGTGTGTGGGCATTTTTTTGTTGGGGTTAATAAGTACTGTACATACTAATGCCTGCTTCAGTCTGCTTGTGTTTATACTTCCAGCTTCACATTTAGAATAATTACTTACAGTACCAGCATGTAAAAATAAAATAATAAATCCCCAGTTGTTCAAGCAATCATACAGCTCCACAATTGCCTAATATATTACACACTGAGCATCAAACAATATAGTACCCAAATTATTCAGCATATAATACACCCACAATTGCAACAGGCCTCCCTCCATGGGCCTGAATAATTTCACCATTGCTGACTATTATTACTTTCAGGGTAGAGCTCATAGCCAGGGATAAATCTAATAGTGCTGATAGATATATACAGTGGCGTATCTATAATGGGTGCAGTGTGTGCGGGGCACACAGGCCCCCGGCTCCAGGGGGGCCCCGCACCGCACACACTGCTCCCATATTTTTTTAAACTTACCTGTCCGTGGTCCCACGTCGTGTGTCAGCGCTGCTCAGAACACCGGAAAAATGGCTGCCACGGCTATTTTTCCGGTGTTCTGCACAAGTGCAGTAGACTCCGGGCACTAGAGGGTGCCCGGAGTCTACTGTGCATGCACAGAACGCCGGAAAATGGCAGCCGCAGCCATTTTTCCGGTGTTCTGCCCATGCGTAGTAGACTCCGGTCACTCTCTAGTGCCCGGAGTCTACTAATGCTCCGGTGGCTGGCCAGCCGCGTCAGTTGACTGCCAGCCACCGGGGAGAGAGGAGGGGGCCTCACACGGGGAGTGCACACGGGCCCCCTCCTCTCTTAAAACGCCCCTGGATATATATATGTATATATATATATATCTAGGGGCAGGAATTTACGTGACTGTTTGGTCCGGACAGATATTACAGGTCTGGGTATGCCGAAAACACCTAATCTGTATGTTAAACCCCCTGGGTGTTACAGGTGTGGGTGTTGAACAACATGTCGATACACTATTGCCTGTAAAAACTTTAAACATCCTCACTCTGATAAGATGTTTGATATTCGCTTTGTGCTTACTTGCAGTTCCTCCTATACAGTGTATGTGATAGTATGTCCTTGCGGTTTATACTACATGGGACAGACCTCACGTAAATTTAGTGAGAGAATGTCGGCACATAGATCTGCTATACGTCCAACCTTGGCTGGGAGGGAGATTGATTAGCTGGTGGCACGGCACTTCAAAGCCTTAGGCCATTCTCTGGAATCATTGAAATATTTTGCCATAGATCATGTCCCCATATCCCTTAGGAGTGGCGATAGGATTAAGGGGGTCATTCAGAGTCGGTTGTAAGCGCTGAGCGCTCGCAACCAACTCAATGTTGCCCCACTGGGCATGAATGCTCCGTCGCTAGGGGTCTCACAGCAGACGGGGCGAGCTGTCGATGGTGAGTGACAGCTCGCCACGTTTGGGAGGCGGGCAGGGGGCAAGCCTGCCCAAACGGAGGCGTTCCCGCCGCAAAGCTTGCCGTTTGGGGGCGGCCCCACTGACATCATTGCTGATGTCAGTGGGAAGCTTTCTGCTCGATCAGAGCAGGAATCTCCCTGGGGCTTACGAGTGCCCAGACCCAACCTTAGGGTCTGGTCATAAGCCCCGATGGTCGTGATGGTCTTGACCATCGCGACCATCACCCATGTTGGTCGCTAGAGCTGTGGGTGTTAACCCACAGCTTAGCGATCGACAAGGAGGTGGTCGTTCAGGATGCAAGCGGCCGCCCTGATTCAGAGCGACCGCTTGCAACTAATGACCGCCTCTCAATGAGGTCCTAATTCCCTTCTGAATAAAGAGACAAGGTGGATTTAGAGATTAGGCACTATTCATCCAGGAGAGTTGAATGATAAAATTAACTGGAATGCCCTTTGAGATAGTATTAACTGGAGTACCTTAGAAATGTGTTATGATAATCCTTGTGTTTGTGTTTATTTTTTATTATATATATAATTTCTCTGTATTCTATTTTTATTGATGGTCTGTTGTATGTCCTTTTTGGTTGTATTGTATGTTTTGTTTTTTCAAATTTATTGTATTTGTGTACTATATGAGATTCACTTATTGTGCAATATCTATTTGCTGTTATGGGGTGCAGGTGCGTTTGTACATAGGCTTATGCACCTACGAGCACCCGTTATTTAATGTTGATTTGTGTAGTTGTCTGATGGCACCAGCATAGGTCGCTTGCTGGGTGTTGCCCTAGCAACATCCGCATTTGTTGCCGGATGTTTACTGGGTGGACCGCAAGCGCAGCAGTGTCCTTGACAACACTGTATGCGGATGTAGGGGGTGACGTAATGGTCACCGTCGCCAGATGCCAAAAGTGGATTTGTGGCTACAGAGATGCTCGGGGAGGAAATGTTCTGGGTGCGGGAATGTATATATGGGTGTATGTTGTCATTATATGTTTGTATGGTCTTGACGATGGGGCGGCAGCTCCAAAACTGTTGATTTTGCAATACAAAGCATTATATATTTGTGTCCTAGTGCCGCTCATGCTTTTGGAGATATATATATATATATATATATATATAAATCAAAGGGGCTCTGCACTCACCATAATAACACGTTTAAAAGCAAAGTTGCTGTGAGCTTTAAACCTTGATAGCATACCCTGAGTTTAACACTAATGTAATGGCTATGTCCATGTTATAATTCTGAGCAATAGAGTAGGGACTTGCAGTAAAGTGGGGTCCCGTGACGTGGGCTGCAAGCTTAAATGCATTGATCCATTCATGAACCAAAATCCCAATGTATATCATGTCTATTATTATTATTATTATTATTGTTAATATGGTGAGTGCAGAGTCCCTGTGATTTCTATTTAAACAATGTGGTCACATACCATGTTGCACCCCAAATCTAAGAATGGTGAGTGCCGTGGATTAGTGCTTAATATATATATATATATATATATATAATGTCCTGGGGAAGGTCACTGTCCATGACCAAAACGTCAACTCCCTACTGATGTCTTGTTTTGTACAACAATAAATCAATCCGTGGATGAAGTCTCTGGTGAGTGCACTTTATTCTCTTATTTTTTTATTCCTGGAATGAATATATATATATATATATATATATACATACATATACACTGGAGTATAAGGTCCGGCATTCCTCTGACTAGAATGTATGCCCAGGTGCCCTCTGGTGTGGCTGCATAACTGTAGACCACAAACAAAATGCATGAGATGCATGAATGAGCCAGCATTAGCAGGGCATGCTGGTTCTAGTAGTGCTAGTTGGAGTTCCCAGATAAGCTGGCTCTCAGTTTGGATGCATTCATGAGGCCAAGATATATATGTGCCTTTATTATGAGGCTTTAATTGGTATATATTACATATGGGGTGGGCGTTTGGGCGTAGGGCCCCGAGGCTACTCTGGCTGGGCCTCCTGAGGGCATCACCACTTAATACACATAGTTACTTTTCACATCACCTTTTTTTTTTTGTATTTTTTCACATTTATTTTAATCTCTTTTTCATCACTTATTAATTAATTACTCGCACACATCTATACTTTACACTGCACTGTCACTCTTTTTCCATTTTCGTGTGATGCCCTGGGGGGTCCTGGCCTGGACGTTTTTTCTTTTTGGGGTGCTCTGTGCCCCGGACGTGAACCCGTTAGTGTTAGAGACTGCTAGTGACAGAGAAGCCATGACGAGGCCTAGCAGCTTCCCATGTATTTGCAATTGTATGCAAGCAATATCTCTGAAATTCTATTACCATATAGTGTTCATATATTGTTGCTAGTATAATTCAGTGTGCTAAGGAACAATAGGGGGTTAAACCCCCCTCCCTTTTCTACTATAACCGTAGACCAGTCAGAGTGCCCTTTTTTATACATATTCTATTTTTATTAAAATTTTCAAATGAACTCAAGCAAAACCGACATTACACTCTTTCAACAAAACATGGCAGAAATCGGTCAAAAACGTGATCGTGAAACAATACAATAAAATCATTAATTTACAAAATATAAATTGAACAATTTTATAGAAAATTGACAGAATTGAGAGAGAGAAAGGGAGAAACTGAGAGGGAAAATAAGGGGAGAAGAGTGGGTAAATGGGTTGAGGAGAAGGGAAGGATCATCCAATAAAGGAAAAAATGGTAAATACCATCTGGGGGTCCCATATATGCGGTAGGCTGAAAAGATGACATATAGTTTTTTTACAAATGCAGGATTTTTACAGGTGGTTTTCCACAAACAATACACACACATATATAATATATATATATATATATATATATACATAAGTAATATACATACACACGCATACATATATATATATATATATATATCTACAAACACATTAACCTCCTCCTGATTAACCCAGGAATTGCAGCATTTTACTGCAAGGGGCGGGGCTTAATAAGATGGTGCCTGCTCTCCAGTCTGTCAGAGGGGGTTTCTGGGTACTCAGAAACATCTCCTGCGTGCACTAGTGGAATTTATATTCTAACCAAGGGGATCAGGTAGAGGTAAAATCAGAAGTCTTACCTAAAGAGGAGCTCAAAATATCTTCCATTGACATGAAATAATCACATTTATGGTACCAGTCCTTGCACGAGGTGGATTTGTTAGAGTTCCAAAGTACTGGAATGACAGAGTGTGCTGCGTTACTAAGATGGCGAAGCAAAGATTACATATACTTGGCCTCCGGGATTGGATAGTAATTAGAATGCGGGACCTGAAAGCACAGGAGTACTTAACATTTGCTGGGAGATAGAGATAATGTCAGTCCAAAAAGTTGATAAGTGGGGACAATCCCACCAAATATTTCTCAAGGAGCCTACAGCAGAAGAGCATCTCCAACAGGAAATGGAAACTGATGGGAACATGGCATGAAGCAAAGAAGGGTGTCTGTACCATCACAATAAGATTAAAGAACCTACAAGGGGCATGTGAGTGTCAGAGCTGGACCATGGAGTAATGGAAGAAAGTGGCCTGGTCTTATAAAACACATTTTCTTTGACATCATGTGGACAGTTGGGTGCAAGTGCGTTGTTTATTTGGGAAAGAGATGGCACCAGGATGCATTATGGGAAGAAGGTAAGCCGACGGAGGCAGAGTGATGCTCTTGGCAATGTTCTGCTGGGATACTTTGGGTCCTGTCATTCATGTGGATATTATTTTGACACATACCACCTACCTAAACATTGTTGCAGACCAAGTACACCCCTTCATAGCAACAGAATTCCCTAATGAGAGTGGCCCCTTTCAGCAGGATAATGCATCCTACCACAATGCATAAATTGTTCAGGAATTGTTTAAGGAACATAACAAAGAGTTTAAGGTGTTGACTTGGCCTCTAAATTCCCCAGATCTCAATCCGAGATAGTGAAAGCTATCATTTCAGACTCTTATTTTAGCTGCTGTCCCATAAACTATTTGTTTTTTCATAGCCCCAATACTTCATCTGTCATTGTTGTAAATAGTGGTGATTACATTACATTAACAGCAAATATTAATAAATTGATCCCACTATAATATAAAATTTTCGGCACCAAACTACCTGGCCATTTCACTCTTTTACAAATAGAGCATAAGTTCGGCAGTATTTTACTGCGTCTGTCCGCTTCCTCAGGCAGTTTGAAATAAATGTTTTATTTTATACTTGACTTTTTTACATTTTATGAAATTATTGTCTATGTAATGCTGTGATTTTATTTTAATATCATTTTTTTATTTTTAGTTGGATCTTACTACATTTTTGTTTTCTATGCAATGTACTGTCCATATTAGTGAGAACATTTTATCTATATAATAAGAAAGAAAGCTTGCCTGTCTGACCATCTTTTTGTCCTTTATGCACGGCCAGAGTCTTGGACCTAGCTCCACCAAGTTTGACTTGTGGTGTAGTTTGACCAAGATTAGGTTTTTGCCTAGCTTTGAACTTCATCAGGGCCACACACTGTCACACAATCGCTAAAAATGGGGACAGGTTCCAGTGGAAATTTGCAGTCTGCCAAGAAACTGAGAAAGCTTCAAAAGTATTCTTTTAACCTCAGTCTGAGCAAACTTGATGGCTCATGCAAATTCATATTAAATCCAGAGCCTCTGGGAGGTATTCAATTGGGAGTGAGGTTTTGCCTGCAAAAAACATGCAGAGCTCGCACCCAATTTTGGAACACTGCAGGTATGCACGTTCCCAATACCCACGGTATTCAATTAAAAAAAAAATGCAATGAAACCCCTGAGGTGCAGGAAAACAAAAACCTTCTCACCTCTCCGGTAGTCTCCACGCTCCCGGTCAGCTCCCCTCTGCTGGGAGTCGAGGGGGCTGCTGAAAGGGTAGGTAGCTGCTAGGAAATGTAGTTCTCCCTGTAGCTGCGCTCGGGGGGCTCACACACACACAGGGGTTACACAGACATACATACACACACATACACATACTTACATACACTGACACAACATAATTACAAACAATACTGAAAAACCCTGCACCTAATTGAATAGCAAAAATCCTGCACCTGCAGGTATTCTTGCACCTAATTAAATATCCCCCTCGTGTTTGCATGCAAAGGTGTAGCTAGAACTTTCTGGGCCACATAGCAAGATCTTAAAAGGCCCCCCAGAGGTAAAAAATAAAACACATACATTTGCCCCCACACAGAGCCCATTCATGTTATGACAAACAGACCCATTCAGATTATGCCACACATAACCCATTCAGGTTATGCCACACGTACCCCTTTTACACATTATGCCATGCAGTAGTAGTGCCCCTAATACATAATGCCACACAGTAATGCCCCTTACACTACAAAGTAGTTTTCCCTTACACATTATACCACACAGTAATGCCCTTTACAGATTATGCCACATAGTAGTACAGTAGTGTCTCATATAACACATTATTCTACACAATAGTATTGCCCATTACACATTATGCCTGCCCATCAACTTACCTCCTCATGTCCATCCAGCAGCCTCTTGCCTCTCCCTGTGTGCCATCAGCAGCCAGCAGGTATGGATTTGGAGTAATAAATAATGTAGTGCACCACTTATGGTTGAGGCTGCTCCCAAGAGAAATTGCCAATTCTCTTTTTTAGCTGAAACAGCTACAAACACAACATCTAATTTAATTGGAGCGCCAATACTAAAAAGCTAAATACAACTCATGGTTTTTATACAAATAAATGTAATATCCATTAATAATTACATAACATGTAGAATATAAAGTTAAAGAAGCCTTCAATCAAAAGGACATAAATATGGACATGATATTTTTCAGCAATACTGTGCAAAATCAACTCAAACTCACATTTAATATGGTTAATTAGAGCAGCTGACTTGATGTAAATGTATCACTAGAAAAAATATTACAGCAAACCTACAAAAGTCACTGGTAGGTATGTACTTGTGTTGGATTTGGGGGCTGGGCCGCCAGCTAATTACAGCTGGCGCACTGGCCGGCAGCGGAAGGCATGGATAGACAGCGGGGGAGCAATTTGAACCAGGTACCAGTCATGAGCCAATAAGAGCTCGCAAACCGGCATCCATTCAGAAGCCGCCACTGCTGATTGTCTGTCAGTCTGCGAGCTCTGATTGCCTCGCGACCAGCGGCACTGTCTCTCCATGGCTTCCTGCCAATGCACCAGCTGTAATCAACTGGCAGGCCTGCACTAGATCCACATTGCTGACAGTCGGACACCCCTCGATGGCCCTGACTGGACCGGGCTACCTTGGGTGCAGGGGGAGCGACGAGCCACAGAGGCAGCTCGGACACCATTGACGCTACACCCCTTGCACCCACGGTAGTTATGCCACTGTTTGAAAGCATGTTAGCAAACATTGGAGTCCTTTTCAGGATCAAGGAATAGGGTTATAGATGAGGA
Source organism: Taudactylus pleione (assembly GCA_031769625.1). Taxonomy (NCBI): domain Eukaryota; kingdom Metazoa; phylum Chordata; class Amphibia; order Anura; family Myobatrachidae; genus Taudactylus; species Taudactylus pleione. The sequence goes on from JAUIMM010000727.1 coordinate 1,363,422, forward strand.
CAATGTAAACAAATAAAGGCTACAGGTCTTCAACCTGGGCAATGCCGGGTTTGCTAGCTAGTATTATAAAAATTTGAGCACATTTCTTAATGAGTATTTGCTGTTAGATTTATAACAGTATAAACAAAGGACATCTTTTCTTTCAATCTATTAGTGGAATATTCCTACTTTATGCACAACTCTCATTTATGTGAGTAGGGATTTGATCCACCACATATACAGTGTCACAGTCATGAATTATACTTGATATATTCAAGGATATAAATGAAAGGTATCAATACCAGTACTCGAGATTATTATCTTTGTACAATGCCTTTCTCTGTTTCTGAGGAAAGCTCTGCTACTGTGTAACTCATAAATAGATATATCTGTTGTGGATTGATATCCAATAAGCAGGGGTGCAGCTGGGACAGGAGATGCAGCTGGCTACTTTTGGAGGTGGGGCTGGGCTCTCACATCATTAGGCTTCGCCCCCTTCATGGCAAAGTACAGTGATTCACATAATTTAGCCCTGCCCCCCCCCATTGGACTGGGGATTATCTTCCCATCCTGTCCACTTCGTAAGGAAGAGCGGAATGAAGCCAGAGGGACTTCTGGGTAATAAACCTGGCTGGCCCTCTCTAGTAAAGGACAGCTCTTATAGGGAGAGCTGACCTTTGCATTTTTCTACATGCATACTGACATTATTAATGTCAGCATACATGCAATGAGTGGTGGGATGCATCGCATGCAAATTGCGATGTGTCATGCATCCCACCCTATATGTACTAAAAACATCCACAACAGAAATCTGCTACAGTCCCACAGCATAGCAGTCCCCATATAAATCTTTGGGGCAGTAATGTGTCTATATGCAGGGGTGGATTGGGATTGAAAACCAGCCCGGGAAAGTTTTTGGAAGCAGCCTTAAAATGGTGGGCGTGGTCTATTTAGAAGGTGGAGTCTGTCTTCTTGAAAGATGAAGACTTTTGGACTTTCTCTCCTGACTAGCCCCAACATTATTTAGTTGCAACTTGATTTAAAAATTGGCCCAATTTCCCCAACTAGTTCTGTCATTATTTATCTCCCGTCACCTACACATCCTTTGCATCACTTGACACGTAGCAGTGCAGTACTTCTGTTACAGACTGCTGGATAGAAACAGGGGAGATAGGTGCATACAGGATAGTCATTTATAAAGGAGCCATAGCTCATTTCAATAGTATCCAGTGTAGTCTACTAAATAGTTTAGTGTTTCAGTAACCTGGGAAACGTTAGATTCATTTTTTTTTACTGTTTTTCTTCCCACAGGCTTTTGTTTATTTTGGCTTTATTAGGTTAATTTGCAGCCCTCCGATTGTGGCTTCATCAAGCCTATTCTCCATATCTGTGTGGTTTATTTCAACTCTCCTCATACACTGCAGTGTACAGAATATTAGATAATCCTGCGCAGACAACCTTAGCGAAGGCTGGGGATTTGGAGGTGGTTATAATGCAGAAGTTCCAAAGCGGTTTGAGGGTTGAAACTCTTCTGACTGTGATATAAGCCAAAATTGACTAGTATGCAAAGGATGGCTAGCTTGGAGGGGAGAAAGGTTCAGTGTGGGAGGGAAGGGTCGGTATTATTATTACTACCAGTTAATTATACAGAGCAAACATATACTGCAGCACTTTCACATCAGTCTCAGTCCCAGTGTAGCTTACACGCTATATTCCCTACCACATGCACATAAATAGTGGGAGAGCCCATAGGAAACCAACGCACATACAGGGAGAATATACAAACTCCACACCGTTAGTGCCGTGGCAAGAATTGAACCCGTTTCCTCAGTAATGTGAGTCAGTAATGCCTAAACATTAGATGAACTGTAATGCCCAGTTTGAGTAGCTCCTCATTTGTCAGGGTATGTGGGGGGATTTCACTTTCAGTCCAGAGTGCAGCTGTGGACCCCTCACCTCTCTTTTCTCCATCACCCCTAGAAGGCCATGCCCGCAGAGTATCAGAGGAGTCCTGGGAGAGAAACATGACTGGCACACAATTGTGAAGCTAACTAGTTATCTTCTGTCTCTTCAGCTCAGGGGTATGCAGGGAGGTACACAGCCAATATGGATAATACAGAGCAGACATGGATTTAGAACTCATGGGGCCTTAAGGAAGATATCAGTTTGGGGCTCCACTCCCTCAACTGCATACAATTTTACACATACACACTGCCCCATAGCCGCACATACACACTGCCCCATAGCCACACACACACACACTGTCCCCATAGCCGCGCACACACACACTGTCCCAATAACCACACACACTGCCTCATAGCCAGACACACACTGTCCCCATAGCCACACACACACTGCCCCATAGCCGCAGACACACACACACGGCCCCCATAGCCACACACATACACACACAAATGCCCCCCATAGCCGCGCACACACACACTGCCCCATAGCCACACACACACACACACTGTCCCCATAGCCACACACACACACACATTGTCCCCCACTGTCCCCACACTACCCCATAGCCACATACACACATACACACACATGCCCCCCATAGCCACACACATACACACACTGCCCCATGTTCGCACAGACACACACACATGGCCCCCACAGCTACACACACTGCCCCACAGCCTTCAAGTGCTTACTACAATACAACCAACAAGGCATAGTGACAGGACAGTTACAAAGACCTAATTTTACCCTTCCCCTGAAGCTCTACTATTAGCCACACACTGACCTGTATACAGCACTGCTTAGTGATTTCAATGCTCTAGCCCTGCCAGTGCCGGCCCCGGGGATGTTATCACCCTGTGCAGGTCCGGTCTGTAGGAGGACAGCAGTGCGCTGCGCCCTGTGCAGCACTGCTGCCCCTTCCCTCCCCCTCCCCCTCCAGATTCCAACTTCCAACTACCAGCGGCTGGCTGGAGGATGGGGATCTCCTATGCCCTGGTAAGACTGGCTGCAGCTGGTTCCCTGAGCTCCTTACCTCCTACTACTGTAGTTGGTTGGAGCCTCTTCCTTCCGTGCAGCCCGCGCTGTCCTCATCCTGGTGTCCCGGCCGGCATGACTCTCTCTCTCTCCCTGTACTAGAGTCAGTGCTCAAGCCGCGGCGCTGCCGTAGTAAGCACCCGCCCATAGACTGACAGGATAATTAATTTCTGCGCATGCGCAGAATCTCCCAAAGCTGCCTGAGCGGAGCTGAGCTCCGTTCACAGCAGCTATAATATTAAATGGCCCGGCCCTGTGTAAACTACTGAGAGGTGGCGGCCCAGCGGGAACTGTCCCGGTTCCCGTCAGCCCAATCCGCCCCTGTCTATATGCACAAACCTCTGGATAGCATATCATTTTGTAGCTTCTGCCTGATAGGCAACATTACCTCTCAGCTTCTTATGGCAAAAACTCCATCCTTAAGATCTTTCTCCAGTTTCTGTGGACTCATGGGTCATAAACCAGGAAATCACGTCTTCATCAGGGTTGCTCTATATCAGAAAAGCTCACCTGGCAGGTACGTATTCATGTATATTAGCATTAAAAATGCCAATATGTATGCAAATAGGGACTGGATATATCAAAGCACTTGTAATACTTGATACATCCCTTCCTAAGGGGGATAATTAGTGGGTTAATGTACATAAATGGAATTATTTGATGATGTTGGGGCTAATTAATATTGGAGATTATGTCTGTAATTATTGTAAAGGAGGTAATTATATTAATTACTTTGGGATTATTACAATGATATTGAAATAGGTGATATGGTACTTTTTGATGAGGGGTTTGCTATTGATGAGGAAATGATATTGTAAGGCAATCGGGATTTGGGATTGAAAAATCTCAATTCAGGATTCCTGGGATTGTCTCGCTCCCAATGGCCCGCACAGTAAAAAAAACCCCAAAAGACACACATTGGTCCCCACAAGAAAAAACACAACCCACATTTATTGCCCCTACAGGAAAAAAAAGAAAACACATTCATGATTCCATTGCTCTTATGTCTCATATGGGGAATGCCAGGCAACGCTGCAGCATATTGCAGCACCCAGCCACCACCATACTGCCCGGCAGCAGCCATGCAAGGGTTCACTATGTGCATGAATAACAGGTTGGGTATGGTTGGGTATGGAATCCCGGCGGTCAGGATACTGGCGGTCAGAATACAGACAGTGGCATCCCGATAGACAGAATTTCGTATCCTAACCCTCACCCACCTTTCCTGCATCCTAATCCTAACCCTCCCCCGCAGCCTATCCCTAACCCTCCACTCCCACAACCTAACCCTAACTCTACCCCTAGTGCCTAACCCTAAGTCCTCATATATAGCCTCTGATGATGCAAACTTCAAAATTGCATCCATGGCACACCAAACTGACCCACTGCCTACAATAGTGCTCCTGTACTGCTAAACACATTTCACTCAGATTTTGACCACTATAAATTCATCTTTTCATCTTACAATACAGACATTTTGCTTGCTAAGCAAATATACTTCCAGAGCTCTCTCTGCCGCTTTAGACAATAATATTCAACTTCTTCAACTGAGCAAACTCCACTACATCAGCCTTTGAGATACAGTTCTTTTCTGGTTTACAGTCCACTGTCAAAAATAGTGCCAAACCTTTGGGTTCTGCTGCCCTGCTGCTTATTTGGTTCTGCCGCCCTGTTGCAGAAATGTTTATAAACCTTGTCCATGTTCTACTATGTTTTGTACTGTTACTTTTACATTTTTTTTGTTCACACTGTTTCTTATTTTTTACTTTGAAAGGCACTGTGGACACCTTGTAGTGCCTTATAAATAAATATTAATAATAATAATAATAATAATAATAACAACATATATGTTGCAGTCTTCTTCTCTTGCTGCTTCATATCTGCTGCACCATTTTTTTAATCACTACAATGACTCCCTGAGTCCTCCAGAATCCAATTCTCCCCCCTACCTACAAACCCCTAAATAACACCACCCATTCACACATCTCAAATATATCAAAATACTTTCCCTCTTGTCCTCTTAGATCTAATTGTAACCTAAAACTTGCCTTGTCTTTGGCAACCAGCTCTCTCCCCTGCCTACAAGACTTCTCCATTTTTTCTGCTACTCAGGAAATTTGCTACAACAATCAGACTCTCCAACAGACTTCTAGGGGTAAATTTATCAAAGGTCGATTTGAGGCTCGTTTTGAAGTACGATTTAGCTCACCTCAAACCGACTCAAATCGAATTTTGAAAACCCTCTGAAATCATCTCATTTACGAAGATTCGATTTGAAAAGCATTTCTCAAATCGAATTCGATTTTGTTCAGTTTTGAACAGTGATTTGCTGTTTGATTTGACATGTTCATGTACAAATCGAACGGCAAATCCCACTTCAAAATGAACTGTAAATCCCCAACAGCATAGAACTGCTTCATGCTTTCACTTTCAGCATGAGCAGTTCGTTTTCACACAGATACATGCAGGCATTAGTGAGATGCGTGCATGTATCTGATGGTAAACAGCTTATAAATAGTTGAATTTAGAAAAAAAATAATGTGTGGTGTCCCCCCAAAACAGAACCAGCCCCGGACTTTTAATAGCCAGTCCTGGTTGACTAAGTACAGGGAAAAAATTGCGTAGGGTTCCACTGTACTTAGTACAACCATCACTGGGCTCTGGGAACCAGTCCAGGTTCTGGAATTACAGGGAAAAATTTGCGTAGGGTCACCCTGTAATTCCCAGAACCAGCACTGGGCCCTTTCTAGCGGGGACTGATGCCACAGCCAGGGGAGCGTTAGTCAGCCCAGGCCAGAGATCCCTCCCTGGGGAGTTGGGGACCCCCCCAATAAAGGGGTCCCCTCTCCAGGGCACCCCTAGCCTAGGATGATAGCCCAGGGCTATCCCCGACCACCCATGGGCGGTGGGTAGTTTGTGTAAATGTAGTGTAAAAATATAATATGTAAAACATCGTCTTTACAGTACAACTGCAGGTCCCAGCAGGTCTCCCCCGCATGCTGGTACTTGGAGAACCACAAGTACCAGCATGCGGGGCATTAAGGGCCCACTGGGACCTGTAGTTCACCTGTAAGGAAATGTTTAAATAAACACACACGCCATACACAGTATAAGTTTTATAAGCATACATACACTCGCACATGTACACACTCATACACACACATGCACACATACTCACCTATGTATCCCTGTAGCATCAGTCCCCTTCTCCAGTAGAAATTCCATAGGGTACCTGTGGAAAAAAATACATACTCATTGTCTCCTATGCATGGTTCAGTCCTCTTCAGTCCAAAGTAGGCATCCATGGTCTTCTTAAAATAACAAAACAAAAAGTAATAACCATCTTTAACAACCTACAACCTTAAACCTATTAAGCTTTAATATGTAAGGTATACAAAATGTTATCGTTGTGTAACACAAATAATTCCTTATGTCAATATTACTATATTACTATAAGTGGGCAGGTAATTACCCAAACTTCTGGTATCTGGGATGCTATTAAAACTATTGTGGTCAGGGCTGCCATCAGAAGATATAGGGGGTACACTATTAGGGGATTACAACTGTCAAGCAGGCCTGGCTCTGATTATCTTGTCTAACATTTCTTCTTCAATAACCACTTGGTGATCAGTTGTAGTGGGCTGGGGGCAGGGTGCCATCTGCCCCCTGGGCCGGTATGATTTCAGTGTTATGGGGTCGCCAGTTGCCTTATATTCCATGCACGTCTGGCACTCAGGAGACATGCAGGGAATGCTCCTCGGCCACTCAGTTTGTGTAACAAGGATAATCAGTGCGGCTGTCATTGAAGCCCTTATAACAAACTAAGCAGCCGGGGAGCGTCTTCTGCATGTCTCCAAGCCAGGGGCATATTGCCTGTAGACCTCAGCGGGAGTTTGGAGCTGCTGTTTTATTTTATTTTTCTTAAACATGTGCCCTCACTGCCCTGGCCAGCGCTGATCATGAGTCAGTCCTCAGTGATGACAACTAGAGAGAGAGAGAGCTGGAGGGAGGCCTCCAGTCCTCAGTCTCCTCAGCTCTGCCTCTGACGGTGGCTGGCTACATACTTGGGCTGGCTGGGCATAGCAGAGTCTCTTCTCTTCCAACCAAGCCAGCCTGACACCCCACCCCCACAACCTCACCCCCCCTGCCATGGCCGCAACCCCCCTCCTCCCGAGGTTGCTACCCCCCTCACAACTGTGACCCCCACTCCCCTATGGAAAAGTGAGGCACCTACCTCTTCTTGAATAGTAAACAAAAAAACACCTAGTGAACTGCGCAGTTTGTCAAAGTATATACATATTTCTGTAGTGTATTGATAATATGTTGGATAGATAAAGAAAGGCTTCCTTTATATAAAAATAAACATATTTAATCACAATGTTGTAATGAACACATATACCAATTAAAATGTTCTACAATTTAAATATAATATTATCCACATTTCATAGGTAAGCATGTCATCACTGTAATGAATGTAATGAAACAATAGTGATACTATATTGCTCACCGGCCGGTTGTAGCGATGTAAATAAATAAGTCTCGTTTCCTTATAATCATCCAGTGGTGCTTACGTGATTATATCTATGAACTCTCCAGCAGGATAGATCCAAATAGCCCAAGGTGTATCAAAGACACTCTGTTACTGACTGTATGTACTAGGGGGGTCATTCAGACCCACTCGCAAGTGGCAGTACGCTCGCAAGTGGGTCGATGTTCCCCACTGCCAAGCCAAGCTGTCGCTCCGGGTCTCGCACCAAAGGGGGCGTGCTGTCGAAGGTGACTGACAGCACGCCCCCTTTGGTGGGCGTGCCGGGGGCGTGCCTGCCAGATGGAGGCGTTCCCATGGGAACGCCTACCGTCTGAAGCCGGCCCCACTGACATCACTAGTGATGTCAGTGGGAGTGATTTTGGCTCTGATAGAGCCAACATCACTCCAGGGCTTGTGGCAGGGAGACCCTACCGCAGGGTCTTGTCGCAAGTCCGATGGTCGCGATGGTCAAGACCATCACAACCATCTTTTTGGATGCTCGTATATGCTGTGGGTGGTCACCCACAGCTATACGAGCGTCCAGGAGGACGCTTCATTTTAATGGAGGAGGGCCCTGATTCAGAGTGATCGCTCTGGTCAGAGTGTCCGGCTCTGAATCAGGCCCTAGATGTTTAAAAGTGTGCTGAAGTTCTTTGTATGCCGCTTGGTGAGAGACCTGCAGTATCCCTTACCTGCCTGGATGTAATCGGCAATGCGGGGAAGTAGCACCTTGAATCGGCAGACAGTGTTCACAGTGTTCTTGTCCTCTCCGTCTGCTCACCGCGAGTGTGTAGCTGCACCACGTGTGTGTCAGCTAACTCAACGGTCCTGGGTCCCGCTGCTGTGCGTCTGGCTTCCCTCTTCACCTCTGAGCACTGAGGGCGGGGGGGGGGGTTGGTCTGCTCAGCATGCTGCACCTGCTGAATTGACGGAGACCGGTCTAAATGCGAGCCTCGCACTGTGAGCCATGCACTATTACAGATGATGTGGGGGTGCACAATAATGGGTATACAGATGATGGGGGGTGCACAATAATGGATATACAGATGATGGGGGGCGAACAATAATGGATATACAGATGATGGGGGCACACAATAATGGGTATACAGATGATGGGGGGTGCACAATAATGGGTATACAGATGATGTGGGGGCACACAATAATGGGTATACAGATGATGAGGTGTGCACAATAATGGATATACAGATGATGGGGGAGCGCACAATAATTGGTATACAGATAATGGTGGGGCACACAATAATGGGTATACAGATGGGGCGGCGCACAATAATGGGTATACAGTAGGGGTGTGCACCGGCCACTTTTCGTGTTTTGTGTTTTGGTTATGGATCTGGATCTTTCTTCGTGTTTTGGATCTGGATTGGTTTTGCCAAAACCATCCTTCCGTGTTTTGGGTTCTGGGTTTTGTGTTTTGGATCTGTATTTTTTTGAAAAAAAAGCATAAAAACAGCTAAAATCACAGAATTTGTAGGTTTTTCTGCTCCTATGCTATTATTAACCTCAATAACCTTAATTTCCACTCATTTCCAGTCTATTCTGAACACCTCACACCTCACAATAGTGTTTTTATGTCCAAAAGGTTGCACCGAGGTAGCTGGATGACTATGCTAAGCGACACGAGTGGGCGGCACAAACACGTTACCCATCTAGGCGTGATACTGCAGTGGCAGACAGGATGGCAGTTTGAAAAACTAGGCCCCAAACTGTACATAATGCAAAGAAAAAAAAGAGGTGCAAGATGGAATTGTCCTTGGGCCCTCCCACCCACCCTTATTTTGTATAAACAGGACATGCACACTTTAACAAACCAATCATTTCAGCGCCAGGGTCTGCCACACAACTGTGGCTGAAATGATTGGTTCGTTTGGGCCCCCACAAAACAAGCTGGCAATTAATGTGTCCCTGCACAAACTGGCTCTACGGAGGCAAGATGTCATCCTCATCCTCCTCATCCACCGATTCCTCACCCTCTTCAGTGTGTACATCCTCATCCTCACAAAGTATTAACTCGTCCCCACTTGAATCCACCACCACAGGTCCCTCTGTACATTCTGGAGGCTGGTCTCCCTGGAAGAGCTGATAATTCATTTTGATGAACATCATCTTCTCCACATTCTGTGGAAGCAACCTCCTACGCCTTTCGCTGACAAGGTTCCCGGCTGCACTAAACACTCTTTCGGAGTACACACCGGAAGGGGGGCAACTCAGGTAAAATAGAGCCAGTTTGTACAGGGGCCTCCAAATTGCCTCTTTTTCCTGCCAGTACAGGTATGGACTGTCTGACATGCCTACTTGGATGCTGTCACCGATGTAATCCTCCACCATTCTGTCAATGGTGACAGTATCATATGCAGTGACAGTAGACATGTCAGAAATTGTTGCCAGGTCCTTCAGTCCGGACCAGATGTCCAAACTTGGTCCTGCCTGCCCTGCATCACCACCAGCGGGTTGCTTAGGATACCTAAGTTTTTTCCTGGCAGCCCCAGTTGCGGGAGAAAATGAAGAAGGAGCTGTTGACGTGTCACGTTCCGCTTCAGCTGACAGTGTGTTCACCAGCAGGTCTTTGCACCTCAGCAGGCTTGTGTCGGCCGGAAAGAGAGACACCACATAGGCTTTAAACCTAGGATCGAGCAAGGTGGCCAAAATGTAGTGGTCTGATTTCAACAGATTGACCACCCTGGAATCCTGGCAAAGCGAATGAAGGGCTTCATCCACAAGTCCCACATGCCGAGCGGAATCGCTCCGTCTTAGCTCCTCCTTCACTTTCTCCAGCTGCTTCTGCAAAAGCCTGATGAGGGGAATGACCTGACTCAAGCTGGCAGTGTCTGAACTGACTTCACGTGTGGCAAGTTCGAAGGGCTGGAGAACCTTGCACAACACGGAAATCATTCTCCACTGCGCTTGAGTCAGGTGCATACCCCCTCCTTTGCCTATGTCATAGGTGGATGTATAGGCTTGAATGGCCTTTTGCTGCTCCATCATCCTCTGAAGCATATAGAGGGTTGAGTTCCACCGCTCACAACCTCTTGCTTCAGGTGATGGCGGGGCAGGTTCAAGAGTGTTTGCTGGTGCTCCAGTCTTCGGCACGCAGTCGCTGAATGGCGAAAGTGGCCTGAAATTTTTCGGGCCACCCAAAGCGTCTCCTGCACGCCCCTGTCGCTTTTCAGAAAATTCTGCACCACCAAGTTTATTGTGTGAGCAAAACATGGAACGTGCTGGAATTTGCCCAGATGTAATGCCCGCACAATATTGGTGGCGTTGTCAGATATCACAAATCCCCAGGAGAGTCTAAGTGGGGTAAGCCACTGGGCGATGATTTCCCTCAGTTTCTCTAAGAGGTTGTCGGCGGTGTGCCTCTTACTGAAACCGGTGATACACAGCGTAGCCTGCCTTGGAACGAGCTGGCGTTTCTGAGATGCTGTGACTGGTGACGCTGCTGCTGTTGCTGCGTAAGGTGATACATCTACCCAGTGGGCTGTCACAGTCATATAGTCCTTAGTCTGCCCTGTTCCACTTGTCCACATGTCCGTGGTTAAGTGGACATTGGGTACAACGGAATTTTTCAGGACACTGAGGACACTTTTTCTGACGTTTCTGTACAGTCTCGGTATTGCCTGCCTAGTGAAGTGGAATCTAGACGAGATTTGGAACCGGGGACACACTACCTCCAGCAATTGTCTAAATCCCACTGCACTTATGGCGGATACCGGACGCACGTCTAACACCAACATAGCAGTCAAGGCCTCAGTTATACGTTTTGCTTCAGGATGACTGCTGTCGTACTTCATCCTCCACGCTAAGGACTGTTGGAGGGTCAATTGTTTAGTAAAAGTAGTGGTGTTCCTACTTCCTCTGTGGGATGATGAACGACTCCCAGCAACAGCAGCAGCGGCAGCAGGAGGCGTAGCAATGCAGGATCCTCCGGAGGAATCCCGGATAGGAGAGTCAGTCATGCCAGTGACATGGCCTGCAGGACTACTTCCGATCCTGACTAAGGAGGAAATTGATGAGGAGGGAGTTGACGGTGTGGTTTGCAGGCGCTTGGATACAACAGGACAACGGGATTTAGGTGTCCCTGGACTGCTTACGGTCTTAGCCAAAGTTTCTGAACTTGACAGTAACTTATTATGAACGCGCTGCAGGTGCCGTATAAGGGAGGATGTTCCTAGGTGGTTAACGTCCCTACCCCTACTTATTCCACCTTTACATAAGGTACATATGGCAAGACAGTTGTTGTCCGGATTTGGATAGAAATATTGCCAGACCAAAGAGGTGGAATGTTTGGTCTTCTGCCCAGGCATGACCGTGATGGGCTTTTTCATCCCACGGACAACAACTGTCTCCCCCGGAGCCTGATTTAAACAAACCACATCACCATCAGAATCCTCCTCGCCAACTTCCTCCTCAGCGCCAGCTACACCAGTATCCTCATCCTGTTGTACTTCAACAGTGACATCTTCAATTTGCATATCAGCAAGTGGACTGTGGGTGCTCCTTTCAGCACTTGCAGGGGGCGTGCAAATGGTGGAAAGAGCCACCTCTTCCCGTCCAGTGCTGGGAAGGTCAGGCATCGCAACCACCACCACACTTGGACTCTCTTTGGGGATTTGTGATATCTTCTTAGAAAGCACAGTTCTTCGCTGTGCTTTTGCCAGCTTAACTCTTTTGATTTTTTTAGTGGGAGGAGGGCTTCCATCGTCATGTGAAGCTGAACCACAAGTCATGAGCATACTAGGGATCGACCTTAGCCGTTCCTTGCCACTCCGTGTCGTACATGGCATATTGGCAAGTTTACAATTCTCTTCAGCTGATTTAAATGTTTTTTTCAAGGTCATTTTTCTGAACTTTGTCATTCGGGATTGTATGTGCCCTCTATTATGACATTGGGCATCGGCCTTGGCAGACGACGTTGATGGCATGTTATCGTCTATGTCATGACTAGTGGCAGCAGCTTCAGCACTAGGAGGAATTGGTTCTTGATCTTTCTCTATTTTATTTTTATCGGAGAAAGTTTGGTCCTCCATTTATGTTATATCGATTTGATATATACGTGCGGCTAAACACAGAAAATATTTTTTTATTTTTGCTGGAGAGTAGTGCACTTTGTGGGTTACACCAGCCTTTAAGAAATGAGCCAGCCGGCTCTTTACTTATGGGACACAGGCGCACGCTTGGCGCTGCTCCTTTGTTGATGCACGTGCGGCTACTGCGCACACAATTCACAAACACAGAAAATATTTTTTTTTTTGGTTTGGACTGGAGTGTACTTTGGGGGTTACAGCACCCTTTAACGGTCAAGCCAGCCGGCCCTTTACTTATGACACAGGCGCACGCTTGGCACTACTTTGTTGATGCACGTGCCGCTACTGTGCACACAATTCACAAACACAGAAAATAATTTTTTTTTTGGTTTGGACTGGAGTGTACTTTGGGGGTTAAAGCTCCCTCTAACGGTCAAGCCAGCAGGCCCTTTACTTATGACACAGGCGCACGCTTGGCACTACTTTGTTGATGCACGTGCGGCTACTGCGCACACAATTCACAAACACCGAAAATAATTTTTTTTGGGGTTTGGACTGGAGTGTACTTTGGGGGTTACAGCACCCTTTAACGGTCAAGCCAGCCGGCCCTTTAATTATGACACAGACGCACGCTTGGCACTACTTTGTTGATGCACGTGCGGCTACTGCGCACACAATTCACAAACACAGAAAATATATTTTTTTTGGTTTGGACTGGAGTGTACTTTGGGGGTTACAGCACCCTTTAACGGTCAAGCCAGCCGGCCCTTTACTTATGACACAGGCGCACGCTTGGCACTACTTTGTTGATGCACGTGCGGCTACTGCGCACACAATTCACAAACACAGAAAATATTTTTTTTTTTGGTTTGAACTGGAGTGTACTTTGGGGGTTACAGCACCCTTTAACGGTCAAGCCAGCCGGCCCTTTACTTATGACACAGGCGCACGCTTGGCACTACTTTGTTGATGCACGTGCGGCTACTGCGCACACAATTCACAAACACAGAAAATAATTTTTTTTGGGGTTTGGACTGGACTGTACTTTGGGGGTTACAGCACCCTTTAACGGTCAAGCAAGCCGGCCCTTTACTTATGACACAGGCGCACGCTTGGCACTACTTTGTTGATGCACGTGCGGCTACTGCGCACACAATTCACAAACACAGAAAATATTGGTTTTTTTGGTTTGGACTGGAGTGTACTTTGGGGGTTACAGCACCCTTTAACGGTCAAGCCAGCCGGCCCTTTACTTATGACACAGGCGCACGCTTGGCACTACTTTGTTGATGCACGTGCGGCTACTGCGCACACAATTCACAAACACAGAAAATATTTTTTTTTTTTGGTTTGGACTGGAGTGTACTTTGGGGGTTACAGCACCCTTTAACGGTCAAGCCAGCCGGCCCTTTACTTATGACACAGGCGCACGCTTGGCACTACTTTGTTGATGCACGTGCGGCTACTGCGCACACAATTCACAAACACAGAAAATATATTATTTTTTTAGCACTTGGGGGGAGCACCCCTGATGGACAGAGCACCCCCTGGACAACACTACAGCACCCCTTTAGGACTGGTACACTGCACAGGACTTTGGAGTGGACACAGCCCCTATGGAGAACTGACTGCACAACACAGTCCAGCCAGCCCCTATGGACTTTGAAGTAGTGGACTCCGCCCCTATTAACAACAGCAGCACAGCACAACACAGCCAGCCCCTATGGACTTTGAAGTAGTGGACAACAGCAGCACAGCGCAGCACAGCACAACACTACTCTGCACTACACAACACTACACTACACAGCCCAGCCACCAGCCCTAACTCCCACCCTCCCTCTTCACTGTCCACAGCCGAGTGAGAAAATGGCGCTGACGCGGGTACCTTATATAGGATCCAAAACCCGCGAGACTCGGAAGGCGGGATGATGACGTTTTGCCTCGATTTCAGATCCGAGTCAGGCGGGAAAAGTCGAGCCTGACTCGGATCTGCCTCGGATCGGGGGGGCTTGTGTTGCCCCCCCAGGCTGAAAGTTGCCAGCCAGCCCCTGAGTTGTACCATTAGTGTATCTCCATTCCTGAAGCCACAGCGGCTGAGTTATTTACAAAGTACATTGTTGGTCTCCATTAAATGTCCACAGCTTGTAAAACTCAGTCAGTATTGGTGATGTAAGACTTTATTTAGCAAGCACCCCTCAGCAGAATAAACAGGCCTCAAGATCTACTTATATATCTCTTATGTGTAATTTACTGATAGGGCTATATTTCTGTATACTGGATGTTATTTTCAGTTTTGATCAATGTCTGTATCTTATGTTTGTTTGTGGAATGGGTAGCATTGCCATCTGTTTGTTGGAAAATTTCCTCACAAGAGACATGACAAGGAAAGGGTGGTGCTGTAAATGCCAGAGACACTTGTACAATGGACTAATAGTGGCACTTTTTTTAGTGATCTACTTCAGCTCACATTCCAATTCCTCATTAATGCTGACCACTTCTTACCACTTTATTATTCTTATTCTTTTATTATACTTTATTTTTCTCTGTCTTCGATTCCCCACAATACACTTTGTACCAAACACATCTGTACCTAGACAGCTGACTCTCACATATACAAGTTGCTTTTGTAGTAGCATGCCAGTGGCACGTAGCAGAGACGGGTTGGGTATGGTATGCCGACGGTCAGGATGCCGGCGGTCACAATACTGACAGCAGCATCCCGACAGTCAGAATCCCAACCCAACTAGGCAAGTATCCTAACCTTGCCCCTAACCCTCCCCTGCAGCCTAACCCTAACGATTGCAGCCCTGATTATGGCCAGAAGAGGTGAGGAATACATTCATTAATGTAAATTAATACATGCAGTTTTGCTGGTGGATGAATATACAGTAGTAAGACCCATTACCTTTTTTAAATATCTAAACACATATCCTTAACTAAAATGCTCATCACTGATTTCTGATGGTAAGTTATTTCTGGGTATTTCTGGATAAGACCACTCTTTTCATTGTCCTGTAGAAAATCTGTGAAGTACAGTGCAAATTTCTTAAGAAATTGGAAGGTTCAGGAAATAATGAAAGACACAACTGTACCACAAGTACACATTTGTTGGCATGTGCAAAAGAACAACGCAAGTGAGTGTAGACAGGTAACCTCCCAATATTTTTTCTGCAGTTACCTGGGAATACTATATTGTATGCAGGACATAAGTTTAAGACCCATTATGGATATCACGTTCTAGAAAAATATATCATATGGGCTTCAATAAATAACAAGTGTCATAGATATAAGTCCAAGGGGTAAATTTACAAAGGGTCAATCTGGCATTTTGAGTGATATGAGATGCGATTTTTATTCGATTTGTATTCGATTTTGCTTTTGGGTAGTTACTAAAGACCAATTCGAATGTAAAATCGAATGTAAAATCAAATTTGTGTCAAATCAACCTCAAATCGAACATAGAAAAAACATTGGGAATTTTACATAGCCCAACACACAAAACTCTTATTATTCGATTTGAGCATGAGCAGGTTGGATTGACACAGATACATGCAGACATCAGTGAAATGCCTGCATGTATCTGACTGTAAAAAGTAAATAAAGAGTTAAAAGTAAAAAAAAATGTTTTTATTCTATTTTTACACTACACTAACACAATCAACCCGCCACCCACCGCCCAGGGGTGGCGGGGATAGCCCTGGGCTATCAGCCTAGGCTAGGGGTGCTCTGGAGAGGGAGACCCCTTTATTGGAGGGGTCTCCAACTCCCCAGGGATCCCTGGCCTGGGCTGAATGGTGGTCAGGACTGATATTGTGGCTGGGGGGCCCCGTGATATGGCTCCCCTGGCTGTGGCACCAGTCCCCTGTTAGAAAGGGTCCAGGGCTGGTTCTGTGAATTACAGGGAGACCCTACGCAAATTTTTCCCTGTAATTCAAGAACCAGCACTGATTCCCGTAGTCCAGTGCTGGTTGTACTAAGTACAGGGAGACCCTGCACAATTTTTTCCCTGTACTTAGTCAACAAGAACTGGGTTTGAACAGTCCGGGGCTGGTTCCATTTTGGTGGGGGGGACCTCACTTCATTTTTATTAACACTTTTAACTCTTTATTTACTTTTTACAGTCAGATACATGCAGGCATCTCACTGATGTCTGCATGTATCTGTGTGAGAATGAACTGCTCATGCTGAAAGTGAAAGCATGAAACAGTTCTATGGTGTCGGGGATTTGCAGTTCGGTTTGAAATGTGATTTGCCATTCGATTTCTACATGAACATGTCAAATCAAACTGCAAATCACTGTTCCAAACCGAATCAAATCAAATTTGTTTTGCAAATCGCAAAACAAATCGAACTATAGTAAATCTAGTTAAAAAAATGGTTTTGACAGAATTCGATTTGAGTTGGTTTGAGAAGAGCTAAATCACTCTTCAAATCGACCATCAAATCGACCTTTGATAAATTTACCCCCAAATGTGGTAATGCTGCACATTACTGGATCACATGAGCAGTTTTTGTGGTTTCCTACTATAGAACAATGTGATTAGAGGTTTAATATTGCTTCTGCTATTAGAAGAACTTTACAAGTAGAGGTTGACAAGTAACTTGATGGAGATACACAGTAGCTTAGATGTTGGCTAGGTATTGCTTAGATGTTCCTAGCATGGGTTAGCTTATGTGCTGCTGGTGTGGATGGATCATGCAGTTGGCAGGGATTGGTATGTATAGGTTGATAGTAGTGAGGGATGTTACATTTAGGATTAAAACAAAGAAAGAGGAGGAGGCGCTATACTCAAATGTGTAGTAATATAAACTCTCGCTGTCTCACAATCCTTCACCTTAGCGGCTGCTACCACTGAGGAGCTGACCCTCTAAAATGTAGTAATGCAAACTGATCTGGTGTGGAGCGCTGCTAGAGGTGTCACAAATGTAATACACATGAATAAATATCTAATGATATACATTTATTAAAACATGTAATAAGCAATTAATATAAATAGCATATCAACATAAAAATAAATGACAATATAAAGAGAATAAAAATGAAAATACTATATAGGAATGAACCATAAATAATGGATAAATATAGAATAATACAAGTGTGTATTGGGGCCCCAAATAATTGTTATCACATTGAAAGAGATACTTAGGTATCTCTGCAGTGAACCACAGGTTAGGATGAGAATGTCACTGTTGTTCTGTGTGGTTACATTGGTAACATAATTGCCACATTTGTTGAAATACACATTGTACACACAGAGACATACATACACATGCGCGTCATTGACCCCTGCATATTTTATTCTCCAATGGTGTACAATGGTTGCACGTGTATATATACATTTACATGTGTGTATGTGTTTATTTACTGTATATATTTTTATGTTATTTTCTTTTTCTTTTTTCTGATTTTGCTACAGACTGCAAATGGGGACTTTATTAATATACTTCCCGTAGATCTTCCTCCTATACTTCATAACAATTTTATGTTGATATGCTATTTATATTCATTGCTTATTACATGTTTTAATAAATTGATATCATTAGGTATTTATTCATGTGTATTACATTTCTGACACCTCTAGCAGCTCTCCACACCAGATCAGTTTGCATTACATTTAATTTTATATTGCATAAGGCAGTTGCCCGGGATTGGTTGGTATAGGTAAAGAATACTGAGGGAAGTTATACATAAGGATGTAAGAGTGATGTAGTTGCTGGTGATTGGTTAGTATAGCTATAGAGAAGAGGGGTGCTATATATAAGGATGTAGGATTAAATAGCTGCTAGAGATTGGTTAGTATAGGTGAGATGTTATATGTTGAGATATAGGATTGGGTAGTTTCTGGGGATTGGTTAATATAGCAGGAGAGTGGTGAGGAATATTATAAATAGGGATGTAGGATTGAGTAATTTCTGAAGAGTGGCAAGTATAGGTGGAGAGTAGTTAGTCCTGACTAGTTCTTTCATTTGTTTTGTCTTGTGACTTACCCCTGCCATCTGACCTGTGGAACTGTACGTTCTATTTGCCTGGAAGATCTGCTCAGACATGCAGGCTGCAACACTTCCAGTGAAGGCATTTAGACCAGGGGTAGGGAACTTTTTTCTGCTGAAGGCCATTTTGATATATATAACATTATTCACGGGCCCGGTGCAGGCCACGCCCTCCTCAGGACACTCCAGGTGGCACTGCTGCATCTATTCTGGCTGCAGGGTGCCATTCTAGGCAGCCTGCTAGCCAGATGAGGCTAGTAGACAAAATCTCCGAGGGCCAGACCAAATGATTCCGGGGGCTTTATATGGCCCCCGGGCCTGAGGTTCCCCATCCCTGATTTAGACTGTGCTGTTACTAGTTGATTATCCACCTGTGTCTCCTTCGGTCTGTGAACTCTGCAAAGTCCTGATTGGAATAGCAGGTGTAGCCAAAACAGTGGTGCTGGCTTTGAACTACAGACATTGTAGATACAATTACTCTCTGTGCATGCACGTCCACAGCATGCTGCACACCAGAATTCCCTCCTAAACTGTGTATGGGTGCAGCCATGTTGGATCCAGTCACCTGACTTTCCTCCACCACTCAGAGCACTGCTACCAGACCACCTGACTGCATCAGCCAGTCCCTGTCTGATCCAGGGTATAAGTATCCTGCACTGAAAGCATTCAGTGCCTGAACATTTTGTTACTACCTGTGGTGTAACAAGTTATGGTGTTGCATTCTCCCAGTGTACAAGTTGCTATTCTAGGCTCCTGCTGGTCCCAGTCCGGCTCTGCAAGTTATTACTGCCGGTCCTAGTCTGGCTCTGCAAATTATACCAGCCAGTCCCAGTCCAACTCTGCAAGTTCTCATGCGGGTCCCAGTTCTGCAAGTTCTTCTGTCTGCAAGTTATTCCTGCCAGCAGGGCCAGGTTTCCAGGTGCCCTAGGCAACATCTCACCAACCGCCCCTGCTCCCTCCAATTCATAATACACCACACATCAGTCTCCCCAGTTCAATAACATGCCACACAACAGTGTTCCAAATTCAAAATATACTATATAGAGTATTACACACAGCAGAGCACCAAAATCATAATGTACCTTATAACACTGCTGCAAATTCATAATATGCCACATAGCTGTGCCACAAATTCATTATATGCCACTCAACCATTTTTTTTTGGGTGGACTCAGCGGTGCCTTCCAGTTGCAGGCGCCATTAGGCGGCTGCCTAAGGTTGCCTAATGGTAGCACCGGCCCTGCCTGCCATTCCCAGTCTAGTTCTGCAAGTTATTCCTGCCGGTCTCAGTCCGGTTCTGCAAGTTATTCCAGCTGGTCCCAGTCTGCTTCTGCAAGTTATTCCTTTGGGTCCCAGCCTGGTTCTGCAAGTTCTCCTGCCAGTCCCAGTCCGGTTCTGCAAGTTCTCCTGCTGGTTCCAGTCTGGTTCTGCAAGTTCTCCTGCTGGTCCCAGTCTGGTTCTGCAAGTTATTCCTGCTGGTACCAGTATGGGTCTGCATGTTCTCCTACCGTTCCAGTCCAGTACAGTCTGACCACTGATGCTACCATCGCTTATAGAAGTTACATTACCTAGCTGCTCCTACAGTTTCCAGTCCGGTTCTCTAATTTATAACAATACTGGAACAGAACCTCAATATACCCCTGCCTATACCTTCTAAAACCCTTCCTTTAAACCTCTAAGGATGACGCTAATTTGCGTACACAGTCATACAGTAAATAAAGACTTAGACCTGGAATCTGTGGTTCCAAAGCACAAGTGTTATTTAAGTAAAAGTTCAGACAGTTACACGCAATTGATCCAGACACAATTTAGGCGCAAAAGGAAATTATACAGACCCAAGTACAGTATACATGCGCAGCGCTTCCGGACCCGAAGATAGACATCAGCAAGAGACCCCTTGTCATACAGCATTCAGCACGAAGAACCAGCGTTTGAGCACACATATTTATACCCCCCCAGAATAAACAGTACAAAAGAGAAGTTTGTTGCTGATGTCATTGGTTCCAAGGGGAGAAGCACCTGTTACAGGGCATTTAACAGGCTGGTTCAAATAGACTCTCCCTGCCTCTAACAGCTGGGGATCTTTCCCTTCCCGCCCCCTGCAACCTCCTAACAGTTGTTTATGAAATATACATTTTGTTGCTTGTAGGCTCTGCGATCCATAACTCGAGAATGCATGATGCGATCTCCCCACCGATAACACCGGAATACTGTACAAAGAGTACGCATCAGTACAAAACCAAACACGACTTGTTTAGCATGTATAATATCTTAGTTATCAAATATCTTTATTTCTCAGCATTTAAACTAACTGAAGCAACTTAAATCATACACTTTAAAACTTATTAAACCTTATGTGTGAATATGTAATGTGTGAGTATTCGGGGTTTGATATAAGGACGCTAGTTAACTTGGGGCAGATGCGTGCGCATAAAGCTAATAAAACAGCGGTTTCATACAAAGTCCAATGCATTCGCTAATATGCGACTAGTTAACAGCGCTATTGTGTGTATTAATGTATGTATGAGAAATGGTGAAAGATGCGATCGCATGGTGCTAATAGTATCATCGCCACATGTACTAAAATGTGAGTGTATCTAAAATGGCGCTTAGACGGCCATTCGCAAAATGGCATCTTGCGATCTCATTTTCAAGATGGCATCTTGCGGCCAGTCGCAAGATGGCGTCGCCGCGATTAAATTTTAAACTGAACTTGTCTCAGCCAATTATTCAGCTTTGACAGTCCAACCTTTGATAGCAAACAACATGCTATCACAATCTGCTATTAGAATTCAATTTAGGCTTACATTTTCATATCATTTAGTGTTATTATGGGATGGCACAAGGTGATTCTTAATCCATCAATAATGTGTCTCTGGGTGGGGAAATAAAACTACTATTACACGCACACCGCAGATCTTGGAAGATCATGTGAAAGGTGTGGGAATGCACCAGTCTTATAAAAGCAGTCTTGAAGGGGAATTGAGACCTTACATTATCTGAGGTGTTTTATAAATAACATTTCAATAATACATTCTATGCATGTCTAAATATAATACATCAAACGATAGTATTTCCTAGTTCAGGGTTGTAATGCAGTTCTATATTTACCTCGGTATACATATTGTCGTTACTGACCACCATCATAGTTTCATTCATACGTTTTACTCTGTTTTTACATTTTCCACACTTCAACACAATAGGAACACACCGGATGCATATGCCAATTATTATGATGACAATCAGTATAAGGATTAAGAATTTGCCTATGCTGGTGATCACTTCCTGGACCCATTCCCCTAGACCTGAGAACCATTTCACTGGGTTCAGCCATGAAACCCATCCTTCTATCTTCTCCCCTACTTCAGCCACTGAAGCGTTATGGTTCTTATGAAAATCCCATTTTAGCTGCAGAATTTCATCCATCTTTCGGTCTATCACCTCCTTGGGGTCGCTGGTATTATTGGTGACATAGGTGCAACATTTTACTCCAAATTGGGTGGCTAATGTTACGCAATACCCTCCAGTAACAGCAGTTAAATAATTCAGCATTAGCCTATGTTGCACTATTTCTTTCTTGTACGCTTGCAATTCTCTCCCTGTATACCTGAATGTGTCATCGTACAACCCGGTGATATTATCTATCAATTTAGCAAGTTCCTGGATATATCTAATATTTAATGTACCCCGAGCGATCCTGGTGGGGTCCAATGCGACTAGAACTTGAAGCCAGTTGTCTCACTGATTAACTGAGTGGCTTTATGTACGTCACCAGGTACCATATTTCTTTTGCCTCTGTGTTCATATTGTGTATGAAGATAGGGTGACGGTGTGTTTTTATGTATACCCAGCATTTCAACATGTGTGAGGGTCATATCTTCTGGGACTACTCTTCCCAGGTAACACAAACCTTCGGAACTCAGAGAGAGCCATTTATACGCTTTTCTTCCACAGATGAAATATACATTAATAGGGAGAACATAAGGAATGGTATGCATCATTATCATCAAGCACATTTCCCTTGCAAACAATCCTATTTCTGGTTCTTCCATCTGGTACATGCAAGTTTCTGGCTGTATTATTTTAGCACAATAACCATTTGGCACCTTACCAATAATTTCTTTGGTGGAACTCAATGTATACCGATACCTAAAATGTTTCCCACCAGACTTAATGGAGCGTAACAGATCATGGTTTATGGACTCATTATCTGCTCTTTGTGAGAAGGTCATCGTCTGATTATTCCCTGTCACTTCCCAACTCCCGGGTTTATTGGGGTTGGTTATGTTTAAACACAAAAGTGATCTATCTACTTGGAATTGATGGAGTTTGAAATGAGGTGGTTTGGATGAGAGGAATTTTCCATCCAATGTTTTCCCTTTTTGCATTTCTAAAATTTCCGTGATTTTCAGCGGAAATGGCACCAACCCTACATTATGCTGTCCCTGTGGCACATGTGAACACACCCAGCAATCAGTTTGATTTAACACTTTGCCTACCATACTATGATAATCCTCTAAAGGATACCCACCCCAGTACGGGCTATATTTAGGTTGGCACCGTTGGATACAGTTCTCATCAATTAGGGACCCACAAAGCTCACAAATACAGGAATCTTCAGACGATAAACCTCCACACCTTCCCCGAGTATCCGGAATGACAGCTCTCTTAACAATAACAGTACTAAGATTGGTCAGACACTCCCCTGATTGGCATTGCACTCCTCCTGACTCCACTCCATCAGCACTGCCATCAGTTCCCATTTCCTCGATCGGTCCCCCATCACAGAAACTGGATACTCCCGAACCGACCAAGATGGTGAACACTCTAAAAGAGAATATGAAAATGAACAGAGCAGGCCCGTTCATTGTCACAATAAGACCTGCAGATTTCTTTCTGTTCAGGTATCTCACTACAACCTGTTCAATCCTCCTGGAACAAGCTCACGAGCGACAGGTCCACACTATCAGCCTTGTCTCCGACTTGTTTCTCCACTAGTTGGTTGACCTTTTTGCAATGAGTGGAATGGACCCAGGTATCTCTCTCGGCCACCTTCAAAGATGTAGTACTCGTCAGCAGCACCTGGTATGGACCCTCCAAACGATCAGTCAAACAACCTGAACGCAAGAAATTTCTGATCATAACATATTCTCCTGGTTCAACATCATGACAGTTAGTTTCAGGCATATCATTAGACAACAATTTAAGTTTCTGCTGCTGTTGCTTTAACTGCTTACTCATTGATATAAGATACTTTACAGTTACCTTGTTGTTACCCTTCAGGTCTTCCTGTGGACTTATAATCAAATGAGGTTGTCTACCGAACAATATTTCAAATGGGGACAGATTCAGAGGAGGTCTGGGAGTGGTCCTTATGCTATGTAGGACCAAAGGTAATGCTTCTGGCCATCCTAATCCAGTCTCTGTCATGATTTTACTTAGCTTATTTTGAATAGTCCCGTTCATTCTCTCTACCTTGGCACTGGCTTGCGGTCGGTAGGGGGTATGAAGTCGGCTATTAATACCCATCAGCTTACACATATTTTGAAAAACATCACCTGTGAAATGGGTACCCCTATCACTCTTGATGATTTTAGGGATACCGTACCTGCATACAAATTCCTGAACTATTTTCTTGGCAGTAAACGCAGCAGTATTAGTGGCCACTGGGTAGGCCTCAACCCAGTTAGAAAATACGTCTGTGCACACTAATACATACTTAAGGTTCCTGCAGGGTGGTAATTGGATGAAATCAATTTGTATCACCTGGAAAGGTCCATCAGTCGGTGGAATGTGGGACGGTTCAGTAGGGATCACTTTCCCTATGTTCTTTCTCAAGCAGGTCAGACAGGACATTGCTATCTTTTCTGCTTGTGAAGAAAAACCTGGTGTGCACCAGTATGCCCTCACCAACTTGCACATACCCTGTTTACCCAGATGAGTCAGACCATGTGCTGCCTCAGCCAGGCTGGGGTAATATGCCTTGGGGGCTACTGGCTTGCCATGTCCGTCCCTCCAGAGCCCAGAGGACTCTTGCCCACATCCCTTGGACTTCCAAATGGATTTTTCCTGAATTGAACATACATTTTGCATCTCAATTAATTTCAGCATATCAATAGTTTGAAATGACATAATTGTTTCAGTTGGAGAAAACATTTTTAACCCTGCTGCCCATTTTGCAGCTTCATCAGCTCTGTTGTTGCCCAGTGACACCGGGTCATCCTCACATGTGTGGGCTTTGCATTTAACTACTGCCACTGCTTTGGGCAGTTGGATTGCTTCTAAAAGATGTTTTATGTGTTGGGAATGTGCTGCTGGTGTGCCTGCTGCTGTCATAAAATTTCTCAGACGCCATAGAGCCCCAAAATCGTGCACCACCCCGAACACGTACCTTGAATCAGTGTAAATGTTAGCAGTTTTGCCTGCTGCCAGTTCACATGCTTTAGTCAGTGCTACTAAAGGACCTAGAGGTTTAGCTTCTATGATGTCTGTGTCATTTACAACAGCATAACCTGTACATAATTCACCTGTGTCTGTTTGTCTATGACAACTCCCATCCGTATAAAAAGTTACATCCACATTCTCTAAAGGTGTGTCATGTATGTCAGGTCTAGCAGTAAAGGTCTGATTCAGATATGTCATACAATCGTGCGTATCATTATGTCTGCTGAACTCACCTCCTGCAGCAACTCCTCTCCTTCCACCCTTTGTACATCATGTTGTACATATGGTAAGTATGTTGCTGGATTCAGGGGGTCATTCAGACCCGCTCGCGAGCGGCAGGATGCTCGCAAGCGGGTCGATGTTCCCCACTGCGCATGCGCACGACGGAGGGAGCTCCGTCGTGCACATGCGCGAGACCTGGCGAGCGACGGGCTCACCATCGCTCCGGGTCTCGCACCAAAGGGGCATGCTGTCGATGTTGATTGACATTCCCATGGGAACACCTACCGTCTCAAGCCGGCCCCACTGATAGAGCCAAAATCACTTCAGGGCTTGCGGCAGCGAGACCCTACTGCAGGGTCTCTGTCGCAAACCCGATGGTCGTGATGGTCAAGACCATCGCGACCATCATCATGGACGCTCGCTATAGCTGTGGGTGGTAACCCACAGCTATGCAAGCGTCCATGAGGACGCTTCAAAAAAAGGTAGAAGGGCCCTGATTTAGAGCGAGCGCTCTGGTCAGAGCATTCAGCTCTGAATCAGGCCCTCAGCGTACTGCAACATTTAACATTAATATTTGCAGGAGCAATTAGAGCTAGTTCCCATTTGGTGAACCTAGCCGAGGAGACGTGTCTGGTTTGAGCTGAGTTCAACAGAGCAGAAACAGCATGGGGAGTGAAAACAATCATATCATGGCCCAATACTACGTCCTCACTTTTACTCACCAATAGAGCGGTAGCTGCTACACTTCTCAAACAGGTGGGGAGTGATCTTGCCACAGTGTCCAATTGGGCACTGTAGTATGCTACAGGCCTACTGGCATCACCATGTTTTTGTGTAAGGACACCTGCAGCACAACCATTGGCTTCTGTACAATACATAAGTACAATACATTTTTTATATTCGGGTATTCCCAATGCAGGAGCTTTTATCAGACTATCATTAAGATTAAGGAAAGCCTGCTCTGATTCTGCTGTGTGTATGACACGATAGGGCTTTGAGGAAAAGACTAAGGCCCTCATTCAGAGCCGTACGCTCTGAGCAGAGCGCACGCTCTGAATGAGGGCCGGGCTCCATTTTCATGGAGCGTCCTCCTGGACGCTCGTATAGCTGTGGGTCACCACCCACAGGCTATACGAGCGTGCTTTGTGATGGCCGCGATGGTCGAGACCATCGCGACCATCGAAATTGCGAGCCGGAGCCTGCGGTTGAGGTTTTCAACCGCAAGCTCCGGAGTGATTTTGGCTCTATCAGAGCCAAAATCACTCCCACTGACATCACTATTGATGTCAGTGGGCCGGCTTTTGACGGGAGGCGTTCCCGTGGGAACGCCCCCGTCAGGGAGGCACGCCCCCGGCACGCCCACCAAAGGGGGCGTGCTGTCAATCAACATTGACAGCACACCCCTTTGATCGGACACAACGAGCGAAGGACTTTCCTTCGCTCGTCGCGTCTGGCGCATGCGCACGACGGAGCTCCCTCCGTCGTGCGTATGCTCAGTCCATAACATCGACCCACTTGCGAGCGGACAGCCGCTCACGAGTGGGTCTGAATCAGGCCCTAATTCCTGTAAAGGTAAGGCCAAAATAGAAAAACCTGGTATCCACATTCTACAGTATCCACACATTCCCAAGAAGGTACGAATTTGCTGTTGATTCTGCGGCAGTGTCATGTTTTGTATGGCCTGGATTCTATCTGTTGTAAGGTGTCGTAACCCCTGGGTTAGGCAGTGACCCAAATATTTTACTCTGGATTAGCACGGCTGTAGTTTGTCCTTAGCCACCTTGTGTCCTGTTTGTGAGAGATGAAGTAACAAAAGTTTAGTATCATTCAAACATGACATAAACGAGTCAGAACATAGCAATAACTCATCCACATATTGAATTAGAACAGATTCATTGGCAGGTTGAAAAGATTGTAAACAGTCGTGCAATGCCTGGGAGAAGATACTGGGGCTGTCTATGAAACCTTAGGGTAATCGTGTCTATATGTATTGTAAACCTCTGTATGTAAATGCGAATAGATACTGACAGTCAGGATGGAGAGGCACAGAGAAGAAAGCAGAACAGAGGTCAATGACAGTGAAATGGGTTGCATTTGGTGGGATCTGCTTCAAAATGACAGCTGGATTCAGCACTACAGGGAATTGGCTCTCTACTTCCTTATTAACACCTCTAAGGTCTTGTACCAGCCTATAACCCCTCCCACCACTCTTCTTTACCAGAAAGATGGGACTGTTGGCTACACTAGCTGTACGAACTATCCCCTAATTCTACCTCCTGCTTTAGTGGGTACTGGGGAATTTTTGGAGCTTGCCTTCCGCTTTTTAAATTTACCATTACTGGGCTTACGTTTGCCATTAATCCAGTGTCCTGTCCATCTTTAGTCCAAAGGGAATCTGGAATTAGGGACAACATTTCATTTATCTGAGATGGATTTTCATTTAAACTTGTAGAGTGATACATTATCCTTTGGGGAGTGTTCAATATATCCCGCACCTCGTGTGCAACTCTCTCTGGGATATCCAAAAATACACCATCAGGGGTGCAATATATAACACATCCCAACTTACATAACAAGTCTCTACCCAGTAGGTTAGTAGGAGCCACAGCAGCCTGGAGAAAAGAATGCCTGGTATGCAATGGCCCAATAGTAACCTCTGTGGAATTTGTTAAAGGATAATGATCCACTTTACCTGTTACACCCATTGTTTGTACTGTCTCGTTGGTCACCTGCAAATTAATGGGATATTTTATCACTGACCTGGTCGACACTGTGTCTACAAGAAAAGGATATTCAGTACCAGCTACATCAACCATCATAACCGGTTCTTCCCTAGTACTTCCCGTTAACCTGACTATCTGTAGACTACAGGTATGCCCTGACCCCTAGCATTGGTTACCATTCTCCAGTAAAGCATTTACGGCTACAATTGCCTGCCTGCTGAACATTTGCTGGCCTCTGCGCATATCCCTTATGGGGATATCCAGGTCTTCCCTGATGTGGGATCCCTACTCTTTTTACTGTACAGTTTCTACTTAAGTGTCCTGTTTGTTTACATTTAAAACATGTTCGTGTATCGGGTGAATACATGTGGTGTTGTGAGGTTTGCACAGAGGGTAAAGGTGGTGGATATGGGTAAGGATAGGGAGGGTAAGGGTATTGTGGGGGTTAAGAAGTTGGTGGGTAGCCTGGGACCTGTGGTTGCATCGGGTTAGTGGGATAGAGTTGTGTTTGTTGTTGTGTGGGGTTAGTGAGAGCACATACTTGTTCAGAAGTGAGTGTGTGTGCAAGTGCAAGTGTGTCTGTTGGCTGTGATGTTACCGTCATTCCCTCCAGAGCTTGTATACTGACAGCCATTAGTTTGTCGCTCTGGGCTTCTCTCTTCTTGGAGATGTTTTTATCATGTGCAATGGCGGTTTCTATGAGGGTATCTATTGTGAGTCCCCGCCAGCCAGGCTGTGAGGTCTGAACCCGAGTTTTTAAACTCTCTTTCAGACCGTCCACAAGTACCGTAGCTATCATTCCCCTGTGGTGAGTGCTATCTTTAATATCTTCTATCCCAGTGTACTGGGTGATAGCCTGCAGTGCCCGATCGCAATAGTCTTCTGCAGTTTCACTCTCTTTCTGCTTAATGGTGAAAATTTTGTTCAAGTTAACTACTACTGGAAAATATATACCCAATTCAGTTACAATGCGGGAAATGTTACCTTGGTTTACTTGGTCTGTTAAGGGAACGTCACCATCCAATACACAATCTGTGATAAATTTTGTCACGTCGGTATTGCGTGGCAGACGCCACACGCCAATCTTTATTAGTGGGTTCATGTGAACTACCCAAATTTCTCAAAAATCTTTGACATTTGGCTAATTCCTTTTTGGGATCGGGGAAATCATTTATGATGGAATTTAGTTCTGCTCTTGTCCAAGGACAATGCATTACTACTTCCCTCGTGGGCACTATACCGTTTGTATCTGCATTTCCATTTGGAACAGTTATTGTCCGAATGGGATGCAGACCGATAGCGCTGCTACCTTTGACCTGATTACCTGGCTGGGGGTTTAGTCTGCTGCTGCTACGTATGGTATGAACAACTTCCTCTACGGGTGCAGAGGGCATTAACACTTCCCTTGCTGTTACCGATGGGGATGGAGGCACCACTCGTGATTGTAGTGATGCAGCATCTATCATCTGTACAGCATGGGAAATGGCAGACATTACAATAGGCTCATCATCCGTATCATGAACATTTTCTTTATAGTTGCTTAAGAGAGGGTACAAGTTGCTTGTTACATTTTTATGGGTATTTTTGGTAACTGTACTTGGACCTCCATCCACATAAGGTAGGAGAGGTGAGCGGGAACTGCTGGCAATAATCTCCACGATGCTACCTTGCCGCACGTGCGCGCCATTTTGTGGCTCGCCCGTATTGCAAGTTAGCGTTGCGGATGTATTTTCTGGCAATGTTCTCACGACGCTAGTTTGCGTCGTTTGAACATTTTTAAGCCACGCATCCCCTTCATGCTGCCACAGTTTTAAACATTCAAAATACTTAACCTTTTTCTCTCGGGAGCGCATCAAACTGATGTGATCCCGGACATTGTCTAACACATTTTTATCAAAACTACCAATTCTGGGAAACGGTGTAACACTCTTCCTCATCATAATAAACCATAAATCACAATACCTTATTGCATAAGTACCATACTTAGTATGCATGATACGACGGGCCAATCCGATCGGCGTCTCCATTAGCAGCACATCATTGTCTAACATCTCTACTGTTTGCATGGCTCCCATTCTGAGACAACTCCTATGCTTTTCAATAAAGATTTAAACTGGTGAAAGACAATCAAGATACTTTCACTTACCTGTGGACAATTTAAGTCGGCGGCGCCATACACCTGGATAAGATTTAGTAAGGCAACTTCCACACCTGGATAAGATTTGAAAAAGGCAACTTCCACACCCGGATAAGATTTAGTAAAGCAACTTCCACACCTATGAGAGTTTATATGTCGGCTACTCTCACGCACCTCTCTACAACAAAGACAACATGTACACCTGCTACTGTGTATAGAACGGTAAAGCTGCTGACCAAGCGGCTAGACTAACCCTTGCACCTAGCCCTTAAGGATCATACGGTACCCTAAACTTTGTTCAACAAATATTCACTGTCACACACTTTTTTCCTGCGCAGAAAAATACACGTTAACCCAGATATTGGTAATAGAAAAAAATGTAAACCTCAATGGCTTTGTTCAAACACGTGGCAGCACAACCAGAAGTGCGTATATGCTATTGTGCGACCAGTCGCATACACAATAATGCGACTACCACACAACCGTATAATGGCTTTTTTAACTGCGTATGCAAAAGTGCGTCTTTGCTATGCGCAAACCTGCGACTTAGCCACGTACTCAGTACTACAACACCCCTTTAAACGTAAGGTTCTATCAACAGAGGAAAACAAACTTTTTCCTCTCTTGTCCCTGGATTCGAGTCAGCTTCCTTGATTCACATGGAGACGGATAGCGATCTTTCAGCACAAAGTGAATGCAGGCAAACCCTGCATGTGGCCACTCCACCCTTTGCTGAAATATCGATAGCCGTATGTACCGTGTGAGCAGGTAAGTGACTTCACTACGAGCCCCCAACAAATGATACTGGATCAGAACCTCAATATACCCCTGCCTATACCTTCTAAAACCCTTCCTATAAACCTCTAAGGATGACACTAATTTGCGTACGCAGTCATACAGTAAATAAAGACTTAGTCCTGGAATCTGTGGTTCCAAAGCACAAGTGTTATTCAAGCAAAAGTTCAGACAGTTACACGCAAATGATCCAGACATAATTTAGGCGCAAAAGGAAATTATACAGTATACATACGCAGCGCTTCCGGACCCGAAGATAGGCATCAGCAAGAGACCCCTCGTCATACAGCATTCAGCACGAAGACCAAGAACCAACGTTTGAGCACACATATTTATACCCCCCCAGAATAAACAGGACAATAGAGAAGTTTGTTGCTGATGTCATTGGTTCCCTGGGGAGAAGCATCTGTTACAGGGCATTTAACAGGCTGTTTCAAATAGACTCTCCCTGCCTCTAACAGCTGGGGATCTTTCCCTTCCCATCCCCTGCAACATCCTAACAGTTGTTCATGAAATATACATTTTGTTGCTTGTAGGCTCTGCGATCCATAACTCGAGAATACATGATGCGATCTCCCCACCGATAACACCAGAATACTGTACAAAGAGTACACATCAGTACAAAACCAAACACGACTTGTTTAGCATGTATAATACCTTAGTTATCAAATATCTTTATTTCTCAGCATTTAAACTAACTGAAGCAACTTAAATCATACACCTTAAAGCTTATTAAAGATTATGTGTGAATATGTAATGTGTGAGTATTCGGGCTTTGATATAAGGATGCTAGTTAACTAGGGGCAGATGCGTGCGCATAAAGCTAATAAAACAGCGGTTTCATACAAAGTCCTATGCATTCGCTAATATGCGACTAGTTAACAGCGCAATTGTGTGTATTAATGTGTGTATGAGAAATGGTGAAAGATGCGATCGCATGGTGCTAATAGTATCATTGCCACATGTACTAAAATGTGAGTTTATCAAAAATGGCACTAAGGCGGCCATTCGCAAAATGGCGTCTTGCGATCTCATTTTCAAGATGGCATCTTGCGGCTAGTCGCAAGATGGCGTCGCCGTGATTAAATTTTAAACTGAACTTGTCTCAGCCAATTATTCAGCTTCGACAGTTACTACAGTCGGATCAGCCGGGTTTCTCCTGGCTGCATCATAGCTATCCATTGCTCCAATTTATGACCAAAGGCAGTTCTCACTGCTACCCAAATCTCTGAGAGAAAGCTATATATTGTCTCCTCGATTCCAGCTGAAATCACCTGCTGCTGATCCCGCCCCTATGCTTGAAACAGGTAAATCTGTGACACGAGCCGTGACGGTGAGGGATTTATACATTGAGATGTAGGATTAGGTAGTTTCTCGGAAGTGGTTAGTATAGGTGGAGAGTACTGAGGGATGTTATAAGTAGGGATGTATGATTAGGTAGGTTCTTTGGACTGTTAATATTGGTGAACAGTAGTCATTGATGTTTTAAGAAGGATAGGACCTGATTCAGCGTGGTATGGTTTGTGTACTACTCTGATTATGAGAGACCTCCATTTGGAAGCATGGAGTGAGCGGGGCCAGCTTCCATTCCAGAAAACATCTGTGCTAGTTCCTTCTTCCGAGGGGTAAGCTATGTATCCTTAGGGTTACTCAGATTGCCGATGGTCTTGCAGAAGATCTGATTCTGTGTCTAAGGACGCAGTACTCGGATCTGCAATGCAGTCAGGAGGCATTTATTTACACCAGATGCCTCCAGCTACATTTTGCATATGAGTTGTATGGTATTGCACAGCTGCTTCCCTGCGGCTGTGCAATCCCGTCCAACTCTTAGTCAGGCCCACAGTACCATAGATGCTAGATAGTGCTGTAGTCCTAAAATGGGCACATATTCTACACATTTGGGGCCACTATATGGACAGATATTCATATAAAATAAATCTTACCAATTCACTAAGTACCGCTGATGTCACTATTTGAACCAACCATTAATACTGTAGAATGTTTGGCAAAATGTTGCAAGATACTTAATGCATTAAGTCAAAGTCGTACATTGTTAGGAAATGTACAAGTGACAGATATTAACAATATGCATCTTGACATTGAAGCAATTCAGGTTGTATTAAATTGTCCTATTTACCACAATTACAAATGTATATTGCTTATTGTTTAAGTACAAAGACTAAATACTGTATTACAGTGGTATCATAGCAACAACTCCTGGAAGTAAGCAACACTTACCTTTTTCTGTAGTGTGCATTAACTCACAAACTACTTATATCTAAGCTTTTCAATCAAATAAATATCCTGCTATGCTCGATAGCTCAAGTGTTACATTTAACATAATTGTTTTAATGGCACATAATCGCTCGAGGTAGCTGTAAAACAATTATGGGTTCATTTGTCTCTTCTAATTTGTTGATGCATTTTATTTGTTAAGAAGATAAATAGTTAAACATTAATATTGAGAATAATTCAGTTGGTAGCTGCTTACTGAATCTCACTAATGAACAATGTAATTTAAATGGGGACATTCTTCTTGTGAATTCTCGATGATTGATTTTAATTTATGGATAGTTCACTGATAATCAATCTATACAAACCATGAAACGGTGATGTGATTGATGTAGGAATATTGAAGCAGCGTTAGAATAAAATAAGTATGTTTAGTATATATTATAAAGAAGGGGAGGTCGGTAAAATAATACTTTGACTTATGAGACAGCAGGAGAAATTTTTCCCACAGAGGTAGAATGAATGATAGTATCATGGAATGGCAGTGACCGCAGAAAGAGAAAATGTGTGACAGGAATTGGGAAGAAGAAGTAAAGAAAATCACACACTAGACCTGCTATTCTGGTGCTGAATTGTCTGGCACATCCAAGAAGCTCCCTTTAAACCTAAGTCATTTTAATTCGCAAACACAATCTGAAGCTATGAGATAATCAATCCAAAAAATAAAGAGGCAGATGCTGCACTATCTAATGTCAGAGTGAGGAGGGCAGTGTTGCATATATAATCTTTTACCAGAATATAGAATCTGAGACATCTATCCAGCCAGCGGACATTAATCAAAGTCAAATAACATTGGTCACATAAACCCATCATGAAAAACAAATGGCTGAGAGACAAAGAGAAGAGAATTGTACAGTAGATACTATAGATTTTGTGAAAGATTTTCGCAGTAGGAGTCAATCAAAGTAGCATGTGCACACCTGTTAAGAATAGCAAAGTTCATTCAGAGAAGATTGATAAAAAATACAATAAACTATAATAAATGGTATTGTGATATGACAGGTGATCAGTTTAAATTTAGAACCTGCAATGTATGAAAAATGTAGTTTAAGAAACAATTTCCTAACTGTGATAATGACAGCAATATAGAAGAAAATGTATTAATCCCTTATAAATGTATTAAAATACAATTATTTATGCTGAGTCTGGCCTTCAGAAATTAACAGACTAAGGCCCTCATTCAGAGCCGTACGCTCTGAGCAGAGCGCACGCTCTGAATGAGGGCCGGCCTCCATGAAAATGGAGTGTCCTTCTGGACGCTCGTATAGCTGTGGGTCACCACCCACAGGCTATACGAGCGTGCATTTTGATGGCCGCGATGGTCGAGACCATCGCGACCATCGAAATTGCGAGCCGGAGCCTGCAGTTGAGGTTTTCAACCGCAAGCTCCGGAGTGATTTTGGCTCTATCAGAGCCAAAATCACTCCCACTGACATCACTAGTGATGTCAGTGGGCCGGCTTCTGACGGGAGGCGTTCCCGTGGGAACGCCCCCGTCAGGGAGGCACGCCCCCGGCATGCCTACCAAAGGGGGCGTGCTGTCAATCAACATCGACAGCACGCCCCCTTTGATCAGACACAACGAGCGAAGGACTTTCCTTCGCTCGTCGCATCTGGCGCATGCGCACGACGGAGCTCCCTCCGTCGTGCGCATGCTCAGTCCATAACATCGACCCACTTGTGAGCGGACAGCCGCTCGCGAGTGGGTCTGAATCAGGCCCTAAAGCTGGCCACACATCTAAAGATTATCTGTCCAACCAGCTAACTAGATGATTGGTTGGAATAAAAATCTGGTAAGGGATGAAGGCAAATGACAATCAGCAATTTGCTCCCAAATGCTGGAAAATGGACCAAAACTGTTGTTTGAACAAATTGTTTAGATCAAACATTTAACAAACTTGTCTGACGACCATTTTCATCTGTTTTCTGGCATTTAGGAACAAATTGCTGATCATCAGTTACTCCCATACGTTACCAGATTTTCATTCCAACCAATCAACTAGTTGGCTGGTTGAACAGATAATCTTTAGATGTGTGGCCAGCTTAACATAGAGAGTTGAGCAAAGCAATTTGGCAAAGTTTGAAATTAGTCAGATTTTGTTGTTTGGATACCATAAACTACAGTAGTTCACAAATGTGTGTGGTTCAGAAAGAATAGGCTAACTAATCTCTTTTTGATTGACTGAGCAGTGTATGGGATTGCGGAGCAAGAAATAAAGAAGGTTTTAGGTAATGATTAGCTATTGAGGCTCCATTTCTAAAAAATAAATAAATAAAAATGAGGGGGCAAATATGAATTTTCATTTTAAGAAGACACTACTTTTCAATTATTTTGTAACTAAAATAACTATTTTACTATATTAAACAAGGGTTAAGGACTGTTTTATTATATAAAAGATGGACCTCTACCATCTAATTATATTGAACAGGACGCACTGCTATATGACTATTAAAAACAAGGTAGCACTACTATTTGACAATTTTATATATAATTGATTTTTTTTTCTTAAGGGGACAATACTTGTAGTGCACACTTCGAGCACTATAATTGTACCTATGCACTTGCACCACGCTAGTGCTTTCATTTTTACAGTTACCAGTATGGCTCTGATTGCATGCTGGCACTTGTACTGCTACAACTGCTTGTACAAAATATTATTTGCCATTTATCTTGAAAACTGCTTCACATGCGTTGTGGTTTGCAACCGCACACAAAACAACGCATTAGTAGTAAATCTTGTCCTTAGTCTCTACTGCCATTCTGGTACATAAATATAATGACTTGACCATTTACTGCAGTTAATGATCTTAGTCGGTGATTCAGCAGAGGATGCAGTAGGTATCGCAGCTGCTAAAATGTTAGCAGCTGCGATAGCTGCAGTATGGTAATGCAGCAGGAGGTGTCATGCCTCTACATGCATTACTTCTCCAAAGATGCAGCATCGGATAATTTGCAATACCATAGGCCGGCTGAGTCACCCATGGGATCACGCAAGCTGGTTGCCACAGATACAACAGCCAACGGAGATACTGGTCTCTTATCTCCTCCCCAACGGTGCCGACACACCTCTGTTTGGGAAATGGAGTCCTTCGCTGCCCCCTTCCCACCCAGAAACAGACAAATCTCAGGTGCACAGCTCCAAATTATTAATAATATATATAAATGCAATAAAAGTTTGCAATCAATAGAGGTTTTTAGCATAATCATGGCCAAGGTTATGGGCCTACGCACCATATCCAGGTAACCTCTTTCGGGTAGATCCCTAACATACTAAGGTTCAAATCCAGAGTGCAGGACCCCCCAAAACTGGCCCAGCCAAGCCTCCCCAGGGCACCACCATAGTAAGAAAAGTGCAGTGTAAAGAGATAGTTATATATAAAGAATGAAAATAAAAAAGTGAAGTACATATATATTAAACACACACAGTGAAGAGTTAAAATGTGTTATGAAGGAAAATGTGTTATAATGCGGTGCCCTGAGACAGATTAACCAACGCAATCCAGGGGGACCCACACCCCAAAAATGAACCAAAGTTGCACTACAGTATATAACTTGTAGGACTTATCTAGAATTGTGCCTAATACAGTGTGCATAAACATTGCCATACTCCATGCTTTCAAACCAATAAGGAAGGGTGCTAGTCCAGAATGAGGGCGTCTCTTTTCCCTCAGAAGTGCAATAAAGCACATTAAATGGAGCATATGGGAAAGATTTCTGGAATGCACAACCTGACTATATATATGATGGGAGGTGCTATCAGATGAGACTAATTGCAGGCACAGAAACAGACAAATCTCAGGTGCACAACTCCAAATTATTAATAATATATATAAATGCATTAAAATTTTGCAATCAATAGAGGTTTTTAGCATAATCATGGCCAAGGTTATGGACCTACCCACCATATCCAAGTAACCTCTTTCGGGTAGGTCCCTAACATACTAAGGTTCAAATCCAGAGTGCAGGACCCCCCAAAACTGGCACAGCCAAGCCACCCCAGGGCACCACCATAGTAAGAAAAGTGCAGTGTAAAGAGATAGTTAGGAGCAGCTGCAGCTGAATATAAAGAATGAAAATAAAAATGTGAAGTACATATATATTAAACACACACAGTGAAGAGTTAAAATGTGTTATAAAGAAAAATGTGTTATAATGCGGTGCCCTGAGACAGATTAACCAACGCAATCCAGGGGGACCCACACCCCAAAAATGAACCAAAGTTGCACTACAGTATATAACTTGTAGGACTTATCTAGAATTGTGCTTAATACAGTGTGCATATACATTACCATACTCCATGCTTTTAAACCAATAAGGAAGAGTG
Source organism: Taudactylus pleione (assembly GCA_031769625.1). Lineage (NCBI taxonomy): Eukaryota > Metazoa > Chordata > Amphibia > Anura > Myobatrachidae > Taudactylus > Taudactylus pleione. The sequence continues at coordinate 1,400,902 of JAUIMM010000727.1, forward strand.
CTAGTCCAGAATGAGGGCGTCTCCTTTCCCTCAGAAGTGCAATAAAGCACATTAAATGGAGCATATGGGAAAGATTTCTGGACTGCACAACCTGACTTAATCGGGAGGGGGTACCTCTACTGGGGACTACTACTTGGGGGGGACTACCACTGGGGTCATTATAAAAGGGGCCTACTACTAGAGGCACTGCACTGGGGGGACCACTACTGGGGGCAATAATAGGAAGGGCCACTACAGGGGGCACTTGATAGGGGGGATCACTACTGGGTGCCTGCATAAGGGGGACCACTACTGGGAAAGCTGCATGGGGGACTACTGCTGGGGGCACTATATAAAGGGCACTGCATAGGGGGGGACTACTACTGGGGGCACTATATAAAGGGCACTGCATAAGGGGATACCACTACTGGGTGCACTGCATTGTGGGGACTGCTACTGGGGGTACCGAGTAAGGGGAACTATTTGGGGGCTGTATAAGGGGGACCACTACTGCGGATACTGTATAAGGGGCACTACTACGGGCCTGCATAAGAGGGACCACAACTGCATACTGGGGGTACTGTATAAGGGGTACTACTGGAGTTAAGGCTGTATATGGATAGGAATGTTCAGCGTAAAAATAAAGGGGTGTGTCATGCCCCATTTTGAAGTGACCACGCCCATTTTTGGAGGTGCGCGCACATCGGGGGGGGGCTGCCTTTTCAAATTTGCCCTGGGCTCCAAATACCCTACTTACGCCACTGCTGACTAAGGGTCTGATTCAGAGAGGATGGTAATGCATACACAACTGAACACTCTCATGTATCGCAGTTACTAAAATATGCTAATGTCCTGCAAAGCATAGCAAGCATAGGGACACCCACTGCTGCCTTCTCATATCTGTCTGATGACGTGCAGTGTAAACATCGGTACCATTGAAACACATTGAGCAATCACACAGCATGTAAGTGAAGTCTGACCAGCCGCAAACACTGCAGATCTCCTGACACACAGAGAGCTCTCATGCTGCACAGGAGATCGTAATGGCTAATTGATGCACTCCCAAGTAACGGCGTTTAAACGGTCAGACATGCCTGCATTTTTCTAACAGCCACTTGTTACCCCCTCCAAGTGCTGACTACGTGTCACTCACTTTGGGAATGGTTCCTATGTACGAGAGTAATTGCAATGCAATTGCTGTGCGTGCGCTGTGTGGCGTTTACGTATGCGCAATAGCAAGGAATCTATAGTTGAGTGAAAATATTGGCATTGCGAGGCATAATGCTGCACTTTATTTGGTGTTTCTTGTTACAAAATATTGTGAAGAGACATTCAACATGGCTTATACTGCTGTTATTATAGCAAAACAGTCTGTAGGTATAGATTAGCTAGTAAGATGATGGAGATATAGCTAAAGGGTTACTCAAATAATATTTCCATAAGATAAACATTTGCTATGGTATTTACGGATTTATATGTTGCTTATCATGTATAGAGATCAATAGTAGAATCCCTGGCCAGGATCCGTAGTGTTTGGATTGTAAATATGTACCATGTTTTTTTTTCCTGTTTCAGGATAAAATGGCTTTATTTGGGAATTCTTCCCACAGATCAGTACAAAAAAAATCCTCTCAAGCATTATGTTAATTAAATCTAAACAAAAAGCAGACATATAGGGCCTGATTCAGAGCCGCTCGTAAGCGACCACTCGTTCGCTCCGAGCGATGTTTGCACAACTGCGTATGCGTATGGGTTGTAATACGCATGCGCGAACCAGTCATTGCAGTCGGAAATTGTGTGCTCGCAAAATAGCGAATGCCTGCTAATTTGAGTGACAGAATGAGGCGTTTGTGGGTGGTAACAGGGGAAGGTGCTTGAAAACGGGGAGTGGAGATCCGAACGCAGCCATGCCAAACGGTCAAAACGGGCGTTTTAAGGGTGTGCATAATTAACAAAGCAGCGTCATCTACCACGTCACTTTGTTGTTTCTTAGCGTGAACTGTTCGCATGATTGCAATAGGAAAATCCTACCACAAGCACTGCGAGCAGTTCAGATGCCTTTCGATGCACTCGATTAATCAAATAAATAGCGGAGATGACGTAGGATGCGAGCGGCCAGGGGGCGTATTTACAAAATAGCGAGCACATGTTTCGTTCGCTCGCTCAGACATAGAGGCGTCAACAGACCGCAAAGAGCGAGCGCTCAATTAAAATAGCCGGCCCCTTTTTCTAAACGAGTGAGTGCAAATAGCGTCCGGCTCTGAATCAGGCCCATAGTTCATTGACTGACTTCCACCTATCTAAAACTATAATATTTGTAATAGTCACATTTGCCCATACAAAGTTCCATGGTTGGTTAGTGCACTTCCAAACAAGAGCTTCATCCAGAAAATGTTCAAAGCAAATCTGAGGAAGATTATTGATATGCACCAACCATGAAAAGAATACAAGAATGTTTAAAAGTCAGTGGCGTAACTAGGGCAGGGCGAGCGGGGTGCGTGCCCTGGGCGCCGTTGGACCGGCGGCGTGGGGGGCGCCACCAGCCACGGTACCGGCCCGCCCGCCCTAGTTAGCCAGTGTAGCGCCGATCGCAATGAGTGCGGTCAGCGCTACACATTTACACAGGTCCAGCGCTAGGCTTCCAGCGCCGGTCCTGTGCTGCACGCCTGAGCCCGTTCCCTCCCCCTGAGCGCTTGCCCAATAGCGCCAGGAGGTGGGCTCAGGCTGTGCATAACACACGCACTGCCGCCAGCGCTGGAGGCAATGCGTGTGTTAAACAGCAGCCAATGAGAGTCAGATAGACTCTCATTGACTGCTGCAGCACCCACTGCAAGAGCCGGACTTCCGTCCGGCTCCTGCAGTGGGTAATGACATCAGTCCCATAATGCTGAGCGCGCCAGCCCGGGTGGACTGGAGGGCGGGAGCGGCATCGCGGACAGGAGCAGGAGCAGCGTGGAATCAGGTAAGTATATTTTTATATATAGTTATTTATTTTTAAACCTATCAGCACAACGGGGGAGGGGTTGGCTACTACTTGGGGGACCTCTACTGGGGGAGGTGTGGCTACTACTGGGGGTGCCATTGGGAGGACCTCTACTGGGGGGGGGGCTACTCTACTGGGGACTACTACTTTGGGGGGGGGACTACCACTCTAAAAGGGGCCTATTACTAGAGGCACTGCACTCGGGGGACCACTACTGGGGGCAATAATAGGAAGGGCCACTACAGGGACCACTGGATAGGGGGGGGTCACTACTGGGAGCCTGCATCAGGGGGACCACTAGTGGGGGCACTGCATGGGAGGGGGGGACACTACTGCTGGGGGCACTATATAAGGGGCTTACTGCTAGGGGCACTGCGGGGACCACTACAGGGGGCACTAGATAGTGGGGATCACTACAGGGTGCCTGCATTGAGGGGACCACTACTGGGAAAACTGCATGGGGGGGACTACTGCTGGGGGCACTATATAAAAGGGCACTGCATAAGGGGATACCGCTACTGGGCGCACTGCATTGTGGCTCCTGCAGTGGGTAATGGGACTGACGTCATGACGTCTGTCCCATAATGCTGAGCGCGCCAGCCTGGGCGGGAGCGGTGTCGTGAGCAGGACCAGGACCAGGAGAAGAGATTCAGGTAAGTATATTTTTATATATATATATATATTTTTTTTTTTTAACCTATCTGCACAACGGGGGAGGGGGGTGGCTACTACTGGGGGGACCTCTACTGGGGGAGGGGTGGCTACTACTGGGGGGACCTCTACTGGGGGAGGGGTGGCTACTACTGGTGGCGCCATTGGGAGGACCTACTCTACTGGGGACTACTACTTGGGGGGGAACTACCACTGGGGGCATTATAAAAGGGGCCTACTACTAGAGCCACTGCACTCAGGGGACCACTACTGGGGGCAATAATACCAAGGGCCACTACAGGGGGCACTGGATGGGGGGATCTCTACAGGGTGCCTGCATAAGGGGACCACTACTGGGAAAACTGCATGGGGGGGAAACTACTGCTGGGAGCACTATATAAAGGGCACTGCATAGGGGAGGGACTACTACTGGGGGCACCATATAAAGGGCACTGCATAAGGGGATACCGCTACTGGGCGCACTGCATTGTGGGGACTGCTACTGGGGGCACTGCATAAGGGGGAACACTACGTGGGGCACTGCATTTGGGGGGGCCACTACTGGGGGTACTGAGTAAGGGGAACTAATTGGGGGCTGTATAAGGGGGACCACTACTGGGGATACTGTATAAGGGGCACTACTATGGGCCTGCATAAGAGGGACCACAACTGTATACTGGGGGTACTGTATAAGGGGTACTACTGGGGTTAAGGTGCATATGGATAGGAATGTTCAGCGTGAAAATAAAGGGGTGTGTCATGTTGACACGCCCCATTTTTAAGTGACCACGCCTATTTTTTTTCCGCGCGTGCCTTAGGCGCGTGCACATCTCAGGTTGTTGGGGGGGGGGATCCCTTTTCAAATTTGCCCTGGGCTCCAAATACCCTAGTTACGCCACTGTTAAAAGTATTTTAATATTAACTGGAGCACTGTCAAGTTCATGATATATAAGAATATATGCCCTAACTGTGCATTAATATAGAACAGGCCGTCCTCCACTGAACAATCATGAGAGAAGTTCTGTACATTGTTAGACAGCACAGCAAGAGGCCTATGGACATTTTGAGAGTTACAGTATTCCATGTGATTAAACATATTTATTATAAAAATCATGAATAGCATCACTTACAATTCATTTTATAAACCACAACTTAATACAGCCAGTATAGAAGCACATGGTGGGAAATGCTTCTAATATTGTAGGATGTGGGCTACACGCAAGGTGGGATTCCAGTTTCCAAGTAATACCCCCGGGCTGCTGCTCACAGTTCATCTCTTTCTATAATGGCTGTGGTTAACTGTGATTTATATAGGGGCATTTATAATAGAATTAATTGTATTAAATTAAAAAGTAAATTGATTATTTGACATCTAATACATATATAAAAATAAAAAAATAAAAATAATATGCTGTGATTGGTTATTTATGCCTTATATACCTCAGGGAAAAGTTCTTCCAAACACTTTCCTTTTTTTACCTTCTGAAGAAACCGCTATTGTGGAACAGCGGAGGAACATGTTAAGGGAAATTTAAAGGAAGCTAGATTCTACCTGTCCTACTTTGTTTGCTAGAGCTGATTGCAGCAGCCTGCTTTTTACTGCTAGTAAGCAGGTGGAGAAACTGGTCCGTCCTTCACAGGAGATCGACGCCGCCATATACCACTAGCTGGTCACAGTGGCATAACTTCATCCCAGGTGCCTGGAGGCAAGATAAATGTTGGTGCCCCCCCCAAACTAAAATGTACCACCCCCAGCACCTATGCCAGCCTCAGCTGCCGCCGCCCCCCTTATGCAGTTCCTTTTATATAGTGCCCCCAGTAATGGTGCCTCTATGCAGTGCCCACCTATGTAGTGCTCCCCAGTAATGGTCCCCCTATGCAGTACCTCCAGTAGTGAGCCCCCGGTAGTTGCCCCCAGTAGTGAGCCCCCTGTAGTTGCCCCCAGTAGTGAGGCCCCTTTAGTTGCCCCCAGTAGTGAGGCCCCTGTAGTTGGCCCCAGTAGTGAGGCCCCTGTAGTTGCCCCCAGTAGTGAGTCCCTGTAGTTGCCCCCAGTAGTGAGCCCCTTGTAGTTGCCCCCAGTAGTGAGACCCCAGTAGTGAGACCCTGTAGTGAGGCCCCTGTAGTTGCCCCCAGTAGTGAGTCCCTGTAGTTGCCCCCAGTAGTGAGCCCCTTGTAGTTGCCCCCAGTAGTGAGACCCCAGTAGTGAGACCCTGTAGTGAGGCCCCTGTAGTTGCCCCCAGTAGTGAGACCCCAGTAGTGAGACCACAGTAGTGAGACCCCTGTAGTGAGCCCCCAGTAGTGAGCCCCTGTAGTTGCCCACCGTAGTGAGGTCCCTGTAGCTGCCCCCAGTAGTGAGCCCCCTGTAGTTGCCCCCAGTAGTGAGGCCCCTTTAGTTGCCCCCAGTAGTGAGGCCCCTGTAGTTGGCCCCAGTAGTGAGGCCCCTGTAGTTGCCCCCAGTAGTGAGTCCCTGTAGTTGCCCCCAGTAGTGAGACCCCTGTAGTTACCTCCAGTAGTGAGGCCCCTGTAGTTACCCCCAGTAGTGAGGCCCCTGTAGTTGCCCCAAGTAGTGAGCACCCTGTAGTTGCCCCCAGTAGTGAGCAGCCTGTAGTTGCCCTCAGTAGTGAGGCCCCTGTAGTTGCCCCCAGTAGTGATGGCCCCCACTGCGCACGCACACACGCTAAAAAACAAACAAACACTTACCTTTATCCCCGCTCCAGTGCTGCTGCCGTCCATCCCCGGCGTCCGCTCCTCGGCACAATGGGAGTGACGTCATTACGTCACTCCCATAGTGCACTGCGGGACCCGGAAGACGGAGATCACTCCTCAGCTCCGTCCCCGGCGTCCGCTCCTTGGCACTATGGGAGTGACGTTATGACATCACTACCATAGTACACTGCGGGACCCGGAAGACGGAGGGAGCTCCGTCCTCCGGCTGCCGCTGGGGGTTTGAATAGGAGCCGGGCGCCCACTGGTAACACACTCAGCGGGCGCCCGGCAAATGGTGGGTGCAGGGGGTGCGACCGCACCCCTTGCACGCTCCGTAGTTACGCCAATGGAGGTGGAGCGCCGATTTAGCGGTGCTCCTTCTCCATGCAGCTCCCGGGGACAATGGAGCCAGGTGCCCCCTTCAGGGCTGACGCCCGGCGGCAAATGACTCCATTGTCTCTGGGAGTTCCGCCACTGGCTGGTCAAGATTGCAGAGAGGCGGTGGGATGATTGCAGCCCAGAGAGATTATATATTGAGTGATCAGAGACGGACTCCCCGACAGACTGCACACTAAATGAGCGGTAAGCTCTACTTGTGAAAAGTGAAAAGAACACTCCCTGGGAAAGTGAATTATACTATTTAAACCTGCATCATCTAGTTGTTGAGTACAAGTCCGGATATTATGCTCCTACAGAAGATATGATTGAACCATTTATTTTCTTCAGCTATTGGAAGTTTGCATATACAGGACTCTATGCTCACTTCTTTTTAAATGGATATGGAAAGCGTGGAAAATTAATACTCTATATTTATATGAAATTTATTGCATATACTTCTATAGATATATACTTGAGAGGTATACTATTGATTTGTATCATATGCAAATTTGTATTTGAAACTTTTTAAATTATTATGTATTGTTATACATTTTATTAAATGATTTAAAGTCTATTTTTTGCGCTCCTTGTTGATATAATTTATAACAACTGATTATTATTCGATCCGGAGTATTACAGAGATACTCCATATAGGAGCAGCAGTAATTCGTAAGAGGAATAGTAACAAAATAATTTTTAATAAGCGCTTGATTTGTTATATTGGTTTAAGTTAAGAAATGGAGTACAATTAAGCTGACAGCAGCTGACTGTTTTACGATTTCTACTTCATGTCTCCTCCCCAGTGGTGCAGCCAGTTTTTGGCAAGAGGGGAAATGAAGATGGAAAAACAGGTGTCCCCAATTCAAATATCAACATATAAATATAAGGAGTATTAGTTGCGTAATATATTATTGTAATTTGTAATTATATTAAAATGTTAACGTTTTGTAGTATTTTTAGGCAGCAGACTGGCTTTCTGTTTAGTACAGCTAGATGTAATTTTGAACCCAATGGTTCAGGTGAGTTACTTTACCAAATTTTCAATAAAAAAGTGGAAAGTAGCCTTTGGTATTTAAAACAACAATATTTCCTGTACTGGGAGGCGCAATCATGGCAGATCTCAACAAACAAAAACTAAAATAGTGCAAGACGATACATGAGAGGTTTGTTAACTAGACTTTTTGTTTATACTCGCTCCAACAATTAAATTAAACACAAAATTATTTCCATCGAACAGCTCGAGCACCATTCAGTGACCAAAATATCTCAAAGGGTGACGAGATCAACAGCATATATCTTTGCATTACAAATGAGGGTATAAGGGATAATGAATATTTCTTGGGTGATATGAGGTATAATTATCTAGTCTGAGGTCATATGTGGGAAAATTGTTGGAAATGATGTGCATTCAGGTGTTTATGATGCAGAGTCTATCCAGCGGATGACGCAAACTATGAGCAGTGCAGTAGTGATGGTTTATTGAAATTAAAACTAGTAGATCCATACTCACTGTTGTACACACTGGTGGATGGAGCATAGCAGGGAGCCTGTGAGTGTGTGCTGCTAGCAATTAATAGTGCACAATGCTGGAACTGTGCTGTGTGTGGCAGTAATACTGGGTCTTTATCTGGAGCTAAGTAGGAGACATTCATCTCCCACTGTGACACAGTGAAAAAGATGGCAACGTGCATGTGCTGTACTAAGTCCAGTGGCCATCTTGGTACAGGGAATGAAGCCTCCATGGAGGGACAGAAAGATGGAGTTTGCATGGTAGCAAACTCCACTTTAAACAAAAATTAACATGTTTGGATTTGTGAGGGATATTTACCATGTCTGGGGAGATATGACGGACAGTCACGGGGTCTGGGGTGATATGAGGATAAATTACTGAATCTGAAAATATATGAGGGTCATTAACATGTCAGTGGTATGTAAGGGCTAATTGCTGTGTCTGGGGTAATATCAATGATAATTACCTATTTCAGTTATTCTATAGAGGAGAGGGGTGGGAAGTCCATCAGTTGTAATTTATAAAATAAAAAACTTTAACTTTTTTGTTTAAATAAGTCAATTATAAAAGGGTTATATATAATACATTTTAAAATGTACTTTATTCTTACTTTTATTTATTTTAATTCCAAGTTTGTTTCACACTGTCCTGTCCTAACAGGGGTCTGGACCTTTCTCTTCAAGGGCAGCAAGCTAAGTATACTGCACAACGTATCCTGGTCTACACTCTTCTCGTGGGAGCAGTAGCCAGCTGTCGGTTAGTGGAGACTACTCTCATCTAAAGTTGCAGGTGTCAAGCAGCAGGGGCTGTTGGGACTTATAGTTCAAATCCCACACACATCACAGCAGATAGCAGGATGTGTACTAAGCCTTGGGGAGTGATAAAGTGGAGAGAGATAAAGTACCTGATAATCAGCTCCTTAGGGATAAATTTACTAAGCTCCATGTCTGGTCAAGATTGCAAACAGCTGACAGTTTTAAGTTGATTGTTTGGTATTTATCACTCTCTACTTTATCACTCTCCAAGGCTTAGTATATCTTCCCTTAAGAGAGGAGCTGGAGAAATATATTATACTTTTGCAAGGGAGAGCTGAGCAAGGAGCTGGAAATGATTGTTGTAAACCCCAATTTGTCTGGGTCTTGGATCAATGTACTTCTGGGGGTAGTTTTACTGTAAGAGTGTTTGCATCCACTGCATTCTCCTGGCTATGCCACTGCATTTGTGCCTCCTTGTTTGTGCAGAGCCATCATTACCTACTGTTTCATATCATTGTATATAATTTGATTTATCATGGTACTTCAATGCATAACACAATGTGATATGAAAGCACTTCATAAATATTATTATTATTATTATTAGTATTATTATGCCTTGTATTACTTTGCTACCTCCAAAAGTTGGGGGGTATGTAGTTCATGGGACAATTACAGCTACATACTGTACCTCCCAACTTCTGGAGTTAGCAAATAGGGATGTGGCATCCAGTGGCATGCTGGAGTCAATGTCGCATCACAGTGAGTGTGGCCATGCCTCCAGTAAATGACCATGCCCCTAATGGGAGTGTGTAGTGTAGACATACCAATATTTTGACATGCTAAATAAAGGCACCTGTTTGGACTGCTTGTGGCAAGAGAAATACCTTCCAAATGTGAATCAGGATTATTGGAACAACCATGAGACATGGCAAAAATTCCAGTCAAAATTGGGACAGTTGGTCGATTTGCATCTAAAACACTTCATATATGAATTTGTTGTTCAATTGTTTCCAAAATCAACATCTCATACTCAACCTCATGCAATCGAGTAGTATTGCAAAGAAGTTGAAAAATCAAATCTGCAAGGTTCAAATGTGTATTACCAGTAGTGACTTACCCAAATAAACTCACAGTTGTAAATGCAGCTCAAGGTGATTCTCTGTAGTAAGGTTGGAGATATAGGTGTGACTCTATGTAATAATTAAAAAAGCCTGTCATGTCTCTGACATGTGCATTGCCCTCCCTTCCCCCAGCTGCTCCCACTGCCTGCAAGACATGTTAGACAAGGAGGTCACCAAAGGGTAAATATAACAAGTCTAGGATGGAGGACAGCAGTGAAGGAGGGGCAGAGGCAGAGCAAAGATGGAGGAGTAACAGAGGGTGTGGGCAGAGTATCTACAGAGGCAGGACAAATGACAGAGGCTAGATAAAGGATGGGGGGTGGAGAATGGAGGCAGGAATGGGGGCTAAGCTGTGACAGACCTGGACATTGAATGGGTTTTAAACTACTAATACCTATATAATAAATCATTATCCACATTAATTTATAATTAAGAAAGGGTGTAATGGATATGTATATAATGAAAAGTATCAAGTTTATACTCCAACATAACTTTTTTGAATTTGAAAATACCCTTTTTCTCCAACAGCGGGGTATGGCAATGGGGCCAAAATTTGCCCAATCATATACAAACCTCCTGATGGGAGAATTGGAGGAGTCATTTGTCTACCATACTGTATTTATTTGGCAGGGGGAATAGTTTCATCCCCTCATCAAGCTGCCACCTTCTCTCTTGGAAAAACAATGTGCCATATGTACAATATTTAAGACTCAGAATCAATTGCAGCAACATTGTTACTTACTGGGATCAATTAGCATTACTAAGAGATCGCTTAATCGAAAGAGGATATAAATTACCTATAATCAAACAAGCCAGGCTAAAAGCATCGGCACGGAATAGGGAGGAATTATTAGCCGAACAACATAAAACACAAGATGGGAAATTTAGGCAGGTTAGACCATTTATCACCCAATATAATCGTGAACATTTTTTGATCAAAAAGGTGTTGAATAAACATTGGAACATTTTGTTAAAGGACCCAATATTAGGTCCACATTTAGCCAATACATCAGAAGCAGTGTTTAGAAATCTGCAGATCTTAAAAGTATACTTGCACCTAGTAAACTTAAACCAATCAAAACTAATGAGACAGAAATTTGACAAAACTGTTCCTACAGAAAAGAGTGGGTTGTTTTCTATGTAATCACTGTATTTGCTGTAAATACATGGATAAAAAAACATTCTCCTGGAAACATGAAAAAGGTTCTGTATACAATCTAAAAGGGATAGTAACATGTACCACAGAGTTTGTAGTTTATTGATTAACTTGCAGTTGTGGTTTAGCTTATATAAGTAAAACTAAAAGATGCGCAAAGATACATATAACAGAACACCTTCGCAATATTAAAAATAAACTCAAAACACATAGTGCACCTAGACACTTCCTGGAAACAAATGGGTGTGATGTGAAAAACCTGTCCTTTACTATTTTGGAACATGTAAAAGAAGATCCAAGGGGAGGTAATAGGGAGTTAACTATATCAAAACGTGAATCCTATTGGATTTACTCTTTTGAATACCCTATCTATCTCCTAAGAGGAGGTCTAGCATTGAGTAAAAGAGCATATTATGGTTGATGAGTAAAACTAGCACTGTAAAAAAGGATTAGCTTCTGCGGCTATACTTAAACGATTGTGGAATGCGGAAGTTTCAAACTTGCATTCCATTTCCCTTATCAACGGTGATACGCTAAAGGTGCTAGACATCAAGGTGGCTGGTTGAAATGCATCATGTGACCAATGTGTGTGCGTGCCAGCTCTATGGAGCGCACTACATGAAGTGATTCATCGCACTCCTGCTGACTCCCAAAGCAGTGCATGGTGGTCCTAGCGATAAATTAAGGTTATATCAAGCCATTTTAGGTGGGAAGCCACCCCATTTTTTCACTATTTACTTGTCCCTGGTACTTTGTCTAACACCCGAGAGTTCTGAAAAAGAAGTGTAAGAAGACATGCACCTAATAATGTAGTATTTAAAAATGGTGATAATTCGTGCTCATAGAAGTGATTGTGCGTACCAAAAAGAAAAACTTTTGAGCTTATCTGTAGATCCAGAAGGTGGGTGGTCTATATAAGGCAGGTTGAGTGGGATGTCATCTGCTTGATCACCTTCTAAGAAGCTAAAATGGGCTCATAGGAGAAAGAATGTATATAGTGTAGTATTTCCTTTCAATTAGTAGTAGTACAATTACATATAGAGGCTGCGTACCAGAAAATGCTAATTAGATAGCCTGTAGTTTGTCATCCACCACGTAACTTTTAGTGCCCTCTTTCCGTCCCTCTATGGAGCGTATATGTTCAATATATGAGAGCTAAATATAAATAATCCCTCATCAGTATATTTGAACATAGGGTTATTTTATTCAGTTACAAGGTATGGGGAGACATCACATGAAACAAACAAAAAATATAAAATATATAAACAAAAAATAAAAAATAAAGTTTTTGTGCTTATCTTTAAAAGGGGTACCCAGTCCTCATGTATCCAAAAAACACCAGAGAGCCTGGGTCAAATGGCCTAAATGCATTTCAAACCTTTGGGACTTCTTCAGGAGAGGAGATGGATCTATGGAGTGCCTTCTATTTATACCCTAAGAAGGGGGATGGTTTGTTGTTGCAATTGGTGCCAAAAAAAAAAAAATTTCCCTCTTTTTTTCTTCCCTTTTTTCCTTTTTTTTTTCCTTTTCCTTTTCCTCTTTTTCCCTTTTTCTCCGCGACTAATAGCAATATTAAGTTAAGGACATGCTCCTGCATGTCACAGTGACAAAATCGCTAGTCTGGCTATGTCAGGACAAAGCCTGCATTTAGAAAACAGGGCTCAGGGATCTATAAACATATGGCGGCGGCCATTTTATTGGTGGGACCAAAAAGTGTACCCATTAGGCGGCGGCCATTTTATTGGTTGGATAAACATATGGCGGCGGCCATTTTGTTGGTGGGACCAAGAGGTGCACCCATTAGGCGGCGGCAATTTTATTGTTTGAATGAACATATGGCGGCGGCCATTTTGTTGATGGAACCGAAAGATGTACCCACTAGGCGGCGGCCATTTTATTGGTTGAGAATTACTGGTCACCAAACGGTGGCCTTTTTCTACATTGAAAGAATGCTATTTAGTATTAGCAAGGTAGCGGCCATTTTGTTAGTGGGACACCCATATGTACTTACTAGAAAGCAGCCATAATTAGTTAGATAGAACTAGAATAGATGTTAAAAATTAAAAATTAAATGGCCGCCATTTTCTAGATTGGATACAAAAATGTAGATCAGGATATATATGTAAGACCAATATATAGTTGGGGCCCCATTGCAGAATAAAATACCATACAAATAATAGAAGCATAAGTAACCATTCCCTAATTTAAGAACATAAAATACAAATTTTGAAAATCCATTAAAAATGTTATTACTTGAGGGATAATATATTCTTATGACCTCCCACACCATGGCTATGTATAAGGACACCATATCCATGGTAATAACATGAATTACAGCATGTTTAAAATGTTCTGTTAATAAAATGGAATCATAAAAACTTTAAAAGCAACAAAAAAGTAGTTATGTCACATAAAAGCAGATACATAGCATATAAAACATGGTAATATAGAATGAAAATAAAGGAAATAAAAATGGAAATAAAAACAGGTCTTATAAAAACGGGGCTATTTCGTAACTGTCATTCAGGCCATTCGGTTGAAGAGTGTTAAGCTCAAAAATCCAAAACATCTCACGCTGTGAAAGTTTATTCGCAAGATCTCTGCCTCTTTCGCCCAGCTTCACATGCTCAATACCTTTGAAGGTTAGAAGTTCTGGATTAGAGCCATGGAAAGTTTTGAAATGTTTTGAAACTGAATGGCTTTCAATCTTGTTTTTAATGTTTCTTGCGTGCTCCTGGAATCTATGTTTTAAGTTCCTTTTAGTTTTGCCCACGTACTGTAATTTACAAGGGCATTCCAGTACATATATGACCGAAGATGTGTTGCAGTTAATAAAATCCTTAATCTTGTGTGTCTTTAAGTTGTGGGAGTTACTAACGATTTTCCTGTTTGGATGAAGGAGTTTGCACATATTGCATTTTCCACACTTGTATGATCCCACACATCTCAGGAACTCTTGTTTGGAGGGAACTGTGGATCTAAGCCTACTGGGGGCTAAAATGTCTTTCAGGTTTTTAGCTTTTTTAAATATAATCATGGGTTTCTGAGGTAGAACATTAGATAAAACCGGGTCCATGTGCAGAATCCCCCAATGTTTATTAAGGACATGTCTTATTCTATTTTCCTCATTACTAAATTGAGTAACAAAAGGAATCATGTCCTCTTTTTTCTTGTTTTTATCTTTATATTGTAAAAGATTTTCCCTCGCTGTATTTTTTGTTTTTGAAATGGCTTTAGAAATGATTGAATCGGGGCACTTACGATTCCTAAATCTTTCTGCATATACTTCAAGCTGTTGTGAACATACTTCATTATTACTGCAATTCTTTTTGATATGGTGAAATTGGGAATAGGGAATATTGTCTTTCCAGCTCTTAACATGTCCGCTATCGTAATGGAGGTAGCTATTAGTGTCTACGGATTTAATGAATGTGCTAGTGGAGATTATATTCTCTGAGCCTTCAAGAATAATATCTAAAAATTCTATTTTACTTTTTTGTAGATTAGAGGTGAATTTAAGGTTAAAATCATTTACACTAATAAAATCCATAAAACACTTAAAATCCTCCTCTGACCCTTTCCATATAGTTATAATATTGTCTATATAACGTTTATAGAGGTGTATTTTATCTTTGAAGGGGTTATTGTTAAAAATATATTCAGATTCCCAGTTCCCCATAAAAAGATTTGCATAGCTGTGGGCGAAAATCGTCCCCATAGCAGTACCGCAAACTTGTATATAAAATTGATCTAAAGATGTAAAATAATTGTGAGTTAAAATAAATAAGATCAATTCACAGATAAATTGTTTATGTTGAGTATCAATCAAAGGGTCCTCATCTAAGAATTTTTTTACATGATTCAATACCTTTAGAGTGCCTTATACATATACAGGGACTGAACGTCTATGGTGGCCCATAAAAAATCATCACTCCAGTACATTCCTTGTATCAAATTTAAAAGTTTAGTGGTATCTTTCAGATAAGATTGCAGTTCTTTAACATATTTATTTAAAAAAATGTCGACATATTCTGAACTATGTGAAGTCAATGAGTCGATACTAGCTATAATAGGTCTACCTGGTAGGTTCTTTTGATCCTTATGTATTTTGGGTAAATGATAGAAGATTGGAATTACTGGGTTTGATTGCATAAGGTATTGGTATTCATCCTTTGTTAATATATTCATGTGTAGGCCTTTTACTAGTGTGTCTCTTAGGAGGTTGACAAACTCCTCAGTTGGATCTCTAATGAGGGGTTTATATGAGTTCTGATCCCCTAGGAGCCACACAGCTTCCTTAGTGTAATCAGATGTGTTCATTATAACTAGACCTCCTCCTTTATCCGCTTGTTTCAGGACAAGATCCTTATTGTTTTGAAGAGATTTTAAGGCCTGCTTTTCTGATTGTTTGAGATTATTTCGTAATGGTATATCAGACTTATTGTCAATTAGATCTTTTTTAGCCATTTCATAAAACATTGAAATGTTACTGCTTTTAGATTCCAGTGGATAATATTTAGAGACCGGTTTAAGACCTGATTTGGAAGACAGGGTTTCATAATTGGAAATTATTCCTGTATCTTTACGTATAAAATGTCTTTTTAGAATGAGTTTCCTAACAAACTTATTCAGGTCCATGTATGTCTGGAATTTGTTGCTTTTATGGATTGGGGCAAAATTTAGGCCTTTACTTAGGAGGGAAATTTCTGCGTTTGACAGATGATGGTCTGAAATGTTAAAAATGCCCTGTGTTTTTAACACCCGAGAGTGTTTGAATAAAATAGGTTGATATTCAGTATACCCAAATGAGAACACGAAAATACTGATGCAGAAGTGATGTCAGTATTACTCACACATAAGAGGTCTCTAGATTTTGACACTGCACACTTGTTTCGGTGTATGGTGGATGCTATTGTGAGAAAGTCTTACTAGGTAAGCTGTCTTTTGATTCATTGTTTTGACCCCTGCTATGACACCAGATATGTATACTCTGACTAATAAATTAATTAGAATGGGCATTATAGGTATTGTAATTAATGTATGTTTAGACTATGGCTGAGACTATTTGTTATTTTTTTTCTTGGCTGGCCGTTTAATGGATTAGAACTACGTATTATGTGTAATGGAATCTTTGTATGTGCTACTGAATATGCTAGAATATTTTGGTTGATCAATGTATCAAAATTGACATTATGGGAAGTTCAATTACTATATATATAGGTTGTGATGGAGAATACCTTAATTATTACTCTAATTGATTATTATTGCATTAGTACCGATACTAGGGTACATGTATATATATTTATTTTATGATTTAAAAAATTTGCGATCTAACTGGAGCGGGCTAACTAATGCATTTGAAAAGGTTTTAGCGTAAAAATGTTTTTTTATTATATATAGAGATATTACTTATAGAGATTTAAATGAATACACCTTTTGAACATAAACATATGTATTATCATTGTTTATGCTATTAAGCTTTTTTAAGGTGGACTGCTTTTAACACTCCCAGTGGGATGAGATAACAAATACCGACTGAGGGCCTGATTCAGACCCACTTGCAAGCGGCTGTCCGCTCGCAAGTGGGTCGATGTTGTGCACTGCACATGCGCACGATGGCGGGAGCTCCGTCGTGCGCATGCGCCAGACGTGACGAGCGAAGGACTTTCCTTCACTCATTGTGTCTGATCAAAGGGGGTGTGCTGTCGATGTTGATTGACAGCACGCCCCCTTTGGTGGGCGTGCCGGGGGCGTGCCTCCCTGATGGGGGTGTTCCCAAGGGAACGCCTACCGTCAGAAGCCGGCCCACTGACATCACTAGTGATGTCAGTGGGAGTGATTTTGGCTCTGATAGAGCCAGAATCACTCCGGGCCTTGCGGTTGAGAAACTCAACCGCAGGCTCCGGCTCGCAGTGGCGATGGTCGCGATGGTCAAGACCATCGCGGCCATCAAACTGCATGCTCGTATAGGCTGTGGGTGGTGACCCACAGCTATACGAGCGTCCAGGAGGACGCTCCATAATTATGGAGGGCGGCCCTCATTCAGAGCGTGCGCTCTGCTCAGAGCGTACGGCTCTGAATGAGGGCCTGAATTCATTGTATCTTATTTGGTATGTACATCTGCCTTTTTGAAAACATTAATATGATTGTCCTGATGTTGTGAAATAGAATTTTTTGCATCATCCGCTAATTATTATTATTGTTACCCACTTAAGATAATACCTCTGTGAAGGACGAAATGCGTAGGGTTATCAAGAGGTTGTCATATCTAGTCGCCATACCTTTGAGCTCACACCTTTTGTTACTGGTGGGTTATTACACCTATCCATCACTAGAGTCAAGGACTGACACTTAATTTTATATGATGTAAACATCCTTTTAAGTAATCTATTTTTAATTAATAAAATTATTTGTATTCATACTAATACGCGGCCATTGGGCCATGTGTGTTGGGTGATTCTTTGGTGAACAGGTTTTTACCAGAAGAGCATCACTACAAATGGGACACTTTGTCAATTCAGAAAGAAATATCAACTTCCCCAAGAGTAACAATCGAGGTAAAATTGAACTCAAATCGAACATTACAAAGTGTATATCACAAAGGACTGAGCGGCCTCTGGTTTTATTGTTGTTTATTGTTAGGTACCCACTAACAGGTGACTACTGTGAGATGCAGCTCTAATCTTTGTGAAAACCAGTGCGGGATAAAGATATATGTTATGGTGTATTTATTGGAAATTTCTGCTGGCACCTTGCGATGCATGATGAGGTTATTTTCATGTCTTGAACTGTCTGTGAGGAGGCCGAGGTCGACGGACAGCATTGACAGCATTGGTATAAGTACTGAAGTTTTCCATATTGCATATTTGGTATTGAGCCTTATTTGCCACAGCAGGCTTTGATCATGGCTTTTGTTCAAAGGACATTATGAATATTCTTTTTGCACTGAACAGATGTGAACATTGCTTGCACCAAAAATATAGTTTTGATGTGGATGAAGATTATAGGATGTTTTATTAATTTATACATCTGAGCATTATGTTGCTGTTATGGACATCACAAGCTGTTTTTTGTGTGCTATAAGAAATTCTAACTGTCCCCCAAAGCCTTGGTATATGGTACTGTCCCCTATATGTGTTTAATTGTTTTATATGCCATTGTCACCTAAATATATATTATATGCTACTGATGCTCATATGTGTATTAGACGCTACAGACACCCAAATATGGTTTTCATTTACACAAAGGTCAATGATTTTTTTTTACAATTTGTTTTAATTGTGCAGTTTTTTTTTCTAAAAATGACTTTTGTGTCAATGAAATTTGTTTTGCCACTCTTTATTGTACCTATACATTAACAAGCAATTATATACATATAAAATAATTGTTAGATCAGTAAACCAATAAAAATATATTAAAAACAAAACAATTTAAAACATTAACAACATTAAAATCAATATAACTATTTACAAATTTAAAAATTTAAGTGTATTATATGCTAAAAAATAAGGGTTATTCCCCCCCCCTTGATTGGGGACAACAATAGTCCAAAAAGCTGGACACTCCCAGTGTTAAGGGGGTGTCAAAATATTAAATTGTACTCTGTGTTTAAATCCTTTGTCCTTTTTCTAACAATAGTCTAAAAAATGTCATTCATTTTTCTTTTATTCTTTTCTCATAGATATGTTAATGGACAAGGAACGAGATTTTATCCAAGGCTTTATTGAAATGTACAGGGACTATGAGTATCTTTAGAGGATCAAATCCAGGGAGCACGCCAACAAGTCCAAACGTAACCATTCTCTGCAACAGCTGACCAACTTCAGCAGGCCTTATTGGGAAGCTACCTCACTGGATTGGGTACGGAAAAAAATTCAGAACCTTTAAACAGTTTTTGTCAAGGAACACAAAAAATTACAGAATTCCAGGAGGTCCATGGCGGGGACTGATGAAGTGTACCAGCTCCTTTTCACCCTTGACCAGGAGCCACAGAAAAGAGGACTGGTAGTAATGGCATAGAGAGAGAATGGAGAGGAGCCCGTAGATGTGAGGGAAACATCTGAATCACTGTCGGTAAGTAGAGACAAAGTGATTACATGTAATTGTGAAATGTGAGAGTCCAGATTTTTAGATAAATGTTTAACTGGGAGAAGGTCCCCAAAAGTCCACTCTACTTATCAAATAGAGTACTACTGCCATGGCACAGCACCTTCTCTTTTAAAATAGGCCAGGTACTCCTCCCTGACCTGTTTTGTTCATGCAATCCTCGTAAACAGTACTCCAGGTGCTGCCACAGATAGCATTTGTACAACCTCCTGTGACTGTTCTGGGTCTTCTGGTACAGCTGTGCCTGCTGTCCTTTGCTGGGTGGCTTTGTGGTGAAGAAAGTTGTGCAGACACAGCATGCAGAGACTACCCAGTCAATTTTGTCCACCCGCAGGTTTATGGCGGTGTGGAATATTCACCATCTGATGCATGGTCACTGTTGCCAACATCAAGAAAGATGAACTCTTAATTAGCATTCACCACTGCCATAAGCACAATACTGAAGTTCCCCTTATAGTTGGAGTATGATCTGGTGTTGGCAGATGGGGTTATCCAGATATGTTTCCCATCGATTGGTCTCCCGCAGTTATGGAAATTCCAATACCTTTCAAACTCCTCAACAATGGCTTTCCACTCTTTTGCGCTTGTAGGGAACTAGAAAAAAGATCTTTCTATTTTTTTTATCAACAGACTCCAACCCCAGACCAGGTCATCCCGAGCACCCCAGACCTTTCTTTTAACGCAGAAAGTGAGGGGGATTCATCAGTTCCGCCTCTTTCAAACCCACCTAACCCCCCCAAGAAACAGCACCAAAAGACCAGGCACAACCAGGAGCAAGAGAATGCATTTTTAAAGCAGGCTCAGGAACCCTTGGAAAAATTCCTTCAGCATTTTGATCATTTTGGGACTTATGTGAGCAGTGCACTAAGACAACTGGACACTGACAAGCAGGTCCAATTTGAGCACCTCATGAGATGATATTTCAGTGGAAAAGCCACCTCCTTGCATCTGATATGTACCTGGCACAACGTGCAACCAGCACCACTGCTCCTCCCCCCATCACAACCTACTGCCCCACCCACCTACCTGTCCACCTCATCACAACCTTCTCCCCCACCCACCTACCCGTCTACCTCATCACAACTTTCTCCCACACCCACCTTTCTATTTGCTATATTACTATAAGATTGTTCAATCTTAATCCTTCTGGATCTCTCCACAGCATTTGATACTGTGGAACATGGGATTCTAATTGAGCGCCTGAAAAATTTCTGTGGACTGTATGGCACAGTCCTTAGATGGTTCAAATCATTTCTCACTGGCAGGTCACAGAGAGTTTCTTCTGGAGTAATCTCTTCATCACCAGTGTCACTTCCATGCGGTATCCCACAGGGTTCTATACTATCTCCCATGCTTTTTGCAGTATACATGCTACCATTGGGTGAAATAATCAGATGTCATGGCCTGGTCTACCACTGCTATGCAGATGATACACAACTGTACCTGTCCTTTGCTCCAGGTACAAAGGACCCAATAACAACCCTAAATGGCTGCCTAGCTGAGCTTCAGGAGTGGATGAGTGCCAGTTGGCTGCACCTGAACCCTGATAAAACAGAGGTTCTTATGATAGGTCACAGGACAGGGCTACAGCATAGCCAACCAACAGGACTTACGCTTGCGGGTTCAGAATTTCAAAACACTGAACATGTACGGAATCTAGGTGTTGTCCTGGACAGTGGCTTGACACTTAAACATCAGGTATCAGCCACAATCAAATCCTCATTCTTTCATCTAAGGAACATAGCCAGAATCAAGCACTTAATTCCCTCAGAAGATCTGCCTAAAGTCATACATGCATTTATATCATCACGCCTAGACTACTGCAATGCCCTCTACCTCGGTCTCCCAGCAAAAGAATTACACTGCTTGCAGATGGTACAAAATGAAGCTGCCAGGCTATTAACCAACCAGCCCCGTTCCAGCCACATAACACCCATTCTCTACTCCCTTCACTGGCTGCCTGTCAGATGCTTTCAAGATTGGATTAATAACTTACAAAGCCCTTCATGACCATTGCCCAGGGTACCTGAAGCAGCTTCTGATTCCTTACTGGCCCACTCGATTACTGCGATCCGTTGACAAAGGACTATTAACAGTAACTAGAATTGCACGGAATTCGTCTGGGGGTCGAGCTTTCAGTTTTGTGGCTCCATCCTTTTGGAACTCACTTCCCTGCACAGTTCGAGAGGCCTCAACTCTAGAATCCTTCAAAAATAGACTCAAGACTCACCTATTCTCCCAAGCATTTCACTAATGTCCCTTGTCTAAGCTTATTTTGTATTTTGTACTGTAAATGTAAAACACTTTGAGTCCTTTAGGAGAAAAGCGCTAAATAAATAAAAATATTATTATTATATACTCAGCCTTATTGGAGGCAGAGGAGGAGAGTTCAGATTTTTGCAATCTGTGAAGTGTTCCCCAGTTGTCCACAAGTTTTATCAATCCCAATAAATATGGTGCTACTGTATTTGGCATATGGTACCTTTGTCGCAGTTTGAAGTAGGTCAATAAACACATGCTGTAAGTGCACATTGATGGGGCCGGGACCTCAGTTTGTGCTTACAGCACATGTTTATTCTCCTATTCAAATTTGTGCCAGAAACACCATATATTATACCACACCATATTTATCAGGAATGATAAAACTTCTTGATAATGTAGTGTTAAAATTGTATTAATCTTTTTCATCAAAATATTTTGTACAGTTGTACTGTTTTTTTACAAATTTACTGAGGCAAGCAGGCATGTTGGTTGCAGAAAAAAAGCTTTACTAGTGTTTTACACTTAATAAAAAAAAAACATAAAAAAAAGATTACAAAGTTTAATAAAACTGGTTTTTGCGATCGCAACAAAAGTGTGGTGTATTTTTCTTATATTACAATACTAGTACTGCAGCACTTTCACAATAGCTTTGCAGGTCTCTGGAATGTTGAGGTCCAAAGCTTGCAGTGAGATGAGGGTCCCAAACTTTAGGTCTTCAAAAGACCTTCCTGTAGCTAGGTACCCTCAGGGTAGCGATCAGCCTCTCGTCAGCAGGAATGGCCCTCCGCAGGTTTGTATCCTGCCTCAGGATGTAGGTAGTAATCCGATGCAGCAACACCTGGAAGGTGGCATCATCCATATGCAGGTAGTTGCCAGGATTGTTCTCATGGATCTCCATCAGCAGCGACATGAGAGAGTGACTATCCCGCTGAAAGAGCCACTCCTTTGTCCAGCAAGATCTCAGCTTCCTCCTATGCTGGGCCTTCTTTCTCTCACCTCTCACCTTCACCACAGCATAGGCTAGCAGAACTTTATAGCGATTAGGATCCATCACCACATAATGTATTTAATTAAACACTTTGTTAAGCCAGGCAAAGCAAAACAGACCACAATGGCAATGTACAGTGTTCAGCAGGTATACACGAAGCCTCACTAGTCACAGAGCAGAAGTGTGCAGAGCTAAAATGGTGCCCGCTTTATATACCCCCTAGTTAGTCCAACCCATTTTTTAAATTTGGGCTGAAATCTTTAAGATGGTCGTGAGGTGTTTTGTTAGCAAATTAAATATCGTTAATGATCTTACGATTTGGATATCGTTAGTGACGCACAATATATTGTTAGATCAATAGTAGATTGTTGGTCAAAATGAACACTTTATGCATGATATTGTTTGTCCAGGACTGCCAGGGAGCTGCCAGGGAGTTCAAGGGAAATCGTTAATGACATCACATCGTTTGCAAGTCATCCAGTCTGTGGACACCTTTATGCTATGGCTTCACCATTCCATGGTATGTCATTCTGCAATATATTTCTACATTTGTATCATTATAGAGTTGAGTAGAGCTGGGATGAGCAGATTATTCTGCAGTGTACTGTTGTTAGGTAGGACTGGGAAAACTAGCTACATTTTCCGGCCATATGCAGAATGAGAGGCATACTGTATTTCACAGAACAATGTGGAAAATGTTGTTCATTTTTTGTCATATAATTTATTTCACCATTTCCATATGCTAAAACTGAGAGTTGGCATATAAAATAGCTTAACTGCTAATTACATGCATGTGTTTCTGATAGACACAATGGTGAAATCAAATATTTTATGATATGTTTATCTTGTAGGGCTTTTGATGAGACCCAATGTGGCTGAAATATGGATCATTCATATAAATATGATTATACAATACTTTTCAAAAAATGTTTTAAAATGAAATGATAGTGGAAATGTTCCCTCTAAGCTGAATATAAAATGATTATGAAGTGTCTGATAGAACTATTGAAGAGGGCCCAGATGGCTGAAGTGAGGCCAATATTGTAGCATCAGATTTAAGAATGCAAATAGTTATTGCAATGGAATTGTTGATTCCTGTGTGATTTAATAACAAATGAGGGGGTGTCTAACAATAACCTCAAGAGAGAGAACATTTGAGTAATATAAATGTTACATTGAGTGGTTAAGTAAAGTATAGTAAAAACAAATCCTCTACAGTTTGTGCAGCAAAGCAATAGGAGAAAGGTCCTCATCTTCAGCTTAATTTTGATAATTGTTGTCTAAGGATAACTTTACAAATCTGGGAGCTACAAAGCAAGCAATATGTAATCTCTCACTCTTTATACAGTACAATAATTTAGCTATGCAGCTTGTATGTGAAAGCTATACGTATATATTGTATTAACCTATAAAAGTGAAAATAAATCCTGTGATATCATGATTATATATATATATATATATATATATATATATTGCTATTTAAGTACAAATTGGTGACACCACATAAAACCCTAGCTTTTAGTATATTATTATAGCTATATTCATATTTTATTGCTATATATAGTTATATTCATATTTTATTGCTAATATCTAGTTTTATTCATATTTATTTAAAGCTATATTAATTTTTTAATTTATACGCATTCATATAATAGTATGCTCTATCATATGTTGCAGGGATTGTACAAACATATCAATACAGCTTTGATCTAACTAAGTCTCTGACCATTACTGTACATGACAATTTATGTATATTGTATGTAGGTAATGTCAGTGCCTGCAGCATGAGCTCACCACCACTCAAATATATAGATCTTTCTTACAAATTTAAGCTGAACCATATGTGCATTTCTCTGCCAGCATCACACAGACAAAACATACAATCATTCTTTGTTATCTGCACCACATTAGCGTAATGATTATATCAGGAAGGGGTCAGCACTTTAAGAATTTATTTACGGTGTTTATCCTTTTGATCTCTGTTCCTAACTAAGCCTGATCTCTCATCTAAGGACCAGAAGCCAGGACAATAGAGCTGTAGATCACTTCATGTGTGCTGTGGCACATCTCTCGTTCTTTAAAGAGACTCCATTAGGAACGATCGATTGGCTGAGACGTTAGCAGCATCAGAGAATCAGTTTCACTTTCTAGACAGAGCTGCTAAATCTCATAAGAAATAGCCATTAGCTGTAACTATCATCCTGTAAGCACCCCAGCAGCACATCAAAGGCACATAAGGCTAAGTTCAGCAGCTGTGATTCATTTTGAAAGCATTTTCACAACAATGGATCTCATTACATCCATCAATATTCAATTTTAATGAAATTGTAATATTTGTTAAATATAGTGTATGCAAAATATATTATCTATCTATCTATCTATCTATCTATCTATCTATCTATCTATCTATCTATCTATCTATCTATGTATCTATCTATCTATCTATCTATCTATCTATCTATCTATCTATCTATCTATCTATCTATCTATCATCTATATCATATTACAAGGTAAAAAATTCTAAATGCTCAGGACCTTATCTATTAAGCACAAAAAGCATGAGGCTGTTCCTTGCATAGTGTGAAGCACCAGAATGTCTAAATTTGAAGAGCAGTGAAAAACAAACTTTGAAGAGTTTAAGGGGCACATTATTTAAGTTCATCAGTTGTTATCCTGAGGTGTGCATAGCAGTTTACACTCCACAAAATCACTTTACTTCTATGCCAGCTCTGAGCTAGTGGAGATTTGGTACTTTTAATTAAAACATAAAATGGAAGCTGCTCAAATCAATTTGGCAATACTCTTGAGGTGCATGAAAAGGAAGGGTCATACTAAACAGAAAAACAGAAAGGGGAGTATCCCCTAGATATCCTTCAGCACACTAAATTTTACCTGTAACAATACATGAAAACTATATGGTAATAGAAATTCTGAGATATTTGTTGCATGCATTTATAAGTACATGGTAAGCTGCCAGGCCACTTCATGGCTTCTCTGATACTGGCAGTTCCTACACTACAGTACATGATAATAGTGCTCACTCTGGGCTATGTAATTATCTATTGTAAGGCCTCATGATAAAGGCACATACAGAAATAGATAATCTTGGTTAGTTGTCACAGATGTGGTTGTCACTAGGAGAGTCTATGACAGGACAGTGCAGCAATTCCTATAGGAGGAAGTGGTTGTATTGCTGTTTGTAGTTGGAGCCATGGGTTACTCACAGTTCTTGCAGATTGCAAGGTAACTTTTGTAGTAATGGGTTAATGCCTCTGGCAAGTCCTGTTAAGTTCCCTTTAGACTTGACTACTTGAAGTTCCATTAATAAGTTACTTCCTGTATTTCTCTAAGTCTCTTATAGCCTTTGTTAGGTAATCAGGTGGCAATGTCCATTGCAGACAAACTGTTTTTGACAATACTGTAATGAAGAACTGACTAGTTAAAGATAAGGCATACAGTTGGACTACACATCTACCCTTTAGAACCAACAGATGATGCCTACCTAACAACAGAGAACAAGTATGTAAATGCTTCTCTTCAATTAAACATACCTTTCACAGAAAATCAAAGATGAGAGATCACTTCTCTTTCATGGTCAAAGTATTTTAGAACAGTCAATCCTCAAAGATATAGAGGAATGCTGGTATCAGCCCATGTTTGGAGTATACTGCCTCAAAGAGACCAGGTCAGATTAGAGTTGTGTTTAATTCCAGTGCCAAGTTTAAAGGCATCTCCTTAAATTATGTTTTCCTGACAGGACCAGACCGTAACAACAAACTGCTTTGAGTATTCATCTGCTTCTTAAATAATAATAGCTTTTACTGCTGACATTCTAACAAATGTTCCATTGCTTCCTTGTGATGGAAAAAGACAGGAATACCTCTTGTTCAGAGACAATGACCCTTCTAAAGACATTGTAGAGTACACCATGAAGGTACACATCTTTATTAACATCCCTTCTCTATGGACTCAGACATTCAGCTCAGGAGGATGAGCTAGAGGAGTTGGGTATGGGATGCTAGCAGACAGTATCCCAGCTGTCAATCCTGACACCAGCATCTCGAAAGGGCTAGCATACCAACACTTGTTGTTTGGTATGCTAACCCTCACCTTCTCCCTACCCTAAACCTCCTACTTTGGTGCCTAACCCTAACCTCCTCCCCTAGTGCCTGAACCTAATGTCCCCCTCCCCATACCCTAAACCTAACCCTCTCCCCTTAGTGCCTAACCCTCCCCCTAGTGCCTAACTCTAACCCCCTAAACCTAACCCTCCCCCCCACACTTCTACTTACCTTCGGTATCCCGGCGGTCGGGATGCCGACATTATTATTGTGAAAGACTTCGGAATTCCAGCACCAGTAATATCAGTATCGGCATTGTGGCCACCGGGATATTGGCTGTATCCTGAGCTAGAGTATGGTTCAGATATTAGACAACTCATAGAAAAAGATTTTTATGTGGATGACTGTTTAAAATATTTGCCAACAAATGAGACTGCAATCAGCCTCCTCAGGAGAGCTCAGGAAATGCTTGCCTATTCAAATCTAAGGTCTCACAACATAGCTTCCAACAGCAAAGGAGTGATATAAGTTTTTCTTTCCCAAAATCATTGTAGTGATTTAAGAAATCTCAAATTAGAAATTTATTCACCACCAGCTTGACACATCCTTTGGTTGTAATGGGACTTAAAATCTGACTCCTTTACTTTCCAAGTGAACAGTGAAGAAATGCCATTCACTCACATGTGTCTTGTCTGCTATAGACAGCTTGTATGATTCCTTAGGATTTGCAGCTCCCATTGCTATCTAATGTAAAGCCATAACAGGTGAATCAACCTATTAGCTGTTACAGATCAGGAGATTCACCAATCCAAAACAGTGGCACTATGTACTGTATCTACTGTTTACAATCCTGCAGACCATGCTGTCTTAGCCAGTCTCCATATAGACACTTCATGGTTCACAGGACCTGAAATCTTGTATAAAGCAAATTGGAAAATTTTAGAAAGTAACACATTTCAGCTAATAGATGCAGACTCAGATGTCGTAATATGCCTAAATGTGACAACAATCCATACCATGATCTCAGCTTATCAACTTGAGCCTCACAAATTCCAAAGATGCTCAACTTTGAAATAACTTGATAGAGCCATTACCTGCCTAACCCACATAGCCCATTAATTTAAATCACTGTAAAAATACCTACAGTATATAGTAGCAGAAACACAACAGTCCAGGACCCTTATTATGCATGTCGTGCAGTATAATACCTATGCTGAGAGATTGACTACATTACCAGTTGAAACTCTATTGGTAGACAGTGTCCTAAAAAAGCTTGACCCAGTCCTCAAAAAGAATGATTTATTGAGAGTAGCAGGTTATCTTGTAGAAGCAAACTTATGATCCAATAAGAAAAAGCCTTTACTCATTCCTGGAAGTCACCACGTTACATGTTTAATTGTGTAACATTATCACAATGAAGTCAAACACCATGGATTGTTACTTACCAAAGGGGCTCTGAGAACAGTTGGGTTCTAGATTATTGGACAAAAAAGATGTGTAAGCAACACAATCTTCAAATGTATTCAGAAGATGGTCAGAAGATGGTGACATTGTCCTTTTCAGAGATTTTCAATTACAACACAAGTGGCACTTACATCTTGTCACCAAGGCTTTCCCTATAAAAGACAGTCCATAAGGTCGAAGTCAATATCTGAAATCTGTTTCTTAGACCAGTATCTAAACTGATACTGTTGTTATTTTTGAGGATTTAAATTGTGGTATCTATTGACACCAGTGTTTTTTCAGGTACATTTACTTCTTAGTATGCTTCACCTACAATAGTGGCCAGACTAGTATCGGCTTAACTGAACCATTCAAACCTCCATAGTAGGGGTGTGCACCGGCCACTTTTCGTGTTTTGTGTTTTGGTTTTGGATCTGGATCTTTCTTTGGGGTTTGGATCTGGATTGGTTTTGCCAAAACCACCCTTTCAGGGCTTTGTGTTTTGTGTTTTGGATCTGTATTTTTTTGGAAAAAAGCATAAAAACAGCTAAAATCACAGAATTAGTTTTGTTTGTTCCAATGATATTATTAACCTCAATAACATTAATTTCCACACATATCAAGTCTATTCTAAATACCTCACACCTCACAATATTGTTTTTAGGCCAAAAGGTTGCACCGAGGTAGATGGATGAGTATGCTAAGCGTCACAAGTTGGCGGCACAAACACGTAGCCCATCTAGGAGTGGCACTGCAGTGGCAGACAGGATGGCAGTTTGTAAAACTAGGCCCCAAAGAGTACATAATGCAAAGAATAAAAAGAGGTACAATATGGAATTGTCCTTTGGCCCTCGCACCCACCCTTATGTTGTATAAACAGGACATGCACACTTTAACAAACCAATCATTTCAGCGCCAGGGTCTGCCACATGACTGTGGCTGAAATGATTGGTTCATTTGGGCCCCCACAAAACAAGCTGGCAATTAATCTGTCCCTGCCTAAACTGGCTCTACAGAGGCAAGATGTCATCCTCATCCTCACCCTCTTCAGTGTTTTGTACATCCTCATCCTCACAGAGTATTAATTTGTCCCCACTGGAAACCACCACCACAGGTCCCTCTGTACTTTCTGCAGGCCGGTCTTCCCAGAATAATTGATAATTCATTTTGATGAACATCATCTTCTCCACATTTTGTGGAAGCAACCTCCTATGCCTTTTGCTGACAAGGTGTCACAAACTCATGGGCGGATAGTGGATGCTACCTGTATTCAGGGAATTGGCTAGACCTATTCCTGAGGCGCGGAGTCTAATGTGATGGCGGTTTTCACCAGGGACCCTCGCAAGGAGGTATGGACTTGGCTGCGTATGGCACACAGGTTGCAGCCCTCAGGTTATGTTTCCCTATACAGGTGCTGGCACTTGGTCGGTATACAGGAGACTTGAGTGCAGTCGACTTAGCCGGGTCTGAACCAAACGGACAAGGCGGTACCAGGGAGCAGACGTAAATGCATCACAGGGAATAGCCGAGGTCAAAACCAGATATCAATGTAGAACCAGGGGTCAGGCAGTATCAGAGTCACAAACACACCAAAGGTCAGAACCGATAATCAGGATATGCACAGGAATGCTGGAGTATGGTAATGAAACCTATACTCTGGCACTGGAGTGCTCCCAGGAACTTCCTTTTATAGGTCAGAGTTCAACTAGCCCAAATCATCACCCCTACTTAGGTGCCTGTCCCTTTAAATGCTTTAACAGAGTGGCGCGCGCACTCCTAAGGAAGCCACGGCCGCCTGCACACAGCCGCTGGGGGAGAAGAGGAGCAGCTGACAGCGGGTACCAGGAATCTCCCGCCCACTTTCACACACCAGTCCGAACTTCAGCATTGCCGGACCAGGTAGGAGCAACCTGGATTTGGTGGTGCTGTGACATTACCCCCCCTTCTAGGGGTGGGCACTGAACACCCCACAGATGGCTTGCCAGGGAACTTTTGACGAAACTTCCGAAGGAGTTGGGGTGCATGAATATCTGAAACCCTAACCCAACAACGTTCTACAGGACTGTATCCCTTCCAATCCACCAGGAATTGAACTGCACCTCGGGATATTCTGGAATCTAGAATCTGTTTGACTTCATATTCCTCTTGGTGATCCACTGGCATAGCAGTTGGAGGGTTGCACTGTTTCGAATATCGATTAAGCACCAATGGTTTCAGGAGAGAGGTATGGAACACATGGGAACCCTGAGAGTACCAGGAAGTTTTAAAGAAACAGCCACTGGATTGATGACCTGCAGAATCTGAAAGGGACCAATGAATCTAGGAGCAAACTTCATGGTTCAAACTTTTAATCATAAGTGTTTAGTGGATAACCAGACTATATTGCCAGGATTCAGTACAGGACTCTTTTTCCTTTTCTTAACTGCCACCCGCTTATACCTGGAAGAAGCCTTACACAAATTTTTCTTCTCCTCCCTCCAAATCCTGAAGAACCGACTCTCTGAGCCACCAACAGCTGGGAGAGACACTGACTGAACAGCAAGGACTTCTGGTATCATGGGATGTAGCCCATACTGAATGAAGAATGGAGAGTACCCCGATGACTCATGGTACAAATTATTGTGAGCGAATTCAGCCCATGGCAGCAAGGAAACCCAATCGCCTTGATTAGCTGAGACATATATCCGAATCAATTTCTCCAAACCTGATTTACACACTCCTTGACCATTGCTCTGAGGATGGTATGCAGATGAAAAAATCAAGTTGATATTAAAGCATTTACATAACGCCCTCCAAAACCTGGAAGCAAATTGTACCCCACGATCTGAAACAATGTCTTTGGGGAACCCACATAGCTTGAAGATTTCCTTTATAAATGCCTCAGCCAACTTTGGAGCCGACGGTAACCCTTTTAATCGGACAAAGTGAGCAACCTTGGAGAACCTGTCCACCACTACCCAGATTGTATTGAACCCCTGGCAGGAGGGCAGGTCTGTTATAAAGTCCATGGATATATGGGACCAAGGATGATCAGGTATTGGAAGTGGACATAAAGGCCCCAAAGGAAGTTGAGGAGGCACCTTATGCTGAGCACAGATAGTACAGGCTGCCACAAAGTCCTTGACCTCGCGATGTACAGTCGGCCACCAAAAACTCCTAAGGATCAGCTCCAAAGTTCTCCTCATTCCTGCATGACCTGAAAAACTAGAAGAATCAGCCCACTGTAGTAACCAAGACCAGAGTTCGGGTGCTACAAATGTTTTTCCCTGGTGGGATTTTGACCTTAGTGACTGCAATAAAGCACCCAGGATTTAAAATTGGTTTGTCTTCCTTTACTTCATCCTCCTGGGCCACATTGAATGCTCGAGACAGGGCATTAGCTTTTACATTCTTGTAACCTGGACTATAGGTAATAACTAGGTTAAAATGGTTGAAAAACAGGACTGGACTGGCGATAATTCAGGCAATGCGCGGTTTTGAGATAAGTGAGGTTTTTGTGACCTGTGTAGACTGTCACTGGAAATTTTGCCCCCTCCAGCAAATATCTCCACTCTTGCAACGCTAACTTAATGGCAAGTAATTCCTTATCCCCAACTGCATAATTTTTCTCAGGAGCAGAAAACTTATGGGAAAAAAACCCATAGGAGTACCACTTGCCCCACTCATCCTTCTGTGACAGTACTGCCCCAACTCCCACCATGGAGGCGTCCACCTCCAAGAAGAAAGGCAGATCGCAGACCGGTTGTCTTAGAATAGGGGCTGCCATGAAACACTGTTTTAAAAGAACAAAGGCCTCTTCAGCTGCGGAAGACCATCTCTGAGTATCTTGTCCTTTTTTGGTGAGTGCAGTAATTAGAGCTGCTATGATTGAGTAATTCTTGATGAACAGGCGATAGAAATTGCAGAATCCCAGGAAGCGTTGTATTGCTTTCAACCCGACAGGGCGAGGCCAGTTAGTAATGGCAGCTAGCTTTGCAGGATCTATCTGAAGGCAGGAACCAGAAATGATGTATCCCAGAAATGTTAGCTCCTTTTGCTCGAAGGAACATTTTTCAAGTTTGCAAAACAGCTGGTTGGCCCGAAGTCATGTCAGCACTTCACATACATGCAGACAATGACTAGACACATCCTCTGAGAATATCAGGATGTCATCTAGATATACCACAACATATTTATAGAGCAAATCCCTGAAGATGTGATTAATATATTTTTGGAAGACAGCTGGAGCATTGCTTATCCCAAATGGCATGACTAGGTACTTGAAGTGATCATAACAAGTATTGAAGGCTGTCTTCCTCTCATCTCCAGCCCGAATACTGATCAAATTGTAGGCCCCGCGAAGATCTAACATAGTAAAAATCTTTGCTCCTTTAATTCGATCGAAGAGTTTGGATATCAGAGGTAATGGAAACCGGTCTTTGATGGTAATAGCATTCAGGCCCCGGTAATCAATGCATGGTCTCAGACCTCCGTCCTTCTTTTTGACAAAGAATAGACCGGCACCCGCGGGTGATTTGGACTCTCTGATGAACCCACGTTCCAGATTCTCCTGGATATACTCAGTCACTGATTGGGACTCGGGAAGTGATAGAGTTAAAGTTCTTCCCCGAGGTGGCTCTTTCCCAGGTAATAGATCAATAGCACAATCCCAGTCTCTATGAGCAGGAAGTGTCTCTACGGCTTTCTTACTAAACACATCTTGGAAGGACCGGTATGAAGCTGGAAGCTGAACTTCTGGAGAGATGACTGAACTCTGAATAGCTCACTGGGGAGGTTTGACAGGTGACAAACAGGAGCCATGGCATCAAGGACCCCATGCCAGGATTTGAGGTTCCTCCCACTCTAGCACAGGAGAATGTTTGTGAAGCCAAGGAAGACCCAGGATGACAGGACTCTCAGCTGATGGAAGTATGTAGAATGCTATTGATTCTTGATGGAGGGCCTCCACTTGCATGATAACTTCTGTCGTCCGAGAGTGGATGATCGCTGTAGGAAGTTTATTCCCATCCACTCCGATGATGCTGAGAGGTGTTTGAAGTGGCATAATAGGAATTCCCAGCTCTTGAACTTTCTTAGCCGTAATGAAGTTGCCTTCGGCACCTGAGTCCTGGAAAGCCCTAATGACTTCAGAGGGCTTTCCCAGGACCAGAGTCACATCAATGGAGAATTGAGGAACTACACGGACCTTTGGGGTGTGTTGAAATGTACCTAATCTGACCACCCCTCGATCAGTTAGGCCTTTTCGTTTCCCAGGCAGCCAGAGAGAAGGTGACCTGGTTCACCACAATACAAACAAAGTCTGTTTTTAAACCTCCTTTCTCTCTCTGCGACAGGAAGTCGAGATTTCCCAACCTGCATGGGTTCTTCTGGAGGTTCCACTGGTGTCATGAAACATGGAGCAAGCTTAAAGGTAAACCGACGAGACTGTTCCTTTTTCTTGTTCTCTCCCTGTGGTGAAGATCCACCTGGATACACAGGGAAATCAAGTCATCCAAAGATGTTGGCAGTTTCCTGGATGCGAGTACATCTTTGATCTGATCGGACAAACCCTGCATGAAGGCGGCTACTAAAACTTTGTTGTTCCATCCCAGTTCTGAAGCAAGGGTACGGAACTGCACAGCATATTGTCCTACAGATTGATTGCCTTGTTTCAGCTGTAGAATAGCCGATCCCGCAGAGGTTACTCGTCCGGGCTCATCAAAGACCCTTCGGAAAACCTTCAGGAACTTGTTTCTATTGTTAACCAGAGGATCATTTCTTTCCTATAAAGGAGAGGCCCAAGCCAAGGTCTGACCGGACAGCAACGAGATCACGTAAGCCACTTTCATCCTTTCTGACGGGAAATTTGCTGCTTGAACCTCAAATTGAATTGAGCACTGGTTCAGGAAACCTTGACAGTCCTTTGGGTCCCCACTGTACTTCGTGGGGTTCGGAATGCGTAATGGTGCAGAAACACTTGTGGCCTGTACAGTCACCGTAGGAGGTGGGACTGATAGTGACGGTGCTGGCTGAGCGGTACTTACTTGTTGCATTAAAGTCTGGAGACACTGCATAATCTGGGCTTGATCTTGTTCTTGCTTCTCGACTCTGGCAAGTAGGTTCTCAAGTAAGTCTTGCGGCGATGGGTTACCAGCAGCATCCATGTTTTTTGAGCCAGAGTATTCTGTCACAAACTCACGGGTGGATAGTGGATGCTACCCGTATTCAGGGAATTGGCTAGACCTATTCCTGAGGCGCGGAGTCTAATGTGCCGGCAGTTTTCACCAGGGATCCTCGCAAGAAGGTATGGCCTTGGCTGCATCTGGCACTCAGGTCACGGCAAAAAGGTTAGGTTTCCCTATACAGGTGCTGGCACTTGGTCAGTATACAGGAGAATTGAGCGCAGTCGACATAGCTGGGTCAGAACCAAACGGATGAAGCGGTACCAGGGAGCAGATGTAAATGGGTCACAGGAAATAGCTGAGATCAGAACCAGATATCAATGTAGAACCAGGGGTCAGGCAGTATCAGAGTCACAAACACAGCAAAGGTCAGAACCAATAATCAGGATATGCACAGGAATGCTGGAGTATGGTAATGAAACCTATACTCTGGCACTGGAGTGCTCCCAGGAACTTCCTTTTATAGGTCAGAGTTCAACTAGCCCCAATCAGTGCTTCCCTACTTAGGTGCCTGTCCCTTTAAATGCTTTAATAGAGCAGCACGCGCGCTTCTAAGGAAGCCGCAGCCGCCTGCACACAGACACCGGGGGAGAAGAAGAGCAGCTGATAGCGGGTGCGGGGATCTCCCGCCCACTGTCACACCAGCCCAGACTCCAGCATTGCTGGACCAGGTAGGAGCAACCTAGATTTGGTGGCGCTGTGACACAAGGTTCCTAGCTGCACAAAAAACTCTTTTGGAGTACACACTGGAGGGGGGGTAACTTAAGTAAAATAGAGCCAGTTTGTACCTCCAAATTGCCTCTTTATCCTGCCAGTACAGGAACGGACTGTCTGACATGCCTACTTGGATGCTGTCACCGATGTAATCCTCCACCATTCTTTCAATGGTGACAATATCATATGCAGTGACAGTAGACATGTCAGAAATTGTTGGCAGGTCCTTCAGTCTGGACCAGATGTCCAAACTTGGTCCAGCCTGCCCTGCATCACCGCCAGCGGGTTGGTTAGGATATCTAAGTTGTGTCCTGGCAGCCCCAGTTGCTGGAGAAAATGAAGAAGGAGCTGTTGCTGTGTCACATTCCACTTCAGCTGACAGTGTTTTCACCAGCAGGTCTTTGCACCTCTGCAGGCTTGTGTCCACCGGAAAGAGAGACACCACGTAGGCTTTAAACCTAGGATCGAGCACGGTGGCCAAAAA
Source organism: Taudactylus pleione (assembly GCA_031769625.1). NCBI lineage: Eukaryota > Metazoa > Chordata > Amphibia > Anura > Myobatrachidae > Taudactylus > Taudactylus pleione. Next base: position 1,436,360 of record JAUIMM010000727.1, read on the forward strand.
GTAGTGGTCTGATTGCAACAGATTGACCACCTTGAATCCTGGGAAAGTGAATGAAGGGCTTCGTCCACAAGTCCCACATACCGAGCGGAATCGCTCCGTCTTAGCTCCTCCTTCACTTTCTCCAGCTGCTTCTGCAAAAGCCTGATGAGGGGAATGACCTGACTCAAGCTGGCAGTGTCTGAACTGACTTCACGTGTTGCAAGTTCAAAGGGCTGGAGAACCTTGCACAACACGGAAATCTTTCTCCACTGCGCTTGAGTCAGGTGCATACCCCCTCCTTTGTCTATGTCATAGGTGGATGTATAGGCTTGAATGGCCTTTTGATGCACCTCCATCCTCTAAAGCATATAGAGGGTTGAGTTCCACCGCATTACAACCTCTTGCTTCAGGTGATGGCGGGGCAGGTTCTACAGTGTTTGCTGGCGCTCCAGTCTTTGGCATGCAGTCGCTGAATTTCGAAAGTGGCCCGACATTTTTCAGGTGACCCAAAGTGTCTCCTGCATGCCCCTGTCATTTTTCAAAAAATTCTGCACCACCAAATTTATTGTGTGAGCAAAACATGGAGGTGCTCAAATTTTCCCAGATGTAATGCCCGCACAATATTGGTGGCATTGGCAGATATCACAAATCGCCAGGAGAGTCTAAGTGGTGTAAGCCATTGGGCGATGATTTCCCTCAGTTTCTCTAAGAGGTTGTCGGTGGTGTGCCTCTTAAAACTGATGATACACAGCGTAGCCTGCCTTGGAAAGAGCTGGCATTTCTGAGATGCTGCTACTGGTGACGCTGTTGTTGTTGCTGCATTAGGCGATACATCTACACAGTCATATAGTCCTTAGTCTGCCCTGTTCCACTTGTCCACATGATCGTGGTTAAGTGGACATTGGGTACAACCGCATTTTTTAGGACACTGAGGACACTTTTTCTGATGTTTCTGTACAGTCTCGGTATCACCTGCCTAGTGAAGTGGAATCTAGATGGGATTTGGAACCGGGGACACACTACCTCCATCAATTATCTAAATCCCACTGCACTAATGGCAGATACCGGGTGCACATCTAACACCAGCATAGCTATCAAGGCCTCAGTAATCCGCTTTGCAACAGGATGACTGCTATCATACTTCATCCTCCTCGCTAAGGACTGTTAGACAGTTAATTGCTTAGTAAAAGAAATAGTGGTGTTCCAACTTCCTCTCTGGGATGATGAACAACTCCCAGCAGCAACAGCAGCAGCGGCAGTAGTAGGCGTAGCAATGCAGGATCCTCCGGAGGAATCCCAGAAAGGAGAGGAGTCAGTCATGCCAGTGACATGGCCTGCAGGACTACTTCTGATCCTGATTGAGGAGGAAATTGATGAGGAGGGAGTTGATGGTGTGGTTTGCATGTGCTTGGATACAACAGCATAAAGGGATTTAGGTGTCCCTGGACTGCTTATGGTCTTAGCCACAGTTTCTGAACTTGACAGTAACTTATTATGAATGCGCTGCAGGTGATGCATAAGGGAGAATGTTCCTAGATGGTTAACATCCTTACCCCTACTTATTACACCTTTACATACGCTACATATGGCAAGACAGTTGTTGTTTGGATTTGGATAGAAATATTTCCAGACCAAAGAGGTGGAATGTTTGGTCTTCTGCCCAGGCGTGACGTTGGGCTTTTTCATTACATGGACAACAACTCTTTCCCTTGGTGCCTGATTTAAACAAATCACATCACCATCAGAATCCACCTTTTCAACTTCCTCCTCAATGCCAGCTACACCAATATCCTCATCCTGTTATACTTCAAGAGTGACATCTTCAATTTGAATATCAGCAACTGGACTGTGGGTGCTCCTTCCAGTATTTGCAGAGGGCGTGCAAATAGTGGAAGGAGCCACCTCTTCCTGTCCAGTGATGGGAAGGCCAGGCATCGCAAACTGTCACCACACTTGGACTCTCCTTGGGGATTTGTGATATCTTCTTAGAACACACAGTTCTTTGCTGTGCTTTTGCCAGCTTAAATCTTTTCATTTTTCTAGTGGGAGGACGAGGGCTTCCATCGTCATATGAAGCTGATCCACTAGACATGAACATAGGACAGGACCTTAGCCGTTCCTTGCCACTCCGTGTCGTAAATGGCATATTGGCAAGTTTACATTTCTCCTCAGACAATTTAAATTCATTTTTTTGGGTAATTTTACTGAACTTTGGGTTTTTGGATTTTACATGCCCTCTACTATGACATTGGGCATCGGCCTTGGCAGACAACGTTGATGGCATTTGATCATCTATGTCATGACTAGTGGCAGTAGCTTCAGCACTAGGAGGAAGTGGTTCTTAATCTTTTCCTATTTTATCCTCCAAATTTTTGTCCTCCATTATTTTTACGGAGTGCATTGTTTTTATAGATTCAATCTCCCCTGTAAAAATTATTTTGATGATGAACGGCAGCATACAACCCACAGGACAGCCCCTGTAAAAATTATTTTGATGAAGGGCAGCGTACATCACAGGACAACCCCTGTAAAAACTATTTTGATGAATGGCAGCGTACAACCCACAGGACAGCCCCTGTAAAATTTATTTTGATGAAGGGCAGCATACACCACACCGGACAGCCCCTGTAAATATTATTTTGATGAAGGGCAGTGTACAACCCACAGGACAGCCCCTGTAAATATTTTTTGATGAAGGGCAGTATATAACCCACAGGACAGCCCCTGTAGAAATTAGTTTGATGAACAGCAGTGTACGCCACACAGGATAGCCCCTCTAAAAATTATTTTGATGAAGGGCAGCGAACAACCCACAGGACAGCCCCTGTAAAAATGATTTTGATGAAGGGCAGCATATAACCCACAGGATGGCCCCTGTAAAAATAATTTTGATGAAGGGCAGCGTACAACCCACAGGACAGCCCCTGTAAAATCTAGTTTGATGAAGGGCAGCATACAAGTCACAGGACAGCCCCTGTAAAATTTAGTTTGATGAACGGCAGTGTACACCACACAGGATAGCCCCTGTAAAAATGATTTTGATGAAGAGAAGCATACAACGCACAGGACAGCCCCTGTAAAAATTAGCTTGATGAAGGGCAGCGTACAACCCACAGGACAGCCCCTGTAAAAATTATTTTAATAAAGGGCAGCGTTCACCACAGGACAACCCCTGTAAAAATTATTTTGATGAAGGGCAGCGTACAACCCACAGGACAGCCCCTGTAAAAATTATTTTAATAAAGGGCAGCGTTCACCACAGGATAACCCCTGTAAAAATTATTTTGATGATGGGCAGCGTACACCACACAGGACAGCTACCTGTAAAAATTATTTTGGTGAAGGGCAGCGTACACCACACAGGACAGCTTCTATAAAAATTATTTGGATGAAGGGCAGTTTTTCACACAGGGGGTGGGTGAAGAGAGCACCCCTGAAGGACAGAGCACTCCCCGGACAACACAGCACTACAGCTAGCCAGCCCCTAAGGACAGGACAACAGCCAGCCCCTATATGGACAAGGACAACAGTAGCCAGCCAGCCCCTATGTATATGGACAACAGTAGCCAGCCAGCCAGACCCTATGGTCAGCGTCAGCAACAGCTCCCAGCTCCCTCCCTCTTCACAGTAGCCAGCCAGCAGTACTTATTATTTATAATAACTAATAATTAACACACAACACTGAGTGACAACAGTAGCCAACAGCTCCCAGCTCCCTAACTCTGCACACTCCACAGCCACAATGAAAACTGGCAGCGATCACGGGACATTTATAGAATACAAAATCCGCGAGAATACAACAGCGTTTTCACTAATTTCCGGAACCGAGTCTGGCGGGAAAACCCGAGCCGGACTTGGTTACCATCTCGGATCGGGGGGGCTCGGGTGGGGGGGGTTCGGATTGCGGAAATACAAACCCGCTCATCCCTACTCCATAGTTAGTTTCCAATGCTCCCTGTGTAGGGCAATGGAGATCTTCATATTAGATCTCCATTGCTCCCCCCCTCTACTCACATCCACTACCAACACCCAGAAGCACCCAGTCACACACTACCGACACACAAGAACTACCTGTTGCTGATCAAAATCTTCCATTCTTGCAATTTGCTGCTTCCACAGCGACAGTAGAGGCAGCATGACCTGGATGTGTGAGGGGAAAGAACCAACAAAGAAGGAAGGAGCCATGCACTACAGCCTCTGCCCTGCTCCTTTTATGTACATTTTTGCTGGAGATCATTCTCTAGAGACTGGACTCCAGGGTGGGGGCCCTGGGAGAGGGAGGAGTGCGCACATGGCCTCTGGGCTCCCCTGTTTATTCCTGCTCTGGGGTGCAAAAAGCAGAAACCTGTAACAATGGAGGAGGTCAGTGCTGGTGCCCATAGGTGACTTCCTTCCATTGTCTCCTGTATTTCCACCGTTGCAACTACCTGTGAGCTGCAATGGCAGATACAAAATCACCAGAGCAATTCAGCATTGCCCCAGTGCGGGAATTCGAAAGCCAGCTGGCCCCCCAATCTTTATCACTGCTACTGTTGTAACAATGAAACTTTACACTGCCAAGTTTGACTCGGCAGTACTTGTGTGCCTGTGTGAACTGTGGCTCACGCAAGCACACAAAAACCACAATGACTCGCGGAGGGACCCAAAATGGGAGCTTCTTCCCACAGGAAGCAGCAGGGAATTGAGAATGGACACCATCTGAAGATGTTGTCCATTCTTGCAATAAAATTCTGAAAATTCTGAATTTTCGGATTGAGTAATGAGGATCCCATACTAGTGTATAGGTAGCACAATCCGCTTTGAAGTGAAATCTATTGAATGGTGGAAGCACCAATGTTTCTCAAAAGTAGGTGAAAATTAATATTTTCACCTTCTTTTAAAAATGATGAATAGGCCCCATAGTGAGAACAGACAGACACAGACACACTCGCACTCTCTCTCTCTCTCTCTGTCATGTCTTTCTTCTCTATTTGTCTCTTTTCTGTCTACTTTCTTGCTTTCTTCTTTCTCTCTCTACTATACAGTACTCTTTTTTTCTGTCATCTCTCTCGTCTCTCTTTATTCTCTGCCTCACTCTCTCTGGGCCTGATTCAGAGCCGGACGCAATTAGCGCTCGCTCGTCCAGAAAATAGGGGTGGCTAGTCAAATGAACCGTTCGCTCTTTGCGGTCTGTTCATGCCTCTAGGTCTGAACGAGCGAACAAAACTTTTTTGGAAAAATACGCCCCCTGGCCGCTCGCATCCTACGTCATGTCCGCTATTTATTAGATTAATCGAGTACATCGACCAGGGTATGAACTGCTCGCTATTCTTGGGGTTGGTTTTTCCTACCACAATTTTGCGAGCAGTTCTGACTATAAATAACCCAGTGACGTGGTCAATGACGCTGCTGTTTTAATTATGCACACCCATAAAACGCCCGTTTTGACCTTTAAGCACGCCTGCATTCGGATCTCCACTCCCCGTTTTCAAGCACCTTCCCCCGTTACCACCCACATACGCCTCTCTCTGTCACTCAAATTATCAGGCATTCGCTATTTTGCGAGCACATGAATCTCGACCGCACTGACTGGTTCGCGCATGCGTATAACGATCCGTACGCATGCACAGTTTGGCAAACATTGCTCGGAGCGAACGAGCGGCCGCTTACGAGCGGCTCTGAATCAGGCCCTTTTTCTCTACTTACCGATAGTGCTTCAGATGTTTCCCTCACATCTACGGGCTCCTCTCCATTCTCTCGCTCTGAATCAGGCCCTCTGTCTTGTCTCTTTTCTCTTTCTAGCTCTTCTCTATCTTCTCTCTTGCTTTATTCTCTTGCTCTTTCCACTCTCTGTACTCTCCCTTTTTCTTTCATCTCTAAATTCTCCCTTTTCTCTCTCTTTCTCTGCCTCTCTCTTTTAGACATTATGGAAAGTACATGTTTATCACTCATGTGAAAGTAGAAGAGACCCTCTAATAACCTGGCTAACCTCTAGACTTCACAATTCACTGCTCTCTTTTGTTTAATTTCCGCACCGATAAATGAATAAGATCTCTCTTGAGCCACCATGTGTAATGCTATAGATCTTGACATGGCTATTTGTCACATTACAGCAGTGCATATCCCCCTCCTAAGACATAACCACAGATCAAGTCATTGCTGGTAAATAATATTACATCTATCAATGTTTATTTTTTAAATTATTCAGGAGCCTCAGAAATGTCACTCCAATGTGAAATGCTGAGGGAAGATGCTGTTTGCTGTGCTAATGCAGCAGACAAGCTTTGTGTGAAATGACTGTATCAGACACCACCATGTGGCAGAAGGAGATCACATAAGGAAAACAATATAGACAAGATGTTATTTCATTTAACTGTGTTTCAAAAATATTGTACATTTTTGTTTAATTATGCTGCAAAAAACAGATATGTTCAGTTAACAAATGTTTTTCTATACTGATTATAGTTTATTAATAATTGTATAAAGGTGCAGATTATCAGGAATCATATGTTCATATATTCTATTTGGGGCTCAGTGAACATAGATGCATTTGATAACACTATGTAAGAATGTTTTTGTCCTTGGGTAATAAGTGTTATTTCTTATTTGCTAATGTCTCAAAAGTACACAAAGTGGTATTTGTTCACCTGAAACTTTGTTTTTGGGACCAGTACATGTTATACTTTGAAATTTACCTATTTCAGATGAAAAAAGGGCGAATTTGCATTTTTTTACACAAAGGGCCTGATTCAGAGTTGAATGCTATTCCGATGTGTATGCAGTTGATCGATTATCGATGTTGTGCATGCATCACAACAGCATTGAGCACGCACTGCCAATAAATTGTGATTGGCATCTGCGATCACGCATGCAGAGAACAAAGCTCCAGCGTCTCAATTACAACATCCACTCTGAGTGACCATAGATTTACATGAGGTGTCGATGTTCTGAGGAACTGCGTACAATGCTGTGTATGTGTACGCAGTTGCGGACAGCTAAGAGGGCTCCGGTGGGTGTCTCAATACAAAATCTACCGTCTGCTGCATTAGCATATTTTAGCAAGTGCGATCCGTGAGAATAGCAGTTGCGTATGCATTACCATCCATCTCTGAATCAGGCACAAAGTGAGAAAAAAATCACCATATGTATGAAAATTAACATGACCACAAACAAAATTAGCAGTGAGTAACTTTTCAAGATTTACAATTATACAGTACATACTTTTCACAAATCAGCCCCCAGATGTAGTCCCCTATTATGTTCTCATTATACTTTCCTTGGTAGCAGTGTTCAAACTCCAGTATATCCTGGTGGAAGTGCTTCCCACGCTTCTCCGAGTATGCTCCCATGTTCTCCTTGAATTTCTCAAGATGAGCACAAAGAATATGGACTTTGAAGGACATAGGACCTCATTCAGAGTCGGTCGTTGCGGCTGCACGGTCGTACGCCACCGATGTTCGCTATACTGCGCATGCATAAAGTTCGCAATGTGCGTGCGCAAACTAGCCGCAATGATCAGAAATTTCTCTCTCCTTGAACACAGCCAGGTCGGTAGTTTGAGTGACAGATTGAGGCGTTTGTGGGTGGTAACAGGGGAAGGTGCTTGAAAACGGGGGAGTGGAGATCCGAACGCAGGCGTGCCTCATTATGCGAACAGCATTTTATGGGAGTGCATATGGATTATGGGAGTGCATAATTAACAAAGTAGCGTCATGGCACATGTGACATGGGAGGTTTTTACACTGACATGATCATAGAGCTTAAGAGAGGTTATGGTCAACCTTGAGCTCTACGACTAGTGCCGATGGTTCCCGATGGTCTCGATTAATCCTTATATGCCCGGAGATGATGTGCAATGCGTACGAGAAGGGGGCGTATTTTTTTGTCTTTCGACCGCTTCCTCCCCTTGGTCGGCCAACTACTGATCCGAACTTAGGGACGCAACTTGCGAGGGAATCATTTGAATATCCGGCCCCTTTTTCCGTACGACCGTGCGGCCGCTTCGACCAACTCTGAATGAAGTCCATAGTGCTCTCCATTGTGCCGAAGTTCTTCACCAAACTCTTTACCAACTCCACATAGTTTTTGACCTTGTAAATGCCCAGGAAGTCCGAACCACTGTAATAAATCTGGTCCAAGCAGCTTCCTCCTCCTGTGCGAGCATCTTTGGGAATTCCATGCACTAGAGGATCTTCTTAATCTGTGGCCCCTTCAAAAACACTGGCTTTGAACTATGCCTCAGACAGCTTAGGGAAGAAGTCTTGAAGGTACTTGAAGGCTACTGAATCCTTATCTAGAGCTCTAACAAATTGTTTCATAAGGCCCAACTTGATGTGTAGAGGAGGCATAAGCACTTTCCTGGAGTACACCAGTGGCTCTTACTCGATGTAATTCATCTCCACACAGAACTCAGTGCCTGATTCACTATGGATCACAACTGCAAATGCAATAGTGATTATGCACGGATATCAACTGCGATAGTATGCTAATCAATTGCAATCGCTAAGCCACTGCAGCACAACATAAGGACGCCAACTTTACCTTACACACATCCATAATGTTTAGCAAGACTGCAAAACCATCGGTACAATCGATTATAATCGCAGCCTCACGCACACTTGCACAAGCTCTGACCTTACTCAGGAGTTGCTAACTTCAGTGCACACTATGAGGCCTCAGGCTGCGAAGGGCATTGCAGTGGATAACTTATGCATGCCCATGCAATGGTGTTGAAAAGCACTGGTATACCTGCTTTTCACCGACCAACCCCCCAGTCACTTCTCACAAATGGCACTTCCTGTCAATCACTCTGTGATGGGTCTGAGTAGCCAATCACAATCCTGATTGCAGTGGCCAGTTCGGGCACACGCACCGTGATGCATGTGCATGTGCAGAATGCAACAATCAGCTGATTGCAACTGCTATCCTTGCTGCTGATGCGATCCCTTTGTCCACTGTGGCCAATGATGTCTGTTGTCCTGCGCCTAGGTGTCCCTGCTGTTCCAAAGGCAAAGAAAGCAGTGAAACTTGGTAGGGATGCGGCTGAATGCTCTGTCCTGTTGGCAGCTGTGATATACACCTCGGTGAGCTTACCATTCCCGAGCTTTGCAGAATTGGAATGCTCTGCACCACCCGCATTGCAACCACACTAAATTATCAGAAATTGCCTGGAAAATAAGATATTTTCTAAATATCTCTGACCAGGTCACAAAAGCATAGCTTTTGGGGAATAATTGCCATTTTCTATACACATGGGGCTTAGGCAATTAGGAAATAACACTTCAAACACAAGGACAAACAAAAAAAATAAACTTTGTTACACAGTGTAATGAGTATGGACACTACTTTGCTTCACATTTGCTCTGCTAGTCATCTAATTAAGAACACATATATGCATATTTTTAAACTACCAGTGTGCAAGCCATGCTCATAGAATTTATTTATATGTCAACAAACCCTAACTGTATCATCATGAGCTCACTAATGACGAAGGAAACCTAAAAACCTAACAACTGTAAACAAAATAATTATGGTCATAAAAGATCATTTATGGAGAAAATATGGACCTCAAGTGCAAAAGCCGTATCTTTTTCTTTTGTGAGAAATGCGCTTATTTTTCAAATTTGTGCACTTCTTTGCTGCTACAAACACATACTATTGCATCAAGAAAGCAACTACTGCAGAGGCCATTTTGATGGGCAAAACAGTCTGATTCCTTTGGGAAGCAAAAGCCACGTCATTTTTAAACATGATTTATTATTTTTATGTATTAACATTTATTTATCTATAGAGATGTGGGTGGACCCATGTGTTTTTTGTTTTTGTTTTACCAAAACCACCCTCAAGTGTTCTGGTTTGGGATCTAGATTACTGCAAAAAATTATAAAAACAGTTGAATCATGTAATTTGGGTCTATGTTTGTTCCTAAAGTATTATTAACCTCATAACTGTCCAGTCAATTTTGACCACCTCATAGCTCACAAAATTGTTTTCACTCATATTGGCCAAAGGCTGCAGCGAGCTGACTGGCTAAACTAAGCGACAGAGCAACAGCAGAAATACATGGCAGTTTAAAGAGAATAGACAGTAGCACATCTAGGAAACATAGTGGCACTGCAGTGGCAGACAAAATGGTAGTTTAATATAAATGATACGATGCTATAGATTGTTTTCATTAATCAAAAACTAGATTAGAAGCCCAAGGCCAGCACAGGTAAATGGAGGTGGAGTACTATTTAATGGCAGCTAGGTAAAGCATTGATTGATTGATTGATTGATTGATTACTTATATTGATTCACTATCTGCAAATGCATTTGAGCACTAAAAATTTGCCATTTGCAGGCATTCTGTTTAATAAAGATTTATTTCAAGGAAATATTTTACCAGTAGGAATAATAAACAAAATAATCTATTCTCTTGTTTTTTTTTATCAATTTCATGTATCAAAATGGCTGCTAAATTTTATAGCAAAGAAAAAAATGTTATCAAAATGAATCTTAATTGGACCACCTTAATTAACCAACTTTATTAGATGTTGAAGGCCTATGTCTGGCAGCAGCTGCAGTACTTTGTTGCTGCTCCTGATCTTCCTTCGACGAATCTGTGTTTTATTTTCAACACTAGGAAAGCAGTAAAGCTACTGATTTTTCAACTTATCTGCCACCGACCAAGTGAACATACATTTACCATGCAGTTTTATTAAACAAATGGAGATTTATTTTTGACACCAGCCAAGAATTTTTTTTTTTTACATTTGAGGATTGTTTTGGGGTGCAGTTGATAGTGAGGCGACCTCCACACACCGTTGCATACACTGGAAGAAAAACACACTATGCACATTTTTTTTGCACTAATGTCTTTATTTTTTATACAAGAACAACATTGACAATTGTTTTCATTAGGAATGTGCGCCAGACCATTTTTGCCAGATTTGGATTTGGCTCTGATTCATCGTCTGCTTTGGATTTGGATTTGCTAAACCATTGTGACTGGTTTTGAATTTGGATTTTTTTTAAAAATTGACAATAAAAGCTAAAATCACATACCGTATATACTCGAGTATAAGTCGAGTTTTTCAGCACATTTTTTGTGCTGAAAAAGCCCCCCCTCGGTTTATACTCGAGTGACCAGGACCGGTTCTCCTGTTACGCAGCTAAGTAGGGCGCCACATATTGGAGGGCGCCTCACTCAGCTGTGTACCATGTGGGGCGCGGTGCAGACTGTGTCTCTGTGAAACAACTGCACCGTGTGTGTAGCGCTGACCGGACAGAGTTCGGTCAGCACTACACAGTGCTAAACACACAGCCGCCGCTGCCGGCAGCTGTGTGTTTGTTGTTATTTAGCAGCCGATGAGAGTCTGTCAGACTCTCATCGGCTGCTGCTGCTCCCACTGCGGGAGCCATCTTCCGGATCCCGCAGTGGGTAATGGTAGAGACATCATGACATCCATGATGTCATGACATCTCTCCCATAATGCAAAGAGTGGACGGAGGAGCCGGTAGCAGCGTCGGGACCAGGAGCGGGGTTTGGGGTAAGTGTTTTTTTTTTATTATGTCTCTCTCTACTGGGGGGGGCTACTACTGGGGGCAGTACCAGGGGGGATATTACTACTGGCGGCAGTACCAGGGGCATATTACTACTGGGGGCACTATTAGGGGGGAATAACTACTGGGGCACTACCAGGGGGGGATTACTACTGGGGGCACTACCAGGGGGAGATATTACTACTGGGGGCACTACCAGGGGGGATTACTACTGAGGGCACTACCAGGGGGGGTTACTACTGGGGGCACTACCAGGGGGGATATTACTACTGGGGGCAATACCAGGGGGGGATTACTACTGGAGGCACTACCAGGGGGGGATATTACTACTGGGGGCACTACCATGAGGCAATATTACTACTGAGGCACTACCAGGGGGGGATTACTACTCGGGGCACTACCAAGGGGGTTATTACAACTGGGGGCACTACCAGGGGGGGATATTACTACTGGGGGCACTACCATGGGGGATGATTACTACCAGTAGATGCTGCATTTCCCACCCTAGGCTTATACTCGAGTCAATATGTTTTCCCAGTTTTTTGTGGTAAAATTAGGTAACTCGGCTTATATTCGGGTCGACATACTCGAGTATATACGGTAATTTGGTCTTTTTTTGTTCCTAGAATATTATTAACCTCAATATCATTCATTTCCATTCATTTACAGTCAATTTAGACCACCTCACAGCTAGGGGTGTGCACCGGCCACTTTTCGTGTTTTGTGTTTTGGTTTTGGATCTGGATCTTTCTTCGTGTTTTGGATCTGGATTGGTTTTGCCAAAACCACCCTTCCGTGTTTTGGGTTCTGGGTTTTGTGTTTTGGATCTGTATTTTTTTTTAAAAAAGCATAAAAACAGCTAAAATCACAGAATTTGTAGGTTTTTCTGCTCCTATGCTATTATTAACCTCAATAACCTTAATTTCCACTCATTTCCAGTCTATTCTGAACACCTCACACCTCACAATAGTGTTTTTATGTCCAAAAGGTTGCACCGAGGTAGCTGGATGACTATGCTAAGCGACACGAGTGGGCGGCACAAACACGTGACCCATCTAGGCGTGAAACTGCAGTGGCAGACAGGATGGCAGTTTGAAAAACTAGGCCCCAAACTGTACATAATGCAAAGAAAAAAAAGAGGTGCAAGATGGAATTGTCCTTGGGCCCTCCCACCCACCCTTATGTTGTATAAACAGGACATGCACACTTTAACAAACCAATCATTTCAGCGCCAGGGTCTGCCACACAACTGTGGCTGAAATGATTGGTTCGTTTGGGCCCCCACAAAACAAGCTGGCAATTAATGTGTCCCTGCACAAACTGGCTCTATGGAGGCAAGATGTCATCCTCATCCTCCTCATCCACCGATTCCTCACCCTCTTCAGTGTGTACATCCTCATCCTCACAAAGTATTAACTCGTCCCCACTTGAATCCACCACCACAGGTCCCTCTGTACCTTCTGGAGGCTGGTCTCCCTGGAAGAGCTGATAATTCATTTTGATGAACATCATCTTCTCCACATTCTGTGGAAGCAACCTCCTACGCCTTTCGCTGACAAGGTTCCCGGCTGCACTAAACACTCTTTCGGAGTACACACTGGAGGGGGGGCAACTCAGGTAAAATAGAGCCAGTTTGTACAGGGGCCTCCAAATTGCCTCTTTTTCCTGCCAGTACAGGTATGGACTGTCTGCCATGCCTACTTGGATGCTGTCACCGATGTAATCCTCCACCATTCTGTCAATGGTGACAGTATCATATGCAGTGACAGTAGACATGTCAGAAATTGTTGCCAGGTCCTTCAGTCCGGACCAGATGTCCAAACTTGGTCCTGCCTGCCCTGCATCACCGCCAGCGGGTTGCTTAGGATACCTAAGTTTTTTCCTGGCAGCCCCAGTTGCAGGAGAAAATGAAGAAGGAGCCGTTGACGTGTCACGTTCCGCTTCAGCTGACAGTGTGTTCACCAGCAGGTCTTTGCACCTCTGCAGGCTTGTGTCGGCCGGAAAGAGAGACACCACATAGGCTTTAAACCTAGGATCGAGCACGGTGGCCAAAAAGTAGTGGTCTGATTTCAACAGATTGACCACCCTGGAATCCTGGCAAAGCGAATGAAGGGCTTCATCCACAAGTCCCACATGCCGAGCGGAATCGCTCCGTCTTAGCTCCTCCTTCACTTTCTCCAGCTGCTTCTGCAAAAGCCTGATGAGGGGAATGACCTGACTCAAGCTGGCAGTGTCTGAACTAACTTCACGTGTGGCAAGTTCGAAGGGCTGGAGAACCTTGCACAACACGGAAATCATTCTCCACTGCGCTTGAGTCAGGTGCATACCCCCTCCTTTGCCTATGTCATAGGTGGATGTATAGGCTTGTATGGCCTTTTGCTGCTCCTCCATCCTCTGAAGCATATAGAGGGTTGAGTTCCACCGCGTCACAACCTCTTGCTTCAGGTGATGGCGGGGCAGGTTCAAGAGTGTTTGCTGGCGCTCCAGTCTTCGGCACGCAGTCGCTGAATGGCGAAAGTGGCCAGAAATTTTTCGGGCCACCCAAAGCGTCTCCTGCACGCCCCTGTCGCTTTTCAGAAAATTCTGCACCACCAAGTTTATTGTGTGAGCAAAACATGGGACGTGCTGGAATTTGCCCAGATGTAATGCCCGCACAATATTGGTGGCGTTGTCAGATATCACAAATCCCCAGGAGAGTCTAAGTGGGGTAAGCCACTGGGCGATGATTTCCCTCAGTTTCTCTAAGAGGTTGTCGGCGGTGTGCCTCTTACTGAAACCGATGATACACAGCGTAGCCTGCCTTGTAACGAGCTGGCATTTCTGAGATGCTGCTACTGGTGACGCTGCTGCTGTTGCTGCGTAAGGTGATACATCTACCCAGTGGGCTGTCACAGTCATATAGTCCTTAGTCTGCCCTGTTCCACTTGTCCACATGTCCGTGGTTAAGTGGACATTGTGTACAATGGCATTTTTCAGGACACTGAGGACACTTTTTCTGACGTTTCTGTACAGTCTCGGTATCGCCTGCCTAGTGAAGTGGAATCTAGACGGGATTTGGAACCGGGGACACACTACCTCCATCAATTGTCTAAATCCCACTGCACTAATGGCGGATACCGGACGCACGTCTAACACCAACATAGCAGTCAAGGCCTCAGTTATACGTTTTGCTTCAGGATGACTGCTGTCGTACTTCATCCTCCTCGCTAAGGACTGTTGGAGGGTCAATTGTTTAGTAAAGTAGTGGTGTTCCTACTTCCTCTCTGGGATGATGAACGACTCCCAGCAGCAGCAACAGCAGCAGCGGCAGCAGTAGGCGTAGCAATGCAGGATCCTCCAGAGGAATCCCGGATAGGAGAGTCAGTCATGCCAGTGACATGGCCTGCAGGACTACTTCCGATCCTGACTAAGGAGGAAATTGACGAGGAGGGAGTTGACGGTGTGGTTTGCAGGCGCTTGGATACAACAGGACAACGGGATTTAGGTGTCCCTGGACTGCTTACGGTCTTAGCCAAAGTTTCTGAACTTGACAGTAACTTTTTATGAACGCGCTGCAGGTGCCGTATAAGGGAGGATGTTCCTAAGTGGTTGACGTCCCTACCCCTACTTATTTCACCTTTACATATGGTACATATGGCAAGACAGTTGTTGTCCGGATTTGGATAGAAATATTGCCAGACCAAAGAGGTGGAATGTTTGGTCTTCTGCCCAGGCATGACCGTGATGGGCTTTTTCATCCCACGGACAACAACTGTCTCCCCCGGAGCCTGATTTAAACAAACCACATCACCATCAGAATCCTCCTCGACAACTTCCTCCTCAGCGCCAGCTACACCAGTATCCTCATCCTGTTGTACTTCAACAGTGACATCTTCAATTTGCATATCAGCAAGTGGACTGTGGGTGCTCCTTTCAGCACTTGCAGGGGGCGTGCAAATGGTGGAAAGAGCCACCTCTTCCCGTCCAGTGCTGGGAAGGTCAGGCATCGCAACCACCACCACACTTGGACTCTCCTTGGGGATTTGTGATATCTTCTTAGAAAGCACAGTTCTTCGCTGTGCTTTTGCCAGCTTAACTCTTTTGATTTTTTTAGTGGGAGGAGGGCTTCCATCGTCATGTGAAACTGAACCACTAGTCATGAACATACTAGGGATCGACCTTAGCCGTTCCTTGCCACTCCGTGTCGTAAATGGCATATTGGCAAGTTTACGTTTCTCTTCAGCTGATTTAAATGTCTTTTTCAAGGTCATTTTCCTGAACTTTGCCATTTGGGATTGTATGTGCCCTCTACTATGACATTGGGCATCGGCCTTGGCAGACGACGTTGATGGCATGTTATCGTCTATGTCATGACTAGTGGCAGCAGCTTCAGCACTAGGAGGAAGTGGTTCTTGATCTTTCTCTATTTTATTTTTATCGGAGAAAGTTTGGTCCTCCATTTATGTTATATCGGTTTGATATATACGTGCGGCTAAACACAGAAAATAATTTTTTTTTTGGTTTGGACTGGAGTGTACTTTGTGGGTTACAGCACCCTTTAACGGTCAAGCCAGCCGGCCCTTTACTTATGACACAGGCGCACGCTTGGCACTACTTTGTTGATGCACGTGCGGCTACTGCGCACACAATTCACAAACACAGAAAATAATTTTTTTTTGGTTTGGACTGGAGTGTACTTTCGGGGGTTACAGCACCCTTTAACGGTCAAGCCAGCCGGCCCTTTACTTATGACACAGGCGCACGCTTGGCACTACTTTGTTGATGCACGTGCGGCTACTGCGCACACAATTCACAAACACAGAAAATAATTTTTTTTTGCTTTGGACTGGAGTGTACTTTCGGGGGTTACAGCACCCTTAACGGTCAAGCCAGCCGGCCCTTTACTTATGACACAGGCGCACGCTTGGCACTACTTTGTTGATGCACGTGCGGCTACTGCGCACACAATTCACAAACACAGAAAATAATTTTTTTTTTGGTTTGGACTGGAGTGTACTTTAGGGGATACAGCACCCTTTAACGGTCAAGCCAGCCGGCCCTTTACTTATGACACAGGCGCACGCTTGGCACTACTTTGTTGATGCACGTGCGGCTACTGCGCACACAATTCACAAACACAGAAAATATTTTTTTTTTTGGTTTGGACTGGAGTGTACTTTCGGGGGTTACAGCACCCTTAACGGTCAAGCCAGCCGGCCCTTTACTTATGACACAGGTGCACGCTTGGCACTACTTTGTTGATGCACGTGCGGCTACTGCGCACACAATTCACAAACACAGAAAATAATTTTTTTTTGGTTTGGACTGGAGTGTACTTTCGGGGGTTACAGCACCCTTTAACGGTCAAGCCAGCCGGCCCTTTACTTATGACACAGGTGCACGCTTGGCACTACTTTGTTGATGCACGTGCGGCTACTGCGCACACAATTCACAAACACAGAAAATAATTTTTTTTTTGGTTTGGACTGGAGTGTACTTTGGGGGTTACAGCACCCTTTAACGGTCAAGCCAGCCGGCCCTTTACTTATGACACAGGCGCACGCTTGGCACTACTTTGTTGATGCACGTGCTGCTACTGCGCACACAATTCACAAACACAGAAAATTATTTTTTTTTGGTTTGGACTGGAGTGTACTTTCGGGGGTTACAGCACCCTTTAACGGTCAAGCCAGCTGGCCCTTTACTTATGACACAGGCGCACGCTTGGCACTACTTTGTTGATGCACGTGCGGCTACTGCGCACACAATTCACAAACACAGAAAATAATTTTTTTTTTGGTTTGGACTGGAGTGTACTTTCGGGGGTTACAGCACCCTTAACGGTCAAGCCAGCCGGCCCTTTACTTATGACACAGGTGCACGCTTGGCACTACTTTGTTGATGCACGTGCGGCTACTGCGCACACAATTCACAAACACAGAAAATAATTTTTTTTTGGTTTGGACTGGAGTGTACTTTCGGGGGTTACAGCACCCTTTAACGGTCAAGCCAGCCGGCCCTTTACTTATGACACAGGCGCACGCTTGGCACTACTTTGTTGATGCACGTGCGGCTACTGCGCACACAATTCACAAACACAGAAAATAATTTTTTTTTTGGTTTGGACTGGAGTGTACTTTGGGGGTTACAGCACCCTTTAACGGTCAAGCCAGCCGGCCCTTTACTTATGACACAGGCGCACGCTTGGCACTACTTTGTTGATGCACGTGCGGCTACTGCGCACACAATTCACAAACACAGAAAATAATTTTTTTTTTGGTTTGGACTGGAGTGTACTTTTGGGGGTTACAGCACCCTTAACGGTCAAGCCAGCCGGCCCTTTACTTATGACACAGGTGCACGCTTGGCACTACTTTGTTGATGCACGTGCGGCTACTGCGCACACAATTCACAAACACAGAAAATAATTTTTTTTTTGGTTTGGACTGGAGTGTACTTTCGGGGGTTACCGCACCCTTAACGGTCAAGCCAGCCGGCCCTTTACTTATGACACAGGCGCACGCTTGGCACTACTTTGTTGATGCACGTGCGGCTACTGCGCACACAATTCACAAACACAGAAAATAATTTTTTTTTTGGTTTGGACTGGAGTGTACTTTCGGGGGTTACAGCACCCTTAACGGTCAAGCCAGCCGGCCCTTTACTTATGACACAGGCGCACGCTTGGCACTACTTTGTTGATGCACGTGCGGCTACTGCGCACACAATTCACAAACACAGAAAATAATTTTTTTTTGGTTTGGACTGGAGTGTACTTTCGGGGGTTACAGCACCCTTTAACGGTCAAGCCAGCCGGCCCTTTACTTATGACACAGGCGCACGCTTGGCACTACTTTGTTGATGCACGTGCGGCTACTGCGCACACAATTCACAAACACAGAAAATATATTATTTTTTTAGCACTTGGGGGGAGCACCCCTGATGGACAGAGCACCCCCTGGACAACACTACAGCACTCCTTTAGGACTGGGACACTGCACAGGACTTTGGAGTGGACACAGCCCCTATGGAGAACTGACTGCACAACACAGTCCAGCCAGCCCCTATGGACTTTGAAGTAGTGGACACAGCCCCTATTAACAACAGCAGCACAGCACAACACAGCCAGCCCCTATGGACTTTGAAGTAGTGGACAACAGCAGCACTACACTACACTACACTACACTACACAGCCCTAACTCCCACCCTCCCTCTTCACTGTCCACAGCCGAGTGAGAAAATGGCGCCGGCGCGGGTACCTTATATAGGATCCAAAACCCGCGAGACTCGGAAGGCAGGATGACGACGTTTTGCCTCGATTTCAGATCCGAGTCAGGCGGGAAAAGTCGAGCCTGACTCGGATCGGACTCGGATCGGGGGGGCTCGGGGGGGTTCGGATTTCAGAAATCCGAACCCGCTCACCCCTACTCACAGCTCACAATATTGTTTTCACCATTATTGGCCAAAGAATGCAGTGAGCTGGCTGGTTACTAAGCATCAGAGCAGCAGCACAGACACCGCAGTTTAAAGCACATCTATGAAACATTGCCAGACAGTAGTGGCAGAATGATAGGTAGTGCAAGATGGAATTGTCCTTGGGCCCTCCCACTCACCCTTATGTTGGATATTAAAAAGAACATGAGCCAAGCATTTCAGCTACAGGGACTGCCACTTTTGTGGCTGAAGTGCTTGGTTTGTTTGGGCCCCCACAAAACAAACTACCTTTTGGCTTAAGGCAACATCTCTACAGTGCCACCATCATTGCCATCTTCAACCTCATCAGTGTGTATATCATCCTCACACAATATTATTTCATCTCGTGGGAATCCACCATAACAGAAGTCTCTGTACTATGATGTAATTGCCTGGAAAGGTCTTCCATGTGGAATTTCCAGTTTATTTTGATGAACATCATCTTTTTTACAATTTTAGGAAGTAGCCTCCTATGCTGTTTGCTCACAAGGTTCCCGGCTGTGCTGAAAACTCTCTGAGTACACACTGGAGGGTGGGCAGCTTAAGTAATGCAAAGCCAGTTTATAAAAAGGCCTCCAAATTGCCTTTTTTTCCTTTCAGTACTCAAAAATACTCTGTGACATGTCTATTTATATGGTGTCATGAAAATAATCCTCCACCATTCTTTGGATGGTGATCATAACAGATGGAGTTAGGGTAGAGGTGTCACTAATGTTGGGCAATTCTTTTAGACCCAACCAGATGTCAAAATGTTGGGTTGACTTATCTGCATCACCACTAGGTTTTTTGGCAAAGTTGATTTTTTTTCTGGCTGCTGCTGAAGAAACTGAACGAGGAGCCATCATAGTGCCATGTGTCACTTGAGCTGCCAAGTTGCTCACCAGAAGCTCTTTGCATCTTTTAAGATCTGGGTCAGTTTGAAAGAAAGACACAGCATACAACTTAAACCTAGGATCAAGCATGGTTGCTAAAATGTAGTGATATGAATTCAAGATTTTGGCCACCCGTGGATACTGGCAAAGTGAATAAAGGACTTGACCTACAAGTCCAGCATACTTTGCGGATTTGCTTTGTTTAATCTCCTCCTTCAATTTCTCCATCTTATTTTCCAAAAGGCTAATTAGGGAATCACCTTACTCAAGCTAGCGGTGTCAGCACTCACTTCACATGTAGCTACTTAAAATGGTTTGAGCACCTTGCACAAGACAGAAAGTTCTCACAATTGTGATGGGCTAAGGTAAATTCCCCCTCCTCTACCAATGTCATGGCTTGTTGTATAGTTATGGATGGGTTTTTGCTGTTCCTCCATCCGCTGAAGTATATAAAGGGTGGAGTTTCACCTTGTTACCACCTCTTGTTTCAGTTGATGGCAGGGCAAATGAAACTGTTCTCGCAGGTGCTGCAATCTCCTGCATGCTGTTGCTGAATGCCGAAAAAGTCCCAACATTTTTTGAGCCACAGAGCATCTCCTGCATGCCCCTGTCATTTTAAAAAAAACTTGCAGCACTAAGTTGATTGTGTAAGCAAAACAGGGGATGTGTTGAAATTCACCCAGCTGTAATGCTTTCACAATATTTGTGGTGTTATCAGAAATCACAAATCCTAAGGGGTAAGCCATGTTTCTATGACATCTCTTAGAGGTTGTCAGTGGTGTGCCTCTTATTGAATCCGGTGATACACAGAGTAGACTGCCTCTGAATGAGCTGGCGTTGTTTGTTAGATACTGCTGCTGCTGAAGGTGATTCACCCACCCAGTGGGCTGTCAAAGTCATGTAATCTTTAGTTTGCCCACTACCACTTGTCCACATATCTGTGGTTAAGTGGACAGTGGGTACAATGGCATTGTGTAGGCCAATAATTAGGGTTTTTTTACGTCCTGGTACAGCCGAGAAATGGCTTTTTGGGTAAAATGAAACCAAGATGGAATTTGGTACCAGGGACACAGGACCTCAATTAACTGTGTAAAACCCACTGCATTAATTGTGGATATTGGATGCAGATCTAATACTAGCAAATCCATCATGGCGTTACTGATCCGCTATGCAACTGGGTGAGAGCGGTCATGCTTGCTTCCCCTTGCAAAGGATTGTTTATCAGTCAATTGTTTTGTTAAACTACTACTAGTAGTCTTCTTGGTCCACTTCTGGGATGAAGATCCACCCACAGCAGCAGCAGCAGGCCTAGCGCTCAATGATTCTTCTGACCTGGAAAAGTGATAAGTCACCTAGCAAATTGGATGCCGGACTACCTCTGATCATTACTGAGGATATTGAGGATGAAGGTGTTGGCAGTGGAGATTGCAGATGCTAGGATCTAGTAGAGAAAAGGGAGCTAGCTGATGCTGGACTGCTTGTTGTTATTTTTTTAGCAACAGTTTCTTATGTTATAAAATACTTGTCATGAGCTTGCTGCAGATGAAATAATAGTGTGGAGGTTCCTAGATGCCTAATGTCCCTACCTCTACTTACTGTGGTTCTACAATGGCTACAGATGGCTTGACAAATGTTGTCAGGATTTGGGTAAAAATAATTCCACTCATAAGAGGTGGATTTGTTGGTCATTTGCCCTGGCATGACAATGGCCTTCTTCTTATCATGGACAAGAGCTGCATTCACTGGTGCTTGACTTACACCAATAAAATGCTCATCCTCAGTATCCTCATTAGTGCCAGCGTCAGCTACATAAATATCCCCCTCATCCTCTTACAATTCCTTGTTGGTATCCTCAATTTCTATGTCATCAGCAATACTTATGCTGCTCATCCCCACAAACACATAGGGCACAGAAATTGTGTAAGGCGGCTTCTCTGAAAGGTCAGGTTCACACATAGCACTCGTGGACACACTTAGATTTCTGACATTTGTGTTTCTGAACGCACAATTTATTTTTCTATAGTCGGAGTGAAAAGGTCTTTCATTGTAATGAAAGGTATTAGATGCCTCACTGACAGTTGCAGAACCACCACTCAGAAATAAAGGCCAAGGCCTGAGCCTTTCCTTGCCACTGTGTGTGGTGAATTGTATGTTGCCAATTTTCTGTTTTTCTACACTAACCTTTAGAGGTTTTTTGTCTTAACCCCTGTAAAATCTAAATTTTTTTATTTCAGATACCCTAATTTTTTAAAGCCTCTATGCCCTTGAGCATCGGCTTTAGATGATAGTGAAGGACTTGTATCATCATCATGAATGGTTCCAGCAGCTGCAGTGCTAGCATTTGCTTGCTGCTTCTGCTCTCCACTCGGTTGATTGTTGTAATCCATATTGATCAAAACATTCAAGTTGTACAAAAACTATTAAGTTACTAATATTATGTATTTACTAATCATCACTCACTGCAGAGTCACAGTACTTGTGTGTTAAGGACACACAGAGGGCTAAGGCCCAAGGAGTCACAGTGCTTTATACACAGAGGGCTAAGGCCCAATGATTCACAGTGCTTGTATATACCGGGTCTAAGGCCCAAGAAGTTATGGTGCTTGTATACACAGAGAGCTAAGGCCCAAGGAGTCACAGTGCTTGTATACATAGAGGGCTAAGGCCCAAGGAGATATGGTGTTTGTATACACAGAGGGCTAAGGCCCAAGGAGTTATGGTGCTTGTATACACAGAGGGCTAAGACCCAAGAAGTCACAGTGCTTGTATACACAGAGGGCTATGGCCCATGATGTCACAGTGCTTGTATACACAGAGGGCTATGGCCCAAGGAGTCATGTTGCTTGTATACACAAAGGGCTATGGCCCAATAAATCATAGCTAGTATACAGTAAACAGTGGGAAACAGCACAAAAAATAGTTTTTTTTTAAACTTGTATTAATTTTTTTTACTTTTTTAAAAGTAAAATATTATTTTACTTTTTTTCACACTTGAGCAGATGGGCTTGATTACAGCACAGCATACATTAGCATGCCTTGTACAAACAGCCACAGTCTGGACTCAAACACTTTAAGAAAAATAGCGCAGCATACATTAGAGTGCTGTGCAGTGTGCCCCCCTATACACAGTCACTTAACAGCACAGCCACTTGTGAGTCTGGATTCTGGAGTCGGACACAGTGCAGCATATATCTGCATACAGTGTGCCCCCTATACACAGTCACTTAACAGCACAGCCACCTATTGTGAGTCTGGAGTCTGGACAAGGCTACTACAGCCACTTTACTTAGTAGAGTAGCACAACATACATCAGCGTACAGTGTGCACCCTACAGTCACTTAACAGTACAGCCACTAGTCTGGAGTCTGGACACAACCACCTAATTGCAGAGCAGTGTGCTGCATGCATGCTGAGTAACAAATGGCACTGAGTTCCAGTCATGGCACCTTATATAGAACCAAGTCTTGTGAGAATTCAAAGTCGGGAAGATGACTTTCGGCCTTGAAGTGGTATCCGAGTCAGACGGAAACATCTGAGCCGCGGCTCAGGTGCACTCTGATCCCCTATGTTTGGACTGGTTTGGATTCTACAGAATCCAAACCACTCATCCCTAATTTTCATGCACTTGGAGGAACAGGTCTTTATGAGAACTGTTTTGGGTTGCTAATGATGGGGGGACACCAATGCACACAAAACAGTAATATACGCTGCATCACTCGTCTGAACACAAACTTCTTCAAATACACAATATAATGTGTAAATTCAATTAGAAATGACTGCAGGATTTTTGTTTTAGACAACATGAAATTAATATTTTTTTGCAGGTTTTTTACATATAACTATGAATAAATCTAAAAAAAGAGGTCTTCTTTGGGTGCCGCACCCTCAGGCACAGTAGAGGATTTTCTGGAAAGATAAACAATCTATGTATATATACAGTATATATAAAATCAAAAGTCCTGACTGACTTACTCACTGACTCATCAATGCCCAGCTCAAACCCCTGGACCTAAAAATATGAAAATTGGATAGTATATTCCTTCCATGATGTAGGTGCCCACTAAGAAGGGATTTTTCAAAAATTGACTCCTAAGGGGGTGAAAAGGGGTAAAATGTTTCCTCCCCCTGTGCAGTGTTCTGCCTGATGGTTTCATTGTAGCTGCAACACAGTTCAGAATCAAACACCAACTGTCACTCCAAGTGCTGCCAAGTGTTATTACAGAGGTGAGAGAGGAAAATGTGCTACACCAGCAGTGAGAGGTAGTGGAATGTGTTAATACACAGATGATGGAGGGTAATGTGTTACTACAGAGGTGAGGGAAGGGAATATGTTACTACACAGGTATGGGAGGTGAATGCGTTACTACACAGGTGAGAGATAGCAATGTCAAATGTGTTACTACGGGGCAAGGGATGGGAATGTGTTACTACAAAGATGAGTGGGGGTAATGTGTTACTACAGAGGTGAGGAAGAAGAATGTTTTACTCCAGAGGTGAGGGAGGAGAATAAGTTATTACAGATGTGAGTTAAGGTAATGTGTTACTACAGGTGTGAGGGAGGGGTAATGTGTTACTACAGGTGTGTGTATTTCTACACAGGTGAGTCAAGGGAATGTTGAATGTGGTACAACACAGGCTAGCAAGGATAATGTGTTAATACAGAGATGAGGGAGTGGAATGTGTTAGTGCACAGGTGAGGGAGGATAATGTCTTACTATAGCAGTGATACATTACTATAGAGGTGAAGGATTAATGTGTTACTGGAGTGGTGAGATAGAAATGGAAACAGTAAATCTCTAAGGTCTACTCAGGTGAAACCGAGTATATCAGCTGGTATACATATATAGAGTCAGGTGCATAAATATTGGGACATTTACAGAATTTTCATATTTTGGCCTCTATTCACAACCACAATGGCTTTGAAATTAAACAAACAAGATGTGCTTTAACTGCAGACTTTCAGATTTAATTTGAGAGTAATTACATCCAAATCAGGTGAACAGTGTAGGAATTACAATGGTTTCAATATGTGCCTCCCAATTTTTAAGGGGCCAAAAGTAATGGGACTATCAACTCAAAAGCTATTTCATGGACAGGTGTGGGCTATTCCCTCATTATTTCATTATCAATTAAGCAGGTAAAAGGTCTGGAGTTGATTCTAGGTGTGACATTTGCATTTGGAATCAGTTGCTGTCGACTCTCAATATGAGATCCAAAGAGCTGTCACTATCAGTGAAGCAAGCCATCATTAGGCTGAAAAATCAAAACAAACCCATCAGAGAGATAGCAAAAACATTAGGTGTGGCCATATCAACTGTTTGGAACATTCTTAAAAAGAAAGAACGCACCGGAGAGCTCAGCAACACCAAAAGACCCGGAAGACCACGGAAAACAACTTGGTGGATGACAGAAGAATTATTTCCCTGGTAAAGAAAAACCCCTTCACAACAGTTGGCCAAATCAAGAACACTCTCCAGGAGGTAGGTGTATATGTGTCAAAGTCAACAATCAAGAGAAGACTTCACAAGAGTGAATATAGAGGGTTCACCACAAGATGTAAACCATTGGTGAGCCACAAAAACAGGAAGACCAGATTAGAGTTTGCCAAACAACATCTAAAAAAGCCATTACAGTTCTGGAACAACATCCTATGGACAGATGAGACAAAGATCAACTTGTACCAGAGTGATGGGAAGAGAAGAGTATGGAGAAGGAAAGGAACTGCTCATGATCCAAAACATACCACCTCATCAGTGAAGCATGGTGGTGGTAGTGTCATGGTGTGGGCATGTATGGCTGCAAATAGAACTAGTTCCCTTGTATTTATTGATGATGTGACTGCTGACAAAAGCAGCAGAATAAATTCTGAAGTGTTTCGGGCAATATTATATGCTCATATTCAGTCAAATGCTTCAGAACTCATTGGACAGTGCTTCACAGTGCAGATGGACAATGACCCGAAGCATACTGCAAAAGCAACCAAAGAGTTTTTTAAGGCTAAAAAGTGGAATGTTATGCAATGGCCAAGTCAATCCCCTGACCTGAATCCAATTGAGCATGCATTTCACTTGATGAAGACAAAACTGGAGGGAAAATGCCCCAAGAACAAGCAAGAACTGAAGACATTTGCCTGGCAGAGCATCACCAGGGATGAAACCCAGCGTCTGGTGATGTCTATGCGTTCCAGACTTCAGGCTGTAATTGCCTGCAAAGGATTTGCAACAAAGTATTAAAATGTGAAAGTTAGATTTAGGATTGTTTAGTTTGTCCCATTACTTTTGACCCCTTAAAAGTGGGAGGCACATATAGAAACCGTTGTAATTCCTACACCATTCACCTGATTTGGATGTAATTACTCTCAAATTAAATCTGAAAGTCTGCAGTTAAAGCAGATCTTGTTTGTTTCATTTCAGAGCCATTGTGGTGGTGAATAGAGGCCAAAATATGAAAATTCTGTCAATGTCCCAATATTTATGCACCTTACTGTATATATATATATATATATATATATATATATATATATACTAGCTGGAGTACCCAGCATTGCCCAGGATTTTAAGAATGTTTGTTTACACATCATCCTCCAACAAACCTGTCCTTAGGCAGGCCTCACGAAAAGTGTGACAAACTTCCCCATCAACAGTCCTAAGGTCTTCGAGGGAAGTAGGACCTGTAACGGTGTATAGCAAACTTCAGAGATAGAAGCATTCAAAATTTGTTGGATATACAGTGTAAACACGGCCAAGAGCTTCTGTTGCTCTGATACCAGGAGGACCATCTACAGCGACTCCCTGTTTTCTGCGCATGTGCAATATTTTGGCAGCTCACAGTACAGCAGGGTCCTTGCAAAGTCATCATTTGACACAGTTTGAAAAAAGAAGTCAATGTTGTTGCATAATTTGGTATAGTCAGACAGAAGAGAATGCTGGGAAAGCCTGCTAAAGCTCTTTTCGATAATAAACATTAAGATTATGACAAAAAATGACAACACAAAAACTCGCTCCAAGGCCCTACTCATATGTCGTGAGGCCCCACAATGAGCGTATAGCAAAAATTATGTTTTTTAATTAATAAAAATTAACAGGAATTAATTTAAATTTCAAATTTTTTTAGTTGCCTCGGGAATGTTTTAATACGCTCGTATGTAAAATTTCACAATCTTGGCTTGTAAACTGTAGATTTGCATAGAAAGAGAGAAGGACAGAAATAGTATAAATAGTATAGATAAGAAATTTCTTAAATATCACCACTGGAGGCAGCAGACAGAAGTACTGAGTGCAAGCCCCACAATGAGCATCCAGCAAAAATTGTGTTTTTTAATTATTTAAAAATTAACAGTAATTAATTTCGATTTCACGTTTTTTGAGTTGCATCGGCCGTGTTTTAATACACTTGTATGTAAAATTTCACGATCTTGGCTTGTAAACTGTGGATTTGTATAGAAAGACAGAAGGATACATTTTTGCTTTTATATAGTAGATATATACAGTATATATATATATACAGTATGTATATATAATATATAATATATTATAATGTATATAATATATATATACATATATACTATAATAGTATTCTGCAGTGATAGATTTCCAAGGGGAGAAAAAAGGTGCAGGTTCACTTTAACAAAAAAAAATAATCAACAACACCACAAACAGACAGTGACTTGTTTCCACTACAGTGTGTGAGTGTGCAGTCAGTGTGCGTGATAAATTAAACAAACACACTGACAATAAAGATGCTTGAGTCACCCTGTCCCTTTCCACTAGGCCCTTACTCCAGCAACTACTTAAAAAAGCCTGCACCCCTGGGAATGTCATTTAAAAATAAACTATGTCTACAAAAAATTTTTTTAAAAATAGGGACACTCCCAAAAAATGACTTAAAAATTTGGGGTGAAAAAAAAAAGTGGAAACAGTGTTTAAAAATAGGGAAATAGGGTCAGGGGTGTTCTGCAAATATGCGGCAGGTGTTTTCTAGAATAGGCTATTAGCGGCAGGTGCATTTTTGCAGAATTTTTAAAATTGACTTTAGGGACTTAAAAATATGGTAGTACCCATTTTCATGTACCCCAAATTTGATGGGACCATGTAAAAAACTAAAAAAATAACATAAGTGCTCTTCTGCATCAATTCTTCAATGTTGAGAAAAAAATACCTGCCGCGGCTATTTAAAAACCTGACTTTCTTCTGCAGGCAAAATCTGGACATCTTTAGGGGCGTCCTACAATTATTTCCTGAAAATTCCCATTTTTTTTCCGTAGATCCCAATTCGCCGGGTCCCGTTTTCGCTGATTTTAAATTGAATACGGGAATAAAGCGGACACGCGCCTGATACTTTATCCCAGGAAAAGCTCCGATGCAGAGCGAAAAGTCCGGCACGGACTTTTCGCTCCCAAATCTAATATGGGCCTTAGACTCTGATCTCCTATCAGAATATTTTCTCAATTGTAAATTGCAAAATAGCAGATAACAAAAATATGGTCTTTAGGTAACAATACTATGGTGCACAATCCAACCATAACGTATTTAAGAAGGTAAGTACGTATTTTGAACTGTTTTACATCCTAGCATACTGTAGCTATTGTGTTACTATCAAATAAAGTAGTTCAGGAAATTGTGGAGATGTGTTGACATTTCTTTATTCATTCCGCTTGTAAGAGGTATTGTATTCACCTGTGTCATGATAATGTCGATGGCCCTACTCAGACTCTTTAGAATGATAGCTTGTGTTAATAATCTAGTCTGGCTAGCAGGCATGTTCACTGAGTTATCTTAGGTCTGCCCCTCTTAGATGTCTGCATTCTGATTCTCTTAATTTATTAATTAGCATTTTTTTTGCTGTTGCTACTATTACACTAACTCGGATTTACATAATACTATGAATTAAAAATATGAACTCATTTGGAGGTTTAAGTTGTAATGAAAATATGTCTGTTACCTGGCTTTATTGTGAACTTGCATTTCCAAGGGCACCCCATCTGTAATGATGTGTACAACGATCTTATTGCAAGAGGGAAATAAGTTTGCCAGTACCGGTTCTAATTTGTTTTTTTCTTGCAATAAGTTGACAAGCTGCTGTAGCATTAGAAACTACAATTTGTACATGTAGATGTTATATATAGTTGCCATATATGATTATAATTATATATATATATATATATATATAAATAAAGTCCTTGAAAAGGACTCATCCCCAACATGCTTCACCTTCATTAAAGAAGATTGAAGTAGGATTTTGATTATACTAATCCATTTCTACCATGAGTACCATTTCTAATCAAATATATATTCCTATAACTTCCTATAAATTACTAAAAAATGAAGATCAAAAATGATTAAATGTCAAGTGTTATCTTAACTCTTATAATTGCAAATTAGAAATCCCTAATTAGCTAAAAAGTCACTCAATTTGTTCATTAATTCCACCTGTGAAAGAAATTAATTGTTCAGGTGTTATCAGGTTATTCATGCATATTATACCTTTTTTTCTGTGGTGGTCTACAACATTGCTATGGTTATATAAAGAAAAGATTCAAAACAAAACAAAAGAGCAAAAATAAGATGTCAGATTCATTATTGTAGAGAGATAACAGTTTGGGGAAAGGAATAAGGTGCTTGGTAAGGCAGTGAGCAACACTCAACTTAATGAACTCAATTGTGAAATTACATTTTCTTACAATTATTTCTATTCTACCTCATTACCACCTTCTCCTTTAACACCTATGATAAATGGGGCTCATTCTCCGCACATACATTAAGACTGCGGATGACTAGCCACATTTGTCCTCCACTTCGATGTGTGCCAGCATAAAACCCCAAAATCAGTGACTGGTCACTGGGAAATAACGCTGTAATGCTCATGTAAGACAGAATAATTTTTGTAAAAAAAAAACAGAATAATTAATAAAGATCTTCCCCAACCTGACTTCCATAAATTCAGGGGCACCCACATTTGAAATAGGAGAGTTCACTCCTTCAAATGGTTAGATCCACTAATAAATATTGTCTGGCGTTTACCAGACAATATTACTTTGCACTACAGAAAACATAGGTTTTCATATATGGGCACCCTCATTTGAAATAGGGGAGTAATCTCTTTCAAATGATGTTGCCTAGTAGCAGCTATGGTCTGGAGAGCACATGAAATCAAATATCAGTGTGTAGAAATATTTCTGCAGACAGGATTAATGTGTGATCAAGGCAAATAATTCTGCTTTGTGCTATATTGGAAATGTGGATTATCGCCAAAGCAAAAACCATAAAGTATTTCTTTGAATTTTTAATAAAATGTTTGCTTTTGGTTCACTATCTAGAAATAGCTGTATAAAACACTTGTTTGGCCATTTTGATTACATGTTATCTGATGTGTTAGAATGAGAAAAAAGACTAATGGTATTTTCTAAAAGTACAAACTAAAAAAAAGGTATAATTTGTGTCGGTTCTACAAAAAAAATCAGTGAAATTGATGTTGGAATGTGACGAGCACAAACATTGAAAAACATCCTCAGCACATGGGAGAGAAAACCCTCAGCAGCAAAGGGGTTAATGTAGTTTAGGACAAGAAAGGCGCTTAAAGTACTTTACTTGTCAGTGGCTTTGATTAAAGATAATGTATATACAGTAAGTGAGCAGTACAGTTCCAAAGGCATTTCGCTGTCTACCCCATCTGTGTCACACCTGTTTGTCTGCCCCGCCCCTTTAGAATGTAAGCTCTCATGAGCAGGGCCCTCTTGTGCTTCTCCTTACTTAGTATGTAATCTACTCCTCACTCGGGCACCTAACACCTGGTTGCATACGCCCTGTTGCTTATTTAAGTGTTATGATCACTAATGCAGCAATGTATATAAAACTTGTCCTGCATTGTATTGTACTGTAAGTCACTTGTTGCTTGTTTACTTATTTGTCTAAGTAATTTGTAAGGTGCTGCGGAACACTTGTGGTGCCATATAAATAAAGGACAATAATAATAATAATTTCAAACATGTACCTTCATCTTAAAATAACAAGGAAGGAGCCTTGACTGAATAAGCCAAAATTCTTGCTTACACAAAAGGCATGCAGTAAATAAATCCCTTACCAGCCATCTTCACCATGACAAAAGGTGGTAGTAGCCTCATGCTATCGGGAAGCCTATCAGTGACAGGGAACATCAGTCTTTTTGGGACTAAATAGAATCAACATAATCAGTTTTGCAAGGTAGACAGTTCCTCCAACCTATGTTCAGAATAAATACAAACCTTTTCATAAAGATGAAGATGGGCGGTAGAACTGCGCTCTCGTTGACCAGGGGGTGGTGTGTTGTGGTTTCGGGGCGCTGCACCTTTGTGTGGGAGTACCTTTCCTGCACTGAAAACGTATGGGGGTAGGGGGGGTAAGGTGCGCTCTTCCTGCTAGTACTGGTGATGACTTGTGTGTGTTTGTGAGTGGTGTTAATTAGAATGTTTCTTCTGGTGGTGGTGATGTTTTGGGAGTGAGGAGGGTGTGATTCGGTATAGAGTGTAGTTTGGAGTAATGTGAAAAGGGGAATGGAATAGAATCAAAATGAGGCCAGCGAGACACAGTAATTTTAGGCAAAATCTTTTATTGAGTAGTCACAATGCTGCTCTGTTAAGATCCCGGGCAGGTGGGTGGGGTTCAGTGATGAGTGGTGATGAGACTGGGGAGGTAGGTGGACCCTTTTAGGGGGCTCCTTCCCGTGCGGTTCAGTGACCTTGCACGTCACCCCTGCTGGACCTATGGTCGACAGTCTAGGAAGTCTCGGGGGGTGGGGGGATTTGCAGAGTGGGTTGGAACACCTGTGCGGCGTCCCGCGTGTTGGTGTGAGTCTTGGCAGTACTTACCTACCGGTAGGTTTTTTGTTGTGGTGATGTAGGTCGACGTTGCGGCCGTTGCAGATTGGTTGGAAGCTGCAGGTTTGTTGGTGAGCTGGATCAGCGTGTTGCTGGTGTGCTGCAAGTGCACGGCTGTTCTGATTGGTCTGCGGAGGTCAGCGACCGTAGTATGCAGCTGAAATTGGCTCTTGGTCGTGCCGCTGGTGGTGCGGAGCCAGAGGTGTGGATGGGTGAGCTGCTGGGAGGCTGGGTTGCAGCGTGTGTGCTGGGACCACCCCTGGGGGGTGGTCTGCCTGGGATACTGATTCAAAAAAAACCACTGAGGAGGGGGGATGTGGAAAGTGTGACCGGGATGGAGCTGGTCACTGGCGATGTTGGCTGGGCGGACTTGCGGCCGGATGTGCGGGATGCTCTTATCACTGACGGTCCCTCGTGGAAATGGGGATCGACGGTGGAGACACCCCTGGCCAGGAGTGAGTTGCTGAGCACGCCTGGGAGCATGGGGGGAGAGGGGCTGGTCCGGGGTGGAGCCGGTCGCTGGAGGTGTGAGCGGTGCGGACCAGCAGGCGGGTGGGCTGAGAGCTTTCTGCACTGGTGGTCCCTGGTGGGGATGGGGATCTTTAGTGGAGGTCAGCCTGGATCGGTGTCGGGTTTGATGTGAGGGTCTCCAACGCGTTTCGGCACAGGTGCCTTCTTCAAGGAGGTGTGAGAGGATCAATGCTTCTGAGGTTCTTATGTAGGGCACTTCCGGGGGTGGGGGTGTGATCAGGTGACTCATGGGGCCAATGGTGTGTTTGAAAGGTAATGTGGTGCAGGTGTGTGCAGGGACTTGCTGAATGGTGATGCGGTGCAGGTGTGTGCAGGAACTAGCTGGAGTGATGAATTTAATCAGATTAGGCCACTGGTGTGTTTGATAGGTAATATGGTGCAGGTGTGTGCAGGGACTTGCTGATTGGTGATGCGGTGCAGGTGTGTGCAGGAACTAGCTGGAGTGGTAAGTGTAATCATATTAGACCAATGGTGTGTTTGAGAGGTAATGCGGTGCAGGTGTGTGCAGGGACTTCCTGGAGTGATAAGTGTAATCATAATGGGCCAATGATGTGTTTGAAAGGTAATGTGGTACAGGTGTGTGCAGGGACTTGCTGATTGGTGATGCGGTGCAGGTGTGTGCAGGAACTAGCTGGAGTGGTAAGTGTAATCATATTAGGCCAATGGTGTGTTTGGGAGGTAATGCGGTGCAGGTGTGTGTAGGGGTTTGCTTTTTTTTTTTAAATGTAATGCGGAGCAGGTGTGTGCAGGGACTTGCTGAATGGTGATGAGGTGCAGTTGTGTGCAGGAAGTAGCTGGAGTGATAAGTGTAATTAGGTTAGGCCAATGGTGTTTTTTTTTTTTTTTTTTTATGAAAGGTAATGCGGTGCAGGTGTGTGCAGGGACTTGCTGAATGGTTATGCGGTGCAGTTGTGTGCAGGAAGTAGCTGCAGTGATAATCTACCTCATACAATGCCCATGCAATCAACAATACATAGGCAGGACCACCAGACCACTAAAAACCAGAATTGCCGAACATCTGAGAAACCTCACCAAACAAACAGAGAACCATAACATACCCGTACACTTCAAAGAATACCACCATAGCAGCACACAAGGCACCACTTTCATAGGAATCAAACACATGCAAAAAAACTGGAGAGGCGGAGACCATAACAAAATCCTCAACAAGGAGGAACTTAGATGGATATTCACGCTGAAAACATTAACCCCCAGGGGACTCAACATTGACAACGAAGTCAAATCCGTTATAACAAAGTATAATCTCCAACCAGCCCACCCACGCTCTACTCCAGCCCCAACCCCTAATCACCTCACCTTTTATCATTCCTGTTAGTCCCTGCACACACCTGCACTGCATCGCCATTCAGCAATTCTTTGCACACACCTACACCGCATTACCTTTCAAACACACCATTGGTCCAATATGATTACACGTATCACTCCAGCTAGTTCCTGCACACAACTGCACCGCATCACCATTCAGCAAGTCCCTGCACACACCTGCACCGTATTACCCTTCAAAAATAAAAATAAACACCATTGGCCTAACCTGATTACACTTATCACTCCAGCTACTTCCTGCACCGCATCACCATTCAGCAAGTCCCTGCACACACCTGCACCGCATTACCTTTAAAAAAAAACAAAAAAAAAACACCATTGGCCTAACCTAATTACACTTATCACTCCAGCCACTTCCTGCACACAACTGCACCGCATCACCATTCAGCAAGTCCCTGCACACACCTGCACCGCATTACCTTTCATAAAAAAAAAAAAAAAACCACCATTGGCCTAACCTAATTACACTTATCACTACAGCTACTTCCTGCACACAACTGCACCGCATCACCATTCAGCAAGTCCCTGCACACACCTGCACCGCATTACATTTAAAAAAAAAAAAGCAAACCCCTACACACACCTGCACCGCCTTACCTCCCAAACACACCATTGGCCTAATATGATTACACTTACTACTCCAGCTAGTTCCTGCACATACCTGCACCGCATCACCAATCAGCAAGTCCCTGCACACACCTGTACCACATTACCTTTCAAACACATCATTGGCCCATTATGATTACACTTATCACTCCAGCAAGTCCCTGCACACACCTGCACCGCATTACCTCTCAAACACACCATTGGCCTAATAAGATTACACTTACCACTCCAGCTAGTTCCTGCACACACCTGCACCGCATCACCAATCAGCAAGTCCCTGCACACACCTGCACCATATTACCTATCAAACACACCAGTGGCCTAATCTGATTAAATTCATCACTCCAGCTAGTTCCTGCACACACCTGCACCGCATCACCATTCAGCAAGTCCCTGCACACACCTGCACCACATTACCTTTCAAACACACTATTGGCCCCATGAGTCACCTGATCACACCCCCACCCCCGGAAGTGCCCTACATAAGAACCTCAGAAGCATTGATCCTCTCACACCTCCTTGAAGAAGGCACCTGTGCCGAAACGCGTTGGAGACCCTCACATCAAACCCGACACCGATCCAGGCTGACCTCCACTAAAGATCCCCATCCCCACCAGGGACCACCAGTGCAGAAAGCTCTCAGCTCACCCGCCTGCTGGTCCGCACCGCTCACACCTCCAGTGACTGGCTCCACCCCGGACCAGCCCCTCTCCCCCCATGCTCCCAGGCGTGCTCAGCAACTCACTCCTGGCCAGGGGTGTCTCCACCGTCGATCCCCATTTCCATGAGGGACCGTCAGTGATAAGAGCATCCCGCACATCCGGCCGCAAGTCCGCCCAGCCAACATCGCCAGTGACCAGCTCCATCCCGGTCACACTTTCCACATCCCCCCTCCTCAGTGGTTTTTTTTGAATCAGTATCCCGGGCAGACCACCCCCCAGGGGTGGTCCCAGCACACACGCTGCAACCCAGCCTCCCAGCAGCTCACCCATCCACACCTCTGGCTCCGCACCACCAGCGGCACGACCAAGAGCCAATTTCAGCTGCATACTACGGTCGCTGACCTCCGCAGACCAATCAGAACAGCCGTGCACTTGCTGCACACCAGCAACACGCTGATCCAGCTCACCAACAAACCTGCAGCTTCCAACCAATCTGCAATGGCCGCAACGTCGACCTACATCACCACAACAAAAAACCTACCGGTAGGTAAGTACTGCCAAGACTCACACCAACACGCGGGACGCCGCACAGGTGTTCCAACCCACTCTGCAAATCCCCCCACCCCCCGAGACTTCCTAGACTGTCGACCATAGGTCCAGCAGGGGTGACGTGCAAGGTCACTGAACCGCACGGGAAGGAGCCCCCTAAAAGGGTCCACCTACCTCCCCAGTCTCATCACAACTCATCACTGAACCCCACCCACCTGCCCGGGATCTTAACAGAGCAGCATTGTGACTACTCAATAAAAGATTTTGCCTAAAATGACTGTGTCTCGCTGGCCTCATTTTGATCCTATTCCATTCCCCTTTTCACATTACTCCAAACTACACTCCATACCCAATCACACCCTCCTCACTCCCAAAACATCACCACCACCAGAAGAAACATTCTAATTAACACCACTCACAAACACACACAAGTCATCACCAGTACTAGCAGGAAGAGCGCACCTTACCCCCCCTACCCCCATACCTTTTCATAAAGATACCAACTGTAATTGCTGCCAGAAATAGTTCAACAAAGTATTAAAAATATGGAAGGATGAATAGTTTTTAGGTGATTGTGCTACAATTTTTGTAATGTTTATAACATTACCAATCTGTAAGTAGGAGAAAGGGTGGTATTCTGTGAAGATGACTCATAAAAAACATTCCTATTCAAAAAATGACAGTTCCAGGATATTAGATTCTTCAGTGAAAAAAAAATGCGAGCTTGATACTTTTTCAACATGCTGTATATACACATATCTGTTATCCCTATTTCTTGAGACTTGGGTGTTTCCAGCTCAGTTTTTTTTTTTGCTAAAATATATTAATTTATTAAAATTGCGTATGTTTTTCCCAACCCCTCACTGGGTATTGCAATATATTGCATGGCAATGCACTATAACACCCCCAAAAATTTATATTTTGGTAAATTAATATAAAAGGATGTGTGTATGCTAATTCTCCTACATATTTAATGTATTTCCTTTGCACTTCATAGTAAAGTACAGCATAAAATATAAGATAAAACATTGAGGCTGAGTTTATTGCAGTGAATTGCACACCATGGCACTGTATGTTTTTTATTTCAATCAACTCAAATTTCCCAAGATGTTAGCAGTTAAACAAATCAGATGTCTGTAGCAATGAATCCCTAGCCATGGTTCACCATTTACTACAATCAATTCTAGCCCATCAGTATATGAACAAAGCTTTAAAATTAGTCCTGCATTGATGGAATTACTTAATAGTGTAACATGGGACTATGTGCACAAATGTTCTTTATCCCTTAGCAATCAATCAAATAATTGATTTTCCAAATGCATTAGAAAATAACAACTAATTCTGATTGGCTGTTATAGGTTAGTGCCTTATGCAATATTGGTAAATAAATTCTAATGTAACACATGTCTTACCAATGTTTCTTATAGATACATTATTTAGTGTTGCTTATTATCATTAAGACTGTTTCCTCTGAAAAAATATATTGAATATTTCTTTTTTTTTTAATACTTGTTGCAAACTGTGTAGAATCAACAACCAAATAAA
Source organism: Taudactylus pleione (assembly GCA_031769625.1). Classification (NCBI taxonomy): domain Eukaryota; kingdom Metazoa; phylum Chordata; class Amphibia; order Anura; family Myobatrachidae; genus Taudactylus; species Taudactylus pleione. The sequence continues at coordinate 1,473,274 of JAUIMM010000727.1, forward strand.
TCTGAATCAATTGAAATTTTTTTAACTATTTTTAATCCTAATCCATTAATAATGTAGTTAACGTTTCGAACAGAGTACTTTCTCTAATTTTCAATTCAGTGCCAAATAACCTGGATTCACAGATTGTACAAAACATGTCAAGCCAATAATGTAACAACTGGAGCTAGCTAGGAATATTTCTATTTTATTCAGAAAGGAGCAAGTGGAGTTAGAGAATATAACAGTACTCTAAAGTGACTGGACATATGCAAAAATAAACTTTACCTTGATCAACAAATTAATACTACAGTATATGCAGAAAGATTTCTAGATACAATATTATTAACACCTTTAACCTAGAAGTCCTGTTACAACAGCTCCACATACTGAAGATCATAGACCCTAGACCAGTAGTCGGGGAACAGGGGTAAATTATCCCACATGGGGTAAAAGTGAAATTCCTGGGGGTAATGGACGGACAGCTGGGCATGCATATGAATCATTCTATAATATAGAATGATTCATATGCATGCCCGGCTGTGCCGCAGGGAGGCTTTATGCTGGATGCCCGCTGAGATGTTATTACCAGTGGGTGCCCGGCTCCTTCCCTGCAGCGCTGCGTTAGCCGGAGGCTGAAGTTCTCTTCTGAATTCCAGCTTCCACCTCTCTCCATGCGCACTATGATGTCTCTCCCATAGTTCCGAGGAGCAGCTGGGCGGACAGAATGGCGGCGGATGCAGGAGCGGGTATTAAGGTAAGTGTTTTTTTTTGTACAAGCGGCACTGCAGGGGCATTATATGGGGGCACTACTACAGGGACATTATATGGGGGCACTACTACTGGGGCACTATATGGGGGCACTACTCAGGGGCATTATATGGGGGCACTACTACAGGGGCACTATTTGGGGGCACTACTACAGGGGCACTATTTGGGGGCACTACTACAGGGGCATTATATGGGGGCACTACTACAGGGGCATAACTATGGGGGCACTACTACAGGGCCATTATATGGGGGCACTACTATATGATTTCCTTCCTTTCAAATCAAGGGGGTAATGTCGGCGTATCTAAATATATTTTGGGGTTAAAGGTAAAAAAGTTCCCGGACCCCTACGTTAGACCATGGAACATTATACTATATTTCCTTGTTCTACTGAATGTTTTGTATTGCAGTTCCACTATTACATCTATCGTATATAAAAGTATTCCATATGAATAATGTTACTGAAGTATTATAAAACTTGGACAAAAATGTTCTCAATAATTATCTAATTGTTTTGAACAATTTGTAATAGATATACACACAGTGGTAACAATTAGTAACATTTGGGGGGTATTTAACCAGTTTTAAAATATATTGTTTCTATTTTTATCTGCTATTTTTTATTTCCTTTTGCAGTAGCTATTATTTTTTATGATTGCTATTGTTCTAAGTTAAAAAACAGCGTTATTATCTATTTTGATGTAATTATAATTTACAATGAATCCTATCCTTATTTTAATGCACTAAGAAATTTAGTACATTATAAATAGCTATAAAAGTATCCAATTATTCTAAACAAACGTAATATTTTTTTATTATTATATGTTTGAGTCTGATGATATGATTATGTAACATTAATGTGAACATCAAATAGCTTTTCACTGATTTGTATGCCATAGGGGTCCTATTGACATTTCTGACTATTTTCTGGATGCATTCAAAACTACAGTAACCACAGTATATACCTGCTATACCAATGTTTTCCTAACTCAATATACTGGATACATGTATACTGTAGGTAGATATTTTTATTTATTATTATCATTATGTATGCCATTCAACACAACTGAAACTTTTTTCTTCAGAGGTCTTTACATTTTCAGATAATACCATTAGGGGCAAATTAAACACATTTTGTGGGAAATACTTGCAAACTGTAAACATTATATATAAATACAGTGGTGCTTGAAGGTTTGTGAACCATTCAGAATTATCTATATTTCTGCTGCAATTTGGTCTAAAACGACCTAATATTTTCAAACAAGTCCTAACAGGAAATAAAGTGAACCAAATCAAACAAAAGAAACCCAAAAATTAGACGTGCTAATTTTTTTATTGAGGAAAATGATCCAATATCACATATCTGTGAGTGGCAAAAGTATGTGAACCTTTGCTTTCAGTATCTGGTATGACCCTCTGTGCAGCAATAACTGCTTCTAAACATTTCTGGAAATTGTTAATTAGTCCTGAACAATGGCTTGGAGGAATTTTACCCCATTCCTCCGAATAAAACAGCTTCAACTCTGTTATGTTGGTGGGTTCCTCCCATGAACTGCTCACTTAAGGTCCTTCCAAAACATTTTGATTGGATTAAGGTCATGACTTTGACTTGGCCATTCCAAAACTTTACATTTATTCTTCTTTAACCATTCTTTTGTTGAATGACTTGTGTGTTTAGGTCATTGTCTTGCTGCATGATCTACGTTCTATTGAGATGCAACTCATGGTCAGATGTCCTGACATTTTCCTTTAGAATATTCTGGTATAATTCAGAATTCATTGTCCCATCAATGATGGCAAGTCATCCTGGACCAGATGCAGCAAAACAGGCCCAATTCATGATACCACCACCAATGTGTTTCACAGATGGTATGAGGTTTTTATGCTGGAATGCTGTGTTTTCCTTTCTCCAAACATAATGCTTATCATTTAAACCAATAAGCTCTATTTTGGACTGATCTGTCTACAAAACATTGTTCCAGTAGTCTTCTGGCTTATCCAAGTGATCTTTAGCAAACTGCAGATGGGGAGCAATGTTCTTTTTGGAGAGCAGCGACTTTCTCTTTGCGACCCTGCCATGCACACCATTGTTGTTCGGGGTCTTCCTGATGGTGGACTCATGAACATTAATGTTAGCTAATGTGAGAAAGGCCTTCAGTTGCTTAGAGGTTACCTTGGGTTCCTTTGTGACCTTGCAAACTATTAGACGCCTTGCTCTTGGTGTGATATTTGTTGGTCAACCATGCCTGGGGAGGGTAATAATGGTCTGGAATTTCTTCCATTTGTGCACAATCTGTCTGACTGTTGATAGGTGGAGTCCACACCCTTTAGAGATGGTTTTGTAACATTTTCCAGCCTGATGAGCATCAACAATTTTTCTTCTGAGGTCCTCAGAAATCTCCTTTGTTCATGGCATGATACACTTCCACAAACATGTTGTGAACATCAGACTTTGATAGATCCCTCTTCTTTTAGAAAGACAGGCATCAGAGGACCAGTCTATTTAAAGTGATGGTGAATTAGACACCAAAATCAGCTGGGACATATTGCTCTGCTATATATGTTAGATTAGATTTGGTTGAGTGATTTCTAGTTTTTACACTGCATTTCTCTTTGGTTAAGTGGGAGGAAACCTTATAATATTTACCTACTGTACCAGCTGCTTTTATCTCTTGTGTGTGCACCTAAGCACCCTTCACCCGTGTTTCTAGTAATTTATAATTTAGCAAAATAAAAGCCAATCCTATGTCATACTAAAAGTTCAAGTAATACATACTGTACATTAATGATCCAATATTTCACTTCTAAATACTTTAAAATAGAGATGTGCGGTTCAGTTCTACACAGTTTCTTTCTGACAAACTGCATCTAATAGGTTATCTGGGTCTAACGTGTTTTGGATAGAAAATAAGTTAAAGCCAAAGTTGCACTAATTTTGTGGAAATAACAGAGTAGAACCAAACTGCTCATCCTCACTTTTTGGTCCACTGTTTACAGAAAGAAAAAGCTAGTCACATGATGTCAACAAAGAACAATCATTCTGTTAATTCACAAAAACAATTGATACAGTATATCCTCTCAGCCACCAGCTGCCAAATTGCAGCCTCCTTGAAACAACTTCTTGCCCGACTATCCACACTATAAAATCTAGCTCGTGGCATACTGTACCTATCAAATATAATATATGACAAGCATCACCCAAAACTCTTTAAAATTATTTAGGTACAGCTGAATCCTCATGCATTATATGTTTTTAATTAGCTTAATTTTGGCCAATAATGACATGTAAATAGTGGGGTGATATTATGCAAAATGCAGAATAAAGAGTTCATTGATGTTGGACAGGTAAGGTACTACATATGGGGGTACTGTATGGATGGGACAGGTGTTTTTAGACTTGCAGGTGGGAGTTACAGGGTTTTTTTTATTTTTTTTTAAAAATGGCTTAAACTGACAAAAATAATAAACTTAAGTGCATTTGTATGCACCCCAATTTAATATAGAGCATTTAATGTGTTGAAAACACTTGCTTTTAGTGGTGGCTTTTACCTTTTAAAAAAGAGGGGGCTGTAGCCTAGGTCAGGTTTGGATAAAGACTCCTCATCCTCAGTCTGGACGAAGACTATGGACTCCATTGCATTGCACATATGCAAAAAAAATCTATCGAGAAGAGAGAAAAACAAGGCTTGTGCACAGAAAGGCCTGCTCATAAAACCCTGCTTCTAGGGACTGCATTGGCTGCAGCCCATAGATGCACGGCAATACTGGTATTATAGATTCAAAAGTGCCTCCATTTGGAAGCACTTTCTACTTATGGCAGTCCAAACTGGCAGTCCCAGGGGGAGAAAACAACTCCCCTGGGACTGAGATTCCCCCTTCCTGCTAGAAGAAAGTGCTTCCTATGGGAAGCCACTGCCAGACAGTGCACAGATGGTGGCAGACTTGGGGATTACTGGTGATGGATTTTACTGAAGCCCCTGGGTAAAATCTGCCATTACTTGCTTTCTATAATTTTTTCAATAATATTGAAAGATGCAAAAATTTGCCATTTGATACCTTTTAAGAGCTCCAATTACTGTGCTTTTGGCTACTAATATACTTCTATACTGTTATTCTATAAAAGTTTGCACTTTTTGAAGTACAGACTGATTTCTCCATTTTTCCCCACACTTCACATAGCTAACATTATAGAAAATTACAGAGCAACCAATTTTTACAATTTGAATATGCTGTAATTGGGAGTGCACATAGCTGCACTAAATGAAATCACCATGTGATTGGTGCGTTATTTGAAGCCGCGGTAAACAATTACATTACATTGGCTAATTGAATTTATGTCCAAAAAATTAAAAACAAAAATAATTCAAAAAAGATTATTAAAGAAATATTACAAAATAAGCATCATTTTAACTAATATGTTAAAACAAGTTAAGTAGGTACAGTATTTGCACTTGTCCTCTAACATTCATAAAAGAGGATTCTTTTCACAAGTGTTCATCTGTGCTGGTCTGCCCCATTTGTGTGTCCATGCTCTAGCTGTACTATTAGATTTACAATCCATTCCCCTGCCCTCCAGGTGTAAAGAGATGCAAATTTGTTTATTTAACGCTACACTAATTGCCATAAATTCAACTCAACATCAACCCAAAGGTGTACACTTCCATTTACTAGTAATACAGTATGAGTTGAATCATTATTAGTTATTTTAATATTTTTATAGTTAATATACAATCTATAGTTCAAGGTGAAGCTATTTTATGCCTTGTGTACCATTGTTTTCCCAGCTTAGTTTTATTTCAAAGGTCTCAGTGGTTATATAATGTAGAATGCTACTGTGATTGTTTTATCAGAACTTGCCTACATTATTTTACATAATTGCTTTAGAATATTAATGATTATGAGTGATTAAAAGTATATAAGTTTCATGTAGACTGATACACATTTTCTATGGTCCATGTTGTTGATCATCACAAATCTTTACACCAGTAGTCAAGCACATGCAATGATACGTCTTCTGACAGGCATATGGATTTTCAGTGCACATGTGCAATATGACAATTCGTAATTTTATGCTAAACAGTAAAACTGATCTTACATCTATAGCAAGAAGAAAACAACCTGGCGCCTAATCTAGTAGGTAACAAACTTTCCTTTATCCAATTACTGCTGCAGCTTCCTGTTGGAGGTAATTGTCACCCCTCTCAGAACACAATAAAGTATAAAAAAGTGTGGCGCATTATATATATATAGAATTTTTTTGAAAGCTATATGATTGCTTTTTTGGTATTAAGAACAATAATTAGTCAAAATACAGCTATTGCATTACTTAAAATATGGCAAGTGGGAATCTAGCCAGATTTGTGTATTTTCTACATGTTTTCTTTTCTTTTAGGGGTGTATTGTAAATTGCATGACTATTTATGGCCATATTTCTATGTGTTAATAAAATGTATTGTATTTACAATTGTGTGAGTAATCTATCCAATTGGCACCACGACCTGTTAATGATCCTACATCTAACTTTAAATAATCTGTATATGGACACAAGCCTAAACGTGCAACTTATTTGTAGCTCTGAAGCACACCTAGGAGTATATTTACTAAAAGTGTGGGTTTTTAGAAGTGGAGTTGTTGCCCATAGCAACCAATCAGCTTCTATTTATCATTTATCTAGCAGCTTCTAGCAGATAATAGCTAGAATCTGATTGGTTACTATGGGCTACAACTCCACTTCTAAAAATGCAAGATTTAAACATCTGAGATTTGGAGTACATGAGACACTGAACCTGTACTTCCACTCCTATGCTGAGCAGGCTAAAGTTAAATGATATAATATTTTGCTGGTAGTCCCACATCTGTGCCAAAATAACTATAACTAGGAAACTCTTTTGGGACTATAGCAAGATTTGTTATTTTTTTTTATCTGACAACACATTTACAGTAAATTATATTTTTATAGTATGCAAAACAATTGCATCAATTTAAATAAAAAAACAAGTTACATATTTTGTATATTTAATTTTAATGAAAGTGAACATAATGATAACAGTACATTTCCACTGAAACATGACCAGCAGATGATCAAAACCAAAACATTAATAAGTTCTGCAACACCTTCACAGTAAGGGGTAAATTTATTGAAGTGAGAGATTTTAGAAGTGAGTTTTAAAAGTGATGTTGCCCATAGCAACCAATCAGATTCTAGTTATTATCTTGTCGAAGGTGCTAGTTAAATGTTAAGTAGAATCTGATTGGTTGCTATGGGCAACATCACTTTTAAAACTCACTTAAAAAAACTCTCACTTTAGTAAATTTACCCCTAAGAGTATAATACAAATATCTGTATTGTACTCAAACTCTACTTGTCACAGTAAGAGTACAATACAAATATCATTGTATGACACTTGTCTTTGAATATATTGAATTCAATAAGACGCAATAAAGCATTACGTTTTCATGTGAAAACAATTGGTTATTTACAAAAATGAAATTCTTTTCACCTGTATGCATGCTCCCATTTTCGGGCAATCCTACTACAAAACTGGCAAAAACTAATTCTTCTGTTAAGTTTTGTGGGGGTGACTGGTGTAAAGAAGGGAAATCAGCCTGTACCACCCCCCAATTTTTTTTTAACTAATATAGGGTAATAGTATAAAAGTTGGTTAGTGGCCATAATCAAAGAGTGTGGGGTTCTGAAATTGTGTCAAATGGCTGTTATAAGCATTTTTCTAAAACAGTGAACAAATTATAGAATGTATGTTTTTTGGGCAAAATTAATGCTGTAGTTAAAGTGTGGGTACATAAAAATGGGAGTAAGTATATTTTTGAGTATTTTTTAGAGCACTTTAAAGAAAAAAATAAATTACACCTGTCACTGCCTCCTACAATGTTTAAAACACCTGCCCCATCCATACAGCCCCCCAAAACACCTGTATCACTACTTTAAACCCATTTTCCAGCACTTTTTTAGTCCCAAAAATGACATGTCATTATTGGCCAAATTAAGCTTATGTAAAAAAATATTTTTGCCTAATTAGTCAGGAGGGTGTCCCAGTGATTCTACACCAAACCCTGACATTCTTACCTAATAATAGAGGTTTTTAAAAAGTTTTCACCTGCTCCATGGGTCCCCCCAAAAAAACTGGCGTGAACTCTGATATGGACTTTATGCCTTCCAAAAATCCCTGGAAAATTAAAATGCCCAATAACTTTTGCCCAAAAACTTTTTAGGAAAAAAGCCATTTAATGCCGGTTTTGGGCTTATCGCGGCTAATTGAATTTCCCTATAAGTTTATTTAAAGAATGTCTTTGTCTCAATACTGTAATGCTAGAAATTCACAGTGAACAAGCAATATTGTTGCAGAAAATCATATTAACTAATACCTTACCACTAAGAACATTGTAATTATGCTGTAGATAAAATTCTCCATTACTAATTAGCAATTGCAGATTATTTTCTCAGTGAAGATCTACCAATGAGTCTACTAACTTCCAGTTAGCAGTTATATTCTAATGTGATCAATGTTTAATAAATGCTACGATAACATACCACCCGCTACAATTCCTCTTATGTACCTCATTCTCCTATTTAACACATTTGTGATACCTATCAGTGACTAAACTACTGATATTACATCTATTCTATTATTCACCTGCCAGTCTTATTTCATTAAAAGGGTAACTGAACTTAGAAACGATGTTGTGTAATTAAAAATTAATTTACTGCATTTGTACTGATTCTATGCTTTTTGAATGCAGAGTCTAAAGTAACAGCTGAATAATCTATTTAGTAATATTGCAATTCAATGCCAATTTTTTTTGTTAAGTATTGAATTAAAAATCTCCTATTAGACCCTTAACAAATATTTTTTAAAAGGATAAGAGATCTGTATGTTATTCAAATAAACATGACTTGTTTGAATATACTATACTTATCTATAATGTACACTGGAGCAAGCCGTTGGGTCTCACTTATCACCGAGTCCAACACAGCCAAGGGGATTGTGAGATGCTGTAAAGAAATAATGCAGTTACTAACATTGCAATAGCTACCAATATCTAAACTGGGAAAGAAAACCATTCCTTATAGACAATTTCTTCATATTCAGACAAGTTGCACTTTACATTCTGCTTTCCAGGCTTAAGCAGTGACCCTGAACAGTAGGTTGATGATGATTATAGCTTACTGAATCATCATGCAATAACGTTTAGAGACTGCCCCTCTCACACAGTTATTTAGCAAATTTGTACTTATAACTACATTCCCCATTTACCAACACAGCACAATATCATGTCTGTCTACAATTTCATGCATTACTTAACATGGGTTTTGTGCTGCCTTATATTTTGACACTCTTGAAAAAGAATATTTCTAAAACTTCACAATTAGAATAGAGTTTAAATAGTAATGGAAAGGACTGTGTATTTTCTATAGTATGACTGTGTAGGAAAATTTGTTTTTTTACTACTGTTTTGGCAAGTGCTTGTTTGATTTATTTTGTAATATTATGTAAAATATGTACATTTTTAGTAGTGCATTTGAATGAAGATTACGCACATAGCATACATAAATACAGGAAAAAACATACAGATTTGCAAACAATATGCAATATCACATATAGTCACTATTCAGGTAACTATTGCGTCACCCACTAATACAGACACAGGCTTATACAGCTGGTGTTAGGAGTTTGGAAATAATTCTGCAATGTAAAGCTCAGGCGTGTGACTGCAGGGATAGTGACTTTGCTTTATTTGGTTTGGTTTGCAAAGAGGAATTTACATTTCAGTAGTGGATTGAAGACAGCGCTGAATAATCAACTTGGCATAGAAACCATTACAGATATACATATGTATACATATATATATATATATATATATATATATGTATTCTGTATATATATATATATATATATATATATATATATATAATCATACAAACTCAGCACTCACCATTATATTCCAAACTGTACTTTTAATTCATTGGAATTTCAGTTCCAAAGTATAGCAATAATTTGTCAAGCTGACCAACCAAGTCATTGTCTTCCCTTTCTGGTCAGTCCCTACACTGACTCTCAAAAATATGTGCATTGCTCTGCATCGTTTGGCTCTAGGTATCACATAGATTTTAAAAACACATTTTGTGGTCACACTTGCTCTTGCACCCCAAGTTCCCATATGTAAGTAAAATTTTGTCAGCTTATCCCACAGGTGCCATTAGTTAGTATGCTTGGGTGTGGTTCTGTCTCTTTAAGCCAGTGAGCCAGCACTTGAACCCATGGAAGAAGTATAATGTGTTTTTAAAATCTATGTGATACCTGGAGCTAAATGATACTGAGCGATGCTCATATTTTTGAGAGCCAGTGTAGGGACTGACCAGAATAGAAAGACCGTGGATGTGTTATTGCAATACATTGAACTAACATTCCTTGGAATTAAAAGTACAGTTTGGAATATAATGGTGAGTGCTCGGTTTGTATTATGTGGTGTGGTCACATACCACTGGTACCACTGATGTTTGAGTGTCGTGGATCAAAGCCAATTGTTTATATACATATATATATATATATATATAAACAGAGTGTAAGTAGCGCAAATTAGCTCAGTAAATTGTGTCAATAACAAATAATATAATAATATGATGTAAAAATACAAAAGTGCAAATTGTGAAAACAAAATGTCAAAAATGTATATTAAACACTCCCTAATGTATGGTGGCAGCTCAATTCTTCCAAGTGATGATATATTCAGTAAATCATCTATAAATAGTGATACAAAAATTAAAAAAGCGAATTCGGTGTAACGGGTCTATGTACTAAGCAGTGTTAGGAGACAGAGTGAAAAGTGATAAGAAAGTGATAAGGTGCCAGCCAATCAGCTCCCAACTGTCAACTCACAGGCTGTGTTTGAAAAATGACAGTTGGGAGCTGATTGGCTGGCACCTTATCACTTTCGTATCACTTTCGTATCACTTTTCACTCTGTCTTCGTCTCATTCAAAAAAACCTTTAGTGATAAAAATGATTCCAGGATTGTTCCAATTTGTTCAGGGGGTTACAACCTCTCCCTATTGTTTACTTCTATGGTATCTTCATACATGGTACTTCCACGATGTTATACCGAAACAAAATAAACAAAAGCAAATATATGATAAAATACAGTAGAGTGTCTTCAATTGAGGATTATCAGTTTAATTTTATTTTTCTACATCTGCCTTTCCATATTTGTTTTACACTTATTTTCTCACTTCATTTACACGTGCCTTTTACACTTGCACACATTATTGATCTCCTAAATACACAACACCGTGATTTCAATTTTCACTTCACAACATTCAGTTAATTTATACATTGTTTCTCCTTTTTAGTCCTTGACACACGGTTTACATATATTCACCCTCTTTTGCAATATTAGCTTTTTCAGCCATGCACATGTTTTCTTGCCCATTCATTCACTTTTCATTCATCTTAGCACCTTCATTTATTATTGATTCACTGCATTTCACTGACACATTTTCTTTCTTCTTCATCCAGCGCACATTTGTTTCATTCATGCATTTCCCTTCATTTTTTAGTTTTTCCTCATTTGTCAATGATGACTTCATACTCTGTTTATTTTTCTATTGCCTTATTTATGTTTTGGCCTTTGTATATCTGTACCCTTTTGATGCAAGTTCCAAGTTCCCTGAGTGATACACTATATGAGTGTCTTCATTCATCCATGTGTTTATTTAATGACCAGCATTGTTACTCCATATGTATGTGTTCGATCAGGCCTTTACATTGTTTTTTCCATCTATACTGTCATTATGGTTTGTGGTTTCCATCTTCTTTTATCTACACCATTCTGGATGGGTGGTGGTTTTTTATCTTTATTCTTAATTTTTATGACTCTATTTTTTCTGTTTCACACGCAGCGCTGTCCTAGTGTCTGGATCACTATGGTGACGTGATGCCAGACACGCTGTGACGTCACTGTTGGGGGCCATGGTGGGAGAAGGCAGCAGACTCCCCGGAACGCCACAGTGACTGTGCACTGAGAGGGCTTCTCTTCTATATAAGGTTAATAGGTTTTATGCATCTTTTTCACCTTGATTAAGGGACGTGTGGGTCCCCCAAAATGTTGGGTGATGTATTAATTGTAATACACACTATTTAATTCTGAAATCAGTCTCCGATTGCCGCTGCTTGTCTGTGTCCCGGCTGACTCGGGACCCAAAAATGAGGCAAAACATCATCAATCCCACGTCAGATTCTTGCGGATTTGGATTGTATATAACTCCCGCCCCACGGTGATCAGTGCCATTTGCTTGCTGAATCCCATCCAGGGGTTTGCTGTGCTGTCCATCCAGGGGTGTGCTCTGCTGTTCATCCAGGGGTGTGCTGTCCATCCAGTGTACTATCCATCCAGTGTATTGGCCATCAAGGAGTGTGCTGTCCATCAAGGGGTTGTAAAAAAGTAAAGAAAGTAAAAAAAAAAGTTAAAAAGTATTTTTTTGTGTTATACACCAGGGTATACATATAAGCATTAGGATGCTGCAGGCTGTACCCCAGTGTATGCTTCCATACCCCAGTGTATCCATATAAGCACACTGTTGCTGCAGGTCGTACCCCCAGTGTATCCATATAAGCACTGTGACGCTGCAGGCCGTACCCCAATGTATGCTTCCATACTCCAGTGTATCCATATAAGCACTGTGATTCTGCAGGCCGTACCCCAGTGTATGCTTTCATACTCCAGTGTATCCATATAAGCACTGTGACGCTGCAGGCCATATTCCCCAGTGTATCCATATAAGCACTGTGATTCTGTAGGCCATATCCCAGTGTATCCATATAAGCATTGTAATGCTGCAGGCCATACCCCAGTGTATGCTTCCAAATCCCAGTGTATCCATATACGCACTCTGATGCTGCAGTCTGTACCCTCAGTGTATCTGTTCACATAAGTGATGTGACAGCGCAGTGTCATTTGTGAACACAAAGTTTAAAAAAAGTGATGCTGCAGGCCGTACCCCAGTGTATGCTTTGGTACCCCAGTGTATCCATTGAAGCACTATGATGCTGCAGGCCATACCCCAGTGTATACTTCCATACCCCAGTGTATCAATATAAACACTGTGATGCTACAGGCCATAACCCCCAGTGTATCCATATAAGCACTGTGATGCTGTAGGCCTTACCCCAGTGTATGCTTCCGTACCCCAGTGTATCAATATAAGCACTGTGATGCTGCAGGCCATAACCCCCAGTGTATCCATATAAGAACTGTGATGCTGTAGGCCTTACCCCAGTGTATGCTTTCATATCCCAGTGTATCCATATAAGCACTATGATGCTGTAGGTCTTACCCCAGTGTATGCTTTCATACCCCAGTGTATCCATATAAGCACTGTGATGCTTCTGGCTGTGCCCCACTGCGTACATATAAGTAGTGTAACACAGCAGTGTCATTTGTGAACACAAAGTTTAAAAAAAGTTAATAAAAAGTAAAATAAATATATATTTGTTGTTGTACTGTTCCATCCAGTGGCTGTATTGTGTTGTCCATCCAGTGGCTGTGTCCAACCACTCCATGTCCTATCACAAACTGGTGCTGCAGTGACTCCACAGGCCATAGCCCACTTTGTTTACTATCTTTGCTTAAGCACTGTGACTCCAAGCAGTATCATTTAAAAAAAAGTATAAAATAAAGTTTAAATATATATATTTGGTTCTATTGTAACTTGTACTGCTCTGTGTGCTGTACTACAGTGAGTTTGTTCATGTACAAAACCCTTTGAATTCCCACAGTGTGAGTTGAGCTGTGTATTGAACAATGGATAACGATCAGTTTAGAAGAGAAGAGCAAGAGCAACAACCAAATACTTTTGATGCAGCTGCTGCCACAAGTCATGATGATACTAGTCCTTCAATGTCATCTAAAGCTGATGCCCAAGGGCATAGAGGGTTTAAGTCATGGCATATAAAATCAAATAATCAATTTTTTAAAGTGGTAAAGAAGAAAACATCAAAGGGAAAATTGGCTGCAGAAAAACATATAGTTGGCAGTATGCCATTCACCACACGCAGGTGCAAAGAAAGGATAAGGCCTTGGCCTTTATTTATGAGTGGTGGTTCTGCAGCTGTCAGTGTGGCATGTTCTTCTGCCTCTTATGATGATGTAAGCCTTTCTCACTATAAAAGAGTTGTCAAAAAAATTAATACCACTAAGGCTCAGGAACCAACTGTGTTTTTAGATATGTCACAAATCCCTGAGGAGAGTCTAAGTGTGCAATGTGTGAGTCTGACCTTGCCAGTACTGTACTCAACATGCTGACTTAGAAATTGAGGATGCTGCTGTGGAAGCACACCACGATGAGGAGGAAATTTGTGTAGTTGATGCTGGAGCTAATAAGGATGTTGAAGATGAGGATGTTGTTCATGAAAATCCACCTTTTATGTTTGAAATTATTTCTACCCAAATCCAGAAAACAATTGTCAAGCCATCTATAACATTTGTAAAGCCAGAGTAAGTAGTGGCAGGGACCATAAATGTCTAGGAACCTATTCACTGTTACGTCATCTGCAGCGCATTTATCAAATATTTTTGCCAAATTCAGAAACTTTGGCTAAAAAAGTAACAACAAGCAGTCCAGAGTCAGCTACCTCCCTTCTCTCTGCTACATCCAAGCACCTGACATCTCCACCAACACCTTCATCAACATTTTCCTCAATCATGATCAGAAGTAGTCCTGCATCCAATTTGATAAGGCTAACTCAGTCCTCCCCTATCCAGGATTCCTCAGAAGAATCCTTGAGTGCTATGTCTGCTACTGCTGCTGCTGGGAGTGGATCTTCATCTAAGATGGAGACCAAGAAGACTACTAGTAGTAGTTTAAAAAACAATTGACTTAAACAATCCTTCGCAAGGGAGAGCAATTATGACTGGAGACACCTAGTTGCACAGCAGATCACTGACACGATAACATGCTGGTATTAGATTTGCGTCTAACATCGATTATTAATGCAGTGGGTTGTAAACAGTTAATTGAGGTCCTGTGTCCCCTCAACCAAATCCCATCTAGATTCCACTTCACTAGAAAAACAATTCCCTGCCTGTACAGGGACGTTAAAAAAACATAATTAGTGTTCTCCAAAATGCTGCTGTACCCACTGTCCACTTAATCACAGATATGTGGACAAGCAGAACAGGGCAAACTAAATATTAGATGATGGTAACAGCCCACCATGTGGGTGTAGTGCCTTCAGCAGCACCAACAGCAGCAGCAGTATCTAAGAAACAGCAGCTCATTCAGAGGCAGGCTACTCTTTGTCTCACTGGTTTCACTAAGAGGCATACTGCTAACAACCTCTTAGAAAAACTCTGCAAATTGGCTTACTTCACTTGGACTTTCCTTGGGATTTGTCATATCTGACAACACCACCATTATTGTGAGAGCATTACAGCTGGGTGAATTCCAACATGTTCCATGTTTTGCTCACACAATCAACTTGGTGGTGCAATTTTTTTTAATAAATGACAGGGCCGTGCAAGAGATGCTCTCTGTGGGCTGAAACATTTCTGGACATTTTCACCTTTCAGCATGTGCATGTAGAAGACTGCAGCACCTGCAAGAACTGTTGAATATGCTCTGCCACCAGTTGAAGCACGATGTAGTAACAAGGTGGAACTGTGCCCTTTATAAGCTTCTGCGGATGGAGGAACAGCAAAAAGCCATCCAAAGATACACGACGACCTATGACATAGGAAGAGGAGAGGGAATGTACTGTACTCAAGCTCAGTGGCGAATACTTTTCATGTTGTGCAAGATGCTCAAACCCTTCGAAGTAGTCACCTGTGAAGTGAGTTCAGAGACACATCCATCTTGAGTCAAGTTAGTCCCCTAATTAGCCTGTTGGAAAAGCAGATTGAAAAACGGAAGGTCTAACTGAAACTAAGCGATTCTGCTAAGTATGTATGACTTTTAGATCAAGTCCTTTATTCGCTTAACCAGGATCCAAGGGTTGTCAGGATCTTCCAATCGGATCAATACATTTTGGTGACCGTGCTCAATCCTAGGTTTAAGTCATAGGTTGTGTCTTTCTTCCCAACAGTCACAGATCTGAAGAGTTAAAAAGAAATCTTTTGGCCAGCAAATTATTAGCTCAAGCATCTCCAGCATGCAGCAATGGCTCCTCCTTCAGTTTCTCTGGCAAGTGTGGTTGCCAGGAAAAATGAAACTTTCCCAAAACACAGACTGGTGATGCAGATGAAACACAACCTTTTGACATCTGGTTGGGTCTTAAAGAATTGCCTACAATTAAAGCAACCTCAACTGTGACTCCATCTGATACTGTCACCATTCAAAGAATGGTGGAGGATTAGTTTGATGACAGTGTCCTATAGGCATGTTTATGCCTTGACAAAGGGACAGGAGAGTCCCGAAATGTTGGTGGTATGTGGATACAATGTAATTTATACTAAAATACTTTTTTCATAAAATCTCCGAGTGCCGCAGCTTGTTTGTGTTGGACATATAAATATATATATATATATATATATATATATGGTATATGTGTGTGTATATATATATATATATATATATATAGAGTATATATACTGTATATATATAATGTGTATATATAATATATATAAATATAATTGTTTTTCTATATTTCAACCTCCGGTTCCTAAACCAATTTTTCCAGAAAAATATCCCTGTATGTATATATATATATATATATATAAATATACAGAAGAATAAACGGCACACACACACACAGGATGTGTCTTCAATGTTTCATTCTGTATTAAGAATTTCATCAGGAAGTATAAAACTTCCTGACGAAATTCTTAATACAGAATGAAACTTTGAAGACACATCCTGTGTGTGTGCCGTTTAATTCTTCTGTAATACGCAGTGAGTGCCACATCATTTGTTTGTATGTGTGATCGCATTGTGGAGGCACTGGGCTACCATTATATTGGTTTAGGAGTGCCGGACTTATTGACTTGTGTATATATATATATATATATATATATAGATAGATAGATAGAAAGATAGATATATGTTTCAGGTTTATTTCAACCTACCACCAGGATACAGCAGCAAGTAACTTTATAAAATCTTGCCTTAAATTCCCATTGGGCAGACCACTGGACACACGCAAGCTCTATCGGTGGCACGAGCCTCACTTCCGGAAACTTGCCTCTGTTACCCCAGCAACCTGGTGTCATCCTCATTGCTGGTAATCCTCTTGACACAAAGGGGCATATTCAATTAGAAGCGAAAAAGTCCCATACCTTTTAAATGCCGGACTTTTCGCCAACAGAACTGGTTTAGAATGTAAAAAAGTAACGCACGCATCCCGCTTATCCCCGTATTCAATTCCAAAGGACGTGAAAACGCGTCCCGGCGAAACTCACACAGGTCAAAGGGCTGACAGATATGGGGAAATCATCCTGACACCCACCAAAAGATGCACTGACATGGGGGATCACTATGGATATCCCCGAATAACCCTGCTGGAGGTATTTGGGGTGCTAAAATGCTCTCAATTGGTGCTATTTTGCGTCTTTGCACAAGTGGTGAAGAATTGCATTTTGCAGGGGTTTTTTGCAAAAATAAGTATCCCAGCAAATTTGGGGTACATGAAAATGGGTGCAAGCATGGTTAAAATTGCTAAATTGCCTTCAGCAAGCACCTGTAATAAAAAAAACCTCCCCCATACTTGCAGACCCCCCCAAAGTCTATTTTGCTAGTTTTTAAGTTTGTACTCCAACTTTGAACTTTTTAGCCCCCTTTTTCAAAGTCATTTTTTGGGGTGTTCTTTCATTCTTTTTTGGATGTTTTGACGCAGTATAGCTTTGGGGACCTGTGCTAAGAGTGCAGGGTGGTTTTCCACCTTTGCACCCCAAAACCGCAATTCTGCACTTTTTTCTGCCAGCTATTCATAGGCTAACCTTTTCTGCAGGGTACATTGCATTGTGTTTTTGCACCGGCGAAAAGTCGCAACAATTGAATACGGGGATAAGTTTCCGCTGGTAAAATGACGTCACTGGCGAAACTTTTTCGCAGAAAAACAGCTTTTAGCTGCTAATTGAATACGGCCCAAAGTATTTAAGAAAAAGGCAAATTCCTTATTGTTGAGGGAGGATGATGGCTACTCGCCAATAAAAGAATATTGGCGAGTATCTATTTGCAAGTAGCCACCATCCTCCAGTGACAAGAGGATTTCAAGCAATGAGGATGCTCTGTACACAGGATTGAAGATGATGACCATTAAATTTAAAGATCGTGGCTACTCAGATCTGTCATTTGAAACAGCTCTTCGTAAAGTGGATAAGACTCTGAGGACTGATCTCTTAAATAAATCACAAAATAAAGAGTCCTATTACACTGGGTGGGAAATTTAACACCTCCCACAAAATTGTTGGGAAATCCACCAAATTCTTGTGACCTATTATACAGGAAAATAAAGAATTAAATGCTTTGAAACAATCTAAGGTGATGCCATGCCTGAGAAGCGGTAAAAACGTATGCGATTGGATAATAACTCTGACATAACAGAACATGTTATGTCTACTGCACAGATTCTGGTTAAGGGAAGAAGTTGTTATAAGTGTGTTGGATGCACTACATGCCACCATATGACAACTGGCAAACATTTTTTTCACCCACATACAGGGCGGAGCTATGACATAAGATTAGCCGTGACATGTACGAGTACCTATGTGATGTATATGGTTAAGTGCCCATGTGGCCTTTGTTACATAGGCAAAACCATTTGCTCTTTTAGAGAACGCATTGCTTTGCACAGGTCTGCAATTAGGTCAGTCCTTAAAAGAAAGCCCTTGGAACAACCTATCGTTAGGAATTTTGATGAGAACAGACATTGCCTTTTTAGCTTGAGGCATACTATTATAGATGACGTGCCTGATAACCCTATGGGTGGTGACCAACATAGGATGCTTCTACAATTGGAAGCAAAATGGATTTTTCAACTGGACATGGTAAAACCAAGGGGTTGTTTAATGTATTTTTGTGATAATTAGATGCATACATTGCATATCTATTGGTATGACTGATGTAGTACATACATCTTAGGTGAGTGATTGATAGACAGATTGACAGAGATTTCCAGCTGCTTTTCAAATTGCTATTTATCACTCTGATGCGCTCGATTCTAGGTTTTTTCCTTTGCTTCATTATATTTTTATTATTTTTGCTTCATGCAAGGATTTAGAGCAGGGGTTCCCAACCACGGTCCTCAAGGCACACTAACAGTCCAGGTTTTAAGGATAGCCACACTTGAGCACAGGTGACTTAATTAGTACCTCAGTTACTTTGATTTAAACATCTGTGCTTAAGCATGGATATCACTAAAACCAGGACTGTTGGTGTGCCTTGAGGACCGAGGTTGGGAATCACTGATTTAGACTGTGCAGTCTGGTTTATGTGTGCAGCATTAGAGTGACCTGACCAATGCATTGCATGTTTTCGGGGTTTGCTGTTTGTTATTTAAGATACTCCGCTTTAAGATTGAACCTATTATTGAGATTCAGTGGCATTGCTGTGGAGTACTTTGTTCAACATGTATAACCCCTCAATCTAACAGTCTTATCAGGACCATGCATGTGATAGATGATATATTTTATAAAATTGTTTTGTATAGATGTTTAGACTATGGTTACTCATGCTTTTCTCTGTGATTAGCACTAAGGGCTGTATTCAATTAGTGGAGTGCCATTGGTGAAAACGGATGTTTTTCGCCAAAAGAAGGCAACATCTTTTCAAAAAAAATGGCGAAAATGGCAAACAGGCAAAAATTGAGAAAAAAACTGGAGAAAAGTTTTCTCTATCCAAGACCAGGAGAAAAAAATAGCAAAATCCCTATTTTTGGCTAAAAATGGAGGAATTTCTTTCAGAGCCCTTTGGAACCCCCCACCCTAATTAAAAATTACCCCAAAATGTTTTTGTAAGTTGCATACTTTGGTGAAAAATGACTACGCAAATTTTGGGTGGGGAAAAAAATGGTTGAAAATGGTTTTAACGTATTGGATCTGAGTTTTCGGGGGTGGTATGGATGCGTCAAGTGTTTTAAACATCGTACACGGTCACAGCAGGTGGTTTTTTAATGGTTTTTAAAATTGCATTTTTACGACACAAAAATATACTTACACCCATTTTAACGTACCCCCTATTTACGTGGGACAGTAATTTCCTGGAAAAAAATAGCTTTGAGTCATTTTCAAAGATTTTTTTCTTTTATACCCAAAATTTTGGGGGGGGCAAAATACGTCCGTTTTCGCCATTAATTGAATATGGCCCTCTGTGTCTTTTTGATATGCTGTCTTAATATGTGCTTTTTTAATAACATGTTTCTGTATAACATACTGTTTACAAATGTCATTTTTGGCTATGCACTATTTTGCACTTTGTTTCTTCTTATGGTGTAGGGGATTGATAGGGTAATGGAGGCGGCTCCCAGAAGGCAATGTACCGGAAGTTTCTGGAAGTGAGGCTGGTGTTGACAGAGCTTCCTGGTGTCCGGTGGTCGACACAATGTGCATTTAAGATAAGATTTTATAATGCCACTTGCTGCTTTATCCTGATGTCAGGTTGCAATAAACCCAAAATGTTGATTGGATGGGTTGTGTTTGAAATGATCTATCTATCTATCTATCTATCTATCTATCTATCTATCTATCTATCTATCTATCTATCTATCTATCTATCTATCTATCTATCTATCGTTTTGATAGTCTGACATGCTATTTTTAACGTATATTATTTTATATCTTGCTTATATATCTTACTTAATAACTCCTTATGAGATCTAATTGCTCTATATTTATAATATTAATGTGCAATTTTTCCTATATCATCTCAGTTAGCCCATTTGATTTAGAACAGTTTTCTTTTATTTCCTTTCCTTTTATCACCCTTCTTGCATCCTTTTATTCTGTTTTTTATGTCTCTTTTGCTACTGTGTACAACAAAGCCTAAACCCTGCTCGGTTTTCCCCATAAAACCATATCTCCATGGGGCTGTTTACATTATTATTACCAGTTATTTATGTAGCACACAAATGTTCCTCAGAGCTTTACAGAGGATGTTTGACCATTCCATCAGTGACTATGATTCAACAGTCCCACCGCCCACATGACTTGCGGCCATGTCCTCCTCTCACAGGCCCCAGTCCATACTACGGTTGTCTAGCATTTGACACAGGCATCCAGCACCTGACATGATGGGAACACCAGACTTTTTTCCTGTCCAGCTCCGCCAAGTCTCCACTAAGGAAAGCACTTCTGCAGGACTAGATGCAGCCTACTTTGGTGACTCTTCTCACAAGACTGAAGTTAGCATCTAATTTGGACATCTTTTCATTCACTTCTTATTAGTGCTCCAGTTTATTATTAAGAACATGTTATATTAAAACAATTAAATCAAGATGGATCACTAAGTTAACATTGTATAAACAAAAAAGCCTATCCTTTACACAGATTTCAATTGTGGGCATGGAATAGGATGTCAAAGTGGGCACAGGTACTATTTTTCTAATTTGAATAAGTAGCTGTAGTTTTTCAAGGGTTAAATAGCCTTGGGCTACAAATTTGACATTCAGAATCCATATGACCCAATTGTATTTTGCCTGGCCCAACAAGGATTAGGGCATGAAATAGGGTGGCAAAGTAGGCTCAAGTACTCATTTCTATTGACTTGAATAAGTAGCTGTAGTGTTTCATGGTTTAAAAAACTTTAAGCCACAGATTTGACACTTGCAGCCAACAGAGGGGGGTCACCTTCATACGACCCTATTGTATTTCGCTTCACCCAACAAGAGTTTGGACATGAAATAGGGTGGCAAAGTGGGCACAGGTACTCATTTTATCATTGTAAATAAGTTGTTGTAGTTTTGAAAGAGTTAAATAGCCTTGGGTCCCAAATTTGACAAAATAAATCAACAGAGGGTGCTCATTCACAGACAGCTCATTATGTTTTTTAAATCAGATGGCAAAGTAGGCATTCTGTAGGTGTCAATTTTAACATTTTGAATAAGAATATATGGTCTTGCATGAGTTAATTAGCATTGACAGTGGGAATCAACAAAAGGTGATCATTTACATACCATCTGCATTAAATCAGTTGGCAAAATTGGCACAAGTATCAGATTTAAAATGTGTAATACGAAGATGTAGTTTTGCAAGGGTTAAATAATGTTGAGACACAAACTTGACAAATTGAAATCAACAGAGGGTGGTAATTTACATACATCCCACTTGCACAGTATTTTGCCTGGCCTAACATTGTTTGTACATTATAATTTTGAATAAGCTGTAGTTTTGCAAGGGAGAAATAATGTTGGGCCACAAAATTGACAGTGGGAATCAACATAAGGTGGTCATTTCCATACATCACACTTGTATTTTGCCTGGCTCAACATGGTTTGGTAAGTAAATCAGGTAGCAAATGGGCACAGAAGTCAATTTTTAAATTTAGAATAAGAAGCTGTAGGTTAGCAAGGTTTCAAAAGCATTGGGCCACAAATGTCACAACATAAATCAACAGAGGGCGGTCCTTTATAGGCAACCTACTTGTATTTTGCCTTGCCCAACACAGTTTTTGGCATGAAATCATGTGGGAAAGTGGGCACAGGTGAATATTTTGTAATTACTATCTTTTCTTTTCTCAATGTTTTCATTTCATATAACTTTCTTGAGACAAAATGTTGCATCTGCGGCTGGTTTTCCTCACCACTACGAATTTCTCCTTACTTTATGATGCTAATGCGGGAATCAGCCTCAGTATGGCAAAATGCGTTCAACTAAAAGTGACATGTTATCCCGCCCTCATTTCGATTTGCAGATGCAGCCATCATCATTAGAATATGGACTTGTGCCAGGACCTTGTTATACTGTAGGTGCAAATGAACTGCCACAGACAGACATTCCATCTCCATCATCAAGCTATGATCAAGCATGGACCTTGGATTACACACCCTCAAAATAAGGCTATTGCCTGTGACTGTATGGTCGCACCCCCATAAATGCTAATTTCTTGTGTGTGTATGATCCAGCACATTTATGGTTGGTGACTTATTTCTCTTTGGTGTATGCGTAGTATGCTATAGTATGCAGCATGCTTATATCTGCACATATGTGTGACTCAGTATCAGGCCCAAAGTCTGCAATCTGACTTATCCTTTAATCTGCCTCTAGACTGAAGTTCTGATCCACATCTCAAATGCTTACTGTAAGTCTGAGTTTATCAAATCTTGCAATGTAATGTTTCTTCATAACTGTGGGTGACATTGAATGTCCCATCAGTGAAGAATATGCATCTATAACTTTGCTGAAAAATTAAATACAAAAGTTTAGGCTCTAAAAATAATTATTCCCAAATGCTGGCTGCTAGTGGGGAATGCAATTTACTATTGACAGCAAAAGATAAACATGTCTTGAAATGGTTAAATTAGACATAGGGGGTATCCAACTAGCCGTGATAATAATACTTGTTCTACGGAGAAAACTTTTTGGACCATTCTCCCAACTATGTCGCTTATCTCATGTTTGCGCGCTCCCATTTATCATGTTACCCTATTGCAAAACTGGAAATAACCAATTCCCACGGTAATTCTTGCATGGATGACAGGCGATAAGTACAGGTGAAAATGGGGGAATCAGACTGCACCCCAAAAAAGATAAACTAAGGTAGGGCAATGGTAGAGAAGTGTGGTAGTGGCCATAATCCAAGGGATTGGGGTTCTTAAATTGTGTAAAATTGCTGTTATATGCATTTTTATCTAACAGTGAAAAAATTACAGAAAGCAATATTTTTTGGTCAAAATAAATGATGTAGTTAAATTAGGGGTACATTAAAATGGGTGTACGTATATTATTGTCATTATAGGGCATTTTTTTTAAATGTTAAAAATATACCTGTCACTTGCACCTGCAATGTTTCAAACACCTGTCCCATCCATACAGCCCCCATATACCTGTCCCACTACTTTAAACCAATTTTCCAACACTTTTTACTTTTTCAACCCAAACGTGGCAAGACATTATTTGTCCAAATTAAGCTAAATAAAATAATTTTTGCATAATTAGTCATTAAGTAGGGTATTCCAGTGGTTCTGAGTCCTGACATTTTTAGCCAAAAATAGGGGTTTTACACAACTTATCATCTGTTCAGAGGTGGTGAAAAAAATTTGTGATAATTCCTATACCAGTTTTCGCATATGCGAAAACTACATATAATAGGACTGCCTGATTAAAACATCTCAGAGAAAAATGGGTTATCAAGGCTAATTGTTACCCCCAAAAATGTCAACATTTACCATGTTGACATTCATCCAGCTTTCCAGTAAGTATGCCCTAACCCTATTCCCTACTCCTAACCTAACCCTAACCCTCCTTGTAGTGCCTATCCCTAACCTCCACCCGAGCCTAAACTTAACCTCCCGCTAGTGCATAACCCTAACCTCCCAGCCAGCCTAATCCTAATGACATACTGATAATGTTGACATGATGCCTTGTATTGTAAATGTTGACCTAATGACTATATCCCCTCATACTATGTTGTACCATCTTAATCTCACTTTGTCTGCAAAATGTATGAATTTATTTTGCATATGATGACATCAAAATGATCCCAGTTAGCCATTTTTGTAATTAAGGGGGGCCTATTTATAACTGTATTTTTCAGTTACTCTGGCACATGGCTGCCCAAAACATTGCTATTTACTTCTTGATGCTTTAAATAAACACTTTCAATACAGTACTTCCTTTACATCTAGTACTGTATATCTTGGCACCCCGAAGTAAACTTGGATTCTGGAGTGCTCATTTCACCTACAAGTAAACTGTACCTTTGGATATATAAAAACACAAATGTATTCATATTAAATAGAAAATAAAGCTGTCACTTCATAGTACTTAAAACATCTTAAATGTTATGATGATTTACTTCAATGCAGAATCCTTGTATGCAGTTGTGAAATTGTAGTTCAGTAGATACTAAACTTCTTGAATTATGGCACCCTAGAGTATCAGCATTTTTTCACGACACCCCCTAGGCCTAACGTTTCTTACTGAGAAATTCAGAAAAAAAATATTAAATTATGTAAATGGTTCTAATATGTTATCCTTAGGTTCAGTTATGTCCTGGTGGACAAGGCGGCACTTGTGTTTTTCCACCTACAGTATTTTATGATTGGCAGCCACCAGCACTGGTTTGCTTATAACATTGACCATAAAAAATTTGCTTTAGCCCTATTGCACCCCTGCAAGCACCGCCATAGCACCCAGTTTGGGAACGACAATTGCAATTCATTTTTTTAATAGTCTATTTATATTGTATGCTCTTTGAATATCTTTACTCTGTGCTTTGTATTATGTAGAAAAAACAGAGAGGGGAGTATCCCCTAGATATCCTCCAGCACACTAAATTGTACCTGCAACAATACATGAAAACTATATGGTAACAGAAATTCAGAGATATTTGTTGCATGCATTTATAAGTACATGGTAAGCTGCCAGGCCACTTCACGGCTTCTCTGATACTGGCAGTTCATACTCTGCATGATAACAGTGCCCACCCTGGGCCATGTAATTATCTGTTGTAAGGCTTCATGATAAAGGCACATACAGAAGCAAGGGTGTATCTAGTGATCCAAGTACCCCTGGCAATGTAATGGACTGCCCCCCCGCGCTCCCCCTATGCAGTGCCCCCAATAGTAATCCCCCCATGCTGCATTACCCCCAGTAGTAGTCCCCCTATACAGTGCCCCCAGTAGTAACCCCCCCTATACAGTGCCCCCAGTAGTAGTCCCCACATACAGTGCCCCCCAGTAGTAGACCGCAGTAGTAGTCCCCCCATATACAGTGCCCCCAGTAGTAGTCCCCCCTATACAGTGCCTCCAGTAGTGGCCATCCCCCTAAATTGCCCCCAGTATTGGCCACCCCTATACAGTGCTCGCAGTAGTGGCCACCCCCATAAATTGCCCCCAGTAGTGGTCACTCCTATACAGTGCTCCCCAGTAGCGGGCAGCCCCCCATAAAGTGCCTAGAGCAGCGATCACTCCCTATTTCAGTGCCCCCCCTGTAGTGCCAGGCTTACACACACAAATACACACACAAAGAACAAAAAAAAATTCAACTTACCTGATCCCTGCTCCTGACGCGACCGCCGCTGTCTGCTCTGAGGCTCGCTCTGAATCAGGGCCGGGCTTTTTTTTTTAGAACGGCTTCCTGGCCACTAGCATAGCTGTGGGTGACCACCCACAGCTACAGTCAAGACCATCGGGCTTGCGACGAGACCCTTGTGGTAGGGTCTCGTGGCCGCAAGCCCCAGAGAGCTTTCGGCTCTAACAGAGCCGGAAGCTCTCCACTGACATCACTTGTGATGTCAGTGGGGCTGCCCCCAAATGACAGGCGTTCTCATGGGAACGCCTCCATTTGGGCAGCCACTCCCCGGCCTGCCAACCATAGGGGGCGAGCTGTCACTCAACATTGACAGCTCGTCCCCTTTGTTGCGAGACTCGGGTCTCGTGCATGCGCACGACGGAGGCGGCTCTATCGTGCGCATGCACTCTGGGCTACCATTGACCCGGTTGCGAGTGCTCAGCGCTTGCGACTGGGTCTGAATCAGGCCCTGGGTCCTGGCCGCTCTTCTCCTGGATGGGAGATACATTATGACGTATGACGTCTCTCCCATCACATACAGCGGTGGGAGCCGGCACACGGAGCTCATTAGTGAGTTCCAGCTGGCTCCCTCCGTGGACGACGCAGCATAAAATGAGAGTCTGTCTGACTCTCATTAGCTGGCTGCTATTACAAACACACAGCCACCGCTGGCGGCTGTGTGTTTGTAAACTGTGTAGGGCAGACCGCTATCACTGCGGTCTGCCCCACACTTGTGGGGCCCGGGGGACTTGTCCACCCCTTGGCTACTTGTGGCACTGCCGAGTGGTGCCCCCCCTTTTGTCGGCACCCCTGGCGAGTGCCATCCTGGCCAATGGGTAGATACGCCCCTGTACAGAAGTACATCCAAATTGAGAGCCAGCTTACCTGGGTGTCACCCCTGGGAATGCAAACTAGCACTAAAAGATCCAGCATGCCCTCCAAATGCTGGCTCATTCATGCCTCTCAAAACAGCAAACATAAAATGGAAGCTGCTCAAATCAATTTGGCAATACTCTTCAGGTGCATGAAAAGGAGGGATCATACTAAACAGAAAAACAGAGAGGGGAGAATCCCCTAGATATTCTCCAGCACACTAAATTGTACCTGCAATAATACATGAAAACTATATAGTAGTAGAAATTCAGAGATATTTGTTGCATGCATTTATAAGTACATGGTAAGCTGCCAGGCCACTTCATGGCTTCTCTGATACTGGCAGTTCCTACTCCATCAGAGAGATAACAGGACATTCTGAGAAAAAAAGAATACACTGGTGAGCTTGGCAACACAAAAAGGCCTCGATCTATACAAAAGAAAACAGAACAGTGGTGGATGATTGCAGATCCTTTACATGGTAAAGTAAAACTCTTTCACAAAATGAAGAACACTCTACAGGAGGTAGGGATATCATTATCCAAGCTTACCATAAAGATAAGACATCATGAAAGCAAACACAGAGGGTTCACTACAAGGTGCAAACCATAAGGCTCAAGACTAGAAAAGTCATATTAGACTGTGCCAAAAACAATTAAAAAAGCCAGTCAAGTTCTGGAAAAGCATCAGGGGTGTATCTGTAATGGTTGCAGGGTGTGCGGTGCACATTGACCCACACTGCACACCCTGCAACCATATATTTTAATACTCACCTTTCTGAAGTTCCGCATCAGCTGTTGCAGCCCTGCATAAAATGCCTGGAAAATGACCACCGTGGCCATCTTTCCGGCTTTTTGCACATACGCAGTAAAGAAATAGCCAGGGAAATGTTGGCTGTGCCATTTTCCCGGTGACCTTCACATGCACAGTAGATACTGGGCTCAGATTAGTGCCCATAGTCTACTGCTGTGCTCAGTCTGCTGCTGCCCGCTGGGGAGAGAGGAGAGGGCCCCGGACAGAGAATGCACACGGGCCCCCTCCTCTCTTAATATGCCTGTGAACAGAATTATTTGGAAAGATGAAACTAAGACTAACCTGTACCATAATGATGGGAAGAAATAAGTATGGAGAAGGCTTGAAATGGCTCATGATCTAAAGCATACTACATTAACTGTAAAACACGGTGAAGGCAATGTGATGTCAGGGGCATGCATGGCTTCCAATGTCACTGGGTCAGTAGTGTTTATTAATGATATAACAGAAGACAAAAGCAGCCAAATGAATTCTGAAGTGTATAAGGATATACTGTACTGTCTGCTCATATTCAGCCACATTCAGCAAAGTTGATTGGAAAGTGCTTCACAGTACAGATGGACAATGACCCAAAACATACTGCAAAAGCAACCCATGAGTTTTTTAAGGCAAAAAAGTGGAATATTCTGCAATGGTCAAGTCAGTCATCTAATCTCAAACCAATCGAGCAATAATTTTACTTGCTGAAAACAAAACTACGGCACAAAGACTCACAAACAAAAACAACTGATGACAGCTGCAGTAAAGGCCTGGCAAAACATAACAAAGGAGGAATCACAGTATTTTGTGATGTCCATAAGTTCCAGACTTTAGGCAGCCATTGTCTGCAAATTATTCTCACCAATTTGCCCAATTACATTTGAGCCCCAGAAAATAGGGGACTGTGTATAAAAATGGTTGCAATTCATTAACATTTTATACATTATTTTTGCATCTCCATTGTTTAATTACAAATCCATTGTGGTGGTGTACAGAGCCAAAATTAGGAATAATGTGCCAGTGTCCAATTATATGGACCTAACTGTAATTATATTTCTCTCTTAATGAGATTATGTTTGCCAACAACAAGACAGTCTTAATATATGAAATTCTAATCAATAAAAAATTCTTATATTTATTTGTCAAAAACATGCGGGTCCCCCTCTGTAGTCATATGTTCAGAAGTTTTTTTCTTATTAATAGAAGACTAAAATCAATTAAATACAATTAATACAGTATATCCAAAAAAAGGATAAAATCCAAATCAACATCAGGCATAATGTAATACATATCATATTAATGAAAGTCAAGTATACAGCAGCTGTATTATGAAGTTAGACTCAGTAATCATGTGATTGTGAAGTTACATTCATAAATTTGAAAAATTTGCAAAGAACCAATGAAATCTAGCAAAAGTTTTAGCATTCATGTTTTTTTTTGGAGTACCCAGGCTCCTCTCTAAGTGATTGTAATTGGAGCCACACTTCCTTTAGGTTTTAATGCCATGAATCGCTGGGGTATTTTTAGTTCTATCTGGTTTATATAGATTTGTATCTTTCTCCCACAGAAGATGGGAATGTCATCTCATATGTTGAATCTGGACTAACTTTTCCAGCTTGACTGGCCCATTCTGCAAGGGCTGTAAAGAGGGGTGTTAGAGCAGTGCCATTGCCCAGGGCACAAGGCCCTGGGGGCAGCACCACACTTCCCCATAGCCCCTGCATATTGCTAGCATGGTGCCTGGAAGTGCATGCTGCTGCCATTAGTGCTGTTTTAGTGCCATCTTTAGTGTCCTTTGGACTCTCCAGGCACATACCCTGAAATATGTAGATGCACCTGGAGTGTCTGGGCAGCTCTCCACACATCTTCTTTTGCTACTGTATAACCATCCCCTTGCATAATATCATCCTGTTTGCATTTCTATGTAAAAACCATGGTAATTCTACTGTTCAACTGTGTCTGCTGGTTGCCTTTGCTACTACAGTACATCCTACGTTTCTCATCTGGTACCTGGGAGTGATACTTGCAGGAGTGTTATTTGAATGATCTAGTCTCAATAATTCTGTGAAACCGCACTTTATAAACTATCACTACAGTTTAAGTCTGTGGAAAACAAGTTAAATGGGGTTGCATTACATAAAGGCCTTGCCAAGATTAGTTCTGATAATAAGTGCAAGATTTTCGTAACACTTGCTTTTCCACTTCATCACCTTTACATGATTCAAAATTGGTTGACTAATAAGTACCAACTAATCAGCGCTCTACTGTCACTTTACAGGCTGTGTTTGAAAAATTAGGAATTAGGAGCTGATTGGTTGGTAATTTATCTCTCTCCACCTTATAAATCTCCAAGGCTTAGTACATATCCCCATTGTCTCCCAAATCTCAGAGATTGTTTTGCATTGTGTGCAACACTCAAATGATTGCCATCATTACATTTTTGAATTTCCTAAAACAAAAATTATATGATGATGATGATGCATCGATATCCCTTTTCTTTGCATCATTCCCATTGACACTAGCATTGGTTCTTTTCCTCTACAATGTACTTGGTAATGGAGAGCTTTCTGAACACAATTGACCATTACACACTTGGTGGCAAGTTTTGACTTTAATTTGTTTTCACTTGGGCAACAGACAAGAATTATGGGCACCTTCAATTACATGTAACCTACCAGAAGTAACATTGGGCTTGATTCAGACCCACTCGCGAGCGGCTGTCCGCTCGCAAGTGGGTCGATGTTCTGGACTGAGCATGCGCACGACGGAGGGAGCTCCGTCGTGCGCATGCGCCAGACGCGACGAGCGAAGGAAAGTCCTTCGCTCGTTGTGTCTGATCAAAGGGGGTGTGCTGTCGATGTTGATTGACAGCACGCCCCCTTTGGTAGGCGTGCCAGGGGTGTGCCTCCCTGACGGGGGCATTCCCATGGGAACGCCTCCCGTCAGAAGCCGGCCCACTGACATCACTAGTGATGTCAGTGGGAGTGATTTTGGCTCTGATAGAGCCAAAATCACTCCGGAGCTTGCGGTTGAAAACCTCAACCGCAGGCTCCAGCTCACAGTTTCGATGGTCGCGATGGTCAAGACCATCGCGGCCATCAAACTGCATGCTCGTATAGCCTGTGGGTGGTGACCCACAGCTATACGAGCGTCCAGGAGGACGCTCCATTTTCATGGAGGCCGGCCCTCATTCAGAGCGTGCGCTCTGCTCTGAGCGTACGGCTCTGAATGAGGGCCTTTGTGTTTAATTTCTATACACAAATAGCACAAAGTGTTTACTTTATTATTTTTTAGCAATAATTAGTATGGTATTATTTTTATCTAAAGCCTTTAACAAGACTATATACAAGACCTGTTTTTCTTTCATAATGCATTCTCTTCCACTTCTCATTTTCCATAGAAAATTGGAGCCAGGAAAATTATTGCCCCTATGTGCCTGGTGTTATGAATCCCTGGGTAGATTCATTGTGAGACTGATTTGGCTATAAGAAATGAGGAACACAACAGAATAGAAAAAGACTGAGTAAGATAGCATTCTAAAGGCTACTAGAGTCCGATGCCAATCAAGGAGAGGATGCCGACCTATAGCCAGTTCACAACCTTGAATGCTGATGTGTACAAGGTTTGAGATACGAGTCAATTGATAACTGATGCCTTGATGGTGGGTGTGTATTTGATTGGTATGCAGCATTGTGGCTGAGTTGCAGCCCTGAGTGCTGATGAGTACAAGGCTTGAGATGTGAGTCAATTGATAAGTGAAGCCTTGATGGTGAGTGAGTACTTGCTTGAAGTGTGGCCTTGTGGCTGAGTAGCAGCCCTGAGTACTGTTGTGTACAAGGTTTGAGATGTGAGTCAATTGATAACACAGGTCTGTGATGAAAAAGTTTTTTAAACAAATTTATGTGATACTTATAGATTTTTGGCTTCTGAACACGAAAATGACTCCCGATTTTGCATATCATATTACGTTTTTCTGCAAAATTTGTATTTAAGTCATTTTTTTCCCATATTCTTAAATGAATTCAGTCGGTAGTATAGAATGTTGCAATTCAGTTCTTGTCATAAAACTTCCCCCCTGCCCAGTGCCAGATTAAGGTCCACATGGGCCTAAACCCCATACTGTCTAAAGGAACATTGCACACACACAACAACTATAACTACGAGTACAAGGTGAGCTGGCGAAGGTGGAACCAAATACAAGAGATGCAACACAGTTTTGCCATATGCTGGCTCATTTTAACCCCTGCCTACCACCACATAAGCACACACAGTACACACTACACACACACAGTACATATACAGTACACACCACTCATACAGTACTAGTGATTTCAACATTTTTTGGTAATGTCAAGGATCCAAACTACAAAGAAATTGTCAGGGAAATGCTTAATAGTTACAGAAACCTTGGCTGCAAAATGAGTTTAAAGGTATATTTTTTTAATTGACATATTGAGCATTTCCCGAATAATCTCAGAGACTACAGTGAAGAACAGCGTGAATGGTTCCACCAAGAGGTTAAAGATGTAGAAAGAAGATAGCAGGGTCATTGGGATGTCAGCATGATGGCTGACTACTGCTGGATGATACACAGAGATGACACAGGAAAAGCTTATAAGCGAAAAGCGACAAAAGGAAGTTTGAAGATAAAAAAAAACAAGATATTAACGATTTTTCCAATGTGGATTTGTTTTATTAAAGTTCGATTTTATTATGTATTTAAGACAAAAACACATCTACACTTCTTCTAATTTCACAATAAATATGTCAAAAACAGTTAAACTTCTTGTTTTTTCTTAAAAAAGTATGTAACTCCCTTAGAAGTAAATATGATGTGGTATTTTTTTTAATATACTATTTCTTGATGTACACAGGAGTATAATTAAGAATATAAAAGTAATATTAAAAAAGCTTTCAATACCTTAAATTTCACAGACCTGTGAAATTAATGCTTAAATGGTTGGTGTGTACTTGATAGAAACGGGGCCTTATGGCAAGTTGCGGCCTTGAGGACTGATATGTACTTGGCTGGGATGGACCTTGTGGCCAAGTTGCAGCCTTGAGGGCTGATAAGTACTTAGCTGGGATTGGCGTTATGGCCAAGTTGTAGCCTTGAGGGCTGATGTGTACTTGGCTAGGATGCGGCCTTATAGCTGAGTTGCAGCCTTGAGGGCCAATGTATACTTGGCTATGGTGTGGCCTAGTAAGCCATGAAGTGATAACGAGAATCCAATCAGACATGGAAGTGCGGCTGAAACTGCTATAAGAGAGGTAACAAAGTCCATGCAGACGCAGGCAGCGTGACTGGGACAGCAGTAAGATGATAATTAATATATATGCAGGCACAACGGTGTGGCTGAGATGGCTGTAAAGTTGGTAACAAACAGTTCACTTTAACACTGCAGTGCGGCTGTGACTACTGGGAAGGAAAATAATTGAAGTCCGCTCAGACACCACAGTATGACTGTAACAGAAGGAAAACATGCTGACAAGAGGTACTGAATAAACCACGAGAACAGTCTCCACACACGGAACTGGAAGCCACATAACAAACGCTATAGCTGGCATCCGAGCAAGGATTCAGCAGAGGTAAAAAAGGAGAAAGCTCCAATCAGGAGAGGGCAAAGATGACGGAGCAGCCAGGTTGAAAGACCTCACGAAATAGCATCTCAGCATCCCAGTCTTTTAGCAATGGGTCTGAGAGGACTGACCGCAGCACTTTTGTTAAACAAGATGCAGCGGCAGTTTGTGACAGTACCCTCACCCTTGCTGAGGGGTTAAGGAGCCCCTAGAACTGGGCTTATGTTCTCAAATAAACTTTTTTTAAGGAGGGAGCATGCAAAGATTTTTTGTAAAGCCTGGAATGCTCCTCCGGACCATACCCCTTCCAGTGAACCAAAAATTGCAAACCTCCTCTTGTGACTCTGGAATTCAAAATCTTCTCCACAATGAATTCTTGATAGCCCTGGATGAGAACAGGAGAAGGTCTTGCTGGATGTTTTTTAACTGAACTTGGCAGAAGAAAAAATCAGTTTGAAAAGAGAGCAATGAAATGTATTGTTAATCCTAAATGAGTTGGGTAATTTCAGCCAAAAGGCCACAGGATTGATATGAGAGATTATTCTGAAAGGACCAATGAACTTAGGACCCAATTTCTGTGAACATTGACAGATGTTGATGTTTTTTGAAGAAAGCCAGACCAGATCTCCAATCTTGAACTTACATGGCTTGCGGTGTCAATTAGCCAATGTCTTGGAGTGAAAATATGCTTTAAGAAGACACTGACAAACCTTCTTCCAAACTAAATGGAGCCTAGAGACTAGCATAGAAAAAGCAGTTCTTCCAGAAATGGTCTCAAAATAATTGGTTCTAGGATGAAGGCTGGAATTGCAAAAAAATAGAGAAATGGTAGAAGATGAATAACAAATGTTGTTGAAAGCAAATGCTGCCAGTAGTAAATGAGAAAACCAATCATTCTGGTATTTGGAGACAAAACACTGAAGATATTGCTCCAAGGACTGATTGACCCGTTCAACCTGTCCGTTGGATGGAGGATGGTATCTGGATGACAATCTGAGACTGATGCCAAGAGAACAACAAAAGATTTTCCAAAAACGAGTATCAAACTGAGTTCCTCGATCTGAGATAATGTCCATAGGTAATCCATGAAGTCACAAAATATGCTGAATGAACAAAACAGATAATTCTTTGGCAGAAGGCAGTTTGGAGAGTGAAATGAAAAGGGACATTTTACTAAAATGGTCAACAACAGTCCAAATGACCGAACAGTGAGAGGAAGAAAGAAAATCCACATTTAAATCCATTGCAACATGAGTCCAGGGTTTACACGATGTTGACAGGGGAAGAAGGAGGCCAGGAGGAGCAGTATGAGAATATTTTTTGAAGGCACAAACCTCACAAGCCATGACAAATTCATGAACATCTTGGAATAAAGTTTGCCACCAAACTGAACAGGAGAGTAGTTCAGCAGTTTTTGAGATACCTGGGTGACCAATGGCTCTGGTAGAATAGAAGTCTGTTAGCACTGCTTTCCAAAATCTCTCAGGGACAAAGAGTAATCCTGGTGGCTTTCCAGAAGAAGCTTCAAACTTAGAGAAATGGAGGACATCAGCTAAATCAAGGCTAAATATATATGAGAAGCCGGAATGGTCTCTTCAGAAAGGGTAGTAGGTTGAGTGGGTTGGAAGCTTCATGAAAGAGCGTCTGCCTTGAGATTCCTGGAGCCAGGCCAGAAAGAAATTATGTAGTTAAAGCAGGTAAAGAATAAGGCGCAATGTGCTTGCCTAGCATTTAATCTTTTAGCCATTTCAATATAAGACTGGTTCTTATGGTCAGTCAAGACTGTTATCAGATGTTTCGCTCCTTCCAACCAGTGTCTCTAGTCTTCAAAAACCCACTTGATAGCTAACAACTCCTGATTACCGATATCATAATTTCTTTCCGCAGAAGCAAATTTACGAGAGAAGAAAGCACACGGATGAAACTTATTGTCCCGGGGGTCTTTTTGAGACAAGATAGTGCCAACCCCAACTTTGGAGGCATACATCTCAACAATAAACAGAAGATCCAGATCATGATGATGGAGAACAGGTGCAGTGATGAAAAGTGATTTCAGAGAATCAAAGGCTTGTACTGCCTTGACAGGCCAATTTGCTATATCGTCCCCTTTCTTCACCAGTTCCACAATAGGTGCAACAATGGAGGAAAATGACTTGATAAATCTGTAATAATAGTTTGCGAAACCCAGAAAGCATTGAATGGCTTTCAGAGTAGAAGGTTGGACCCAATCCAAGATGGCTTCGCCTTTACTTGGGTCCATAGAGAATCCCTGGGAAGAGATGACAAATCCCAAAAAGGAGACCTCCTTCACTTCAATCTTGCATTTATCCAATTTTGCATGCAGATTATTCTCTTGGAGTTTTTGTAACACTTGTCTCATATGCTGGCAATGTTGTTCCAGGGATTTTGAATAGATGAGAATATCATCTAAGTATACAAAAACTCAAAGGAATTCTCAATAAATCATTAATGAAGTTTTGAAAGACAGCAGGGGAATTAGAAAGACCAAACGGCATGACCAGGTACTCATAGTAACCGGAATGAGTATTGAAGGATGTCTTCCACTCATCTCCATCTTTGATCCGGATCAGGTTATAGGTCATTCACAGATTAATCTTGGAAAAGATGAATGCCTCACAAAGATTGGTTGAAAATAACTGATATAAATGGTAATGGATATGAGTTCTTTATGGTGATATTATTTAACCCCCAGAAATCAATACATGGCCTAAGCGACCCGTCTTTCTTCTGTACAAAAAAGAACCCAGCCCCAACTGGTGATTTGGACAGATGGATGAATCCTTTCTGAAGAGCCTCTTGAATGTACTCCTGCATAGATTGACTCTCCGGTAGGGACAAAGCGTACAATCTGCCGTTTGGAAGTTTAGATCCAGGCTGTAATTCAATGGCACAGTCATATGGATGGTGTGGAGGTAGGGAATCAGCTTTCTTCTTGGAATAGACTTTGGAGAGATCATGATAGGGAGCAGGAATAGCAGCTGAAGACTCAGACCGAATGGCAGCAGAAATTCATACCTTTAGAGTAAGACATTGTGAAGAACAGGTGAACCCCCACTGAAAAATCTCACCAGACTGCCAGTTGATAACAGGATTATGGTTCTTCAGCCAAGGCTACCCCAGAATTATAGGTGCCAGAGGACAATAAAAAAACAGGAATGTAATGTTTTCAGAATGTAAAGCTCCAATAGACAGATTGATGGGAGATGATAGAGAGTTGTCTGCTCCTTTGGTAATGAGGTTACCATCCAGAACCACCACAGAAACCAGTTGAGATAAGGACTCAGGGACCAACCCTAAATAATTAAAAAAAGAAATGTCCATGAAATTGTCTGCAGAACCACTGTCCAGGAAGGCAGAAAAGTTTAATTCTTTATCACGAGCTTGCATTATTGAAGGAATAAGAACCAAATTACTGGGAGTGACAGATGCAAGGCCCATATGTAGCTTCCCCTGTACATATAGACTTTGCCTTTTCCTGACTTGACTGGGCAAGCTGGGGCAGTATGTCCTTTACCACCACATAGTAGAGACATAACCCAAGTGATCATCTTCTTCGCTTCTCCTTGGAAGAAAAATGGAAAGCCCCTAGCTGCATGGGCTCTTCTTGATCAGTCACCCAAACTGGAGATCATGGAGAGATGGTAAGCAATTCTTTCTCCAGACTATGCTCCCGAAGATGACGGTCAATACAAATGGCCAGATGCATTAATCCATCCACATTTTCAGGAGCAGGGTACTGGACAAGAATATCTTTGATTTGGTCAGAGAGTCCCAGGCAAAATTGACTAAGGAGCGATCATTCCACCCACAATCTATAGACCATTTCCAAAACTCTGTGCAATAGTCTTCTGCTACTTTCTGCCTTTGTTTTAAGGATTGAGGACTAGCTTCAGCCATGGCTGCTTTGTCTGGGTCATCATACAAAAGGCCTAGGGTGGAAAAGAAGGAGTCAGTGGAGTGAAAAGTTGCATGACTAGATGGAAGTCAAAATGCCCAGGTTTGAGGATCACCCTGGAGCAAAGATATGACATTACCCACATGTTGGACTTCAGAACCAGAGGATTGGGGATGCAATTTAAAATATAATTTGCAGCTCTCTCTGAATTTCAAGAAGTCTTTACGATTCCCTGAGAAACAGTCTGGAAGGTTCAATTTAGACTCTCGAAGTGCGGCCTGAGCAGAAGAGACTCGAGTGTCCTCGATTTGGAATGACAGTTCTTGGACCTTTTGGGTTAAGGCTTGAAATTGTGCAACTAGGACTTGGGCTGGATTTTGAATGGGATCCATGGTAAGGAAATATGACTCCTCTATTTCTGTAAATATCGATTTTTGGCTGGCTATAATTTGATGAATCCCCGGGTAGATTCATTGTGAGATTGATTTAGCTATCAGAAATGAGGAGCACAACAGAATAGAATAAGACTGAGTAAGAGAGCAGTCTAAAGGCCAGTAATAGTCCTAGAGTCCATTGTCAATAAAAGGAGAGTATGCCGACCTGTGGCCGGTTCACAACCTTGAATGCTGATGTATACAAGGTTTGAGATGCAAGTCAATTGATAATTGATGCCTTGATGGTGAGTGTGTATTTGATTGGTATGCGGCCTTGTGGCCAAGTTGCTGCCCTGAGTGCTGATGAGTACAAGGCTTGAGCTGTGAGTCAATTCATAATTGAAGCCTTGATGGTGAGTGAGTACTTGATTGAAGTGCAGCCTTGTGGCTGAGTTGCAGCCCTGAGTACTGTTGTGTACAAGATTTGAAATGTGAGTCAATTGATAATAAATGCTTAGATGGTTGCAGCCTTGAGGACTGATATGTACTTGGCTGAGATGTGGCCTTGTGACCAAGTTGCAGCTTTGAGGGCTGATAAATTCTTGGCTGGGATGGGCCTTGTGGCCAAGTGGCAGCCTTGAGGACTGATAAGTACTTGGCTGGGATGTGGCCTTATGGCCAAGTTACAGCCTTGAGGGCTAATAAATACTTGGCTGGGATGTGCCTTATTATTACTATTATTATTATTACTTTTATTATTATTATTTTTATGGCACCTCAAGCATTCCGCAGCACCTTGCAAAGTACATAAACAAATAAGTTGCCCAGTGACTTACAGTGCAATACAATACAGGACAAGGACATGGATGATATACATTGCTACATTAGCGACCATAAGACCCAGATAACCAATAGAGCAAAGCAACCAAGTGTTAGATGCCCTAGTGAGGAGTAAGAAGTAGATGAAAGTAGAGAAGGAGAAGCACAAGAGGGTAGAGGGCCCTGCTCATAAGAGCTTACATTCTAAAGGGGAGGGGCAGACAAACAGATGTGACACAGATGGGGTAGACAGGGAGGAAAGAGTATGTAGAAGCAAGTTAAGATGAGAACTGGAACGTTTTGATGAAGTAGTGGGTCTTGAGAGCCTGTTTGAAGGATTGTAGAGAGGTGGAGAGTCTGATGTTAAGAGGGAGAGAGATCCAAAGGTGGGGAGCAGCATGGGCAAAATCTTGGACGTGGGAGTAAGAGGAAGTAATTGTTATGAGAGGCAGCATGCATTTGTTGAATGAAGAGGGTGGACAGGAGAGTGAAGGGAGATGAGGTCCAATGTAAATGGGAGAGGAATGGGTGAGGCCTTTTTAAGTGATTGTGAGAACCTTCAGTTGGGTACTGAAAGGGAAGGTGAGTCAGTAGAGAGTTTGTAGGAGAGGGGGGGCAGATGTAGAGCATTTGGAGAGGACAATGAGCCAAGCAGCAGCATTAAGGACAGACTGGAGAGGGGAGAGAAGGGAGTTGGGGAGGCTAGATAGAAGGAGGTTACAGTAGTCCAATCTGGAGATGACCAATGAGTATATGAGGGTTCTAGGGGCATCCTTGGTGCGAAAGGGTCTAATCTTGGAAATATTTTTAAGTTGAAAACAACAGCACTGTGAGAGATTCTGGAAATGTGGTTTGAAGGACAGGAAGGAGTCCAGGATAACTCCAAGACAGCGCACTTTGGGGCTAAAGGAGATAGTTGTGCCATCAATTGATAAAGAAATGGTGGAAAATGTGGTTATTTTTGAGGGTGGGAAAATGTTCAGCTCAGTCTTAGACATATTAAGTGTAAGATATTGCTGGGACATCCAGGAAGAGATAGCAGAGAGACAGTTGGAGATACGAGTGAGGAGAAAGGGGGAGAGGTCAGAAGAGGAAAGGTAGATCTGAGTATCATCAGCATAGAGAAGATACTGGAGGTCAAAAAAGCAGATGAGTTCACCTAGTGAGGATGTATAGAGTGATAATAGGAGAGGACCAAGAGCAGAACCTTGGGGAACATCTACTGTAAAAGGCTGTGGGGGGGAGAGGAGTCATGAAAGGAGACAGAGAGGATTGGTCAGAGAGGTAGGAGGATAGCCAGGAGAGGGCAGTGTCATGTAGACCAAGGGAGTGAAGGATTTGCAGAAGGAGAGGGTGGGTCACAGTGTCAATAGCAGCAGAGAGGTCAAGGAGAATGAGCAGAGAGTAGTGGGCCTTGGATTTAGCAGCAAGGAGGTCATTGCTGACTTTTATGAGGTCAGTTTCAGTGGAGTGGAGAGAATGGAAGCTAGACTGAAAAGGGTCAAGGAGGGAGTGGGAGGAAAGAAAGGTGGTAAGGCTGTTGTAAAAAACACACTCAAGGATCTTGGAGGCAAAAGGGAGGAGAGAGATGGGACAGTAGTTGGAGAGAATGCTATGATCAAGGGTAGGTTTTTTAAGAATGGGGGAGACAAGGGCATGTTTTAATGCAGAAGGGACAGTGCCTGATGATAGGGAGAGATTAAGAAGGTGGGCAAGATGGGAGCAGGCAGAAGGAGAGAGGTAGCAGAGGAGATGTGAAGGGATGGGGTCAAGTGCGGAGG
Organism: Taudactylus pleione; assembly: GCA_031769625.1. Classification (NCBI taxonomy): domain Eukaryota; kingdom Metazoa; phylum Chordata; class Amphibia; order Anura; family Myobatrachidae; genus Taudactylus; species Taudactylus pleione. Next base: position 1,513,328 of record JAUIMM010000727.1, read on the forward strand.
TGGAAGGGGATGACGACCGGATGAGGGACATGATTTCCTCTCCAGATACAGAGAGAAGGATGTCAGAGTCTGTAAAATGGATGAGGAGGGGTGATCTGGGAAAGGAGGACGTGTAGTGCTGGGGGACTGGTGGGATATGATGTCCTGACATATGGAGTCATTTTTAGATGTAAAGTAGCAAAGTAGCAAAGTCAAGGGCAGAGAGCGAGGAGGAGAGGCGAGGAGGGGATGGGCAGAGGAGGGAGTTGAAGGTGGTGAAGAGACGATGGGGATTTGAGGACTGAGAGGAGATGAGGTTCTTGAAATATTACTGTTTAGAGAGAAAAAGGGCAGCACTGTAAGATGAAAGAATAAATTTGAAGTGGAGAAAATCTGTCTTAGAGCATGATCTTCTCCACTGTCGCTGAGCAATTTGTGAACACTTTTGCAGGTATCTGGTGCATTTGGAATGTCAGGGTTGAGGTGTGGATCTGGGAGGGTGAATAGTGACTGCCCAAGAAACAGAGTCCAGAGCATAAGTAAGGGAAGCATTGTATAGGGAAGAGGCTTGTTCAGGGCAGGAGAGAGACAGGACGAGGGAGCGAAGTCTGTCAAGCTGGGAAGAAAAAGAAATTGTGTCAATTGCTTTTCCAAAAAAGAGATAAATTCCGCACTGGATCTTTTGTAATGTTATTATATGTGATTAATCTCTCACATCCCTTAAATATATTCCACTTAGGAACAGAATACTTCTATTTCGTATATCTGAGGTAATGAATGGGGATGGTGCTACCTTGCTCATAAAATGTACAAACATGCAAAGAAAAAGGAGAAAACGCTATGAGACTATCAGGTGCACTTCAGATTAATTATATAAAGAGCTGGCTCCACTTTTTTTTTGTGTGAAAGATGTTAGGAGATAGGTATTGTACTTATGATATAGGTTACTTAGCATCTACATCAAATAAAATTTAACCTTTATTTTGCTCATTAAAAGAATTAGTCTTAATAGAAGAAACTATTATTTAAAAAAAAAATTATAGGTATATGTGAAAAAGATAGAAAAAAGTGCTGCAATAAAAATTATCCTGACTACATTTGGGTCACTTAGTAAAAGTTGCAAGTAGTTGGTCAAACTGGTGTTAATCCCCTAGTTCGATCTACTTAACTATGGTTCATTTTTCAGTTTCATATAAGCAGTTATGACTTAAATTGTCAATGTTGTGACTTATTTGCCACATTCATTTGTGATATTTTTTATGAATCACCTTGTTGCCTTTCGCTTGATACAGTCTTGCCATTTATTACCAATTCTTATAAACTTTATTCGTCTCTCAGGCAATGATTCATCAATCAATATCTTTATGATTTTAATTATTCTGTGTGCGCTTTTTATTCTGTATTTCCGGAAATTGCAATCGGAAATTATATCTTTAATATAAATGATCAGCAGTGAATCTTACTGTAGGGCAATTTATGGATCTGCTAATAAGAGCTAGATTGTCAGTTAATACTATAACAATCCAATTGCGTAGCTCAGTGTGAGTTTTTGTCCAAAATATGCTCAGTATATCCCTTATATTTTGTCACAGTATTGAGACTTAAGATTTATTACACATTATTGCCGCTACAGTAGCTGCTATAAATACATATGATACTTAATATCACCGCTTATACTGCTAACGATATAGAGGCACTGATCAGCACTCCATTGTTTTGGATTAAGTGATAGAGACTGAGAAATTATTAACATCGGCATTAAGAAGTGTATAGCCGCAGTATAAGCGGTGATATTAAGTATCATATGTATTAATAGCAGCTACTGTAGCGGCAATAATGTGTAATAAATCTTAAGTCTCAATACTGTGACAAAATATAAGGGATATACTGAGCATATTTTGGACAAAAACTCACACTGAGCTACGCAATTGGATTGTTATAGTATTAACTGACAATCTAGCTCTTATTAGCAGATCCATAAATTGCCCTACAGTAAGATTCACTGCTGATCATTTATATTAAAGATATAATTTCCAATTGCAATTTCTGGAAATACAGAATAAAAAGCGCACACAGAATAATTAAAATCATAAAGATATTGATTGATGAATCATTGCCTGAGAGACGAATAAAGTTTATAAGAATTGGTAATAAATGGCAAGACTGTATCAAGCGAAAGGCAACAAGGTGATTCCTAAAAAATATCACAAATGAATGTGGCAAATAAGTCACAACATTGACAATTTAAGTCATAACTGCTTATATGAAACTGAAAAATGAACCATAGTTAAGTAGATCGAACTAGGGGATTAACACCAGTTTGACCAACTACTTACAACTTTTACTAAGTGACCCAAATGTAGTCAGGATAATTTTTATTGCAGCACTTTTTTCTATTTTTTCACATATACCTATAATTTTTTTTTTAAATAATAGTTTCTTCTATTAAGACTAATTCTTTTAATGAGCAAAATAAAGGTTAAATTTTATTTGATGTAGATGCTAAGTAACCTATATCATAAGTACAATACCTATCTCCTAACATCTTTCACACAAAAAAAAAGTGGAGCCAGCTCTTTATATAATTAATCTGAAGTGCACCTGATAGTCTCATAGCGTTTTCTCCTTTTTCTTTGCATTTTGTCAATTGCCTCAATGTTATGCTTAGTGATGGTGGCTTTAGGAGGTAGAGGAAGGGAAGGAGAGAGATAGGTTAAAAGAGAGAAATGATGGTCCGAGGGGGGAATGGGGAATTGGAGTAATCAGAAATATCACAACAGTGAGTGAAGACCAGGTCAAGTGAATACCCACTCACATGGCAGGGTGAGGATGTCCAAATGAAGATGTGAGGGTAAGGAGTTTGGAGGCAGAGGCTTTTGTGGGGATATCAATTTTAATATTGAGGTAATCTAGGATAACAGAGGGCAGTTCAGAGGAGAGAAAGTGAGGGAGACAGGAAGCAAAGTTGTCAAGGAATTTGGAGGGAGGGCCAGGAGGCTGGTAAATGACAGCTACTCTTAGGTGTACTAGTTGGAAGAGGCATATGACATAAACCTCAAATGTAGAGAAAGTAAGGGATGGTAAAGAGTTGGTGGGAGTAACCAGGGGATAGAAGAACCCCTACACCACCACCATGCTGACCTCCAAGCCGAGGGGAGTGAGAGAAGGTGAGGCTCCCAGAAGAGAGAGCTGCAGGGGAAGTGGTGTCAGAGGGTGAAATCCAGGTTTCAGTAATGGCTAGTTTTTGGAGATGAATAGGTTATGGGGGGAAACGAGTTTATTACAGACTGATCTGGCATTCCAGAGGGCACAGAATAGAGGGACAGTGTTTGTGGGAGAGATGTGAATGATATTATCAGGGTTGCTGTAATGAAAAGGTGAGTTTAATTTGGGTGACTGAGATGAATGTAGTGGAGAAATTGTGCTAGGAAGAGAACCTGTAGGTGGTTGGCAGGGAGGGAGTTTAATGCAATGTGGATGGAGGTGGGGTGGGGTGACATGGAGTGGAGGTTTGGAGGAGGGATTAGCAGTGGGGTAGTAGGGCCACGGTGGAGTAAAAGAGAATGCAAGTGGAGTAATGGGAGAGGAGAGGGAGGAAGGCAGACAGATCAAGGGAGATAAAGGAAGGAGGAGGCAGAGGAGACAAGGGGTAAATGAGAAAGCTGGAAGAAGAGGGCAGAGCAGAGGAATAGGTAGACACTGAGTGGAGGGGGAAGTGGAAGAAGACATGATAATGGTGTGGATGAGTTGAATAGGGGGAGGAAAACTAGATGTAGGAATAAAGTATGAATGTGAGAGAAAGTACAGGAGATTAGCAGAGAAGCAAGTAAAACTACAGTGGAGAAAAGGTGCCTGCACAATTTCCAAACTTTATTATTGAGCAAAGGAAAAGTGGAGATTTAGTCAGGAAGAAATGGAATATTAAAGTAAACTGTATTAGAAGACAGATGACAGGCTAGGCAATGAACTAAAATAGGAACACATTATTCCTAAGAAATAAACTAAAATTGGCACAGAATACAGTATGCTATGAGGTGTTTGTGAAACCAGAGAGCCAGCACAAATATTAGCAAGTAAAGTGTAAGTTGTTATAGTGAGCAAACAGAGGCCAGTGATGAATGTCCAGGTTATGCAGACAGCAGTTGCTTGCAGTGAAAAGATTGTGAACTTACATTTCTTGAGTATACTTTGTCTAAATGTTCTTGTTTTAAAATGGTTTGAAGTTAGAGTGATCTCCTTCTGTTTAACTTCGGTTTAATGCCAGTATAATGCCGAATTTGGTTAGAAATGTGAAGTGCACTTTTAAAATTGTGCACTAAGAAATATTAAGCACCAGCACGCAAAGGCCTGCAGCCTAACAATGAAACTTAAATAGTGATTGCTGGCATGTGTATGCAATGATTACAATCAACCCCCAATACCCTCCCACTAATATGGCTAGCAATAAATTTCCTAAGACAAACAAGAAATACCCCAAAAGCTTATAAGAACTATGTCTAGTTATCTATATACTGCGCAAATAGTTAAAAATGAGATATTCTGCAGAAATGATGGATATTAGATTACCTAATATACAATACACTTTGCAAATAGTTCAAAATTAGATATTCTGCAGCAATGATGGAGATTAGATTACTTGCCAATGAAGTAGAAGAAAAAAGGTGTCAATTCACAGTCAGTTTCAGCTGAAGATATGACCTAATAATGCTGGTATAATGCCGAATTTGGTTAGAAATGTGAAGTGCACTTTTAAAATTATGCACTTAGAAATATTAAGCACCAGCAGCCAAGTTGCAGCCTTGAGGGCTGATGTGTACTTGGCTAGGATGCGGCCTTGTAGCCGAGTTGCAGCCTGGAGGGCTGATGTATACTTGGGTATGGTGTGGCCTAGTCAGCCGTGAAATGATAATGAGAGTCCAATCAGACGCGGAAGTGTGGCTGAAACTGCTATAAGAGAGATAACTGAAAGTCCACTCAGATGCAGTCAGTGCGGCTGGGACAGAAGTAAGATGGAAAATTAATATCCACTCAGATGCAATTGTATGGCTGAGATGTCTGTAAAGTTGGTAATGAACAGTCCACTTTGACACTGCAGTGCGGCTGTGACTACCGCAAAGTAAACTAATTGATGTCCACTCAGACACCACAGTACGACTGTAACAGAAGGAAAACACCCTGAAAGGAGGTACTGAATAAACTATGAGAACGATCTCCACACATGGAACCGGAAGCCACATAACAAACGCTATAGCCGGCATCCGAGCAGGGATTCAGCAGAGGTAAAAAAGGAGAGAGCTCCAATCAGGAGAGGCCAAAGATGACAGAGCAGCCAGGTAGGAGGACCTCACGAAATAGCAGCCCAGCATCCCAGTCTCCTAGCAACGGGTCTGAGAGGACTGACTGGAGCACTGTTGTTAAACAAGACACAGCAATGGTTTGTGACACCTGGTACTCTATTTAGAGAGGGCACTCACCAGGTTGATGAAAGATTATTTATTTATCCATATCAAAACATCATGGGAGTGAACATTTTGATCCCCTTAAAGATCTTAATCATGACAGATGACATTATCCCAAAAGTCCTATAATCAAATTTTGTGGCTAAATTTGAAATGAAGCAAATATTAGGTGTAATAATTGGGAATTATCATTAAATAGAATCTCGCATCCTTGAGAAAAACTTCTTTTAGCCAAATTGAGATTTGAGCTAGCACTAACATCATGGACTAAACTGTGGATATAAGCCTAGACAATTGATATAGAGATTAGAACACAAACCCAGACTTAGAAGTACCAGAGTTAAAGGGTAGCTAAACCTACATGGCCCTTTATATGCATGTGAAGAAGTGGGCAAACATACACACCTGTCACTATAGTCTAAAGAGACCAGTTTGACTGCCATGCACTTATAAGGGTGTCAGCATGGTTTGCTTATAGAAGCCATTTTATGGCTTATTCTTTTGTACTGTATCTTGTATGAAAACTGTAAAAAGAAAATGTATAAAAGGAGAGACACTTATCTAAGATCACTACCTTCCATTGGTAGGGATGGTAATAAACAACACTTATATGTGAGCCAATAAACAACATTACTAGCAAAATACCACTTGATTCTGTGAGTTGAAAGTCTCTGCTGTATTCCTTTGACCTTTGACATAACAAATATAAGCGCACACACTTTAATCCTTCTCCCAGATGTCTTGCTTTGAACCCAGGGTTCCACATCAGAGCTTCACATTATCAGTGAAGAATGAATTACAGTATTCCATGTGTCAGGGAAGGATCCTGGTGGTGGCAACCATCTTACACTAAATACTGTAGTAGCAGGCACACTGAAAAAACTCATATCATCTAGTGTATGGGTGGCAGAGTAAGTCTAACTTTTACACTCACTAAATGGCTGAAAAATATATTTAGAAGCTATAACTTGAATATTATATTCCTCATTTGTCATATGAACTTTACTACAGGATCTATGTGTGTTAAAAAATGAAGGGAGTAACTGTGTCTCTTTGACACATAAACTGATGTTTCAGGAACTCACAGATCACCTTTTTCAAATTAAAAAGCACAGTGAAACACATACTACAGTATATGTACCCTGTACTATTGAAACTTGGTGTACTAATGTTGCCTAGCAACCTTGGAACCCTCAGATTCATGGAACAAGTGCACAGATAAGGGAATTAGAATTGAAGATAACTATATAACTTGTCTAGTGTTTGGATGCTGTGGTGCATGTGACTGATGCTTCTTGGACAACATAAAATATAATTATATAGCTTATATAGAATCTGACATACAAATGTTAGAAATCAGTAGCATGTCGTCCCCAACTCACTTGGCTTCATTTGATGAAGAATGGGTGCACCACACCACCATACCAGATAACCATGACTTTGGCAGGGTCCTATTACTCTTTAAAACGTTACCAATGTACAGTAACAAGACTTAACAACCAAGCAGAACTTTAAAATCTTAGATGTAAAACTTCAATAAATAGTCCACAAAGACATAGCTAACTACCAAGTAGGCTGTCATGTAGACTGTTAGCCTTAGAGCAGGGGTCCTCAACCACTACCTTCAAGATACCACTAACAGGTCATGTTTTGTGGTACTTGAGGCTGTGGAGGTTAGGCTGTGAGACAGGAATTTTAGGATTAGTTCCTAGGGCAAGGTTAGGGTTAGGCTATGGGAGGATGTAAGGGTTAGGCACTAGATGAAGGGTTAAGGTCAGGGGTAGGGATTAAGGGTAGGGAATGTCAGCATTAAGAATGTCAACATATCATACCTAAATCAATAGGGGGCATAGAAATAAATTGTGCATATGAGGAATATGAAATATTCACAGATAAGTTACATAACAGTAACAATCTCACTGACATAGACTGCATAGAGGGGGAGTCGAGTTTGTTACAATTAAATGCCAGCTCACACTTCATTGCATTGACAATATGATGCATCAATTTTGTTTGGTGCCTATTCAATGTAGGAAGGTCTAGTGGAAGAAGAATATATTTAGGATCATATGGAATAGGTATAGAGAGTAAATGTGTTATAAGGCAAATTACTTCCTTCCATTGATTTACTATCTTGGAACAAGAGAAAAGTGTCCTCAGTGGCACATGATCTCCAAAACCAATCTGATGTGCCAGAATACATTTTGCTCAATGGAGCGGGCACATAATACCTTCTATGACCAAAAAAAACCAATTTGGAATAGTCCACAAGCGCTGTCCACCAAAACTCAACAAGTCAATATGGTCATACACCCTTCTATATGTTGTCCTTTTTTATTTCAATTTTAATCGGCGATTCTTTTCTTCACCAAGATACCAAAATGGATAGAACTCACTGTCGGACAATATCTAACGTTCCCTGAATGGTTTGTTTAGCACCTTCACTCAATGTACACATCCATCAGATTCCTTTCCTCCTTCTCAACACTTCCCGATTAGTGGAAATGTAGTCACCAATTGACCACCTTGTTTCATTCTCCAAAAGATTTCTTTAGGTCTCTGATCCCACAATCTCACACAGGCATTGATAATTTACTTATAATTGGTGAGTTTAATAAAAATCAATATCCAGAAAACAATCCATATATTAAAAAACGTATCTATTTAATCACCCACTATTCAGCCAAGGAGCATATCCTCACATACATGGGAGGTGAGAGTAAAACTCCTGTCAGCATATAATAGGACAAAAAATGGCTAAGTGGTCAATCTTGCATAGATGACATATAAATAAAGGAGATCCACCACCATCAACGTGTTTCAGACACCAATTCCTTCCACAGGATCTATATAGTAGATTGTATGTATTCTCTTTTATCTTAACACAAATTTAACTAGAGGCAGAGTTCTCCCAGACCTCATCATCTAAAGAGGTACTCAAATCTACCTCTCAGGCTTTTTCAGGAGGATCACTTTGTAAAGATGACTCCTTGATAAGCATTGTATACAGAGAGGAAATTAAGCCTCTGGTTGAGGAATGTCCCAAATATTAAGCTTCAAAGATGGAAAGAGGTATATTAGTGAGGATGTATTTCACTGTAAAGTTGTAAAAATGTAAAAGAGTCCAAGAAGGAAGAGCGGTGTCCTCCTGAATCCGGGAAAATTGGGGAAAGCTGGAATCTTTAGTGATATTGTTTAAATAGAGGATATTTCTCTCTTTCTATGGATAATAAGATATCTTGTTCTTACCTGGAGGGAAATCAGGGTTTTGAAATATTGGAACAATGGGAGAGGGGCTAGGGGCCAGTCCAAATTTTCTATTACAGTAGCATAGTCCCAAATAGATTGGGACTAACGAACGGGAGGCTATCGGGTAGGAGGCAAATTTCTTAGATTGACTAGACCTTGGAAGCCAGAGGAGAGAGGAAACTGTGGAGAGACCTAATTCATCAGCCTCAATAGCAACCATACCTTGTTAGTACCAGGGTTACACCATTGAACACAATGAGTGAGTTGTGCAGTAAAATAATAACAACTAAAGTTAAACCCTCCACTATGTGTAGGACATTGTAGTAATTTCAATCGTACCTGGGGGTATTTATTTACCCACATAAATCGTGAGGTGTGAAACTGTAGAAATTTTAAAACACAGGGAGGAACAAATATTGGGAGACTCTGAAAGAGGTAAAGGATCTGAGGGAGCACGTTAATTTTCACAGAGTTCACTATGCCTATTTATGAAATAAAATAGTTAAACCAAGAATTCAGATCTGACTTAATTTGATCTAAAAGACGGGGGAATTTTGCCTGTATTAATTGGAATAAGCATACAATTTCTATATTGTATTTCAAAACAAGGGTTAAACAACATAATCATCAAAATCTTTAGCAGACCCCCATTGGGCTCATAGAGCTCTTCATTCAATAAGAGCTCCAATGACAGAGCAAGATACATGATTTTTAGGTGACATTGCTTCTCTCAGATAGAGGAGATCCTCAAAAGAATCCAATGTTTAGATAGTTTATGCTTTGATACAGAGCCATAGTATCTTCCAAGTTCTTCCAATAATTATGTTGGTACAGCATATAGTTGCATAGTATGATGAATCTATTAGTAGATGACACAAAAATAACATAAACTATAAGTTGCTATAACCGTTTATCCTGCAAGTTTCACATTATGGGGTATCAACTTCTCTTCATAATCCTCCTAATGTGGACACATTTTGCTTAGTTCTGGGTCTTTATAAATCAAAATTCTGAGAATGGCAAGAACACCACCTGGAATTTGCTTCCATATTTCCTTTTATCAAGAGAAGAGATATGGCATTCCATAGGGAGTCTGAAAATGAATATAAATAGAAGACAGAAAGCTTTTCTAGTGTTGAGGATTCTGGAAGTCTGTCTCAAGGAGCACCAAACTACCAATCTATATCTAGTAGTCTCCAAGTCAATGCAGAGTAAATATTAAGATCCAGAGTATTTTTCTATTTCCCCAAAGTTTGTTTGTGTCCCTTTGCTGGTCTTCCCTACAAGTCAATGTCTACAGCAAAACAAAAAAAGTCTTCTTCAAACATATGAATCTTCTAGAAAAACCTTGTGACTGATCTGTACAGATGCTTACCATTTGCAAACCTTTTGTTCTACTGTTTAGAGCTATATGTTTAATTAATTTACTATTACTGTATCTGAAGGGTGAGTTGCTTGATGAATTTTGAAGAGACTTTAATGCACCCAAATGTGATTATTGCCATTGTTGTGGACTCTGGATTTCCTGGGAGAGAGCCAGATACCCGATCACTGGTGGTTGGAGAGGATTGGAGTAAGGATGGACATATATAACTTTTCCTCATTGATGTCAAATAATTTACGTATGCAGCAGAACAGTATAGGAAGGAACATTAAAAATAAATATTAAAGATAGCACTTTAATACACACTGGAGACTGATATGAACTGGACTAGGAGTGCACACTGGTGCCACACTTTGAGCACACAATGGAGCAGCAGTGGAACTGGACTTGGAGTATACAGAGGAACCGTAGTGGGGCTGAACTTGGAGTATAGACTGGAGCCAGACTTAGAGTAAAGACTGGAGCCAGAGTGGGACCGGACTTGGAGCATAGACTGGAGCCAGAATAGGACTAGACTTGGAATATAGACTGGAGCCGTGATGGGACTGGACTTCGAATACACACTGGAGCTGGAGCGGGATTCATCTAAGAACCTAATACAACTAGCCTGGAGCCTAGGACATGTATCAGCAATTAATCTCAGACACTGAATGCTGTCAGGACAAGGAATATATATACCCTGTGACTCACAGGGATTGGCTGATGTGGTCAGGTGGACACTGGTCTGGCTATCACTGGAGACTATGGGTTGGCTGACTGGGACTAATATGGCGGTGCCCATTGTCCAGAGCCGGTGGGAATGCTGCCTGAGCCCTGAGCCCCCAGAGACCACCACCATGCTGGGAGCCCATCAGCAATTCCCTGAGTTGGTCTGGAACTGCTATGGCTGTGCCCAGTGTCCAGAGCCAGAGGTAATTCTGTCAGAGCTCCAGACACCTGAGACCACCACCACTATGCTGGGAACCCATTGTCAGCACACTCTGAGAGCCCCAGGCCAGGACCCCCACCAACACAGAGCAGCACAACCCCGAGGGTAAGCATGGTTCCTGACATTTATGTGATACAACTACTAAGACTCTTGTCTGGTCCATGCTTCATCAGGTCCAGGTCTTTGAGATAGATCAATAACTATTTGTAAGTGTTAGGTGCCTTTTCCTATCTTTATGTTGTGACTCCAATGACCTTCCCTACCCAAACGAATTCCCCTGATAATTGGAGCAGATTTAGCTGTTTCCATTCTAATTTGTTGGTTTATTGGTTTACTTGTTATTTCCAACAGTATTTTGATTCTACCTCCCCCAAAACTTCCAGCTCCTTTACATCCCTAGGGCCCATTCCTCCATGTCAGATGAACACCACTCATACTTTGTTAATAAATAATGAAATGCCTAAGTAGGGAGTCTGCAAATGAACTGTAACAACTACGATTAACATTACTTAAATCAAAGCCATGAGTATCCCCCAAAAAAGATTGAAAGTTCAGTGAGGGTTACAGACAGACAGCATTGATATGGACATTTTCCCGATTTGCTTGAAACATGGTGTGGCTCAACCTTTCATAACCAATATTTTTTCTATACCTACTTTAGCAACAATAGCAAAAGGAAATTTCTTTGGTGGCCATACTCTTTTCTAGATGCTTACCACTTACATATATCAATATACACTGATGAGGTCTCTAATGTACATGCATAATTTATAAACAAGCTTATACTTTTGGTAATCTCTACTATGTACCCATTCTAGGATAGCCAGCATTCACTGAGAAAATGTAAAAAAAAGTGGCCATGTTGAAAGAAAGCACCTTAGTAGCTGTAGTAGATTTCAAGTGGACATTTCACCCTGAGTTTGATGCACACAATACTACCAGGTACCTGAACAAATACTTTTGCAAAGGTAAGACACAACCTACAGTACATGGATACCAGCTGCCCAGCATGTGGAGATTTCAATAACCTGCAAAGTCGGACTAGACTTTCTTATCACAGTAAAGCAGGGTCTAATCAAGAAATTATTATATACTCTTGTCCCATAGATGTCTACACATGCTACATGATGCTAACATAGGACAAGATATCTGCTCTAGTCATGCACCAATTATTCTAACTCTTCAATTCAGTCAACCTCATATTGAACATTTGGTACTCAAAGAGCTTCTCATTGAAGATGCCTATTGCAAAACACAGCTTGAAATATCTATGGATGAGTGAGTTTATTTAGCTCAATTATCTACCAGAGGCCTCCAGGGTGTTTGGTTGAAAGGTTGATAAATGTGTCATCTTGGGCAAACTTTTACAATTAGTTTCCTTTATACAAAAAAGAAGAAAGAGGTCAGAGAGATTTACTTCACCATAAACTAAAGTCTCTGGAGACAAGTCATAAATTCTCTCTGTCAAGGGGAACTGTATTAGAGATGACAAAGAATGTCAATGAATCAACTTATGCCTGATAAGATTAAATTCAACTTTCAAAAATGCTACTTATGCTTGTTTTAGTAGGGGAACAAGCTGAGTAGATTGTTGGCAAGGGTTCTATACATATTAATGTCCTTTCACTGTGCAAAAACCCCTTAGCCAGGATTAAACTTAATAGTGCCTTTGCAGACCCCTTACAAATCACAAATGGTAACATACAAACTTGCTCATTATTGCCTCTGATCACTACCCTTGGTAAAGAAGCCCTGGCAAGATCCATTAGGAAAAACGCTGACATTTTAGGTACTCAGTTTGGTGATACTAAATTCTGGCAGGACATACATTGGTTGGAGCAGCATTGAGTGATACATGTGATCAGGTGCCACAAGCTATAGAATAGCACTAGCTTGTGTTACAGTATCTGGTCTATAGCATATCACAAAAAGCCATGCAAATGGTCATAATGAAGAATAGTTAAATGAAGAAACATCTATAATTTAGTGCACTTTGTTTTTGATCTATGGCATTGATTTAATAGCAGAATTCCAGGAATTTTGTAGGCTTTCCAATTTTAAAAGTAAACTGTGTTGTCAACCTTACCAACTCCTCTGACATGGTGAAACATTCTTTCATTTTCGAATTGGACGCAACACATATTAGATATATTGGAGAGAACATTTTTAGTGACATGTCTCAGCTATTCAACATTAATATTTATTCTAATAAACTACACACATTTCTGAGAGTCTAGTGAGATAAGAATTTTCTGGTCAGGTGATCAATATTATGAAATTAATGTCTTGCTAAGATTCCTGTGTTTATTACATCCCTTGCCAATACATACTGGCCCTGATTCAGAGCCGGACGCTCTGACAGAGCGCTCACTCTGAATCATGACCATCCTTTTCTTTTTTTAGAGCGGCCTCCTGGCTGCTATAGCTATAGCGAGTGGCCAAAAAGATGGTGGCGATGGTCAAGACCATCGCGACCATTGCGCTTGCGACGAGACCCTTGTGGTATGGTCTCATTGCCGCAAGCCCTGGAGTGCTTTTGGCTCTATCATGTCAATGGGGCCGGCCTCAGATGCTAGGTGTTCCCATGGGAATGCTTCCATCTGGGCAGCCATGCCCCCAGCACGCCCACCAAAGGGGGCATGCTGTCAATCACCATCGACAGTCTGCCCCCTTTGTAGTGAGACCCGGAGCGACGGCTTGCCCATTGCTATCTGGGTCTCGCGCATGCGCACGACGGAGCCGTCTAATCGTGCGCATGCGCACTTGTACACCATCGACCTGCTTGCAAGCGCTCAGCGCTCGCGAGCGGGTCTGAATTAGGCCCACTGTCATTAAATGGTTCTCAGACATACAACATACCATAAAAGATTTTGTGTGTGGAAAAAACCATGCTTTAAACATGATATCTTATACAGGTGTAAACACCTGGGAGGCCTCCAACTCCCCCATTTCACCACATGTAATATTTAAAAAAAAATTCTCTCAAAATTCCCAAATTCATTCTTCAGTGGTTAGCCAGATTAGCAAATTTACAAAACCCAACATTTTGTCTTAGATTGGAATGCTTGGGTAAGCTGTATTTCTTCATCAATCTTACCACTGACAGCTCAGTTTACAACAATTTTCCTCTTGCTAGCTACTGATGGAAGCTTCAGACTCTAGGGTCTAGTGTGTTGTCCAACTGGTGGGCTCCTTGGGTATTAATTATTTTGAGGACATTCAAGCTAAATGTAACCTACCTAGTTTGGATCTTGACCCTACTTGCACATAAAAAAAAAACTTCTTATGTAAATAGGAATATTGCACAGGGGCCAGTAGAAAGCTGACAGTATGTGCATTGTCTCAGCCAACCTCAGTATTTTACTTTTAAACTTGATTAATATACCAATATGCCAAAATGTAAAATTCCAACTAAAATGTTTAAACAGTGCAGTAAAGGTGGTGGTGCCCATCCACTGGGTATCTTCTTTCCCTACAACATTGGGCGCTCTGTGCCTCTCTTTTCAGGGGTCAGTGGCGTCCTGCTTTTTCTAGGGGAGAGTAAGGTAGCAGGCAACTCTGCCCCAATGCATTTCGTACAGTGTGTACTTTTTCAAGGATGATGTCACTTGTAATAGGCAGTCCTTTTATTTCTGTCTCTGTGGTTTTATTAAAAATAAAAACTTTATTCAACTAGCAATTAAATTGACACACTGTGTCGAGTATTGTTATATTGTAACAATTAGCTGTCGTAGTTTATAAATGATACTAAAAGTGTGTTAAAAACCATGTATTTCTGAATAAATGTTTATATAGATAAATATATAAAAAGGGATAAAAAGAAAATAGATAAATATTATTCTAAAAATACACTCAATTCGATATCGATATTGAGACCTTGTGGTTTAAGGGTTTTTAATTAAAAAAATCCATTTGCTTTCTTGCTTTTAAGCTCCTTCACTATATCACCCCCCCTTCAGTTACTGATGTGCCCAGCTATAACGTGGCATCACAGCGTTATCTCTCACGCCACGCATGGTGCGCCACACACCACGCCATGAGTCGCGCCACAAAGTTTAGTAATGAAAAAAGTAATTACGTGTAATACAACATTTTTCCCACCAGATGTCACTTTTCCTAAACTACATAGCGCATGCGTCTGATTTCATTACATGTAATACAACATTTTGCCCACCAGGTGTCACTTTTCCTAAACTACATAGCGCATGCGTGTGATTTCATTACGTGTAATACAACATTTTGCCCACCAGGTGTCACTTTTCCTAAACTACATAGCGCATGCGTGTGATTTCCAATGTACCGTATGGTATGTTCTGTATCACCGCCCGATGATTGTTTGACAGAAGCGGTGATTCGGTACACTATACAGTATTACAGCGTTTTCCACATGGAATCAGGAATGTACGGTATAATAAAGGGGTAGAAGAATGTCTAATCCAGTTTGAAATCATTAAGCTCTGTATTACCCACTGACTGTGCGGTTGAAATCATACTGTGTTTGCGCAAATGTAAATACTGTCGGCACTGTCCCAAACTTAGACATTAGACTTTACAAACTACAGAACTCTAGTAATGGGTGAAGCGTGTGGCCTAGCGGTCTAATGCCTAGTCTCACTGCTTCTCCCCTCTTCTTGTTCCGCGGGTTCGAGACCTTGAAAATACAGTATGTTTTTTTAATTTATTTTTAAAATTTTCACTTAAAATATTCAGTATTAATACAGTACATGTGGAGCGCATGCCTGCCCAGTGCTTCGGGAGTCAAACAGCGAAAATAGGATTTTTATTATTGTAAATACAGTACTGTACCTTAGAACACAAACTTGCATCAATGCCGGAGCTGACATAAACGTGGACATTATAATGATTTATTATGACCATCAAGTGGCAATGGGCCCTGTTAAAGAGACTGGTTTCTGTATAACAAACTGACTGCGCGTTTAAACCGCAAAATTGCGTCAATGTCTGCGCATGCCCAGTGGTCGGGTTTCAATTACAATGGAATGTGTGCCGCATGTCCAGTGGAGCCAAGCCATACATTAAGTAGAGCTATGCCATGGCGCATGCCCAGTTGTCTGTATTGCTAACAGTACTGTTGAATTTTCACACTTGTGCCATTCTGCACTGTCCAAGACTTACCGCACAGTATACACAATAGTAAATTCATGACTTCATAAGGTGCTACAGTAGTGGACTAACAGTAGTTTGTAGGGAAGGCTGTTTATTACATACTGACTGTGATGCAGAACGCAAACTTGCGTCAATGACAATGCAGTCCTAGACTTGGAAACTTTAGTAATTTAATATGTTCACTAACTGATAGTTGACTCTGTATAAGAGAGGGGTCCCTATAGTACAAACTGACTCCGCGTTTAAACCGCAAAATTTCGTCAATGTCAGCACAGTTTGCGTTGTGGTAACTTATAGCCAGTTCTGATGGGTTACGGTACAAATAGGATCTCTGGCGCTTGCCCAGTGGCGGGGTTGCAATGCATTGCCAGTGGTGCTGTGCCATAGCCATACCCTTGTAGCGCTATGGCTATGTATGACGTACAGTATGGAAGATCATACTGTACAGTAGCGGGTCATGATTCACACAAAGTGAAAGTGTGTTAATATTATTATTACACTGACTGTGTAATAATAATATTAAAAATAAAAAGTGTAACCTTGACTGTCTGTTAATAATGAAAAAAAGTTTAAGCTTCCAGGTTTCGAACCTGGAACCGGGTTGTACAGACGTCTGCAATGTAGAAGTTCGATTTCTTACCTCTACGCTACAGACACCTGAGTACTTCATCGTATGGTACTGTAGATGTCACATAAAGTACTGTAGAGGACTAGGAGAGACTTGTGAGCAAGGGCTTAGGTGATCCGTCTTGCTTACACTTCTCTCCTTATGTTCGAGACCTTGATAATTTAATTTATTTTTTACTATAGTACTGTAGTTCAGTCTTGTTATCCAACCCTTACAAAAATCAATATATTATACTGTAGATGTGCCCAGCTACAGTACTGTAGTTTGTTGCTCCATACGGTATGCCATACAATATACCGCATTGCTAGTTTCGCGCTACACTGTGGCGTATTGAGTCTCATAGCACTGCGCATGCCCAGTTATCTGTATTATATGGTACTTACAACTGTAGTTGTAAGTACAATACGGTAGACATTGTAGTGATTCCCTGACTCTAGGAACTACAGTACAGTAGATGCAGTAGTCTAGGGGGCAAATGCCTAGCCCTACTGCATCTACCATTTTCTTGTCCCGCTGGTTCGAGACCTTTAAAGTATATACTGTATACGGTAATTTTATTTTGTTTTAAATCTTCACTAATACATTATCCAGAAATTCTGGTATTTCTATGCCACAGTACTTTATGACAAAAAAGTGTAACCTTGACTGTGTAATAATAATAAAAAATAAAAAGTGTAACCTTTCAAGTTTCAAACCAGCAAAAGGGTTGTACAGGCAGCGTAATGTATTGGTTTGATTATTTACCATTACACTACAGCCACCTGCAATACCAAGGTTGCACCTGGCTTGAGTGTTTCCTACAATACTGTATGTCATCGTATCTCAGGCACATGCCCAGATCTACGGTATACCCATGTAGCGCTTTATTTTTATTTTTTTTTAAGTCTTCGCTACTTTTGTTCAGTATTGTTATCCAACCCTTACTAAACTCAGTACATTTTATATATTAGGGGGTAAATGTACTAAGATGGGAGTGCTATTAAGAAGTATTACTGTATCTTCTAGAAGGTGCTACTGTAGATAAATGAGAAGTAGAATCTGTTTGGTTGCTATGGGCAACATACAGTACAGTAACTTCTCAAATAGAACTCCCATCTTAGTAAATTTACCCCTACAAGTTTCACTTTTTCCCCCCAATTTTTTTTCCTACGCCCCCAAAATGAAAGTGAATTTTTAGTGTTTTCTGACTTTTTAAAAAAAAAAAAATTACGCAGTTTACAGTACCTTTAGGGGACTGTCTTAAGGCTGCACGTTGAAGGCTTCCCGCAACATTGCACCCCAATTCACCAATTTTTTCCGCCTGCTATTCATACAGTAGGCGAAACTTTTTCACATAATGTCTTACTGTACATTGCATTGACTTCCCGCCTACGGTAGGCGGAAAAGCTTTCAAATTGAATACAGCAATAATTTTACACCTGGCGAAATTACGTAATCTGCTAAACTCTTTTTAGCCAATCACGTGTTTTTGCTCCAATGGGTGAAAAAGTGCCAACCAATGTTCTCCCAACTGTCATCTCACAGGCTGTGTTTGAAAAATGACAGTTGGGAGCTGATTGACTGACACCTTATCACTTTTTTATCACTTCTCACTCTGTCTCCTAACACTGCTTAGTACAGTAAATACACCCCTTGGAGTGAAAAGACGAGACCGGCTAAAAAAAAGTAAATAGACCACCCCTAAATTGAAAACGTCCCTCAGTGTATACAGTACTGTATGTCTATTGTACTGTATTCTACTGTAAGTGCCGGGCAGCTGTGAAATCACTGTGATGGGCAACAGGGATACTGTACAGTATATGACTGTGGGCGGCAATCCCTATTGGCAGGCGCGCCCCTGGTGAGTGAAATCCTGTCCAATAGTACGATACACCCCTGCATCTGTGTGTTATTGACTTTTTGTACCTTTTTAATGACAGATGCACGTGTTGGGTCTCAGGCGCACTTAAAGACTGAATTACATACAGTACAAACACCAATTGTATAAATTAATGAAAATTTTTATTTAACCTAAAGCAACATGCTGTACAGAGGGGGGGGGAACTTCTTTAGCTTTCCACCCCCGTAGTCCTCTACTGTCCCCCGCTTCTTTCTTCTGCCACTGGCATGTCCTGGAATTCCAAGCTGGACACGGACATGACTACTGTACAGTACATACAGTCGGAGGAAGGAGATGACGTGAGAACAGTCCTTCCTCAATGCCGACCGATACGCCCTACTGGACCGAGGACTACAGTACACAAAAAGATTAGGCTTTTAAGTTAAAATCATCACTGGCACTTTTGGCCTCAGATCCAGAGTTTCACCTATACAAGATGCAGACTCTACCTTGCATCGGAGTGCAAGGTCCACTGTACGGCCTGAAGAAAGGAGGATAGGCAGAGACAAACAGACAGTAAAAGACAGACACACAGGTTCTCACTGGAGATGCTCTTGTTCTTCATCCTGTTTAATCCCACACACCCTGTACTGTAGGAGAGAGAATCTGCTGTGCAGGGCCCTTCCCTGCTCTAACAGTGTCACACTAATCCACTTCTCCACATTAATATATGCCCTAACTAACCAGACTAACAAATTTATTAATAACTAATTTGTATTATAATTAAGCCTGGTGGTGAAATACTGTAAGCAGTGCCCCTAGGCCCACAGCCCATAATATAACGATAAAAAAAAAAATACATGAAACAAGACAGTATTTGGGTGCCCCAGATGGAGGTGAACACCAGCTGTCATTTTGAGGTCGAAAGTGAAAATAACTCCAAATCCCCCCCCCCTACTGTAGCAGCACGTCGCACTGGGTTTCCCAAAGAACAAACTGGCAGGGAGCTAGAAGTATCAGAAGATTCATCTGAATACGATAACAGAGCACTAACATTATCAAAAATGCTTTTCTCACCTTATCCTGATGTCGAAGGGACCGCCACTCCAACCATACAGTAGAAGCCTGTCTCTCAATGCACGGTGCACCCACTACTGTACAGTACTGTATGTCTGCAACTATGGATGTGGATGTTGAAGCAGCCACTACTACTGTACTGTATGTGAACCAAAGGAACCTGAAAACTTGAAACATCTGCATTACAAATGGCAACATCAAGTGCAGTAGCAGAAACTGGCAGCTGCAGCACAATCTGTGACGATGCCAATGTGTGCCTTGGAACAAGGGGCAATGTACAGTAAAAGTAGGTGTAAGGAAAAGAGGAAAAGTATGAAGTACAGTACATAAGGTACAGTAAGGGAAAGTTATTGTAGATAAAGAGCTTATAAAGTAAATTAGGAGAATACTGTATACTGTATAATGTAGGGACAGAAAGCACAACCACAATACTGTACATACAGTATGGACACAGTGTACAGTACTTGGCAGTCCGGATCACAAACTGAAAAGAGGAAGTTAAACCCCTCCTCCACATTACTAATTATATACAGTACAGTATAAGCTACATAGCAGTTGCTTGACCATTTCTTTCGATGACAACTGGTAAGACTCTATGGAGATGATCAATATAATTGTTACACTGGGCACGTGTCAATACTGTTCTCCAAAACTTCATTATCCCATCCAAAAGTTCCTGTTTAGTTGTTGGTTTCACATCAGACCTGATGAACCTCTTCAACTGGGCCCAGACCATTTCAATGGGATTCATGTCCGGTGACCTACAGGAAAGTTAAAAAATACAAATATTCAGTCACAGTACTGTACTTTAGTAAAAAGTGTACTAGAATAATTACTGCTCGGTACTGTACATACTTTTCGGTACAATAAACAGTTAATACAGTACTATAGGACAATACTCACCCTGGTGGTGTGCGTTCCCAATTTATCCCTCTCTCTTCCATGAATTTTGCTGAAGCCGAATGTTTGGGATCATTATCCTTGAATAATCGATGTCCTGATGGAAAGCATTTTCTCACAAATGGCACCATACAGCAATCTACTATTTTTTCTTGGAAGAAGGTCTTATCCATGATGCCTAAAGAGATGCGAAATTGTCAGTAACAAGCATACACTGTACAGGACTGTAAATTATATTTACAACAAACATTACTGTACTGCATCTTCAAAAATATAGATCAGTCCTGCACCCCAACGAGATATACCTCCCCATACATGGACCTTTAACGGATGCTTTGGACGTGGTTTAAGTGAGAGATGTGCACAGTGTCGGAAGGACAGTCTTGAGAACCTCTCGAGAGAAACTGAAGTTTCATCTGTGAAAATTACGTCATTAAAATTCTCTCCACTCTCTATCCACCGTCGTGCTTGTTCAACTCTCTTTACTTTATTAACATCCCTTATCATGGGATTTATCCTGTGGAATAAAAACAAGTTTTAGTTTACTGTCAGGTAAAATCAGTGCATTATTAATATACAGTATATATATATTTTATGTACAGTACCTTGTAGGGCCAAAAGTCCATCCCAGTTCCTTACGCATCCATTTGATGCTGGAACAGGTGATGTCCAGGTCACATTCTGCTTTTAGAATACGTTGGATTTGTAAAGCTGTACGCTCATCATCCTCACAAGTCAATTTGTGCACAATCTTTTTGACAATCCTACGGTAGAACACATACAGAGCATATAGCAATTATTGGACAGTTAGTGTTGAAATTGGAACACAATACAGTAGCAATCTAGCAACATACAGTATACTGTAATAAAAAAAGGTTGATGTAAAGTACCTACCATGTGCATTTAGAAGGAAATCTATATCTGGTCCGCGTTCTCTCAAATGCATGATAGCGCACAGTCTGTAAACTAACAAGAACACCACACTCTTTCAGCCAGGCCTGGATCTGTCGTGTTGTTTTGTGTTCTTTTTTCATGCTTGCAATTATCTTGCTGATGGCTTTGCTGATTTTTGCCATGTTTGACGACAAAATCTGTGTAAAGAACAAGAGAAATACGGTACAGTACTGTTGCTGAGTATACAGACTGAGTACAGTATACAGTACATAATTTAATGTTCAGTATCTTAAACACAGGGGGTCTTACATTCTTACTGTACATCAGCCGTAATATGTGTACACCGGTATATACTGTACAGTATAACCAGCTAGTAAATTTCATTTTGCAGGCTGTGTTTAATAAATGATAGTTTTGAGCTAATTAGTGATATATATTTCCCAATTTAATCTCACATCAAGCTTTCATACAGTATGCCCCTTAATACGCAAATATGCATCTAACGTATGAAGGAGACAAACAGGACAATAAACACAGCAATATTGTGACTGAAACTAAGATGGCCGCCGAGCAAAACAAGATGGTGGCAGGGACAGGACGGTCACTCATGGGAGACTATGAGGGGCAACGGGAGGCTAGGAACGATCGGTGTGTGTGTGTGATAGTTACTCGATTCACAAATAAGCCTCTACAGAGATGGGTGAAGGACGAGGCATACCGAGGCAGCGGGACGATAAACACAGCAATATTGCGACTGAAACTAAAATGGCCGCCGAGCAAAACAAGATGGCAGTGGGGACAGGATGGTCACTCACGGGAGACTATGAGGGGAAATGGGAGGCTAGGAACGATCGGTGTGTGTGTGTGATAGTTACTTGATTCACAAATAAGCCTCTATGGGGATGGGTGAAGGATGGGGTATACCGAGGCAGTGGGACGATAAACACAGCAATATTGCGACTGAAACTAAGGGACGTAGCCATAGTGCGTAAGGCTGAGACCGCATCTACGTTGTCGCATGTTTGCGTTTTGCGTTTTGGGCACACAGTTTGTGATACAGAGCCCTGTCTCTCATTCTAGACAGTAGATTCACTAGCAGTTTCTGCAGTTATGAAATCACTATTCTGTGGTGCTAAATTCAACAGCACCGTCAGTTTTTAATATTCAGTACAGGCACATTCATAGCGGCACACTAGTTGTCCTAGCAGATGGGGGATGGTGTCCTTAGCAATGGTCACAATTCATAGCATTTTTCAGGACACTAGGGCAGAGCTGACTGCTTACAGTAAATGGATTAACAAAGCTTCCTTTATTATGGTAAGGTGAGGCTCTTGCTTGCTTTGGGGGAAGGGACCTGATGTGCACTGTGTATGACTCTCGGCCCCACTGGGCATGCGCCAGAAATCCTATCGCAACCCTCCTACTGGGCATGCGCCCACCAGAGATGGAAATTCAACAGCATACAGTACTGTACCGACTGCAGTAATACAGCCAACTGCGCATGCTCAGTGATGGCATAGTGCTACATGGCGTATGGCTTTGCGCCACAGATCCCATTGTACCCCCCTCCATTTCTAATCCATCGCAGATGGCTGACAGCCACCATAGCACCAACCGTGTAATACAGAGAGTTCTCTCTCATACAGATCCCACTACTACCGTACTTAGTGTGCAAGGTTGGAGCAGCATCACCAATGTCATAAGTTTGCAATGCAAAGCTATTTTGCGCTTCAAATGCACAGTCAGCTTTGAACACAGAGCACTCTCTCACAGTCGGAAACCACTCTCAGACACAGTCCAAGGGACGTAGCCATAGTGCGCAAGGCTGAGACCGCATCTACGTTGTCGCATGTTTGCGTTTTGCATTTTGGGCGCACAGTTTGTGATACAGAGCCCTCTCTTCGCACTACAGATCCCATTGTAAACCCTCCACTGGGCATGCGCATGAAATCCCATTGCAACCTCTCGAAGCAGACAGCCACCACAGCGCAGACATTGACGAAAGTTTTGCACTATTTAAACACACAATCAGTTTGTAATGTCTTACTTTTAAGCAGCCTTTTAAACAACAACACTACAGTATTACAGTACAGTACAACACTACTAAAGTAGTTTCACTATAGTGTCCAGAGCAGACAGTGACAATAAAAAAAAATATACAGTACGGTATATTCTTTTCCAGGGATCGAACCCGGGACCATAATTCTACCAAAGTGATCACCTAACCACTAGCCCACACGACAGCTACAGTGAACCGCACAGAGCGGCCTCATCCTTGTGCACTCCTCCCGCTGCTGTTTTTAATAAAAAAAATAAAAATTGTCATACTGTAATTCATCCCATCTCAGTGAAAGCTGTGCATGCATCTCATTAATCTACAGTATCGGTTATACCGTGACAACAACTCGGGCAACTTCTCTACTATTCAGTTACTGCACCATACCGTATGTACAATACAGTATGTGCAGTGATTTGCATCCTGTTATAAGATCTCACTGTATGGTACAGTACTATATATATGTATATTATGTGACATTAAAAATACAGTATGGGTTGTGCGTACATGCAAATGCTGTGAATGTGATATCCATCCAATTTACTGTAAGTTTAACAGTATGGCATTCAGTACAAGGCATTCAGTACAAATTACAACAGTGGAGCACTCGCCACCCAGCGGTTAAGCACTGTATTACATGCAATTACAAAAGTGGAGCACTCGCCACCCAGCGGTTAAGCTGTAGCATATTCTTCGTTGAAGAATACCATGGTATTCGACAAGTCCATGGCGCAACTCAGAGGCCTGCACGCCATGCCACAAGTCCATGGCGCGACTCACGCCACGCCATGAGCAACAAAATAGCTGGGCAGATCTGTAGCTTTGACTTTTTGAATACCTATAAATTTATGTCCTGTGGGGTTTTTATCACATGCTTCTAAACAATGCTGGGAAACACTATGCGTGGTAAGGCCTTTTTTGATGTTTTTTATATGTTCAGCAATACGAGTTTTTATTTTATTAGTCTGTAAGAAGGGAGAGTACTTCTTACAGACCAATGGGACCACGATGAGAACTCACTTTGCACTGAGTTATGCAAATTTGGTGGTCGCAAAATGGAAGGGTGAAGCAATTTGAAAAAATAACTCATACACAGAATTCATAGTATGCTGGCATCATTCCATAGATGATCTCCTGTTCATATGGGATGGACCAGATGAGAAATTGCATGCATTCATCAAATACATCAATAACAACAAAATGAATTTGGAGTTCACCACCAATACAAGTACAACAATGGTAGTGTACCTTGATCTGGAAATATACATAGAAGACGGAACAATTAAAACATGAACACACCGTGTAGTATGCTGGCTTCATTATATAGATGATCTCCTGTTGATATGAGATAGACCAGATGAGAAATTGCACGCATTCATCAAATACATCAATAACAACAATATGAATTTGGAGTTCACCACCAATACAAGTACAACAATGGTAGTGTACCTTGATCTGGAAATATACATAGAAGACGGAACAATTAAAACATGAACACACCGAAAAAAGGTAGATTGCAACACAATACTACCAGCAAATAGTAACCATCACCAAAAGTGGATCAGCAATATAGAAGATTGAAATGAAATTGTACCGACGAAACAGTGTTTAAAGAAGGAATTAACAAATCAGTTTTTTGAAAAAGGTTACAAAAAACCAACATTAAGAAAAAATGTGCAGAAAATGTAAAAGATAAAAAGAGAAAAACTAATTAGAGAGAAAGAAAAAAAACAACTTTGAACTGGCATTTCTCACACAATATAACTGTTACAATAAATGTATTGAAGAAATGCTACATAAGCATTGGCATCTATTGGAACTGGATGAAGAGCTGAAAACCATGATCCCCAAACAACCGAAGGTTATTTATAAGAAAGCAAGTAACCTGAGACAAAAACTAACATCAAGTTATATCCCAGTAAGAAAACTAAAAAACAAAGCAACATTAAACAAGGGGTTTCATAGACGCCTAGACTGTAAAGGATTCACGACCTAAAGAAAGAAGACCATTCCACTTCATCAATTACATAATTTGTAAAAAAATGAAAGGGAATTCTATATCTCTGATCATATTACCTGTAATACCAAAGGTGCTATTTACCTTTTAATATGCCCATGTGGATTAAAATACATAGGTCAAACTAAAAGAAAAAGAAAATCTTGTATTGCTGAACATATAAATAACATCAAAAAAGTCCTTACCATGCATAGTGGTTCCCAGTATTTTTTAGAAGCACATGATAAAAACCCTACAGGACTTAAATTTATAAGTATTCAAAAAGTCAAAGCTAACTGGAAGGGGGGGGGGTGATATAGTGAAGGAGCTTAAAAAGCAAGAAAGAAAATTATTTTTTTATTAAAACCCTTAAACCACAAGATTTCAATATCGATTTCGAATTGAGTGTATTTTTAGAATAATATTTATGTAATTACTTTTTAGCCCTTTTAATATATTTATCTATATAAACATTTATTCAGGTATAAATGGTTTTTAACATACTTTTAGTATAATTTCCAAACCACGATGGCGAATTGTTACAATATAACAGTACTCGACACACTGTGTCAATTTTAATTGCTACATCAATAAAGTTTAAAAAAAAAAGAAATCTCAGAGACAGAAACAAAAGGACTGTCTATTACAAGTGACGTCATCCTTGAAAAAGTACACAAGTACACAAGTAAAAGCAATGGAGATGGAGTTGCGTGCCACCTTACTCACTCTCAGCTAGAAAAAGCAGGACGCCACTGACCCCTGAAAAGAGAGGCACAGAGTGCCCAAGCCGAAGTTTCATGGAGTGAAAATGGCGCACAGCACCAGGAGACAGCTGGTTACAGACACCAAAGGGGCGGCTTTTAGGGTAAGACTAGGGATAGCTTTTTCTGAAGTTCCTGCAATAAACCGGATACCCAGGGACATTTCTATTATTATTATCATTTATTTATATGACACCACAAGTGTTCCGCAGTGCCTTAGAAAGTATATATTAGCGACCTTTACGCCCACATAAGCAGCCGAGTGTTGGTTGCCCTAGTGGGGAGTAAGAGATAAATGAAATTACAGTAGGGAGAAGCACAAGAGTGTATAGGGCCCTGCTCGAAAGAGCTTACATTCTTTAAAGGAGGGGTAGACGAACAGGAGTGACACAATACTTGTTTATAAAAAGAGTTATAAAATACAAATGGTGTATGAGGAGACATTTGAATTTGATTTTATTTCACCTTATTTAAATTGATTTGTAACAATTACATCGTGGTATATATTGTGATTTACATATACTCATATAAGTGCTCTTTTTAAGTTTATTAAAAGAAAAGAGGTTTATAGACTGGACTTCTATATAAGTATGGATGATCTAATACTATTGTGTGTTAACAAATTTGAGAAATGTTGCATAATTTGGTTCAGGCGGATGGAATATAACGGCACAATGAAATATGCAGTGACTAATTGACCTGGGCTAGTACTGATCAATTATTCTGCTTAAATTCTCTATGATAGCTTATACCCTTTAGTTCACATTTTAGAGATTGAACTCTTGTACGCTGTATTCACCTTCCCTTCCTCCTTCTTCCGTTCCCTCTTCCACAGTTTTGTTAATTTTTTTTTCATATTGTTTTGCCATTGTTTCTTTATGTGTTTTCACTTGGCACATATGGAGCTCATTTATGATCTACTGGATTCTTGTAAGAAATATCTCAACTCCATAGACTCAAAGACTTTTACAAGAGTTGAAAAAAGGAGATAAAATACTAGGCACTGTGTATAATAATAATAATAATAATAATAATAATAATAATAATAATAATAATAATTATAATAATAATAATAATAATAATAAAAATAATAATAATAATAAATTAGTAATAAATATACCTTTAAACTTCCCTTAGGTGAAATGTTGGTTCCTTATTTTTCTCTGTTTTCCTCAGACAATATAAATGAGAAGAGAGGGGTCAATAGTAAAGCTGGCCACACACTAGAACAACTTACATCCAACCAGCCAACTTGTTGATTGGTTGGAATGAAAATCTGGTAAGGAATGGGAGTAAATGATGATCAGAAATTTACTCCTAAATGCCACAAAAAAGGGGAAAATGGTCGTCAGACAAGTTTGTTAAATGTTTGATTTAAACTGTTTGTTTATACAACAGTTTTGGTCCATTTTTCAGCGTCTGGGAGCAAGTTGCTGATTGTATTCCTTACCAGATTTTCATTCCAACCAATCTACTAGTTGGCTGGTTGGACAGATAATCTTTAGATGTGTGGCCAGCTTAACAGTGTAATACTGCAAGATGGCAAATTATGCTGGTTATCTTTA
Source organism: Taudactylus pleione (assembly GCA_031769625.1). Taxonomy (NCBI): domain Eukaryota; kingdom Metazoa; phylum Chordata; class Amphibia; order Anura; family Myobatrachidae; genus Taudactylus; species Taudactylus pleione. Next base: position 1,541,150 of record JAUIMM010000727.1, read on the forward strand.
AATGTGTAAAATAACAATCCCACTTAGTAAAGGGGTCCCTTTATGGTAATGTGCTTACATTAAAACCACTTCGTATGTTGCATATACGGGTTGTTTTAAATCCTAGAGAGACACTTCTAGTTATGTCATCCAATAGATATATATAAATATATATATATATATATATATTTATATATATATAAAACATGTAAATTATTAGATAAAAAGGTATATAGGGCCTGATTCAGAGCCACTCGTAAGTGGCAGCTCGTTCGCTCCGAGCGATGTTTGCCCAACTGTGCATGCGTACGGATCGTTATACGCATGCGCGAACCAGTCAGTGCGGCCAAAATTCATGTGCTCACAAAATAGCGAATGCCTGCTAATTTGAGTGACAGGATGAGGCGTATGTGGGTGGTAACAGGTGAAGGTGCTTGAAAACGGGGAGTGGAGATCCGAACGCAGGCGTGCTTAAAGGTCAAAACGGGCGTTTTATGGGTGTGCATAATTAAAACAGCAGCGTCATTGTGCACGTCACTGGGTTATTTTATAGCCAGAACTGCTCGCAAAATTGTGGTAGCAAACACCAACCACAAGAATAGCGAGCAGCTCATACCCTGTTCGATGTACTCGATTAATCTAATAAATAGCGGACATGACGTAGGATGCGAGCGGCCAGGGGGCGTATTTTTCAAAAAAACGACCGCAAGTTTTGTTCGCTCGTTCAGACCTAGAGGCGTGAACAGACCGCAAACAGCGAATGGTTCATTTGAATAGCCACCCCTTTTTTCTGGACGAGCGAGCGCTGATTGCATCCGGCTCTGAATCAGGCCCTTAGTGTTGATCAACAGAGAACCTTTATGTACCGACATTGTTATTATTGCTTTTCATGCTTGTGACTTTAACTTCTGGTCTCTATGGAATAGAAATGTTAGTACTTTGGCTAGGCTGTACAAGATGGACACTGCCCTAAAGAGGAGTTACCTCAACCAGAAACGCATTGGCCCATGTAGACTGTAGTATCTAGGGGACATCTATGGACACATACTCTGATACCAGGCCAGCATTATTATAGGACTTTTTTGGGGACACCCAAATTTCATGTCATTTCACCACTTGAAAATATCTATATCTTGTGCAAGTTCTTGCTGTCCCAGAGTTCAACTTATTGTTCTTTATTTTCCAGCCTATTTAAAGATTTTAAGTTATAAAATGTGTATATATGTTATTAAACTATATATATATTTGCTGTATTACTGCAGATTTATCAACTAAGTTTTTGGATGACATCACTGGGAGCATCTCTCTAGGATTTAAAGCACCCCCTACATGTAACATAACACATGGTTTTAATGTAAGCACATTACCAAAAGGGGGCCACTACTGAACTATCCTACCCTCATATCTCATTTTCCCCCTAAGTGGGATCATCTACTGTATCTGTGCTTTTAAATGCATATCATTAAATTGTCATCTTGCTGTACTACACTACTATTGTACTTTCCTTTTATATTGTCAAAGGAAATTGGAGAAAAATAAGGAAACAACATGCCCCTCCTCTATCCTGTGTATATTTGCCTATATTTGCCTATACTCTGTTATCAATGGCATCACTATGGAGGTGCAGGGGGTGCAAGCCGCACCCGGGTGTCCCCCCCCCCCTTGAAGTGACAACAAAATGCAGGTTCCTCCTCAGTGACAGTAGCCAGGTCCTGCAGTGTGACATTCTCCTGCAGGAGAAGCCGACAGTGCAGGTACAGACTCTGGGGGCAGCCCAGCATCTCCGGGGATGCTGGGCATGGCCCCCGGAGTGAAGCGATCGAGAGTTCCCACAAGGCCACACCCCCTTTATGTTAGGCCACACACCTTTTTGGATGGGGGATATGGAGTGTAAACTGGGTGTCACCAGACCCAGTGATGCCTCTGACATATTATAGTCTATTAATTACTATTTTATTATTATTATTATTATTATTATTATTATTATTATTATTATTATTATTATTCTAAATAGCATCTAGTATCTTATTTACTTTTTTTCCATTGTTATTTACTGTGCTTTGAGGTTGTCCTAGACATCATGTGTCAAATGTAATAGTGTGAAAGTTTAGGAAAATGTGAGAGTTCAGCAGTAAACTCTCACACTTTTTAAACTGAGTCCGAGAACATGCAAACTCACGTTTTTAGACTAAAAAAACTCTCATGATTTAAACTCTCATCCAGACGTTTTCCCATTTTGAAGATAAAACTCGACCAATATGAGTTTTCTGTTAAACTCTCACATTTTCTAAACTCTCACCCTATTACATTTGGTCCCATACCTGCAGTATTGAAGTAGTTGTTTCTTCAGTCATTATGTGATTAACTACTACGTGAATATCTGCCATACAGATAAAGCAAGGGAATATGCTAAGGCATTTGGAAACTGTGCACAAAAAAAGCACAAAAAGTAAAGTCTGGCTGAATGGGAACTGCAGAAAACAAATGACCAAAAGTTTCAATTAACTGGCCAACAAAACAATTCTAGAAAGCCCAACACAAAATCAAAGACTGCCACATTCTGGGTGAGCTGTATACTTTTAAAGTAAAAAATATTTTTATAATGCAGAAAAGGCCATGGAAGCTGACATATTGTTTCATGAATTTCAACTTAAATCAGAAAAATATTCCACCGTTAAGGATATTCAGCTCTTCAGAAATGCCACTCTGACATCATGACTGAAGATTTGTTGGAACAATTTAGAGAAAGATGTGAATGGATATGTTGTTTTTTCCCACTTCAGATAGATGTGTTGATGGATAATACTGTATATTATAGACACATCACAGCTTTATATTTTTATTAGAATGGTTTTTGAAAAAATATGACATATAATTAAGATTTACTGATAATCCTACATTTAAAGAGTAATGCTACGGTATGTGTGTATGTTTTTAGGTACTCTAGGATGTTATACAGTTAGTGATTATCATCTTGAGTCTATAACTACAGATATAGAGCCTGCCATCACTGTCTGCACTAAAAGGATTAACTGATTTGAGCAAAGGAGATTATACACTTGTAGATTTTTATTCAGTAATTCATAAGCAGTATTAACTAGGGGTGTGCACCGGCCACTTTTCGTGTTTTGGTTTTGGATCTGGATCTTTCTCCGTGTTTTGGATCTGGATTGGTTTTGCCAAAATCACCCTTCCGTGTTTTGGGTTCTGGGTTTTGTGTATTGGATCTGTATTTTTTTGAAAAAAAGCATAAAAACAGCTAAATTCACAGAATGTGTTGGTTTTTCTGCTCCTATGCTATTATTAACCTCAATAACCTTAATTTCCACTCATTTCCAGTCTATTCTGAACACCTCACACCTCACAATAGTGTTTTTATGTCCAAAAGGTTGCACCGAGGTAGCTGGATGACTATGCTAAGCGACACGAGTGGGTGGCACAAACACGTGGCCCATCTAGGAGTGACACTGCAGTGGCAGACAGGATGGCAGTTTGAAAAACTAGGCCCCAAACAGTACATAATGCAAAGAAAGAAAAGAGGTGCAAGATGGAATTGTCCTTGGGCCCTCCCACCCACCCTTATGTTGTATAAACAGGATATGCACACTTTAACAAACCAATCATTTCAGCGCCAGGGTCTGCAACACGACTGTGGCTGAAATGATTGGTTCATTTGGGCCCCCACAAAACAAGCTGGCAATTAATCTGTCCCTGCACAAACTGGCTCTATGGAGGCAAGATATCGTCCTCATCCTCCTCATTCACCGATTCCTCACACTCTTCAGTGTTGTGTCCATCCTCACCCTCACAGAGTATTAATTCGTCCCCGCTGGAATCTATCACCACAGGTCCCTCTGTACGTTCTGGAGGCTGGTCTCCCTGGAAGAGTTGATAATTAATTTTTATGAACATCATCTTCTCCACATTTTGTGGAAACAACCTCCTACGCCTTTCGCTGACAAGGTTCCAGGTTGCACTAAACACTCTTTCGGAGTACTCACTGGAGGGGGGGCAACTCAGGTAAAATAGAGCCAGTTTGTACAGGGGCCTCCAAATTGCCTCTTTTTCCTGCCAGTACAGGTACGGACTGTCTGACATGCCTACTTGGATGCTGTCACCGATGTAATCCTTTAACAGACAGACGCACACTTGTTGCTGCTGCTTTGAGGATGCAGGTGCGGCTACAGCCCACACAATTCACAAAGACAGAAAAAATTATATGAATTTTTTTTTTTTGGAGTGCACTTTGGGGATTACAGCACCCTTTAACGGACAAGCCGGCTGGCCCTTTACTTATGACACAGGTGCACACTTGGCGCTGCTCCTTTGTTGATGCACGTGCAGCCACAGTGCACAAAATTCACAAACACAGAAAATAATTCCTCCACCATTCTGTCACTGGTGACAGTATCATATGCAGTGACAGTAGACATTTCAGAAATTGTTGGCTCGTCCTTCAGACCGGACCAGATGTCCAAACTGGTCCTTGACTTATGACACAGGCACACGCTTGGCGCTGCTGCTGTGTTGATGCACGTGCGGCTACTGCGCATACATTTTGCGCACAAACGCAGAAAAAAAAGAATTGTTTATTTTTTGTGGAGTGCACTTTGGGGGTTACACCACCCTTTAACAGACTTATGGGACACAGGTGCACGCTTGGCGCTGCTCCTTTGTTGATGCACGTGCAGCCACAGTGCACACAATTCACAAACACAGAAAATATTTTTTTATTTTGTTTGGAGTGCACTTGGGGGTTACACCACCCTTTAACAGGCAAGCCAGCCGGCCCTTTACTTTTGACACAGGCGCATGCTTGGCGCTACTTTGTTGATGCACGTGCGGCTACTGCGCACACAATTCACAAACACAAAAAAAATATTTTTTTATTTTTTTTGGAGTGCACTTTGGGGGTTATAGCACCCTTTAACAGACAAGCCAGCCGGCCCTTTACTTTTGACACAGGCGCATGCTTGGCGCTACTTTGTTGATGCACGTGCGGCTGCTGCGCACACAATTCACAAACACAGAAAAAAATATATATTATTTGGAGTGCACTTTGGGGGTTACAGCACCCTTCAACGGACAGGCCAGCCGGCCCTTTACTTATGACACAGGCGCACGCTTGGTGCTACTTTGTTGATGCACACTTCTGCGCACACAATTCACAAACACAGAACAAATATTATTTTTTTTGCACTTGGGGGGAGCACCCCTGATGGACAAAGCACCCCCTGGACAACACTACAGCACCCCTTTAGGACTGGGACACTGCACAGGACTTTGGAGTGGACACAGCCCCTATGGACAACTGACTGCAGAACACAGTCCAGCCAGCCCCTATGGACTTTGGAGGAGTGGACACAGCCCCTATGGACAACAGCAGCACAGCACAACACAGCCAGCCCCTATGGACTTTGGAGGAGTGGACACAGCCCCTATGGACAAAAGCAGCACAGCGCAGCACGGCACAACACTACACTGCACTACACTACACTACACAGCACAGCCAGCCCTAACTCCCACCCTCCTTCTTCACTGTCCACAGCCAAGTGAGAAAATGGTGCCGACGCGGGTACCTTATATAGAATTCAAAACCCATGAGACCCGGAAGGTGGAATGATGACGTTTTGCCTCGATTTCAGATCCAAGTCAGCCGGGAAAAGTTGAGCCTGACTCAGATCAGCCTCTGATCGGGGGGGCTTGGGGTGGTTCGGATTTCAGAAATCCGAATGTGCTCACCACTAGTATTAACATGGTAAATAGAAGATACATTGCACTTAGCATTGTTCAGTTTGGCCAATAACTCCTAAGACACATGTCTTCCTGAAAATGAAACAGAATAGACTGTATAGAACCAGGCTCGAACTGGGCTGCCTGTGATTCGTGCTTCATAGCCATGCCCTCTATTGCTGGAGGGCATGGCCTAGTGCTATTTATCAGCTGCAAGATTGTCACTGTCACACTGTGGTTTTGGACGGCAGGAGGTGGGTAAATGAGTGCAGTGGGTGGCAATCTCTCTGGCACTGCCTGCACCACTGATTATATTTTCTGAAATCGGCAGTGCTGGTGATGTCACACGCTGTGGTGGGAGGGGCAGCTGTTGGTGGGGGGCAAAGGAGTCTGGAGCAAGTCAGCTGCTGCAGGAAGAGGGTAGGAATTGCCCAAGCTGCTGCAGGGGGAGGTTGGGCTGGATGCCGGAAGGGCCCAGGCAGTTGCAGGAGTGAGGTGGGACTAGATGCTGTAAGCACCCAGGTTGCGCCAGGGGGGAGGTTGAGGAGGCTTGAAGAGCATAGGCTGCTTCAGGGACGTGGAGGAGGCAGGAACAGGAAACACCAAGATACACAGAGAACACGTGGCACAGAGGTGCCAGGCTCCACCCCCTCCTCTCCATGAACTGCAGTGTTAGTCAGAAAGACAGTGCTACTGCTTACCTTCCCCTGCACAGCTGACTGCTCTCTGTCACAGTGAGTAAGAACCTGGCAGATGGCTGCTATATGTCATGCAGCATGCCTTATCTCTCCTTGCAGGAAATGTCTGCAGGTAACAAAGGAGCATAAACAATTATGTGTGACCCCCCATGTGTCCCTGTATGTGTATAATATATAAATGTATGTATACTATGTATGTGTATAGGGGATGGCTACGGGATGCCAGCGCTCGGAATCCCGGTAGTCAAAATCCCAATGCCAGTATCCCAACAGGGTTAGGATACCAACACCTGTTGGAAGGTATACTAATCCTTCCCCTCACCTTACCCTAACCCTCCATCCCCGGTGCCTTAACCTAACCTCCACCCAGTGCCTAATCCAAACTTCCCCCCAGTGCCTAAACCTAATCTGCCCCTCCCAGCACCCTAAACCTAACCCTCCACCCTTTGTGCTTAACCCTAACTCTCCCCCTAGTGCCTAACCCTAACCCTTCCCCCAACCCCGCTGCTTACCTTCAGGATGCCGGAAGTTGGATTATTTGGGCAGTTTTCTGACATGTGTCGGTATTCTAGTGCCAGTATTTTAAGCACGCGGCATCCCCTGTGCCGGGATATTGAAGTATCCCTGTGTATAGTACTATGTAAATGTGTGTATGTGTAGTCTAGGTATATGCATGTACTGTATTCTCTGTATGTGTATAGTATGTATATGTACACTATGTATAGGTAAATTTACTATGTTTATGTACACTGTATGTATATATATATATATATATATATCCATATTTTTTTTTTCAAGACAGAGAATCTGGTGCTCAAGGTACAGTAAGTACAGTGTGTGTATATATATATATATATATATATATATATTTATTTATTTATATATATATATATATATATATATGAAATGGTGGTGGAATTGTGGCGCTGCTTCTCATTTGTGTGTAATATTCAGGTATATACAGAAATAAGTCTAGTTCTAAATTAGGTGTATTGTCAGAACCAAGACCACTCTTTTGGTGACACTATATTCCCTTTCTTATATGGGCGGCTGCTTGGTCCTCTTGATTTACTGCCTGACGGAGCAGTTGGTTTCTAAAAATGCAAGAAAAGGGGGACAAGGACAAATGCCTGATAGTGTAGTGATTTTAAAATATTGATTCAGAAGTATGTGCTCAATATATATGAGTACCGTTAATAAGCTTGTTGGTTAAGCTTATCATTTTAGTCTTTTGTGGTTAACAGGAGCTTCTCGCTGAAAAACGCCTTAATTTCAAACAAGACCCTATTTTCTCCCCAATTCTCAGAATGCCACAGTCAGCAACCATTTCAAAGAAAATAGTGCCTCTATAGTACCAGGTGTGATTAACAATCAAATTTATTCACACAAAATATACATAGTCACGGTCACGACTTGTCTCCCTCAAGCATTTTACCCAGTCAGGACTGGGTTACTCCAGTTTCTCCTGTTGCTAGGCGATCGGCACGACTCAGGAAGTGATGTGTCTTCCACAGTGCAGCGTGATTGATGGTTCCACCTAAAAGTCCACACTGGACTTTTGCCACCTCGCCGACTATAGCGTATATGTGAATTCCCTCGGCTTGGCTGAATGGTCCGCATTCTGTTCCTCCTCGTGGTGCAGATTTTTGACCTTCCCGAAGTGGCTTCCGTGCTATCTCTGGCTCTCCAGCTTCTTCTATGGCTTTCAAGCCGCACCAATACCACCGTGCTGCCATCGGCTCTCCAAGCTGCAGCACTGACTTCCTACTCCTCTAGCATTGGTTCTTGCCGAACCTTTGCCACACTAACAGCTTCCATGCTGTCTCTGACTCTCCAGCTTCTGCGGCTTTCAAGCCACACCAATACTATCGTGCTGCCATTGGCTCTCCAAGCCGCAGTATCTACTGTTTAACTGTCTACCACCAGCTATTGCCACATCATCATCACACAAGCTGCATCATCGGCACACTTGCCACACCATCGGCACATTTGCCACACCATCGACACATTTGCTGCACTCTCGGATCCCAAAGCCCTAGCATTACTATTATCTGTCTTTCACCGGCTATTGCCACACCATTGGCACTCAAGCCACACCATTGGCACATTTGCCACAAAATTGGCACATTTGCCACACCATCGGCTCCCAAAGCCACAGCATTACTATTAACTGTCTATCACCAGGTATTGATGCACCATTGGCACACAAGCCGCATCATAAGCACATTTGCTGCACCATTGGATCCCAAAGCCACAGCATTAACTGTCTATCACTGGTTATTGTTGCACCATCAGCACACAAGCCACACCATTGGCACATTTGCTGTATCATCGGCACATTTGCCAAACCATTGGCTCCCAAAGTCACAGCATTACTGTTAACTACCTATCACCGGCTATTGCTGCACCATCAGCACATTTCCAGCACCATTGGCACATTGGTCACACCATCGGCTCCCAAGCTGTATCCCTCCAACTATTATTTGTTCTTCCTGTACAAGACTTTTTTCTTCTTCTCTGGATTCCAGTCGACACTCTTGTAAGCTCTCTACTACTCCAAGCAATAAGTCCAGGCAGCCACCTAAGTACTGGTAAGCAATTCATCTCTAGGGGAACAACAGGTGGTTGTTAGTGGTGGAAGACCTCATAGCCTGAGTTCCAGATGGCTTACTAAGAGTGGTCTCTGGAACTCATAATAAACACATAATTAAAAGGTGTTTATCTTAGTCCATAGGTGGTCAATTCCAGGGGGGATTTGTTTTTTTGGTCCATTTTCAGACGTTCAGTACAGCTCTCTTTGGGGTCCAATGGCAACAGGTGATGGTGAGGATAAAGGGACCTATGCATTTTGCCTCAAAATGAAATCCTCAGGGGTCATAGAGCTAGTGTCCAGAGAGGCCTAATATACCGACCCATCCTAGTGAGAAGTTAGTTTATTCTGGCACCAGGTGAAATATGCAGGGTACTTTACCCTCATCATCAACTGTTGCCATTGGACCCCAATGAGAGCTATACTGAACATTCTGGAAACGGACCAAACAAACAAAACCCAACCCTGGAATTGATAAGCACCTTTTGATTATGTGTTATTATGTGTATTTTGTGCGAATCCATCTGATTATTAATCAAACCTGGAACTATAGAGGCACTCTTTTCTCTGATAAGGTTGCTGACTGTGGCATTCTGAGATTTGGGGAGAAAATAGGGTATTGTTTGAAAGTAAAGCATATTCCAGCATGAAGCTCCCAGGTTACAACTAATGACTAAACTGATATGCTTAATCAACAAGCGTGCTAACGGTACGCATATATATTGAGTACATACTTCCGAATCAATATTTTAAAATCACTACACTATGAGGTGCTTGTCCTTTTCCCCCATATATATATATATATATATATATATATATCTGTCCAAAAAGTTGTTTGCATCCCTCTTAGATTTTCACAACTTGCAAGGTGCTCACTCCCAAAAAGGCCAACACAGTATCCATCCAGCCCGTAAATAGTTCCACAATAAGGAGGGCACTCTCATTCACAAAATAGAAGTATTATTTTTATTTATTTATTTATATGGAGAAAGATCCATGAGATTTTACCACAATATTAATCCACCCCAAAAAAGAAAGAAAGAACTCTTCATCCCCACCCATTTAAAAGGTGAAGTATTAAGCTCCTGGCTCAATCCAAAATGCTTTAACAGCGATCTGGCTGATCCATGTTCAAAACAGCGTATACATTTTACAGAATCAAGTCTCATAAAAAATACTTATTTGGTCTGTCGACTTCAGTCCCCTTGCGTCGGGACCGTTAAAGACAAGTACCGTTACAACCCATCAGCATGCTCAGAAGAAATACCCCTTGAATAAGTCTCCTCCAATAGATGAAACATGTTGGGGCTCCGCTACTTACATGATGGACAGATAAGCTTTTATTATCTTTATTATTTATTATTATTTTATTTATCTTTATTATCTTATTAGGATTATGTCCTACCTGAGCTTGCATTAGGAGTCTTAGGACATGACTTGATAGATGTCTTTCAAACTCTGCATTTTTCACTCCCCAATTAGTGGCCTGTTCTACTATAGTGAAACCCAGACTAGTCACTACAAAGCTCCCAATCTTGCTAAATTTTAGCTGTGTGGAACTGTAACAAAGAGATCTATTTACTAAGCAGTGTTGGGAGACAGAGTAAAAAGCGATAAGAAAGTGATAAGGTGCCAGCCAATCAGCTCCCAACTTTCATCTCACAGGCTGTACTTGAAAAATGACAGTTGGTAGCTGATTGGCTGGCACTTTATCACTTTCTTTTCACTTTTCACTCTGTCTCTTAACACTGCTTTGTAAATAGACCCCTAAATCTGGGGAGGAGCCGTGCACCTCAATGGTCACTGTGTAAATGACCACCATTGTAGTCTGGGAACTAAAAAAATATATATATTTCCAAATATTTGCTCCAATCATCCACAATGTGGTTTCCAAACATTTTGTGTTCCCAGTTCTATACCAACCATACCACACAGCAGAATAAATGCACCACTGCCATTCCTCCTCTGTTCATAGATTATATATTATACACTAGTTATACATTTCATAAAATGCAAATGTAGAAACACATAGCAAATGTGTATCTTGAATATTGTATCTTCAGAACTTTGTACCTCTGCACAGCAGCTGATTCCACCTTGAAACTCAATTTGTATGTAAATGTGCTCATCCCATGCATGTTCGTATGTTATTTGTGAAACTAGAAAATATTCCTAATGCCATCAATCTATTCAATGCTCAAAACTATATCAGCAAAAAATACATTGCAAGGAATATTTGCAGCTGTCAGTTTGGAGTGCTTGTTAATAAAAATCATACTTCCTACATAAGGTCATCGTTGGGCAATACTTGTTTTGTCGCCTCTAGAGAGTTAATACAGTAGCTCAATAAAAGGGCATCTATTTAAATATCCAAGACAGTAGAAACATGTTTATTACTCTATCAATAAACTTTTCATGCGAAAGTGCCCTCCAGCCAAGTGGGCAAGCATTGCATGTGGAGAGACTAAAGGGATCATAAAGTGGAAAAATCCAATATAAAATAAATATATCCTGAGCCATCAACTCAACATAGAAATGGATCACTGGCCTCAGCGACAACACAATATTATTGATTTTCAATTTTGACCATTTTAATCACTGACCACACAACATAATGTATCCTCATACAGTCATTTAATTTGTAAAAATGGTAACTCACAACTGTACGTAGAACAAAAAACATTGTAATATGCTTAGCCCCCTTCTTCGTCTATGCATATAATTAGAGATAAGCGGGTTCGGATCTCAGAGATCTGAATTCACACGAATTTTGAGATCCGGGGCGAGAACCAAACATGCGTTCTGTTCATCCTCCAGCCCTGGATCTCAAACCGAGGCAAAACCATAGAGATGAAATCTCGCGGCTCGCTAGCGTCCGTCTCTATGTATAGAAATGGCGGCTGCCATTTCACTCCGGATGTGGTGACTGAACAGGGAGGGTGGGTAGTGTAGGGCTGGGAGAGGTACTACTACTTACCTGTGCTGGTAGTACTACTTACCAGTGCTGGTGCTGTGTTGTGCTGTCTGCTGTTTCCATCTGGGCTGGTGCTGTTGCTGATCCATCTGAGCTGGTGTTGTTGCTGATCCATCTAGGCTGGTGCTGTGCTGTCTGCTGTGTCCATCTGGGCTGGTGCTGTGCTGTCTGCAGCGTCCATCTGGGCCCAAGTTCTGGACCCGAAAAAAAATAAAAATCAATATACTGTCTTTTTATTTTTTTTCTGTGTGTGCGTGTTAGGCTTAGCCACACAAGATACAGCAATGCAACCTAGTACTGCCCGACTCCAGTCGTCATCAATTTGTGTTCTGGGCCCAAGTTCTGGACCCCCCCAAAAAATTAAAACAAATAGTGTGTATTTTTTTTGTCTCATTTTTTTCTGTGTGTGTGTGTGTACGTGTTAGGTTTAGTCACACAAGATACAGCAACACAACCTAGTGCTACCCGACTCCAGTCGTCATCAATCTGTGCTCTGGGCCCAAGTTCTGGACTTGAAAAAAATTAAAAAATAAATAGTGTGTATTTTTTTTCTGTGTGCGCACAACTGCACGTGTGTGAATTTTGTAACCACACCTTGGCTACATTATTGGTGCTTGTGACACTGCTTCAAGACCGAAGAAAATATGGAGAGCTGTCACATGACAGGAGCGCAAGGCCAAGAACAACATGTTGTAGCTGCCGCTAGCAGTTCAAGGCCATCAACTTCCTTATCCTCTATGAAGGCACATGCCCCAGGGCTTAAGTCATGCCATGGATATGGTAAAGCTACTTTTACTGTAGTAAAGAAAAAAAAATCGAAAGGCAAGTTGCCTTGAGATAAACAAAAAATTGGCAACATGCCATTCACTACACGAAGTGGCAAGGAAAGGATAAGGCCTTGGCCTTTATTTATGTTGACTGCTGGTTCTGATAGCCCTTCTGCTAGTAGCAGTAGTGGTGGTTGTACCATAAAAAAATTGAAAGTTAAGAAGAGTAAGACAGCTCCGGAAATACCAACTGTGTGCCCTGAGGAATCGAAATCACAAATCCCAGAGGAGAGTGCAAGTGTGTCCGCGGTTGCCATGTGTGAGCCAGACCTAAATACTAATGTACTGGAGGATCCTCCAAGTTCCAACATTTGTGCGCCCTCTGTAAATGTGGGGAAGGGCAGTCAACATCTTGCAGACATAGTCATCAAGGATGCTTCTGTGGAATTGCACATGGAGGAGGAGGATACTTTGGTAGTTGAAGGTGCTAAGGATGTTGAGGATGTTGATGATGAAGATGTTGGTGATAAGGATGTTGATGCAGAAGATGTCCTTTGTGTAAGTAAGGCAACAGCTGTTGCCCATGGATTGAAAAAGCCAAAGCCCATTGTTGTCATGCCGGGGAAAAAGACAAAAAAATCCACTTCTCATGTGTGGAATTATTTCCACCCCAATCCGGACAACAGTTGTCAAGCCATATGTAACTGTTGCCAAGCAAGAGTGAGTAGAGGGAGGGACCTAAACCACCTAGGAACCTCCTCCTTGTTATGTCACTTGGAGCGCATTCATCAAATATCAGGTTCCAAAACTCAAAACATAACAAGTCCAGTGTCACCTACCTGCTCCCTCTATGTGGGATCCAAGCACCTTCGATCTCCACCACCAACACCTGAATCATCAACATCCTCATTCGTCATTGGGAGAAGTCCTGCTGCATCCAATGTTGTTATTCAAAGCATGATTGACTCCTCTCCTATCCGTGATTCCTTAGAAGGATCCATGATGACTACGCCGGTTGCTGCTGCTGTTGCTGTGAGTGGCTCTTCATCCCAGAAAGGGACCAGGAGGAAGACTACTTATAGTGTATCCTCCAAAAAACAATTAACTTCAAACAATCATTTGCAAGGGCAAACAAGTATGACAGCAATCACCCAGTTGCACAGTGGATTACTGATGCCATAACAGCTATGCTGGTATTAGATGTGCGTCCAGTATCCGCCATTACTGCAGCGGGTTTTTAACAGTTAATTAAGGTCCTGTGTCCTTGCTACCAGATCCCTTCTAGATTCCACTTTGCTAGAACAGCAATTGAAAAGTCTGTAAAAGGGCATTATAGTCATTGGAAATTGGACTATTCCATCTTGCACCTCTTTTCTTTCCATTATGTGCTTGTTGGGGCATTGCTGCTTGACATTTTAAATTAATGTTATGGTTGGTTTAGGAACCAATAATTTGTTTTTAAATTAATTTATTATCAATTTTATAGCCAGGGGCTGCACCAACAAATTTCTTTTTATTAATTATTCATCCAGGGGCTGCACCCAATGAATTGTTTTTTAATTTATTTATTATCAATTTTACAGCAAGGGGCTGTACCACTGAATTTCTTTTTACTATTAATTATTCAGCCCAGGGCTGCACCAATGAATTGTTTTTTAATTAATTTATTATCAATTTTACAGCCAGGGGCTACACCAATTAATTACTTTTTATTATTAATTATTCAGCCTGGGGTTGCACCAATTAATTGTTTTTTAATTTATTTATTATCAATTTTACAGCCAGGGGCTGCACCAACTATTAACTATCAATTCTTCAATCCTCAAGGGTATTCCAACCATCATCTTTGCACAGTCCTCAACTCTATTAATAATTATATCAATCAGTTTTGAGCCAGCAAGCTGGATGCAACTAGATGAAAAAAATCAACATTGTGAGCTGTGAGGTGGTCAAAATTGACTGGAAACGAGTGGAAATAAATGTTATTGAGGTTATTAATACTGTAGGAACAAAAGAAGGCCCATTTTATGTGATTTTAGCTGTTTTGTTTTTTTTATATTTAAAGAAAAAATCCAGATCCAAAACCAAAACCCGAAAACAAAACATGGAGGTGAGGCAAAACCAATCCAGAACCAAAACCAAAACACGGTGGTCGGCGCACATCTTTACATATAATGTGTCCTTTTACACATTTCCTTTTTTGCTTCATTTGCCACAAGATGGAATGATCCCAATTTTTTTTTCATATAAAGTAGCAAATTAAAGTAGAACATTTTGAGAAAAATCCCAAGGCGTGGCTATTTCGCAGATTCAAAGGCATGGCAATTTTTGCTATATGGCTAAATTTTAGGAAAGGTGTATGTGGACACATGTATGTTTCTCATCAGCCATATGATTATAAAAGTTTCCATCCAATGCACAGAATTTTATCTGGATCTAATTTTTCAAAATCAGCATTTCATTTGCATCTGCAGATGTGTCCATGTGGAACAACAGTGGCATTTCTGATGGCATTTCATCAATTGCAAACAAAAAGTATGGTGGTCGCTCATATCAGCTTAATGACATAGCACAGGTGCTTGTAAAGGGCGGGGTTTACACTGAACACAGAAAAAAGGGATGATGCCCCGGGGATGGTCCTTAGCTGGAATTTTTTGGGGTACCTTGCTTCACGGACGTGAACCCCTTAATGTTAGGGACGCCAGTATAGAGGAGCCTTGATGATGGCCAGGCGCTTATTCATATATTTGCAAACGTATGTAACTAATACCTCTGAATCTCTATTATCATGTAGGATTTAAGTATTTTTTGTTGATTAAATTCCTTTTTTTTCTGTGTTCAGTGTAAACCCCGCCCTTTACAAGCACCTGTGCTATGTCATTAAGCTGATATGAGCGACCACCATTGTTTTGTTTGCGGTCTTGAGAGGCTTGAAGGGAGCCAGCATTGGGATGATGTGCTGGTTCTTATAGTGCCATGTGGAGGTTTCTGGGGTACCTCCAAGGTGAGTCAGCTCTTAGCTTATACATGTGCTGTTATTATGCAGTACACCAATTTGTAATTATATGACCCAGAGTGGGTGCTATTATTATGTAGCAATAATTATTTTGGGGTGAGCATTTGGGAGTGGGGCCCCCGGAATAGTTCTGGCTGGACCTTTTTCAGGACATCACCACTTAATTCACATAGATATTTTTTATCACTTTTCTAATTGTTTGTTTATTATTTATGTCATTTTAATTATTTCTTATTTAATTAACACTTATTGATTTATCCTTACACATCTATTCTTTACACTTCACTATCACCTTTTTTCCTCTTTTCTTGTGATGCCCTGGGGATGGTCCTTGGCTGGAATTTTTTGGTGTACCTTGCTTCCCGGACGTGAACCCCTTAATGTTAGGGACACCAGTATAGAGGAGCTTTGACAATGGCCTGACGCTTATTCATATATTTGCAAATGTATGTACCTAATACCTCTGAATCTTTATTATCATGTAGGATTTAAGTATTGTATGTTGATTTTGCTGCAGTGTGCTGGAGGGCAAATCCCTTTTTTTTGGCATTCATCAATTTCAATGTTAAAAAAAAATGGGAAACAGAAAAGTGCTTCTAAAGGTTGCAGTAATGCAGAACCATTATGTTTTCTGATATAGGCTACAATAATGCTTTTTGCCTGATTACATAGTGGCCAGGGTTACACAGTGTGTTGCTGCAGATGTAGTAGCAAAATTCCAATTTTGGTTTTGATGTAAAGTTTTTACAGTGTTTATCTTTTCAATAATAAATTCAGCATCCATACTTTATGTTTTATCACTATCATTTGTGGTGATTCAAATCCTTTATTGCCACCTAATATACACATCTAAGACTTAGTCAGGGCTGTCTATTCTCCAGGAAGTCGCGGGAGGCTTCCGATTTTGGGGTAACCCCCCACACCCCCAGAAGGTTATGCACTTCTCCCACATTCTGCCCACTCCCTAGTGAAGTAGAATGAGGAGAGTATTCCCGGTGATTGGGGGAGCCAGAGGTAGGGGATGGCTCTAATGTTGCAATTCTATGAGAATCGCATTATTTGGCCCCGCCCCTTATAAAAAAAATGTACCGTTCATGGGAAATTGCCACAATGGGCGGGGCTTAATTATGCTAACCATACGCCCCATCCCCAACTCCACCCACCTATATCTCCTCCCTGTGCTTCTCCCGGGAAGGAAACAGTAGAAGTTAGCAAGTATGGTCTTACCCTAATCCATAAATAATCTACCGAGGGATCTGACATGCCAATAATAGCAAGCAGCTTCCATAGACACATCATCCCTGTGCATGATTAAAGAAATTCTGAAAACACAAACTGTTGGGGCTGCATGATAACTGGATTTGGGAAAGTTTGGTGTGAAGGTCATAAGCAGGAAATATGTGTGGCCTTTGCTTTTAGCAGAAAAATGCCTAAATCTTAGATTATACAAGTAAATGTTGTCTGTTAAATTATAAATACACGTATTGTGCATAATATAGTTCTTATATTTGCAAAGATTAATTTTGCAAGTGTTAGTGTTGACAACAGATAAAAAAGTTTGCTGCCTAAAATATCCTTGATAATTTTCCTTGCTAATAAGAGCGAGGGGCCTATTCACCATCAGGCCCCAGATATTTAAGTATCCAGCTGGCTGAAAGCAAAGCATCCGGCACCTGATAATTAAGTATCTAACTCTCACAAGCAAACTCCGAACAATTTCAATTTTTGGTAGTTTTTGACATTTGCTAAATACTAGGTGGCCCTATTGGGACCCTAAAAATGAATGGGCTTGTTACATCATCAAACTTGCAGAAACTAGAGTTTCCGCATGTGTAATGGGCACATTAGTGATAATGAATAGACTCCCAAAGATGGTTTATATATAGTAATTATGACCAGACCATCTTCATATTTTATATGTGACCAACTTGGCAAGTGCAGGAAGGATTAAATGTGCTTGAAACGCTCCCTCCCCATCCAGGTTAATGGATATGTTAATATGGGAAAATATAGAAGATGCAGATCCATTTCTAGCACTACAGTCACTTGCAGACAGTTCATCCATACTATGTAGTCTGATTAAAATAATTTTGTTTGCAATATACAGGTCACAGATAATTTGATTTAGATTTAGATTCTTTAACTAACATTGTGCATATTTTTTCTTATACTCTCAAGAAACCTTTTTGCTCATTTCTAAACAGAATATAGTTCCATATTAATTATTTATGTAATCAGTATAAAATGTTATTTGATTGCACATAGTTGTGCCATTTAGAACTTGAGATGATCAATACTGTGCCATGTTTTCTAAACCATTTGATTCATTAAATATTTCTATGCTACAAGGGCCATACAAAGTGGAGTATGACATCTATATATCTGAAAATGATTGATTCTAAAGCCAATACCAGATTTTATGGCATTATTTTGCTTAATGCATGTATGGGTGATTTATAGCAAGCGTCTGACAGTACAAGGGTCTGATGTTATCCCATCCATCCACTCTTAGTTTTAGTCAACATTAATGATTCCCTCTAATTCCATCTGGTATTGCTGAATTTGCTTCTTGTCAAAGAGTAGGTAAAGTATGTCATCAATCAGCCTGCCAATCCATTTATAGAGTAATCAGTTTTAAAGGTGAGGTGCACTCAAATCCCACTTTGTGTTATTTATTTTATTATTTATATTCATGAGAATAATAATATTAACACATTTACTTATGGATTCAAGAATTTGGAATAAGGTCTCCAAAAAGAAGTGTGCCTTGTAGTTATGCTGTGAGAACAGTGGAAGTTATCTGCTAAAAGCTGCAGTGCTTCTTACTTTGTGCAAGCAGCCCATACTGTATTGCTGATGAGATACATGGGTTTGTGGATGTGACTGGCAGCAGTTGCAGAAGAGTCCAAGTGTACACAGGCAGGAGAAGTGAGGAAAAGTGAGGTCGTCATATGCAAAGTATAGAGTAGGCACAATGGAGAGCCCACTTTTGCAGTAATGCTACTGATATTAACACAGACGTGATTTAGGTACATGAAAGCACATGTTCAAACCGTTATTAAATAAGCATTGAAAGTTCCAATTTACGTTATTAAATAAGCATTGAAAGTTCCAATTAAATTATTTTTAGGTCCTTATATTGAGTATTTAAGACATTCTGAATGGTGTTACATGTTTTTTTTCATAAACTACTTACACACACGTCAGCCTAATACCCTATAAATTAAAACCCTCACGTATAATAAACTTAACTTTAATACTTAACATTACAAAATAAAAACACTGACAACTGTAAGGGGTTAAAATTTGTCATAATTTATTGATAAAATGAAGACAGCAAATTGGTTGCAGGAGATGAAGCGGCAGGCAGATCATAATATACTATTAAGACCATGCTACTTGGTGGCATTAATGGTGTCAAAAGGGGATCAATGGACTGCAACCTGGGTGTATAGTTCAGAAGGCCCAGCCTCTCTTCTATAATCAAGGGGAGAGACCCATCCTGGAAGATGGTGACACTAACCTTCAGAATAGATGCTAACAGTCAAAACACCACATGGAAAAGATTACCTGCTATGCCATCATGATATTTAATGATGTACCAGACCCACTCTGCCACACCTGTAAAGAAGAAGAAAATCAGGGATGGATGGTGTCCAAACCACCTCAGTGAAACACACAAAATACAGGGATTTTAATCATAAACACCTGAGACCTGGCTCTGTGTCAATGTTTACTCTCTGTCAGTCTGCGTGCCTTTGCCTGTATTGTTCATCAAAAGAGAACACGTTGCTTGTAAGCTAAAAACCTAAAACAGCATTGCATAATGTAATATGAAACTGACAGTAAAGCTAGGTACACACTAGACGACTTGCAAACAATGCGATGGTTGTCTAGATTTCCCTTGAACTCCCGGACAAATGATCTAGTGCATACACAGTGTGCAATTTAAGAAATTACCAAACAATATATTGTGCATCGTCCGGGACTTCCAAATCGTGAGATTGTTAATGATATATAAGTTGCTTTCCAAAACACCTGACGACCATCTTAAAGATTTCGGGCCAAATTTAAATAGGGGGCTGTATTATCTAGAGGGTATATGAAGCAGGCGCCATTTTAGCTATGTGCAGTTTTACTGTGTGACTAGAGAGGCTTGGTGTATACCTGCTGAATGCTGTACATTGCTTTACTGCTCTGCTTTGTTTTGCTTACCTTAACAAAGTGTGTCTACTCTAAACTCTATTCTCTTGTGATGGATACTTTTTCACTATCGAGTGAGGGCATCATATGCTGTGGTGTTAGTTCATAGGGAGAGGGCCCAGAATAGGAGAAGCCTGAAATCTTGCTAGTCAAAGGAGTGGCTGCTGCAGAGGGAGTCTCTCTCACATGCCACTTCTCATGGAGATTCAGGAGAACAATCCGGATGTTTACCAAAATTTACTGCGCATGGATGATGCCACCTTCCAGGAGTTGCTACATCTGGTGACGCCCTACATCCAGCGGCAGAATACCAAGTTAAGTTACGGAGGACCATTTCCGCTGTGGAGAGGCTAATTGCTACCCTGAGGTACCTGGCTACATGAAGATCCCTTGCTAACCTGAAGTTTGGCTCCCTCATCTCTCCTCAAGCTTTGGGTCTCATCATCCCAGAGACCTGCAAAGCCATCATTACTGGCCTGAGTCAGCAGTACTTTCAGGTAAGAAAAAACAGCGCACTTTTAATTCTTGTGCAAGAAACCATTTTTTATTATAAAAGTACAAACTTTGCACCCTGTAAGAGAACAAGGCTGCATTTTTTCTTGTTTTCAAAAGGTATAAAATGCAAAGCAACATATATGAAATGGTAAACTATATGTGCATACATATTAACATAATGATACTTTTAAAAAATTTGTATAAAATTATCAACACATTTTATCCTTCCCAATAGCTTTGGTGGCTATGATATATGGTACTGCAATTTGCCCTTATGTTTATTGACCTAGTCAAATCAGTAGCAGGAGCACCATATATCATAGAGCACCACAGATATTGGGAATGATAAAATGTTGATACTTAGGGTACATGTCACGTTTGGGCTAAGGATGTCTTGTGCTGAAGAATTGGAAGTCGGGGTCCCAGGTTTGGAAAGGAACCAAAGGTGAGGGGCCTGGATATATGTCCTCATCCACAAGTACCGGATGTTGGCTAGATCTGACCAAAGGTGCAGAGTCTAACCTACTGGGAGGTGTTCACCAGTGACGCCTCCAATTTGGATTTGGGTTTTAGCTGCACCCAGTATCCGGCACAAGTGGGAAACAGAGGAACACAATCGCAGGGAAAGCATAGGAGAAAGGCACTAGTACTCACATGACGTACTGAGTACACACACTGTTGATCTAGACACAGAGCTGGTACAGGAGAATGGCACTAGGAGATAGTACTCGGATGATGTGCAGAGTACACACACTGTGGATCCAGATACAGAACTGGCACCAGAGGATAACACTTAGGAGATTGTACTCAGATGACTTACTGAGTACACACACCGTGATTTAACACTAGGGATATATCACTATAATAAATGATCAGGGAACCTGGAAAGCTGCAATAGCAAATATTCACTGGAAGTAGTGACGTTGTACAGAGTCCGGCTAAATACCCTAAGGTAGCTGTCCATTGGAGGATAGTGTCAGGTGAGAGCAACTAATGCTACCATTGGGTGAAGGGCTAATCAGGTGATGTAGACTGCCATGGCTGCATCCATGATGGTAACCGCAAGAACCAAATCATGGAGCAACACATTGATGTCCTAGCAGACCCCAGGCATAATCTTCAGCGTGTCAATCGCCACTGCACCTGGCATCTGACCACTCGAGAGGTTAGGGGAAGCCGGCTCTGAGGTGAGCAATGGGTGATCCTAGGCTGAAACCTGACAGTCCCCCCCTTTCAGGGTGGACTCTAGACACCTACAAGGTTAATCAGGTATTAACTTGTGAAATCTTGAGCAAGCTGTGGAGCATGGACATCAGATGCCTTGACCCATGCCTGTTCTTCAGGTCCATACCCCTTAAAATCAATGAGATACTGAAGATGATTCAATTGGTGTTGAGAGTCAAGGATCTTCTCTATTTCAAATTCAACTCCCAGTTGAGTATGAACTTAAGGTGTCCTGGGTGGAGAATGCTGGATTTGTTAAGAATTAATGGTCATAGAAGAGAAACATGAAATGTGTTAGAAATTTTAAACTGAGGGGATAGCTCCAGTTTATACTCCACCGGAATGACAACTTTAAGAATGCGATATGGTACAATGAAGCGTGGAACAAATTTCATGCTTAGAACCTTCAACCATGTCTCCAATTCTAAGAAGAGGAACGGCAAGACATTTTCGATCCACATTTATCCATATTCCAGAAAATGATTCCACAAGATTTGTGATGGCAGGTACCTCCATGGGAGGTAAATCTTGAAAATCCAGAACATGTGGATGAATACCATATACTGCATAAAATGGAGTACAATTTGAAGAGGAATGGTACCTAAAATTGTAAGAAAACTCTGCCCAAGATAATCAACCCAGTCATCTTGAGAGGAGAACACGAAGAGCCTAATAATGTTTCCAATTCCTGATTCACCCTCTGTTTTGGCCATTTGTTTGTGGGTGATAAGCAGATGAAAACTTGAGCTTAATTCCACAAGAGGCACATAAAACCCTCCAGAACTTGGCCACAAATTGCACACCTCTATCATACACTGTCAGGGTTTGGCCTAGGATTGGCCATTACTCACCCCAGCACTGGCTTCCCTTGACTTCTTGTGTGGTCAGGCGTGAGGAGCAACAATGGATGACACACTGAGGATTTTGCCTTAGGTGCCCTTGGACTTCCATGTGGAGCTGTGACTTGGTTACTGAGGTTGCCATCAAGGGTGCAGCCATGATAGTAAGCATCACCTAACTGTTCCTTCAACCAATGGTAGCATGGTCTTGCTCAGCTGACACTGAACTCCTATAAACTGCTACCTTAGGGTATTTAAGTAAGCTATGGACACCAGGAAGTTGCCTGAGCAATGTCATCACTTCCAGTATATGCTTGTTGTTATTCCATTCCGGGTTGAGGTTCCTTGCTCTCAAATGATTTCTATTACCATCTCTGTATCACTCTCCAGTGCATTGAGATTTCATGCTGTGCACTTAGTACACATCACCGAGTACAACTACTGAACCACTCTCCGGTGTGCCTGGAGTCACATGTTTTGTTCTCAAAACACACTACTGAGTACAATCACTGAAACACTCTCCGGTGCATCAGATTCGGTCATTGTATACTCAGTATACACTATTGAGTACAATTACTGAACCTCTCTCCAGTGCATATGGATTTGCACACCCTGTACTCAGTACATATCCATTCTAGTTATATCTCTGAGTCCACCTCCTTTACCAACAGTGCTCCAGTATCCCTATTCCGTGCAGCCAGCACTCTCCTAGTCAGCTCAATCACCACGCTGCTCCAGGGCTGGGAGAGCTTTCTTCTTCTCTGTGGGTCTTTCCTCTGGTCTCCCATTGTACCACTTCAGGAAACAATTCCATTTGTGCCTACTCTGTACCTGTGGGCATAGAAACTGTACTCCCAGTGGGCCACAGCAATATACCTTTCTCCATTTCCCACTCACATCGGATACCTGACCAAAGGACCGCGACTGCCTGTCAGGAGCAGCTAAAATTCATATCCTGCTTGGAGGGGTCACTTGTGAACACCTCCCAGCAGGTTAGACTCTGCACCCTTGGTCAGGTCTCATCAATGTCTGATACTTGTGGATGAGGAGAATATACATCCAGGCCCCTCACCTCCAATTTCTCCCTCAACCCAGGACCACAACTTTCAGCCCCTCAGTAGGTGATTCCACAGAATCAGGCGTGACAGAAACTATGTCCATGGGTAGTCCATGGAGATGGAAGATGTCATGGATAAACATTTTGGCCATCTGTGGTGCAGAAGGAAGTCCAACCAAAGGAATAAAATGGGTCATCTTTGAAAATTGATCTGGTACCAACCAGATAGTATTATGGACTTGCTTCAGACCCATTCACTAGATGCAGCCGCTCGCTCCCAGTGTATGTAAATTCAGCTTAGTGATGTCAAGGCAGGTGATCGCACGGCAAGGCATAAGCATGCCCACTATGTCTTGACGAGCGATCACTTTGTGTTTATAGATGACCACCAGCCTGTCCTTAGCTACCCACTAGCACATGTCATCTCAAAGAAGTATATACAATCATCGGTAAATCGGGCTCCATCGGATCTGACCGCAGTGCTTGCGGATGCCTTTTCCCTACTGCAAGCACTACAAGCATTTCAGTGTAAAAACCAGCCAGGTGACATGTACTCTGATGCTGCCTGTTAATTATGCACGCCTCTGAAATGGCATTGAAACACTCGGGCACACCTGCGTTTGCAACTCCACTCCCCCGCTACTAGTCCCCTGCCCCTTTTACCACCCACAAATGGCCTCTCCTGTCACTCATTCCACTGGGCTGTCTTTGCTGAGTTAGCGAGTGCTTCCCAATTGCTCAAACTAATTTGCACATGTGCAAATGCATACCATCGGCCTCCTACGAGCGAACGACCGCCTGCGAGAGGGTCTGAATCAGGCCCACTGTCCCTTAGAGGGTGGTAATTCAGAAATAAAATCCATTGACAGATGAGTCCAAGGAGCATCAGGACACAAGCAGAGAACGCAAAGGGCCTATTACTTTATTGCCAGTGGATTTATGCTGGGCACACTTGGCACAAGAAACAATAACATTTTGGAAGTCTTCCTTCATAGTGGGCCAACAGTAAGAACACTGTAAAAACTTAAAATTCTTGAGGATGACCGAGTGGTCAGCAAACAAGGAGGCATGAGCCCAAGTTAATAAGTTTTTATGTAACTGAGGTGCTACAAAGATCTTGCCAGGAGGTGAGGCAGAAGTTGGGTATGTGCAAAGACAAGAGGATCCAGAATTGGACTAACTTGAGGTTGATCATCTTCTTCCTGTGGAGGTAGAAAGGAAAGAGCATAAGCTTTTTTATTGTTTATACCAGGTCGAAATCGGACCTTGTAATCAAACCTGGAAAAGAAAAGAGATCAAACCATGAGCTGTCTTGAGATATAGAAGATTCTTATGATCGGTGATAATCGAATGTCTCCATTCCTCTAGTGCCAATCGCATAGCCAACAATTCTTGGTCCCCAAGGCATAATTCTTCTTGGCTGGGTAAAATTTACGAGAAAAGAGACCACATGGATGATTCCTTCCATCTTCTGCCACTTCGGATAGTACAGCTTCCACTCATGCCAAAGAGGCATCAACTTCTAATGTAAAAGGTTTCTCAAATTGTGGTTGACAAAGAATTGAAGCTGTGGAAAAAGCTGCTTTAAGAGCATGGAAAATCGCTGCAGGAGGCCAACAAGACGGGTTAGCACCCTTCTTAGTGAGAGCTGTGATGGAGGCAACAATGGTAGAAAAAGTTTAAAATTAATCTCCGATAATAATTGGAGAAGCCAAGAAACTGTTAATTGGCTTTCATGGAGTTCGGTTAGGACCAGTCTCGGATGACACTTAGCTTGTCTGGATCAATTTGAAGGGAATTTTCCAATATGATGTGCCCTAGAAATGGCACAGAGGACTGTTCAAAAAGGCATTTAGAGATTTTCCCATATAGATGATGGCTTCGAAGATGGGATAAAACCTCTCTGACATGTAGGGGATGGAACTGCAGATTTTCAGAATAAAAATTAAATGTTTTCCAGATAGAATACGCTAAAAATTGATAAAGTACATCTTGAAACATTTCATTGACATAACTCTAAAATACAGCTTGCACAGTACACAACCCAAAAGGCATCACCAAGTACTCATAATGGCCATCACGAGTATTAATAGCAGTTCTCCATTCATCTCATGCCCTAATGCGGATCAAGTTGTACACTCCAAAGAGATCCAATTTAGAGGAAGGCTCCACAAACCTTGTCGAAGAGCTCCAAATCGAGTGGCAAAGGACATCTGTTTTTTATTGTGATTTGATTCAATCCATGGTAGTCTATACAGGGGCTGACCCTCCTGTCTTTCTTCTCCACAAAGAAGGATCCGGTCCCAGTAGGAGAAGAAAATGGTCTTAGCAAGATTCCCCTTTATATCGTGGGACATGGCAGCTGTTTTCATAACTGACAGAGGGTAGATGTAGCCACGGGTGGTATTGTTCCAGGAACTAGATCTATGCCGCAGACCAAAGGGCAATGAGGAGGCAATTTATCTGCAGCCTGTTCACTAAAATCTTGATATGGTTCTGGCAAATGTTGATGTATCAGATGTAGAAAACAATGGAGAAGATTTGGCAGAGACTTGTTGGGTTCGTACTGGAACAACACGAGGAAGACACTGGTGAAAACAGTTGGACCCCAGGCCAGCATGATCATGGTGGACCAGTTTAGTGTAGGGTTGTGAGTGTGAAGCCAAGGCAGACCTAACACCAAAGCATGAGAAGTTTTAGGTAGAACAAAGAATTCAATCTCCTGTTGATGTAAGTATTCTACTTGGAGTGAAACTGGTAGGGTAACAGAAGAAATTACATCTCCAGGCTTTAATATTGCCATCTACTCCAGAAAGATTCAGTTTGTTTGGGAGAAGTAGTACTGGAATTCCCAGTTATTGTGTCAAAGATTCAGAAATAAAATTTCCAGTGGCTTCCGAGTCCACCAAGGCTTTAATACTTTTGATTTGAGTCTTGAAATGAATGTCCACCTGTAGTAAGCTATCTAACATATGGGAAGCTTAATTAACACCCCCAACCAGATGCTCCCAGAACCAGTTAGGGTCTCTTGTTTCTCGAGAAAAGAGGACAATTCTTTAAAGTATGCCCAGGGGCAGCACTGCAGACACAGAGCTTGTTCTGGAATCGGCAAGTCCACTCAGCCAAGGTTAAGCATGAACTGTTAACCTGCATAGGCTCCTCTTTAACTGGCACAGGAGAGGAAGAAAGCGTAGCTGTAAAAAATTGGCCCTAGAGCCAACTTTTCTCTGTGGCACAGACCAATCTTGAGACACAAAGCAATTACTTCAGAAAGAGACTCAATAGGCTAGTTCATCTTTCATTTTCTCGGACAACCCATGAAAAAATGCTTCCTTAAGCAGCTCATCGTTCCATGACCCACAGAGCGGGCCTTGTCAAACTCGAAGGACGTCTGAGGAGGCCAAAGCAGACCGGCCTGGCTCATCAAAAATTCTCTTGAAATTCTCATAATTAGAGATTAAAGGGTCAGCTCGCTCCCATAATGGTGATATCCAATATAAGGCAGTTCCTGACAGCAAGGAGATGATGTATGCCACTTTCAACCTTGGTGTGTGGAAATTCTGGGGCAGACAGACTGTATCTTGCACTGGTTCACAAAACCCCGGCAGCACCTGGGGTTTCCATCAAAATGCTCTGGAGAGGCCAACTGCAGATGAGACTTATAAGTGACTGCTACTGGAGGGTTTAAAGGAGAAGATACAGAGGGAGCAGGAAGTATAGTGGCCAGAGTTGACTTGATGGAGAGTAATTGACTAGAGAGTTCCTGGAGATACTGAGCCACATGGCGTTGTGCTGCACCCTGAGATCCTGCGGCTTCCATTGGTTGCCTGTACAAACTGTCATGTTTGGGCTAAGGAGATCTTGTACTGAAGGATTGGAAGTCAGGGTCCCAGGTTGGGAAAGGAACCAGAAGCGAGGGACCTGGATATATGTCCTCTTCATCCACAAGTACCAGATGTTGGCTAGACCTTAACAAAGGCACAGAGACTAACCAACTGGGAGATATTCACCAGTGACCCCTCCAATTCATATTTGAGTTTTAGCTGCACCCCGCAGGCATGTTGCAGCCCTTTGATCAGGTATCTGGAACAAGTTCAGAGAAACGTGGGGACCAGATGCTGCGCACAACCTATTTCCTGAACTCTGTATAATCTAAATATATTCTAAAGTAGTAGAACCCAAAATGATGAGAGGGTACCAACTAAGAAACAAATGTTGCTTTTACTGATAAAAGTTTCACAATAATAGTCACTACAATTGTAATGCAATATAATATGGTGCCTGTAAACCATTGGTTATACACCAACTGAATAAACAAACAAATAAACACAATGGACAATGCTGCAATATGTCAAAATTATCAGAAGGAAAAGTAAACAAATATAAACAAAAATAAACAAAATATAGACAAATGTAGACAAAATATAAATAGCAAATGTGCCGATCTATTTGTGAATAGGCACTGGTACTGGACTCAACCTTAGATGCCGCCAACTGAATAGTCAATATGATAGAGATGGTTAAAGTATAGTGTTTAGTCAGGGAGATCTAGCGGCGTCCCGCTAGCTCCAAAGGGGTACCTCGGTGGTATGCTGTAAGTCCTGTGGATGTCTGTACATTTCCCAGGTTATTCTCCGTGTAGTGTGGGGGAGGCTGGCTGTGGCGAGCGCCGGGGATCACTCTGCGTCACGGGCGCCCTGAGTGCTGAGATCACGGACACTGTCCCTGTTGCCAGGGGGCAGGTCCGTGCGCGTGCACCAGGTGCCGGACAGGGGAGAGGGGTGCCTACAGTCCTGGCTTGCGCAAGCCGGGGGCCGCAGACGACTCTGCACCAGAGGATACTTACCCGGATGCCAAGCTGCCGGTCCCGCCGGTCTTCTTCGTCGGCGGTGATGGCGCGCTTCTGTTGCTCGCTAGTAGATTCAAGTTCCGGTAGTGGTAAGCTGAAACAGTTGGATGGCAAATGTGGTACTGGAGACGCTGTTAGATAGGGATTGCAGTGTTCCTCCAATGCGTTTCGACCTGTCAGGTCTTCTTCTGGGAGTTGAATTGTACTTGAGCCTTCAAATACAGCGACAATGTCTGTGATTGGTTCAAATTGTGATTGACAGGAGGGCGGGTCACCTTGGTGATTACATCCTCCTGAGAGTGCTATCTATAATGTGTAGCTGATAGGCTGGATAATAAGGTTCCACATACATAGATGAAAAGGTATGATATTGCTTGTATAAATGTATCTATATATATATATGCAAAGTATACATATATATATACACAAATAAACACAGTAAAGAAAAGATAAAATAAAGATAAATAAAAATAAAAATAATAATAAATAGAAAATTAATTAATTAAATAATTAATGAAGAAAATAAATAAATATAGAAAGAAAATAAATGAAGAAAATAAATAAATAAAGAATAACTAAACCAAAAATACTGAATAGAGATGAAATTAATAAACGACTGGAGATATATCCCTAGGTGTCACCTAAGGTGTAATTGATACATAAAGGTGAATAAGAGTTTTCCTTATATTATTGTCTAACGGGATATAGATAGCTCAAACCTAGACCTCAATAGTATATTATCATATTGTATATTGTGTATATGAGAAAGTGAAGCAAAAAGAAGCCAATACTTCTGTAATCATATCCGAGTAGGGGGTATATGGGGTATACGGTCTGCATAATGAATGGAATGGAATAGTAATCTAATTTTTACATATTATGGATTTTACCTCATTGTCACGATTCAGACCTTTAGGATGAAAAGTTTGTAATTTATACATCCATTCTAGTTCCACTCTATTTATGTAGTTATCAAAATTGCCCCCTCTCCAGTTTGGTTCAACTGTCTGTAATGCTATAAAACTCAAATGTTTTGGATTATTATCATGATGATCATTAAAATGTTTGGATAAATTATGGCTGTCCAATCCCTTATTTATGTTTCTGACATGTTCCATAATGCTTACTTTCAGGGGTCTAGTAGTTCTGCCCACATATTGTTTCGGACATGTACATTGTAGAAGATAAATGACATTCTTATGGTTGCATGTTAATGTTTCCTTGATATTGTATGTATCTCCTGTTGAGCAAGATTCAAATGTCGTAGTTGGTTTAGTGCTTGTTGCTCCTGTGCTTCTGCATCTGGAGCATGAATGGCAATGGAAGAAGCCATTTGATGGTGTACATAAAGTGGTCTGTATTGTTTTTTTAGGCGGAATATGGTTCTTTATCAATTTAGACCTCAGATCTGGTGCCTTCCTATATGTTATTTTGGGTTTGTTGGGTATTAATCCTGCCAGCATATCATCCTCTTTGAGTATTCCCCAATGTTTTCTTAGGATCTTTTCTAATTGTCTACTTTGTTGTGAATATTGTGTAATGAATCTGACTTCGTCGTTCGATGTTCCTTCCCGATTTGTGCCTGATACTTTATGAGTCAGTAAATCAGCTCTGTCTCTATCTTGTACTGCCTCTAGTGATTGAAGTATTAGGGTTTGTGGGTACTCTTTCTCTTCAAATTGTTTGGTAAGATCTTCACTCTGTTTCAGAAAATCTACTTGTCTGGAGCAGTTTCTTTTTAGACGTAGGAACTGTCCTTTGGGTATGGCTTTAAGCCAGTTTGGATGGTGCCAGCTTGTTGAAAGAATAAAGCTATTGACATCTACAAGCTTTTTGTGAGTATTGGTGTGTATCTGTCCATCCTGTATGAATATATTGAGATCCAGGAAAACGACGTCAGTCTTACTGTAGTTGGCTGTAAAGATTAGATTGTTCGAGTTGGTATTAATTTTGATCAGAAAATTCTTAAGGGTGTTTTCATCACCTCTCCATATGAAAAAAACGTCATCTATATATCTCTTCCAAAGCACGAGGCTTGCCCCAAGCTCTTGAGAATGCCAGATGTTATGCTACTCCCACCAACTCATAAAGAGATTGGCGTAGCTTGGGGCAAACCTCGTGCCCATTGCCGTACCAGTAATTTGTAAGTAGAATTTGTTGTCGTACCAGACATAATTGTTTTTAAGAATATGTTCTATGCTTTGTAATATGAATTCGCACTGTATTGGAGGTAATTTGGGATCTTTCTCTAGATGATAATGGATGCTGTTGATCCCCTGTTCATGGTTTATCACTGAATATAAAGATGTCACGTCTGTAGTGACTAACCAATAGTCATCATCCCATTGTACGTCCTGTAGTATATTGAGGATATGTGTAGTGTCTTTAAGATGTGCTTTTTGTTTGTGAACGTACGGTTGAAGTATGGAATCTAAATATTCTGACAAGTTCAATGTCAATGATCCTATTCCAGAAATTATGGGTCTTCCTGGGGGGTTGACTGAATTTTTGTGAACTTTTGGTAAGTAATAAAATATCGGAATGATTGGATGATCTGTTGTTATGAATTTGTGTTCCAATTTTGTCATGATTCCAGTTGTCAAGCCTTTTAGTATATGTTGATCTAATTTCTTTTTAAATAATTCTGTGGGATCATGGTCTAATTGTTTGTAAGTTGTTGTATCCCCCAATATCCTAATGGCTTCCGTGTGATAGTCCTCTTTGTTCAGGATGACTATCCCTCCCCCCTTGTCTGCTGGTTTGATGATAATTGATTTTGTTTCCTGAAGATCTTTTAATGTTTCACATTCTTTTCTAGTCAAATTACTGGTCCTTGTTGTATTGGTATTCAATCTTGTGATGTCCCTTTCTACCATATGTGTGAATGCTTCTATTTGAGTTCCTTTCATATGGCTTGGGTAGAAGGATGATGCTGGTTTTAAATTTGTATGTCTAAAGGGATCTGTCTCATTATTTGCAAGATTTCGGAATTCCGCTGGTGTAGTTGACAAAAAGTATTTTTTTAAAGATAACTTACGCACAAATTTGTGTAAATCTAAATATGTGTTAAATTTATTGATGTTGTTGGTGGGGGCAAATTTGAGTCCTTTGTCCAGTAATTTTAGATGATCATCTGTAAGTGTGGTGGTACTTAAATTGAAGACTCCTCTTCCTCGTACCCCTTGTTTATTTATGATTTTAATCTTGTTTTTTTCCCCTCCTCTACATCCCCTTCTGATTTTTCCAGTTTTCTTTTTGTTGCTTTTGGGATATCGAGGTGTTGTTTTATATCTGAGATCCCTGGTGTTTTTGGGGTTTGGTCTAAAAAAGAAGAAGGATCTTGTTCCTGTGGTGTACATGGCTGGAATGACTTGTGTCTAATTCTGTGTGTCACGTGTTCAGTGGATATAGCTGGTACTGATGTTTGATTAGCTTTAGATGTTTTGCCACTTATTGAAGATAATAATTCATTAGTGTTATTGATTGACCAGCCAATATCTAATGATTGTCTGGAGAGTGCGTCGTAATTTGGAACACTATCTAATTCATACACAGAGAATGATTGATTGGAAAATTCCTCTAAATTGTCAATGGATGAATTGAATGATTGTTCTGGATTGAGTTCTGGTTCTTTTATTTCAGATGTTTTTGTATTATTGTGTATTTGTGTCATATATTGTTGGTAGGTCAAGTTTAGTTTCTTGTATATAGGACTATGTTTAATACAGAGTAGTTTTGGTGTTGTTTTGGTTATATGTCCTTTCTTGTTTTGTTTGCCTCCAAATTTATCCCTAAGAATTTTCCCTTTTTTGGTTTCTATTAGGCCAGTTTCTCCTTTTTCGATTCTTTTTAGTGTCAAACTCGAGAGTGTGATAAATTCTGGATCTGATTTGTAAGGGTCAAGTTGTTGATCTAGATTTTCAATTTCTGGTTTTAGTTGGTCTAATTCTATCGTGTGTTGATCTATTAAAAGTTTTATTAGTTTAAATGAGCAGTCTTTAAGAATATTGTCCCATTTAGTCATAAATTCTTGGTTGTCCTGATTACAGGTGGGTGTTTTTTTCACATGTAAACCTTTAGGTATGGTTTCATTGTCAAGATACCATTTCAGGGTATGCGTGTCCCACCATATGCGTGTTTCTTTAGTGACAAGTTTCTCCAATTTTAGAAAAATGTCACAGAAGTTGTTTGTAGTATGTTTGGCATTGATTGTTTGTGATAGTGCAGAAAAGGCTTTATGGGCTCTTTCTTCCCTATTGGTTCTAATATCTAGAAGTCCCATTTACTCCTGTCTGCTGCTGGACCTTGGTCAGTTTTAAATTGGATCTTTCTTGAGAGACTGTAGGTCCTGCGCAAGTGGTGTAGATGGTACTGCATGCCACAGGTATGCTGCTGCACTGGGGGATGCCTGACCTCATCCAGTGGGTAAATACAGAGAAATGTGGGGACCAGATGCTGCGCACAACCTATTTCCTGAACTCTGTATAATCTAAATATATTCTAAAGTAGTAGAACCCAAAATGATGAGAGGGTACCAACTAAGAAACAAATGTTGCTTTTACTGATAAAAGTTTCACAATAATAGTCACTACAATTGTAATGCAATATTGGAACAAGTTGGAAA
The DNA here is from genome assembly GCA_031769625.1 of Taudactylus pleione. NCBI lineage: Eukaryota > Metazoa > Chordata > Amphibia > Anura > Myobatrachidae > Taudactylus > Taudactylus pleione. Next base: position 1,574,198 of record JAUIMM010000727.1, read on the forward strand.
CAGAGCAACACAATCAAAGAGAACACACAGGAGAAAGGCACTTGGAGATAGTACTTGGATGATGTACAGAGTACACATACTGTGGATCCAGATGCAGAACTGAGATTGTACTCAGATGACGTACTGTTACGGTTTTCCTAGGATATCCTGCGTAAACCCTCAAAACTCAACAGACGAGGTCTTCTGCCACTAACAGCCACCCTTTGTTCCCTTAGAACTAGGAATGTTCACCGGTACTTAGGCAACCACCTGGACTTAAACAGGAGTACCAGATTTAAATATGACACCAACGAGAGCCAGTAGCTGAGATGCGGCTTATGTAGCACTGGTGGTATAGATGTGGCTAATGTAGCACTTGTAGTATAGATGCGGCTAATGTGGCACTGGTAGTATAGATGTGGCTAATGTGGCACTGGTGGTATAGATGTGGCAATTTGTAGCAATGATGTTATAGATGCGGCTGGTATAGCCTGTGGAATTGATGTGGCTAGTAGCTGGTAGAATTGATGTGGCTGGTATAGCCTGTGGAATTGATGCAGCTAGTAGCTGGTAGAATTTATGTGGCTGGTATAGCCTGTGGAATTGATGCAGCTAGTAGTTGATATAATTGATGTGACTGGTATAGCCTGTGAAATTGATGCAGCTAGAAGCTGATAGAATTGATGTGGCTGAATGTTGAGGTGTGGCTTGGTTAGCCATGGTGGGGCTTCTAGAGCTGGAAGATTCTCTGCAGCCTGGTGACTGAGGTGCAGCTTGGTTAACCGTGGTGCGGCTACTAGAGCCAGATGACTCGATGTGGCCTGGTGACCAAGGTGTGGCTTTGTTAGCCATGGTGTGGCTACTACAGCCAGAGGATACAATGCGGCCTGGTGACCGAGGTGCAACTTAGAGAGATGCAGGACAAAGTCCAGAAATAGGTACCGGAAGGGTACATACTGAGACGCCATAGCCGGCAAAACCATGAGGACACTGTCAGGTATAAAACAGGAAAAGAACCAATTAGAATTACGGACAATCATCTCGTGTTCTCAGTAACTGGTGGTGCAGTTCCCGCAGGCAGGCAGAAGGGATATATCACTAGAAAAAAGGAGCATGGAACCTGGAACGCTGCAACAGCAAGTATTCACTGGAAGTACCAACGTTGTACATGCAATTTCCTGTTGTCCAGAGTCTGGCTAAATACCCTAAGGTAGTGGTCCATTGGAGGATATTATCAGCTGACAGCAACCAATTCTACCACTGGGTGAAGGGCTAATCAGGTGATGCAGACTGTCATGGCTGCATCCATGATGGTAACTGCAGGAACCAAATCATGAGGCAACACATAGATGTCCTAGCAGACCCCAGGCATAATCTTCAGCTCGTCACTCGCCACTGCACCTGGCATCTGACTGCTTGAGAGGTCAGGGGAAGCTGGCACTGAGGTGAGTAATGGCCGATCCTAGGACACAACCTGACAGTACATATATATATATATATTTATTTATTTCAATTATTAACAATTATAAAACTGAGGGTCCTCCTCTGCTTCCATTAATGTAGTAGATATGCCTCTGAAAGATGTGGATGGATAAGTGGTTGGGGGAGGAGAGTTTTATGGGGTGGGCATCCTCATTCTACCAGTAGGGGCAATTGGGTGTTGCTGTGGCTCACAAGTGAGTGTGCATGGCGTTAATTCGCCAATTTTGCCATGAATCATCAGATCATATGTGAGCCTCTCAAATTAGAGCTGTTGCTCTGGAGCCATGTGCTACATGGCACTCCCCAAATGTGAGGCTAACAGATCAAATTGATCTGGTAGGCTTTGGAGCACTTTTTAGGCTTTTTGGAGAAATTGATAAGTGAAGCAGTGCTTGCTTGTACCTTTGTGTTTGTTGCAAGTTGCCATTGTCTTTTGGGAGGTGGTGGTATGGCTTGCGAGGAACTTTTCCCTTCACTTTCAGTGATGCCACTTATTTCCTGGGTGATATCAATGTCCAGGTCAGGGGTTGAAGTCTGCAGAAAAATACAGTTATATTAAAAGGTCAGGTATTAACCTTTTGTATTTTTTTATTCTAGTTCCCTACAACTGTGTAGGAATAAAAAAGCATTGCTGAGGATTTTTGAATGATGGTGGAACTTCCCTAACTGTGGGGGAGCTACAGATGGCAAGCGTGTGCGCATAACCCCACCTGCCAACACCGGATCCTATCACTATAAGTACAAGGGATTCTTTAGCATTGTTCTGATGGGTGTGGTCAATGCCAACTATGAAATTGCATTTGTGGACGTTGGCAAGAATGGCCGTGCATCGGATGGTTGGACCTTCAAACAGACGGCTTTCTACAATAAGCTCATGTCCAAAACCCTTCATTTACCATCTGTTCAGGAAAGAAGCACAGGCTTAATTTTGTGTTTGTGGCTGGCAAGGCCTTTGCACTACAGGAGCACATTATGAAGCAATATGCGCAAAAGAGACTGACCAAAGAGAAGCAGAATTTTTTTGACAGCAATTGCTTCAGGATCTTCCACACAGCCATCAACCTACGTGTGGACAAGATCGACTGGGACATCTTGGCATGCTGTGTCCTGCATAATTTTCTAAGGCAAAAAACCATCTAACAATTGACAACAGCACAGCTATGCCTGATGACCGAGACCAGCCAGAGGACATCAGGGGTCTTAGAAACGAGCATGCGCAAAACAGCTCAGGGAGGAATACCTGACCTATTTTAAAGGGGTGGGGGTGATGCCGTGGCAGGAAGACTGTATCAAATAAACTATAGAGGGGATATTTGAACTTTATTATGGCTATTTTCATTTGGCACGATGTGTTTGAACTGTGGGCCTGATTCATCCCGGATCACAGTTGCAAAGATGCATACAATTGGTCGATTGTTGCATTCTGCGCATGCATATGCATTGCAGTGTGCGTGTGCAAACTAACAATTGCAATTGCAGAGGTTACGCTGCCCCAGAGCAGCGTGATTGACAGGAAGTGCCATTTGTGGGTGGTGACAGGGGGGTGATAGTGCAAATGCAGGCATGCCAGTGCATTGCAATGCTGGGGCATGCATAAATTATCCACTGCATGGCCATAAGCAGCCATAGCACTGATAGTGTGCGTGGTGGTTAACAATAGCTAAGTAAGGTCAGGGCTTGTGCAAGTGTGGTTGTGGGCCTGATGTTACTTGATGTTACCGATTGTTTCACTATGTTCCCCTAGGATATGGATGTGAGTAAGGGGAAGTGGGCGTACTTATGTCTGGCTGCATTTGCAATGTGAATGCAAAGATTTAAATAGCACCGCTGATATTAGCAAGTGCGGTGCGTGCTGTAACAGGGCTGGATTAGGGGTTCCTCTCCTGGGGTAGATGGACTCCCTCTTCACACACACAGCAGCCGGAAAATAGTACACCAGTCTGGGATCTCGTGTTAACTGGTCGACGCCTGTCTTTATTATGCAACGTAAAAGAAAAACAAAACCATTGTGGTGGTGAATAGAGGCCAAAATCTGAAAATTCTGTCAATGTCCCAATATTTATGGACCTGACTGTAGGTCAGAAACCTAGGGCAAACGTATCTGTCACTGACCACTTTACCAGTGATCCTATCACATATCCCCCCCCTTTGTTTTGACCTGTGGGGCGGAACAACTGAAGCCTCCAAGCAATGAACGCATGACAACGCGTCTGCATTGGCCAGCTGGCTTCCTGGCCTGTGCTCTACTGAAAACTTGAAGGTTTGTAGCATCAAGAACCATCTTGTTATTCTTGCATTACTGTCCTTGTTTTCGGACATCCATTTCAGAGGGGCATGGTCAGTAATCAATTTGAACTTTCTTTCCACCAAATAGTACCTGAGAGTCTCTAATGCCCATTTTATGGCATAGCTTCTCTTATGTACGTTCAATTTCCTGCTCAGGTAAAAGATAGGGTGTTCCTCACCCTCTCTGGTTTGGGATAGGACGGCTCCGATGCCTACACCGGACGCATCGGTTTGTACCACAAATTCTTTATCAAAATCAGGGGTCACCAGAACAGGTTGTGTACATAAAGCTATTTTTAAATTTTGGAAAGCTTTCTCCGCTTCCGGACCCCATTCCACCATGATTTTTCATTTGCCCTTGGTAAGGTCTTTAAGTGGGACTGCAATGGTGGCAAAAATGGGTACGAACCTCCTATAGTATCCCGTGATCCCTAAGAAGGCTCTCATCTGCTTCTTATTGAGGGGTCGTGGCCAGTTCTGTATTGCCTCAATCTTATTGAGCTGTGGTTTTATCAAACATCTGCCAATAGTGTACCCCAGATACTTTACATCCTCCATCCCGAGACAACACTTTTTCGGGTTGGCTGTCAGACCTGCCTTAAAGATGGAGTCTAACACTACTTGTACTCTGGGTAAGTGAGACTGCCAATCAGGACTATGTATGACGATATCATCCAGATAAGCTGCAGCATATCATCTATGGGGTCTTAGAATCCTATCCATCATTCTTTGGAAGGTAGCAGGCGCCCCATGTAGCCCAAAGGGTAACATCTTATAATGAAACAGCCCTTCCTGTGTACAAAAAGCTGATTTTCTTTGGCATTTTTGGTTAATGGCACTTGCCAATACCCCTTGGTTAGGTCCTGAGTGATTAAATACCTTGCTGTCCCCAGGCGTTCAATTAGCTCGCCCACCCTCGGCATTGGGTAGGCATCAAATTTTGAAACACTGTTCAGTTTACGGAAGTCATTACAAAAATGCACACTCCCATTGGGCTTTGGAATCAACACAATGAGACTGGACCACTCACTGTGTGATTCTTCAATTACCCCCAATAATAACATCTTTTTGATTTCCTTTGACAAAGATTCCCTTTGGGCTTCAGGCAACCTATAGGGCTTTAGGTTAACCCCAGGGTCAGTGACTATGTCATGTTTGATGACCGTGGTTTTTCCTGGCAGGTCAGAAAACAGTACCCTATTTCGGATCAAAAATTCCTTGACCTCCTGCTGCTGACTGGCTGACAGGGTTTTTGCCACGGTCACTTCGGGTACCTGGGAACCGGGTTTTACTGGAGGGGCTTGGACGGTTGACAGTGATGCTTTATCCCTCCAGGGTTTTATCAGGTTCACATGACATATTTGTTCGGGTTTTCTTTTCCCCGGCTGGTAAACTTTATAGTTCACCTGTCCTACTTTTTCTAAGATCTCAAAGGGCCCTTGCCACTTAGCCAACAGCTTACTTTCTGCCGTGGGAACCAACACCAACACTCTGTCCCCAGGAGCAAAGTTTCTTAACTGTTCATTGCGGTTATATACCCACTGCTGTGCTAGTTGGTCCTGTTCCAAGTGCTCCTTAACTATCGGCACTACAGCCACAATTCTCTCTTGCATCTGGGAAACATGTTCAATCACTGTTTTATAAGGACTGGACTGCCCCTCCCACATCTCCTTGGCAATGTCTAGTAACCCTCTTGGATGTCTTCCATATAACAAGTCAAAAGGTGAAAACCCGGTGGAGGATTGGGGAACCTCTCTTATGGCCAACAGCAGATAAGGCAGCAAATAATCCCAATCTTTGCCATCTTTGTCGACTACTTTCCTTAACATATGTTTTAAGGTCTTGATAAACCTCTCGACCAGCCCATCAGTTTGGGGGTGATAAACAGAGGTCCTTAATTGGTTAATCTTAAACAGGCGGCACAACTCCTGCATAACTTTTGACATGAACGGGGTACCCTGATCAGTTAGTATCTCTTTAGGTATTCCCAACCTGCTAAAAACATGGACCAGCTCTCTAGCAATGGACTTGGTAGATGTTTTGTGTAGCGGTATCGCTTCTGGATATCTGGTAGCGTAGTCCAGAATTACTAGAATATATTGATGTCCCCGGGCAGACTTCAACAAGGGCCCCACCAAGTCCATAGCTATTCTTTCAAATGGTACCTCTATAATTGGTAGTGGGACTCGAGGACTTTTGAAATGTGGTCTGGGAGCATGGTATTGACATTCAGGGCAGGATGCGCAAAAGTCAGATACCTCTTTATGGAGCCCGGGCCAGAAAAACCTCTGCATAATTCGCTCCGTGGTTTTTTCTACCCCTAGATGGCCTGCCGTTATATGACTATGGGCCAGATCCAACATGGTTCTTCAGTAAGCTTTGGGCACTATTAGTTGTTCCACAATATCTTCCCCCTTTTTAGACACCTGATATAACAAATCCTGACATACTGCCATGTGAGGACAGGACAAAGGACTTTTGGGGTCTATGGGTTTACCATTAATCACCTTGACATTCTCCCTGGCTCTTACCAGAGTAGGGTCATTTAACTGCTCCATGGCAAAGACCTCCCTTCTGAACTCTAAATCAGGCAGACGATCAACTGGCTCAACAACACTTCCCACCTCAGTGGGAAGCACACCGTCTGGTGAGCCACCATCACTCTCGGGTTCGCCAACCATGCTAGAGAAAGGGAACGTCACAGATTTAGAAGAAAATTCCCCTTCCACTGCATCAATAACCTTCTCAAATGGGTCAGGGTTGTTCACTTCTGGAACAAACCAGTTTTTCCAAAACTTCCAGAAGTGAGCAAAGTCTCTCCCCAATATGACATCATACATTAGACCGTGCACCACACCCTGACTATCGCAGAACCACATGAAGTTTTGACATTCACTTCGGCCATAACATAATACCGAGTATCCCCATTTATGCAGGTCACTCCAACAGTTTTCCCCTTACGCTTCAAGGGGTCCACTAGCTCAGCTTTCATAAGTGTTACCAGGCTACCAGAATCTAACAGTGCCTCAACTCGGTTGCCTTCTACACTGAGTACACACATGTGCTTATCTGTCTCAGCCTGCCGATCAGCAGTACAGGCTGGCTGTGCAAAGAAAGACACCTTGCGGTGGACATGAGCAGTATCACATTGCATGGGTTCAGAGGTAAGTGAACAATTAGCGGCAATATGGCCGAAGCCACCACATCGGAAACACTGAGTCATATTAATGTCTAGTCGCTTATGGGGTAAGAACCTTCCCGGCCTGGCAGGCCTGTCTCCAGGTTCTACACCCTCAGTCTTGGGTACATTCCACCGCCCAGCACCCTTCTCCCCTGGAACAGTCTTACCAGCGTCCGTGGAAGTTCGCCGATGTGCCATCGGGGCTCGGTGGGGCATACTCATCAGCTCCTCAGCCACCACATACCTCTCCACCAGCTCGACCAACTGGTCCACGGACTTAGGGTCTGTATGACTCACCCACTTGCACAAGAATGCTGGTAGGGATCGCAGATACCGACCCATTATGACTGGTTCGACAATTTGTGGTCCTGTCTGCGTCTCGGGCTGTAGCCACTTGGTGGATAGATGGACGAAGTTATGCATCTGCGAGCGTGGCGGTCTGTCCATTTGGAACTCCCAGCGGTGGACCCATTGGGCACGAACAAAGGTGGTGACTTCCAAGCGAGTTAGGATGTTCTGTTTTAGTTTTTTATAGTCCTTTGCATCCGCCAGGCATAAGTCATAATAGGCCTTTTGTGGCTCCCCAGACAGAAAAGGTGCCACCAGACTTGCCCACTGCTCCTTGGGCCAACTCTCCCTTTCGGCCATTCTTTGAAACGCGGTGAGATATGCCTCTACATCATCGCCCAAAGTCATCTTTTGGAGGAAGTGACTGGCTCGTATGGAGTGAGTGGTGGTGGGAGGACCAGTATTAGCATCTCCGGGCCAGGCGACCAGGTGCTGTACCACCTCTTTTATGGCCTGGCTGTTTTCCACTAAGGCCTGGTGGGTTTCCTCGATGGCGACCTGCTGTTGCCTCTGGGCGGTCTCCAAGGCCAACAGTTGCACCCTGGTGGATTCCTGCTGAGCCCTGGTAGCCTCTTGCTGAGCTGCCATAGCCTGAAGGAGGGCTTTTACAAAGTTCTCCATTTTACCTCCAGGTGCTGGTTAGAAGCTGAACCTTGCCTCTCTGAGCATTGGCTGACGCCAATGCTCAGCCAATGCTCAGAGAGGCAATGCTCAGAGCATTGCCTCTCTGAGCATTGGCTGAGCATTGGCGTCAGCCAATGCTCAGAGAGCATTGGCTGACGCCACCTCCAGGGATTCAACAATCACGTGTCTGTCCCTTTAAATTTTAAAGTACAAATTTTTCCTTGCTGCAGTTTTCAGTGTGTGCTTGCCTGCATTCCTCTCCAATTGTAGCAGGACTGGATTAGGGGTCCCTCTCCTGGGATAGATGGACTCCCTCTTCACACACACAGCAGCCGGAAAATAGTACACCAGTCTGGGATCTCGTGCTAACTGGTCGATGCCAGTCTTTATTGTGCAACGTAAAAGAAAAACAAAACACAAAAATAAATGGTAGCCCATCTGGGCGCTAACTTGAAACAGTGGGGCCTATTGCCTCCACCATCAACACAAGCGCATGCACAGAATTTCACAGTTAGGCCCTGATTCAGAGCCACTCGTAAGCGGCAGCACGCTCGTTCCGAGCGATGTTCACACATCTGCGCATGCGTACGGTTTTTAGTACGCATGCGCGAACCAGTCAGTGCGGCCGAAAATCGTTTGTACGCTATATAGCGAGTGCCTGCTATTTTGAGTGACAGAATGAGGCGTATGTGGGTGGTAACAGGGGAAGGTGCTTGAAAACGGGGGAGTGGAATTAGAACGCAGGCGTGCTTAAAGGTCAAAACGGGCGTTTTAAGGGAGTGCATAATTAATACAGCAGCGTCATTGACCACGTCACTTGTTTTTTTTTAACTCAGAATTGCTCGCAAAATAGCGGTTGAAAAAACCAAACACAAGAATAGCGAGCAGTTCATACGCTGTTCGATGTACTCGATTAATCTAATAAATAGCGGACATGACGTATGGTGCGTGCGGCCAGGGGGCGTTTTTATCAAATAAACGAGCGTATGTTTTGCTCGCTTGTTCAGACTTAGAGGTGTGAACAGACTGCAATGTGCGAACGGATCATTTGAATAGCCACCCCTTGTTTTTGAACGAACGACCGCAAATAGCGAACGGCTCTGAATGAGGGCCTTAGTTTTCACCGAGTGTCTCTGAGCCAGCCAGTCTGCTTTTTCCCCCAGGTATGAGACCCACAGCTACAACTGAACAGAACTTATCACCACCAGTTTCAGGTGGAAGCCCTAATGAGCCTGCTAACAGGCCAAAACCAAAACCTGGAGTGGGTTGTGGATGGAGCCCACCCTCTCCTCACACCCACACCCCCAGGTCCCAAGCCAGCTTTTCAAAAAGCCAAAACTCAAGCTTGCTTCACTGCAAACTTTCTCCTGGGGGTTTTAAAACACATAGGTCAGAACCTAGGGCAAATGTATCTATCATTGACCACTTTACCAGTGATCCTATCACAGTTTGTATAAGCAGAATTGCAAAACCGTAGTGAATCAGGCCCTGTATCTCTACTTACCAAATCAATGCTGGACATTTCACCAAAATCTTCTGGCTCTTCCCCAAGGTGTGGATCCAAAGATATCTGAGATGGGTGTTGAGGATCATGGTACAGGGTGAACTGTAGCAGCTCATAGTATCACAGATTTGGATTGGGAATGTCACCTGCCTCCGCTCCCGATGACTATGAAGCTTTCCATTTCTTGTGTTCTTTAAGGAACACGGGGCCTGATTCAGACCCGCTCGTGAGCGATATGTGCTCACAAGCGGGTCGATGGTGGCCCAGTGCGCATGCGCACGACGGAGCCGGCTCCGTCGTGCACATGCGCAAGACCCAGACAGCTCCAGGTCTCATACCAAAGGGGGCGTGCTGTCGATGTTGAGTGACAGCACGCCCCCTTTGGTGGGTGGGCCGGGGGAGTGGCTGTCCAAACGGAGGCATTCCCATGTGAACACCTCCGTTTGGGGGCAGCCCCACTGACATCACGAGTGATGTCAGTGGAAGAGATTTCGGCTCTGTGAGAGCCGAAATCTCTCTGGGGTTTGTGGCAACGAGACCCTACCACAAGGGTCTCGTCGCGAATCCGATGGTCGCGATGGTCTAGACCAGCTTGCCGCTCGCTATAGCGGTGGGTGGTCACCCACAGCTATGTGAGCAGCCAGGAGGCCGCTCTAAAAAACAAGAAGGCCAGCCCTGATTCAGAGCGAGTGCTCTGTCAGAGCGTCCGGCTCTGAATCAGGGCCACGGTCCATAAATTCTGGATTTTTTTGCGGACCCATTCGATGAAGGCTTTGCTGTGGTGACTTTGCTGTAATCAGCCAATTCTTGGAAAACACTATTCTTTTTTTGCTTGTTGGAGTAGTCTTTGGCTTTCACACTCCAGACACTCCTTCTCTCTGTATAGCTCGATAAAGCCGGTCTAAAATTAACAGCTTTTGCCCATATCCATATCTGCCAAAAAAAGAAAAAGAAAAAAGAAAAGACTGTGGGGCCTATTCATTAAACCTAAAAATTATCTGGAGATAATTAGCTTTAGAACTCTCATGGAGTTCTAGCTAATCATAGGTGGAATTCATCATTTCACTTCTCCATAAGTATCTATTCCGAAAAGTTGTCATTTTTGCGATGACAGCTTTTCGGGAAATAGAAAGTTTTCCCTCTCTACACTACCTTATCGCATCTGGAAACAGTGCTGCGCATGCACTGTTACATCTGTAAAACCAGCGCATGCGCAACACTGCCTACAGATGCGTTAAGTTTGTGTGTTAAGTTTTTTGATGTGTTCCGTATATGTTCTAACATCCTTCTTTTCAACATCCATATAAATTAAAGTGCATCAACAGTGGAAAAAATAAAAAAGAAGATTAATTCACAAAGGACATTGTCATATTTTTAAGTTCAATGTAAAGCAGACCACATTATAATTAATAGAACAGTGACCTATGTGTCAATGAAACTTATTAGTCAACATTACACAAGGTTCAATAGCAGCCCGACAGAGGAGAAAATCCCGATCGTCCTTAGGGTAAGTATAACTAACCTAATTCCCCCCTAACCCTAACCCTCCCTTAGGGGTGCCTAACCCTAACCTCCTCCGTAAGTGTATAACCCTAATCCCCCCCCAAGTGACTAAACCTACCCCCTCTTCCCTGCAGCCTAAACCTAAGTCCCCCTTCCCCTAGCCTAAACCTAACCTTACAGGGGGTTTGTGCCTAACCCTAAATCCCCCCAGGAGCCCCTAACCTAGCCCTCCCCCGTGCAGTTGTCCGTGCCTGGCACCCAGCTTACCTTCGATCGGTAAGCCGGGTTTCAGGCTCCCGGCGTAGGTCTAATGACAGGCATCAGGATATCAACGCCTGTCATTAGTGCCTTGCCGGGATTAGACAGTTTGGAACCCATTGGTCGGGATTACGTCTGGCGGTTTCCCGACTGCTTCCCGTGTAAAATATAGGTATGCACATGTCTAGGTAAAACATTGGTGGTCTGCAGCATTTACACAAGGTTGATTAGGGGTGCATGAATAGACATAACATACCTGTGACAATGCCTTTTTGGTTTTGTAAACACAAAACTGTAGGCCTCAGAATGTAACAAGTGAACTGCAAAATGCAAAATAAGAATGGGTGTATTATAAAAATGGGCATGACAGGATAACCTAGGTGGTCAGCAGGGTCATTCGCTGGTAACCTAGGTGGTCAGCAGGGTCATTGGTGGTCAGCAAGGTCATTGGTGGTAACCTAGGTGGTCAGCAGGGTCATTGATGGTCAGCAGGAACATTGGTGGTAACCTAGGTGGTTAGCAGGGTCATTGGTGATAACCTAGGTGGTCAGTAGAGTCATTGGTGGTAACCTAGGTGGTCAGCAGGGTCTTTGTTGGTAACCTAGGTGGTCAGCAGGGGCATTGGTGGTAACTTAGTTGGTCAGCAGGGTCATTGGTGGTAACATTGGTGACCAGCAGGGTCATTGATGGTCAGCAGCACATAGGTGGTCAGCAGGGTCATTGGTGGTCAGCAACATATAATTACTGTACATTGTTTGTAAGCAAAATATAACAGCAACATATAAAAACACTGGTGGTCAGCAGAGTCATTGGTGGTCAAAAGGGTGTCAGCAGCAGAACACAGAGAGAGACAGGCATACATATTTACTTATAACGATGATTTGGTGTGGGATGATCATGCCTGGATGCTGCTGCACTGCATCAATGATCCAGGCATAAAATGGAGGAGGGGATTGTCCAGGGAGTGCCTCTCAAGAGATGTCCACATCAGGGCCATTGGTGGTAACCTAGGTAGTCAGTAGAGTCATTGGTGGTATGGTCGGCAAGGTCATTGGTGGTAACCTAGGTGGTCAGCAGGGTCATTAGTGTTAACCTAGGTGGTCAACAGGGTCATTGATGGTAGCATTGGTGGTCAGCAGGGTTATTGATGATAACATTGATGGTTGGCAGGGTCATTGGTGGTAATCTAGGTGGTCAGCGGGGTCATTGGTGGTAACATTGGTGGTCAGCAGGGTCATTGGTGGTCAGCAGCATATAGATGGTCAGCAGGGTCATTGGTGATCAGTAGCATATAATTACATTGGTTGTAAGCAAAATATAATAGCAACATATAAAAACATTTGTGGTCAACAGGGTCATTGGTGGTCAGTAGGGTGCCAGCAGCAGAACACAGAGAAAGACAGGCATAAATACTTTCCGATAATGGTGTGGTGTAGGATGATCGTGCCTGGATGCTGCTGCTGCTGCTGCTGCTACTGTACTGCATTGACAAAATGGTGGAGGGGATTGTCCAGGGAGTGCCTCTCAAGAGATGTCCTAATCGGCCAGGTCAGAATGACATATAGTTCGTCATTCGGTAGAGCGTACACACGGCATGATCTGTGGGGAATAGTTAACAAGATTGACAGAGTGAGCTGCATGTAGGGAAGATCTGAAGCAGATGGAAGACGCTGCAGGAGTGCGTATAGTGCGTACACACTTGACGATTTGAACGATTTGTCATTCCGATGCATTGGAATCGGCCATATCATTCAAAAAATCATCTACTGAGTAAGGGCCTTAACATTTGAATGAATGGATCTTATCACACCAACTGCCCACTCAACAATGCAATGCTGATTAGGAAGGTGGAGAGGGTCCTCAAATCTTTACTGTCCCCCTGAAATCTGGACAGTTGGAAATTATGGCCTTGAAGCTGATAGCACTATTGGCCAATATTTGTAGTCGGACCAGTTTTGCACTTATAAATTACTCTTTGGTGGAAATTGGCACATTTCCAAGCTCACTTAGTGTAATGTAGTAAAAACTTCACACAAAGAAAACTAACAAAATAAATAAAGTAATGAAGACAGTTGTGGTCCTCTCACTCTCATCATTATTTTCAGTCATAAATTATTCAAAATGTATCAGCACTGTAGGAGAAAAACAAAATATTGGGCCTGATTCAGAGCCGGTCGCTATTTGCGCTCGCTCGTCAAGAAAATAGGGGTGGCTATTCAAATGAACCGTTCGCTGTTTGCGGTCTGTTCATGCCTCTAGGTCTGAACGAGTGAACAAAACTTGCGGTCGTTTTTTGGGAAACTGTGCCCCCTTGGCCGCTCGCATCCTATGTCATGTCCGCTATTTATTAGATTAATCGAGTACATCGAACAGGGTATGAGCTGCTCGCTATTCTTGTGGTTGGTTTTTGCTACCACAATTTTGCGAGCAGTTCTGGCTAAAAAAAAAACAGTGACGTTGTCAATGACACTGATGTTTTAATTATGCACACCCATAAAACGCCCGTTTTGACCTTTAAGCACGCCTGCGATCGGATCTCCACTCCCCGTTTTCAAGCACCTTCCCCTGTTACCACCCACATACGCCTCATTCTGTCACTCAAAATAGCAGGCATTCGCTATTTTGCGAGCACATGATTTTCGGCTGCACTGACTAGTTCGCGCATGCGCATTATGATCCGTATGCATGCGCCGTTGGGCAAACATCGCTCGGAGCGAACGAGCAGCCACTTGCGTCTGGCTCTGAATCAGGCCCATTGTCTTTAATGAAAGGGGTGGTGCTAAAGTGACAGGAGGTCAATGATGTGAAATTTACACTATTGCACATTGTGGCTCTTCATTTTCTATCTAGTAAAATTTCTAATTTGCCATTTTACACTAAAAATGCAAAAGTGTAATGTGTCTAAATTGATGCATTTTATGCAGTATTTTGAGTATCTGAAGATGTGTCCAGCCCCCAAAGAGTAGCATACTGTATGTGCCAAGAGAAACTAGTGTATTCACTTAGTTTACATTCACTTCCGTGCCCTAATATTCTTTCTTACCTTAGATCGAATTATAAATATCAATGAAAAAATGTGAGTAGACTACACTAGCAACACTAATATACTGTTTGATGGACCAAGGCATACTCAGCCAATCAGAAGGGGCAGCTGATCATCATCATCATCATCATCATAGATTAATCGATTACTTACTATGGAAAGGATCAAGGCACACTCAGTCAATCAGAAGGGGTAGCTGATCGTCATCATCATAGATTAATAGATTAATTACTATGGAAAGGATCAAGGCACACAGTCAACCAGAAGGGGCAGCTGATCCTCATCCTGGTAGATTAATAGATTAATTACTATGGAAAGGATCGAGGCACACTCAACCAATCAAAAGGGGCAGCTGATCATCATCATTACAGTGTATTTTGCACCCAAGTTGAGCCCTCACAAAATATACACCACAGGATAGGTGCATATGGTAAAGTCAAATTTTCAAGAACATTTCCTTAGGGGAAAATTGTATTTGTTTTTCATTTTACCTTGGTGATCAGTAAGAAAGAAAAGTGATTTCATATGCAATCATTTTACTTCCTACTACTGCCCCCCCCACTGCATGTGCAAACAGACATCACTGGGGGGTTCCAATAGATCCCACTCACAGAGAAACTTGCAGTGAGGAGCCCGTAAACTACAGTGTCTAGCGCTATCTTCCATCTGTAGATGGTGTTAGCTACCTGGGCCAAGCTCTGGAATGCTTCAGCATTGTAGCAACCTGCATACACAACAATTGGGGCTACTTTTGCAAATGAAAATTGGGTACCCCGTAAATACATTCAAGGGATACTTAATATTTGTGGGTAACCCCTCCCCTCCACTGAAAAAATGTATGTTTTCCTAGGATATTCTGCAAATTTGATTTAATTAATAGGCTCCATATTGTACTAGATCAACACTTGCACACCCCCTAACCTTCTTATTCACCTTTATAAATGTAAGGAGTTGCTATAACAAGATGCATCCTGATTTGCACATGGACGAAATTGTAAGTCTTTTTTGAGCATACACAGTATTGTGGATTTTAGAGATGTGCGCTGACCCCCGTGTTTTGGTTTTGGTTTTGGATCTGTATCTCCTTTTGTTTTGGATCTGGATTGGTTTTGCCAAAACCGCCCTTGCATGTTTTGTTTTTGGTTTTTGGTTTTGGATCTGTATTTTTTCTAAAAAAAAAAATCATAAAAACAGCTAAAACCTGTTTTTGTTCCTACAGTATTATTAACCTCAATAATATTTGTCTCCAGTCATTTGCAATCAATTTTGACCACCTCACAATATTGATTTTTTTCATCTAGTTTAGGGCCAAAAGGTTGCATCCAGCTACAGTAGCTGGCTGACTAAGCTAAGCGACAGCAATGGGTAGCACTAATATGTGGCAGTTCAGCTTTAAACACGGATACTGGGCCTGATTCAGACCTGGACGCAATGATGCGCTCGCATTATGCGTATGCAAATTTGCTGGTATGATGTGACGAGAAGCGTTCGCTCGCCACGGCAGAAGCACGCCTCCATGGCGAGCGAGTGATCGCTTTGTGTATGCATGCGCCCACCAGAGAATATGTAGAGCTGCCCAAAAACCCATGTGACCACCAGGAATTGGTTCTACACATTGGTACCTGGACAATCGGAAGCAATCGCAGCCCATGTTGTGGTCTCTTCCTAGGTTTCGATGTACCCTTTAATTGCTTATGCTGCATTAGTAATCAGTATCAAAGCGCATATTTTTTTGGTGTTATTTTGTTAATTAACAACTTATATATGCAGTGTTTAGTAAATTGGACTTCCAAATATTCTTTTTTTATTTCGCAGCTCACAATATATATCTATGTATATATATATATATATATATATATATATATATCTTTTTTTGTAATTATTATTTCAAGATATATATCTATATATATATATATATATATATACATATATATATATATATATATATATATATACATATATTATTATTATTATTATTAGCATTTATTTATATGGCGCCACAAGTGTTCCGCAGCGCCTTACAAAGTACAAAAACAAATTGTATACAAGTGACTTACAGAACAATACAATACAGGACATGGATAATATACATTGCTACATTAGTGACCATATCACCCAGATAAGCAACAGAGCATAAGCAACCAAGTGTTAGGTGCCCTAGTGGTGAGTAAGAAGTAAATGACACTATAGTAAGGAGAAGCACAAGAGGGTAGATGGCCCTGCTCGTGAGAGCTTACATTCTAAAAAGGTGGGGGAAGACAAACTGGGTTGACACAGATGGGGTAGATGGGGACGAATGAGCATGTAGCAAGGAGTTAGAATGATAGCTGGAAGGCTTTGATGAAGTAGTGGGTCTTGAGAGCCCGTTTGAAGGATTGCAAACAGGTGGAGAGTCTGATGCGGAGTGGGAGAGAGTTCCAGAGGTGGGGAGCAGTGCGGGCAAAATCTTGGAGGCGGGAGTGGGAGGAAGTAATCAGCTGGCATGAAAGGCAGCGTGCATTAGTTGAGCGAAGAGGGTGGAGAGGAGCATGAAGGGAGATGAGATCAGAGATGTATATGGGAGAAGATTGGGTGAGGGCTTTGTGAGCGAGCGTGAGAACCTTAAATTGGACTCTGAAAGGGAAGGGGAGCCAGTGTAGGGCTTGTAGGAGAGGGGAGACAGATACAGAATGTTTGGAGAGGAAGATAAGCCGTGCAGCAGCATTGAGGACAGACTGGAGAGGAGAGAGATGGGATTTGGGGAGGCCAGATAGGAGGAGGTTACAATAGTCCAATCTGGAGATGACCAGTGAGTGTATGAGGGTTTTAGTAGCATCCTGGGTGAGATAGGGTCTGATCTTAGAAATATTTTTGAGATGGAAACGACAGGACTGTGAAAGGTTCTGGATATGTGGTTTGAAGGAGAGTGAAGAGTCCAGGATAACTCCAAGACAGCGCACCTTGGGACTAGATGAGATAGTTATTCCATCAATTGATAAAGAAATAGTGGGAAGTGAGGTGATGTGGGAGGGTGGGAAGATGATTAGCTCTGTCTTAGACATATTAAGTTTAAGAAATCGCTGGGACATCCAGGAAGAGACAGCAGAGAGACAGTTGGAGATACGAGTCAGAAGAGAGGGGGAGAGATCAGGGGAGGAAAGGTAGATTTGAGTATCATCAGCATAGAGATGATAATGGAGGTCAAAAGAGCTGATGAGTTCACCTAGAGAGGAAGTATAGAGGGAGAATAGGAGAGGACCAAGAACAGAACCTTGGGGAACACCTACTGTAAGAGGCTGTGGAGGGGAAGAGGAGTCATGAGAGTAAACTGAAAAAGATCGGTCAGAGAGGTAGGATGACAGCCAGGAGAGGGCAGTTTCACGTAGACCAAGGGAGTGAAGGATATTCAGCAGGAGAGGGTGGTCCACAGTGTCAAAAGCAGCAGAGAGATCAAGGAGAATGAGAAGAGAGTAGTGGCCTTGGGATTTGGCAGCAAGGAGGTCATTGCTGACTTTTGTGAGGGCAGTTTCAGTGGAGTGGAGAGAACGGAAGCCAGACTGAAAAGGGTCAAGGAGGGAGTGGGAGGAAAGAAAAGTGGTAAGGCGGTTGTAGACAATCCGCTCAAGGAGTTTGGAGGCAAAGGGGAGGAGAGAGATGGGACGGTAGTTAGAAAGAAGGTTAGGATCAAGGGTAGGTTTTTTAAGAATGGGGGAGACAAGGGCATGTTTTAATGCAGAAGGAACAGTGCCTGATGAGAGGGAGAGGTTAATGAGGTGGGCAAGATGGGAGCAGGCTGAGAGAGAGAGAGGAAGCGGAGGAGGCGGGAGGGGATGGGATCAAGGGGGGAGGTGGAAGGGGGGGAGGACCGGATGAGGGCCATGACTTCCTCTCCAGATACAGGGGAGAAGGATGTTAGAGTTGGTAAAGTTGATGGGGAGGGGTGACTAGGGAAAGGAGGAGGTGGAGAGCTGGGGGACTGATTGGATATGATGTCCTGACGTATGGAATCAATTTTAGATGTAAAGTAGGTAGCAAAGTCAAGGGCAGTGAGCAAGGAGGGGAGACGAGGAGGGGGTGGGCGAAGGAGGGATTTGAAAGTAGTGAAGAGACGCTGGGGATTAGAGGACTGAGAGGAGATGAGGTTCTTAAAGTATGTCTGTTTAGAGAGGGAGAGCGCAGCACTATAGGATGAGAGCATAAATTTGAAATGGAGAAAATCTGCCTTAGAGCGTGATCTTCTCCACTGTCGCTCGGCAGTTCGAGAACACTTTTGCAGGTATCTGGTGCATTTGGAATGCCAGGGTTGAGGAGTAGATCTGCGAGTGTGAATAGTGATCGCTGGTGCAACAGAGTCCAGAGCAGAAGTAAGGGAGGCATTGTATAGGGAGGCGGCTTGTTCAGGGCAGGAGAGAGAGAGGATAGGGGAGAGAAGTGAGTCAAGCAGGGAAGAAAAGGAACCTGTGTCGATAGTGTCAATGTTACGCTTAGTAATGGAGGCTTTTGGAGGTAGAGGAGGGGAAGGAGAGAGGGACAGGTTAAAAGAGAGAAGGTGATGGTCAGAAAGAGGGAATGGGGAATTGAGGTGGTCAGAAATATCACAACGGTGTGTGAATACCAGATCAAGCACATGGCCACTCACATGGGAGGCTGAGGAGGTCCATTGGGAGAGACCAAGTGACGATGTGAGGGAGAGGAGTTTGGAGGCAGAGGATTCTGTGGGGATATCAATTGGAATATTGAAGTCACCTAGGATAATGGAGGGAAGGTCTGAAGAGAGAAAGTGAGGGAGCCAGGAAGCAATGTTGTCAAGGAACTTGGAGGGAGGGCCAGGGGGACGGTAAATGACAGCTACTTGGAGGTGTACTGGGTGGAAGAGGCGTATAGCATGGACTTCAAATGAAGAGAATGTGAGGGATGGTTCAGAGGGAATGGGTTGGTATGAGTAACCAGGGGATAGAAGGACCCCAACACCACCACCATGGCGACCCCCAGGTCGTGGGGTGTGGGAAAAGGTGAGGCCCCCAGAGGAGAGAGCTGCAGGAGAAGCGGTGTCAGAGGGTGAAATCCAGGTTTCAGTAATAGCTAGGAGATTCAGGGAGTTGGAGATGAAAAGGTCATGGGTTGGGACCAGTTTATTACAGACTGACCTGGCATTCCAGAGGGCACAGGATAGAGGGACAGAGTTTGTTGGAGAGATTTGAATGAGATTATCAGGGTTGCTATAGCGTGGGGGTGAGATTAATTTGGGGGACCGAGCTGAATAGAGTGTAGCGATGGTGCGGACTCCAGTGCTAGAAGGGGAGCCAGTAGAAGGTGGGCAGGAAGGGAAATTAATGATGTGTGGATGGATGTGGGGTACAGTGGCATGGAGAGGGGAGTGGGAGGAGGGATTAGCAGTGAGGTTGTAGGACCCCTGTGGAGTATAAGAGAATGAAAGTGGAGTAATGGGAGAAGATGGGGAGGAAGGTAAACAGAGGAGAGGAGATAAGGGGAAGAGGAAATGGAAGAGACAAGGGGGAAAGGATAAAGATGGAAGCAAGGGGCAGAACAAAAGATTAGGTAGACACTGAGTGAAGGTGGGATTTGAAGAAAACATGGTAATAGTAAGGATGATGTAAATAGGGGAAGAAAAGTTAAAAGTAGGAATGAAGACAGAATGTAGGAGAGAGCAGATTTCCAGAAACGCAAGTAATAGTGCAGTGTGGGAAAAGAGTCTGTACTGCAAAAGTTTATTATTGAGTATAAAAAAAGTGGAGATTTGGTGGGAACAGAAATTAAATAGTAAAATATACAGTGGTAGGAGCTAGATATAAGACTTAGAAAAAGAGCTAAGGTAAAAGTACATTATTATAGAGGAAAACTGACATAACACAGATAAGTATACATTAGGATTATATGTAAAGCACAGAGCCAGCAGCAATAGTAGCAAGGGAGGCACCAGGTTTATGCAGCCACCAGACAGGGAGTTCAATAATGAAAGACCTGGTTATGTGTCCACAGGAGCTAGTAGTATGGAGACTGTGAACTCACAATTGTTCATTCCACTTTGTCCAATTAATTAGGTTGTTGTTTGTAGTTTGGTGGGTTTCCTTCTGTTTCACTGCTGTTTAACGCTGATATAAGATATATGTTACATACTTGAAATGTATATATCTATCACTATCTCTCTCTCTCTCTCTCTCTCTCTCTCTCTCTCTCTCTCTCTCTCTCTCTCTCTATATATATATATATATAGATAGATATATAGATAGATAGATAGATATTTATGTACCCATTATCAAAACAATACATAGGGCAACATTGAATGATCTCGGTCTATTTTTTTTGGTTTTCTTTATATAATATTTTTGCTTTAAATAAATAGTCCACACAATTTATGAACGTAAATAAAAATGTGTTTATTGACACAACAAAAAAAACAAAAACAAAGGACAACACGTGATTATAGCTGTACGGCCTCCAGGCAGCATTGCAGGGCCATGGCAATTGTGCCCATCTCCGTGCACAAAATCTCCCTTAGAGGGTCCTCTTGTTCCACTGCAAATTAAAAGGAAAACAAAATTAATAATGTTTTTTTTTTTACATTTCCAAAACCCACCCACGATAGCCATTACTAATTTCTGTGTATCCCTGTGACCGATAGTACTGCACAGTGTTTAAAATTGGCTACTAAGGTTAATGCTGCATTTACATTACATTCTTTTATTGGTCAAAAATGTTATATACATATCATAATGACATCTGTGACATATTTACCTTGGACTCCTTGGCCAGGCTCTTGTGGGGCAGAAGCAGCCCAATTTTCAAAATCAGAGTGGGTGGGGGAGGCTGGTTCTGGGGAGGGTGTTTGGGTTTGGGTGGGGGTAGGTGGGTCTGGGGAGGCTGAGGCTGATTGGGTAGGGGTTGCATGGTCTGGGGAGGGGTTTTGGGTGGGGGTTGGTGGGTATGGGGAGGGTGAGGCTGATTGGGTAGGGGTTGCATGGTCTGGGGAGTGTGATTGGGTTTGGGTGGGGGAGGCTGGTTCTGGGGAGGGTGATTGGGTTTTGGGTGGGTGAGACAGGTTCGTGTGAGGGTGATTGGGTTTGGGTGGGGGAGGCTGGTTCTGGGGAGTGTGATTGGGTTTGGGAGGGGGAGACAAGTTCGCGGGAGGATGGAGAGGTTTGGGAGGAGGAGACAGGTTTGGGGGAGGTTCTGGCTCCGGCCTGCCATGCCCTCTGTCTTCTTTGACGTAAACCTAAGAATATGGATTAAAAAAAATATAAAATTTTATTAGACATGTAGGAATCTTGTAATTTGTAAAATGCTATTTTTTTTACAATTAATACCCTCTAAATTCACACTCCAGGTTTGCAGAATTACACATGTTTTTTAAAGCATCATATCCAGATATTCCTGGTTTAGTTGTGGCCTTATTGTGAAAAATCTAAATTCATTACCCTTGTGAATACATACAGACACCTGCATCAGCCATGTCACTATAAAATTTACATACATCTGTCATTTTTCATGGTTAATGTGTAATTCTCCCACATACACACAAAAACACATAACCACACCAATACATACACACCTAATGACTGCAACTGGTTGGGTAAAATAACCTGCAAATTGTGATGATTCAGACTTTTAAACACAATGTGCCCAAAAAAAAAAAAAAAATGCTTAACTTACTTTGGCAGATTTCCATACACAATTGTGCAATGAGGTCCGGCTCCGCCTGCGGAGGTCAATCCACCCCCGCTCAAGTTGCACCACAGTGCGGGGGAATCCCAAGTGGCGGAGCTGCCTCCGCACCTCTGTGTATGCCCGCATCTTCAGCTGGTTTTGGCACATGTGGGCCAATAGGCCCCAGACGCCGGTCCATTACTGCAGTCATTATACGCAGCTCCCGCCTGCTCCCGCCAGCTGAAGCTTGCGGATCTCATGATGGCAATGACAAATCTTACAGTGGGCAAACTATATATAATCTTGGGTGCAGTCCGATTGGTTGGCCATTCCAAAATGGTGGATACACACAAGACTTTTCTGGTATTAATACTTCGAATACAAAACAACACCTATCATGCATCATGTGACTCACCTCATTCCCTAGCCTGTACACTCCCAAACCTCCTCAGCTCTTTGTCAAATTTGGGATTTGTCAAGTACGTTTTTAAAGGGTGTGTTGGTCACTTGTGCACTGCGTAGTGTACTGTGTAGGAGTGGCACACATTCTCTGGTGCGTATGCATGCGCTGCCTAAGAGTGGCGCATAGTCGCCAACGCGTACGCATTTTCCTATAAATAGCAAGGTCAGGTTTATGATCATTTGCAGTCATGGATTCTCAGGAGGCCAATGTGGAGGACTGCATGGTAGATATACATGATTTTCTGGGTGAATTTGGTTTGGGATTCGCATCAGATACTGAAGTTTATGACACACTTCCAGATGTGTTTGAGAAAATTGAGGCCACACTGGATGATCCTCCTCCAGCAAATACAAACACATCACCTCCAAATGTTGCAGGCACATCAGATGGGATGAAAAAAGGTCAAGGGAAATGTTCTGTGCTTATGGATACCCTTATCCAGCTGGCACTACCCAGATTTTCATTTGGACATAATATCTCAAAAAATCAGATGAAAAAAGTCTGGAGGAAAATATCTAAGATCATCAATCGGAAGCATGGCACTACATTTGGACCAGAGTTTTACCAGAAAAAGTAAGTTTGATTGTAAAATTTTATTACTTTTTTCTATACTGGCGTAAGTATGCAAATGATTAACTATTGTTTGCCATTTTAAAAGTTTAATGATGCAAATTTATCCTAAAGGTGGTGTGACCTTTGCTGCCAACTAAAAAGGAAGCTGGTTTTACGGAAAAAGCACTTTCAGGGGCCAGGAGGTCATCTCCCACGCACCTTGGCTATATCCAAAAGTGAACATCTCATTTTGGGGGCCTTAGACTGGAGGTTAGTGGAGGTGGCAAATATCAACTTTAAGAGCCTTCCACAAGATGTACCTCATGCTGAGTCTGGTAAGAATTTGCATTCACCTGTCTCTCTATCGGTCTATTTTTTTGTTTGTCTCCAAATATAATAGATTTTTCTTCAATTTGTTAGGAAATTACATGGCTGCAAGCCCTCCGATGGATGGGGTGATGGCTGAATCTCCATCCTTCTTGCCTCCCCCATCCTACACTGCCACCCTTACCGAGGTCATGGATGGGATTAGGGTGGCAGTGGTGAGGCAAGCAGTAGCCATGGAGGCTATCCAGGCCAGCATGTTGGTGCAAAACTCCTTTCTAAGGTCCATGAGCCAAGATGTGAGGGAGATGAAAGAACATCTGCTTGGCCCGATCGAAGGTGCGGGGGACCAGTGCCCTGCTGTGGCTGCACCAAGCTCCCAGCAGGGTACGCGACGTTCCCCCTGGATCCGTAAACCCAGCTTACTGGAGTCGGCAGCAAAGAAATAAGCTTCCGATTGATGATTTTAAATAAATTTCCCCCAGACATTTCATTATGTATGTTCCAAATAAAAATCTGGTTAGTGCCCCTGGAAGGGCCACAAGGTCTCCCTTGATTTTGTATTGTTCTATGTTATGTGCCTGCCACATTTTGAGGTGATGTGTTTGTAGGAGGTGGAGGAGGGACATCTGGTGGTGGCACAGGCCCACTTTCCTCAAACACATCTGCAAGTGTGTACACATCTTCATTGTCTGATGCTAATCCTAAACCAAATACGTCCAGAAAATCATGTATTTTTAATGATTTAACTTGGTTATTTTTTTTTATCCCAAAAATTACAAATCTGTAATGATGTTTATTTCAAAAATGATTTATTTTATTATGTATTCTGAAGGTGAATAATTACCAAAGAATTTACAAAATAAAAATGTCTTTTGAACCTTCTTCCAACATGATGTTACAATTAAATAATATGGTACAACAAATCACGACCTGGTCTGCAACAGTATTGTAAAAAGTCTAGTATTTGCTATGTAAAGGAATGCTGAGATGTGCAGTTCCACAACCCAAAAACACTATCACTTTTTAATTCGAAACAAAAATAAAATAAAAAAGTATTTAAGACCTTTACAAATATATTGTCTATAGTTTGTTTATTCAAAGTTGTTTGCCACTTTTATCTTTCCTAATTTAGAACATTTTTATCAAAATAAAAGATGCTAATTTACGCAGATACTGCTACTCTTTTAATTGACTGCATACATCGGCACAAGCGAATACCATCGGAAAACAGTGTAAAGAAAAAGCTGGTCACGTGTACTATGACGCTTCATGTTAATTATGTACACCTCTAAAACGGCATGGGAACACTTGGGCATACCTGCATTCGCATTTCTAAGCCCCCATTTTTACTGGACTGCCCCTGTTACCACCCACAAACAGCCTTTCCTGTCACTCAACCTGCTGGGCTGGCTGTGCTGGGCGAGCGAGCAGTCTGCCGTCGCACAGTGTAGTTCGCGCACGCGCACTGCAATGCATACGCATGCGCCGATTACCAAACATCGGCAATAGCGAGCACATTCCAGATACCGTCCAGATCTGAATCAGGCCCATAGTGTGTTTTACAGTGTAGGTTGGATACACGTCAGACATGTCAGCAGTGCGGGGTGCTGGCGGTCAATGCGAGAGTGCCAGTGGTGTCCTCAATGCGGAAGTGCCGGCGGTGTTGGCATTGAGGCGGCATTGGCAGAGTGGGGGTCCTGGCAGTGTCCTGAGTGCATAGTGCTGGCAGTGTCGGCAGAGTGGGGGTGCCAGCAAGGTCCTCAGTGCAGGAGTGCTGACTGTCGGCTGTGCAGGGATGCCCTCACTGACTATCACCACTTTTTTCAATGCATCTCAAGGCCTAAATGTAATAGGGTGCAAGTTTTTTGTGAGATCAAAGTCAGACCTACAGTACTCACACAGTTTATAGTTGCAAGTGTGTCCCACAACTTGCACAATGAATTAGGGTATAAGTTTATGGGTATGAGTTTGATAGGGGCATGCACATATCAACGAGAGCTATGCCTGCTTCTGTGTGTAAAAGTTACATAAAGAGTTAAAAATCAGAAAAAAATCTGCATTGGGTCCCCCTAAAATCATAACCAGCCCCAGGTTCTTTGAACAGGCACAGGTTAAAAAAATACAGGGGAAAAAATATGTAGGGTACCCCTGTATTTAATGAAAAGTGCTGGGCACTTGGACCAGTCCTGGTTCTAAAAATACAGGGAACAAAATGAGAAGGAGTTCCCCGTATTTTTGGAACCAGCACCAGGCTCCACTAGCAGGGGGTAATGCTACAGCCATGGGACACACTTGATGGGGTACCCCCAGCAGTAACATTCATTCCTCCTAAGTAGTTAGTCTAGGCCCGGGGATTCCTGTTCCTGGGGAAATGGGGACCTCTCCTATAAAGGGCTTGCCACTTCCCGGGGCTGTGCCCAGCACCTCTGGGCTGTGGGTGCCGAGTTGATAGCTTTCAATGAAAAATTAAAATAATATTGTCTTTTACAGGAAAACTAGAAATCCCAGCAAGCCTCCACTGTAAGCTGGTACTTGGAGAACCACAAGTGCCAGCATGCAGGGCACTAAGAGCTTACTGGTACCTCTAGTTCACCTGCAAAATAAATATTTAAAAAAAGACAAAAATCGTACACACTTTGTTGTATAATTTATTACACGTATAATACATACACTCATTCATTCACTCACTCACACTCACCTGCACTCACACTACATATTTACCTTGCCCCTAGCACTGGTCTGTCCCCTTGTCCAGTGGAAACCAAGATCGGTACTTGTAAAAAAATCAAAAAACATATTCACTCTTGGTTATGGTCCTCTTAATTCCCTGTAGTTATCTACGGTCTTCTTAAAATAAAAAAAAAACATGAAGCAAGGACCTATCAGACAGTGTACCATCCTCTAAGGACTGTACTTCCCGAATGCCGCTCCAGCCACTGCATTTCACATAGAAATGCATTGGCTGAACGTTCATTGGAAGAGAGAGGCAAGCCTCGGCCTTTGACTTCAATGGTGGGAAATGTGAGGTTAATAAAGTGCATTCTCACAATTGAAGTCAATGAGAATGAAGAGGACATGACACAAGGAGTAGGTAAGCATGTTTTTTTATTACAGTAATCAGGGATGCTACGATGTTTAAATGTATTAGATTCTATGTGCATTTCAGCTATAGGAGGCAATCTAGTTATATGAGTATATTGCGGCCACTTCTCGCATGCATATCATGGCAATTCTGACATGCAGTGGACAATGCAGAATATTATCCCACTTATAGGGATGTTATAGCATGTCACATATAATTGGTCCCAATTAAATGCATTTTTTGATTTGCTATTTTTGGATTTGCATATATTCTATGACTTATTTGTGAGAGATTTTCTATTTATTAATATCCATTTTTGTGTCGCCATTACACGCGCAGGTGTACCAATAACACTATTCATTTCAATAATTAACACACTGAGACGTTTTTTCATTTTTTATATTTCACTGGAGAGATTATTATATATATAATTTTAATACTGTTTAATAAAAGTTAAATTTTATCAAATTTTTTGTTAGTGCGCCAACCAAGGGACATTTCTGTCTTCTTTTTTATTTTTCTTCCATGTTGTATCTTGTCCTTGGCAGCACGCCCCAGACGTCGCATAAATATTGAATTTATTACTCTTTATATTGGGGTTTCACACTTATTTTTAAATAAATATTTACTGGTGCAGAAACTTTTCC
Source organism: Taudactylus pleione (assembly GCA_031769625.1). Classification (NCBI taxonomy): domain Eukaryota; kingdom Metazoa; phylum Chordata; class Amphibia; order Anura; family Myobatrachidae; genus Taudactylus; species Taudactylus pleione. Next base: position 1,601,121 of record JAUIMM010000727.1, read on the forward strand.
CAGATTCCTTTCCTTCTATTCTAATGAAGTGTCCTGTTCCCAGCTAAGTCAATTTCGCCATTGGTAGACCTGATCAACCTTTCTATATAATAAAATCTAATTGCATCAGGTTAAATACTGATCATTTAGAACAAAAATGTTGGATAATGAAAAACAAAATAATAGTTTGTGAAGGTCACATGGAATGAAAAATCAGAAACCAAAAGCAACCATAATGAATAGAAGGATGCACTATATTGTCTCAGATTTTAATAACATCAAATCACAAGGCAGCTGTCTATCGCTCTGCTAACATTACATTCTTCATTCATTTTTTTTAATGTGCAAACCAGGAATGACTGCTGGGCCCCATTTTCAATTTGCAACATGGGTTTTAAAATAATATAATTCCTAAAAAAAGAACTATATTCCCACTTTTTCCCTCTGACACTTCCATACAAAGGATAAATATATACATACAGAACATTTCAAACTTTAGTATATATTAATTTAAAAAATATAAGGCCTTCAGTTCAGAGTTGAAAGCAAAACATCAGGTTTGAGTATAACTCTGAATCAGGCCTATTGTTTATTTTATCTCATTGCTCAGGACAATGTAACCTGCAATATTTTATTTTAAAGCTGATATATTCTTGATTGTTTCTTGCCTGTCATTTGTAAACCTAGAATGTTTGAGAAACAGTTTTTTTTTAATTCCCCCATGTCATTATCACTAGGGCTATAACATCCTTAACCCTCCCAGCATTACACCCATCTGTACTTTGGCCCTCATTCAGAGCCACTCGCTAGCGGCAGTACGCTCGTTCCGAGCGATGTTCGCACATCTGCGCATGCGTACGGTTTTTAGTACGCATGCGCGAACCAGTCAGTGCGGCCGAAAATCGTTGGTACGCAATATAGCGAGGGCCTGCTATTTTGAGTGACAGAATGAGGCGTATGTGGGTGGTAACAGGGGAAGGTGCTTGAAAACGGGGAGTGGAGATCCGAACGCAGGCGTGCTTAAAGGTCAAAACGGGCGTTTTAAGGGAGTGCATATTTAATACAGCAGCGTCATTGACCACGTCACTTGGTTTTTTTTAACTCAGAACTGCTCGCAAAATAGCGGTTGAAAACACCAACCACAAGAATAGCGAGCAGTTCATACGCTGTACGATGTACTCGATTAATCTAATAAATAGCGGACATGACGTATGGTACGTGCGGCCAGGGGGCGTTTTTATCAAAAAAACGAGCGTATGTTTTGCTCGCTCGTTCAGACTTAGAGGTGGGAACAGACTGCAATTTGCGAACGGATCATTTGAATAGCCACCCCTTGTTTTTGAACGAACGACCACAAATAGCGAACGGCTCTGAATCAGGCCCTTTGCCTCTTCTCAAATCCACTCCTCTCTTATCAACACTTATGAAATTTTTCCCTAAATTCATTAACTGTACCATCCTCAAACTGTCACAAGAAAGTGCTTGTATGACACGACAGACTTGCTTGTTTGAAAATCAAGAAAACAGAATGCACTATAGTCTCTGCTAGTCGCCATTTTCTTCAGCTGGCTCCTGACAGACGCTAGCAAAATCATTGCGGAACCAGCAATGGGGAATTTGAACTTTGAGAGATTTCAATTCAAAGCACACATCTCGCAACTAAAACCACTAATTACATTTTGCATAGCAAATCATAGAAATAGGCAATATCATTTTGACTTACAAATGTGTCTCATACATCATTACTGAAGTTGCACCAAATAGTGTCTCTCAACGCGCCAGGTCCTGTGCTACTTTGCTAGCGCCGGGCATTTTTTTGCCAAACATACATCTTAGTCACAATGTGATGTACTAAGAAGCACCACTAGACTGTGGTGACTCATTTGATATGTGACACTTGTATATGTTATTTATTTATTTATTAACAGTTTATTATATAGCGCAGCAAATTCCGTTGCGCTTTACAATTTGAATTAAAATTTTACTGGGTTGTAAAAGACATACATATATATAAAAGACATACGTAAAAGACATACATAAAGGTAAGAGGGCAGGGCCAAAACTAGGATATCTGTCACCCGATGCAAGGCAGCAATTTTGCGCCCCCTCCCTTCCCGTACCTGGATTTTGTCCTTGCTCCTCCATAAGGCAGTGCACTAGTCAGATGTCCCTGGTATAGTGACTTACATTATTCCACACACCAGAATGCCCATTACACATTATGCACACATGGTAATGCCTATTACCAAAGTGCCACTTACATATTTGCCTGACACCATTTTATGCCCCACAGTAATGCTTCTAATTACTTTAAAATTACCTGCTTGATGTCAGGGGTTCCATGCTCGTTGCCAGGGGGTTTCACGCTCGTTGCCATGGGGTTTATGCTCGTTGCCGTGGGGTTTATGCTCGTTGCCAGGGGGTTTCACGGGAGAAGATGCAGCTTTCAGCATCTTCTTCCGACACTTGCGCTGGCCTAACAGACACTAAAGGTCCAATAGGACCTCTAGTGTCTGTCTCCTCCTTGGCGGCGACCATTTTTGGATGGCCGTTTTCAGCAGACTCCATGCGGATGGCTAGTACGCATGGAATCTGCTGCAAATGGCCGCCCCCAAGAAGGATACAGACACTAGAGGTCCAGTAAGGACCTCTAGCACCTGTCTCCTCCTAGGCGGCGGCCATTTTTGGATGGCCGTCATCTGAATCTGCAGCCAAGCCACCATGAGTCAGCATTTTTTTCACCCCCTGCATTCCGGCACCCGGTGCACGTGCACCTCTAGCCCCCCCCCTAGTTGCAGCCCTGAAGAGGGCCCTTCTCGCAAGCTCACAATCTATAGGGAAATCAGTGTTGATACACAAGGATAGGTGCTACATATTGCAAATTGTTCCAGCCCGATTGCAAATGTTCTTGGTGGGCTGTATAATCCAATCACACTGGAAAGTTAGCCTTGGGTTAGGGGGATGTTAAATTGAAGAAAGAGAAGATGCGATGGGTGTTTACTATAAGAAGGGAGTTAGATAGGGAAGCTATAAAAGGTTATGTGGGCGGTCCTGGAATCTGATAAGCTCTGTTTATGACTGCTGAATCTGAAGAGTGCTACGATGCAGCGGCCATGGCTTTTTTCCACACTAAATTCCATTGCAAATCATGTAAAAACTGAGTCGCACACAGATATACAAGTGTTGCATAGCAAATTAATCACCTGGTGCATCCTAATAAATTGTATTGACTTAAATGCATTTTTCAGGATAAAAAAAGGTGCAAAAAAGATGCACAGTGCTAGCACAGTAGCACAAGAACTGGTGGCAAACTCACGCCAGGCATCACTTGCCACATGAAATATTGAGGCTAGATATATGAGGACACATCTGAACCCTGTTTTTGTGAATATCTCTCTATGTAACCCTGTCTGTATATATGTGTGTCTTTATATGTAACACTGCCTGTAGATATGTATTCCTGTCTGTATATCTATATGTGTGACCCTCCCTGTATATGTAGGGATCTATGTTTGACCCTCCCTGTATATGTATATCTCTATATGTGATACTCCCTTTATATATGTGGTGCAAAGGGGTGCCACCAAGAACCCCCTTTTCCCTAACCACCTGCCATGTTGCCAAGATCATGCTTCCAGGCTAGGACTGTTCCTACTCTGAGTCTTAATGGAGGTCCTTAATGCAGCATGCTCTGTGTCTGAGACATCTGCAATCACAAAATGCTGGCAGTCATTGGGCAGCCATAGTTAAGAATCAGGTAAGTATAGGGGACAACAGGGCAACTATTGGGCAGAATATGAAGAAAAATCTGGAAGACAGTGGGGCATGTAACAAAAAAAGTTGATGGACAGGAGGACATTGAGGAAAATAAGGTGGCCAGGAGGAAAAGTGCAGTGAGGAAAAGTTGGTGGGTAGGAGGACAGTGAGGAAAAGTTGGTAGGCAGAAGGGCATTGAGGAAATATTGGTGGGAAGGAGGGTGTTGAGAAAGCTGATAGGCAGAAAGGTGTGTGAGGGAAAAGCTGGCAGGCAGATGTGCATTTGAGCAAAGAGCTGGTAGGTAGAGGGCCATGTAAGGGAAAATCTAGTGGGCAGAGGGGCATGTAAAGGAAAATCTGAAGGGTAGAAGGGCTTTTCAGAAAATTCTTGTACGTAGAGGGCATATTAAGGATGAACTGGTGGACAGAGGAGTATGTGAGTGAAAAGCACATATAGAAAAAATACTGTAAATAGAATAGTATGGTGAAAAGAGTCCGTGGATTACAATGGGAAAGGCATTTTAACATGGACGAATCAGTGCTCAAAGTGCACTGGTATGTGATGATATGGCATACCGGCACTTCTAAATTTGCACTGTCCCTGAAGTTTCTGTCTCATGGGGATGATGCGCTGTGGCCAGCCTCATACACTACCTTTGGAATAAAAATAGCACCACCAGCTTTTTAAATACCTGTATTACTTGTTAAAAAAAGTCCATTTGCTCACAAATCCTCAATGAGAGATGGTTTCCTTAGTCTGGTACATCATCTAAATTTCTGCGACACTGAGAGCAAAGGTAAACAAGGACACATCTGTGTTAACAATAATTTGGCCAAGTTCCAGGTTTTGGACCTCTACTGCAGCACTGTGCCAAATAATAATTTCAGCTGCTATAACACCAATTATTTGTGGTACTGTATTCAAGTTTGTTGCTTTGAGGAAGAAGCAGAACCAGATTTAATCCCCATTATTAATCCCCATAATTTGGGCCTCCTTCCTACCACCATTTAAAAAAACCATGCTCCTCAGAGAACATATTGAGCACGTTTTATTGTTCCAAGTGGCACCATGAGATACCAGGGACGTGTCCGTCAGTAGCTGGGGAGTGACGTAACTAGAGAGGGTCAAGCGGGATATGTGCCCTAGGCACTGTCAGAGCTGTGGTTCAGGGGGGCCACCACTGTCCAGGTTAGTGGTTATACTGTGTAGCTAATGCAGTACTCACTACACATTAGAACAAACACACCACCGCCAGCACCGGGTAGGACACTCATTAACAGTGAGTGTACTACTCGGTGGCAGTGTGTTTGTTTTAGCAGCCAATAAGAGTCAGACATATTCTCATTGGCTGCTGCACCCAAGGCCGGAGCCGGGCTGGAGATAACTCATGAGCTCCGCCTGCCAGCTCCCACAGTGGGTAAAGGGAGAGACGTCATGACATCTCTCCCATAGTGCCAAGTGGGAGGAGTGGATGGCGGCAGGGGTAGGAGCAGGGATTTTGTTAAGTATTTTGTTTTTTGTTGTGTGTGTCTGTGTGTTTTATATGTAAGGAGCACTACTGGGGGTAAAGTATAAGGAGCACTACTGGGGGCACTGTATAAGGGGCATTGTATAAGGAGCACTCTAAGGGGCATTGTATATTGGGTGCTATTTGGAGTACTGTTTAAGGGGCACTACTGGGGACACTGTATAAGGGGCACTACTAGGGACTACTGGAGGCACTGAATAATGGGCACTACTGGGGGCACTGCACAAGAGGCACTACTGGGGACACTGCACAAGAGGCACTACTGGGGGCACTGTATAAGGGGCACTAAAGTAGGCATTGTATAAGGGGCACTACTGGGGGAACTGTATAAGGGGCACTACTACTGGAGGCATTAAGGTGTACATGGAATGGAAAGGAATCTTCCCAGAAGGATGACAAATGGTGGCATGTCATGTTCACATGCCCCCAATCTTTAGTGCCCATGCCCTTTTTGGCATTTGGCCATGCCCACTGTTTTGGTGCATGCACAAGGTGGGGGGAGGGATTTTTCATCTTCCCTTGGGCTCCAAAATCCTTAGTTATGCCACAGGGCTGGGTTGGCACACATTGAGATGGATCTGAGTGTTGGGAGCCTGTCTCACCCCCTACTCACTGTAACTCTCCCCTCACTACACTAAGCTTCAGTGTCCATTGATTCTCCTACCTGCATCACTGTGTCTTCTCTTGCTGCTGCTGAATAACCTGTAGTGCATTTTCTGGTCACATGACACATCCAAGGTGTCCATCAGTGCTCAAGGCATGCCCCCCATACTCATAGGCATGCATCTATTGGCTCTCTTTTTGTGCAGCTTAATGCCCCTGGTTTGGCCCTGCCCCCAGCTCTTCAAACAGTCTCTGACTATACAGAAGTGAGTCTTAGCTGTTGCTGCCTCATCTCATGTCTCCCTGTAGTTCCAGGGAGCCCCACAAAGCTAATGAGTGTTAACTATAAAGATGTTTACAATAAACAAAAAAAAGATGTTTTTAAAATATAAATATCTTCTTTTGTATTATTCTAATCATTTTTCTATCAAATCTCAGTAGTATGACAGGGAAGGCTCTGCCCATACTGGTAATAACAGAAACAGACAAAACTCAGGTGCACAACTCCAAATTATTAATAATATATATAAATGCAATAAAATTTTGCAATCAATAGAGGTTTTTAGCATAATCATGGCCAAGGTTATGGGCCTACCCACCATATCCAGGTAACCTCTTTCGGGTAGGTCCCTAACATACTAAGGTTCAAATCCAGAGCGCAGGACCCCCCAAAACCGGCCCAGCTAAGCCGCCCAAGGGCACCACCATAGTAAGAAAAGTGCAGTGAAAAGAGATAGTTAGGAGCAGCTGCAGCTGCATATAAAGAATGAAAATAAAAAAATATATATGTACTTCACTTTTTTATTTTCATTCTTTATATGCAACTGCAGCTGCTCCTAACTATCTCTTTTCACTGCACTTTTCTTACTATGGTGGTGCCCTGGGGCGGCTTAGCTGGGCCAGTTTTGGGGGTCCTGCGCTCTGGATTTGAACCTTAGTATTTTAGGGACCTACCCAAAAGAGGTTACCTGGATATGGTGGGTAGGCCCATAACCTTGGCCATGATTATGCTGAAAACCTCTATTGATTGCAAAATTTTATTGCATTTATATATATTATTAATAATTTGGAGTTGTGCACCTGAGATTTGTCTGTTTCTGTGCCTGCAATTAGTCTCATCAGGTAGCACCTCCCATCATATATATAGTCAGGTTGTGCAGTCCAGAAACCTTTTCCATATACTCCATTTAATGTGCTTTATTACACACCTGAGAGAAAGGAGACGCCCTCATTCTGGACTAGCACCCTTCCTTATTGGTTTAAAAGCATGGAGTATGGTAATGTATATGCACACTGTATTAGGCACAATTCTAGGTAAGTCCTACAAGTTATATACTGTAGTGCAATTTTGGTTCATTTTTGGGGCGTGGGTCCCCGTGGATTGCGTTGGTTAATCTGTCTCAGGGCACCGCATTAAAACACATTTTCCTTTATAACACATTTTAACCCTTCACTGTGTGTCTAATATATATGTACCTCACTTTTTTATTTTCATTTTTTATATGCAGCTGCAGCTGCTCCTAACTATCTCTTTTCACTGCACTTTTCTTACTATGGTGGTGCCCTGGGGCGGCTTAGCTGGGCCGGTTTTGGGGGGTCCTGCGCTCTGGATTTGAACCTTAGTATGTTAGGGACCTACCCGAAAGACGTTACCTGGATATGGTGGGTAGGCCCATAACCTTGGCCATGATTATGGTAAAAACCTCTATTGATTGCAAAATTTTATTGCATTTGTATATATTATTAATAATTTGGAGTTGTGCACCTGAGATTTGTCTGTTTCTGTGCCTGCAATTAGTCTCATCAGGTAGCACCTCCCATTACGTATATAGTCAGGTTGTGCAGTCCAGAAATCTTTTCCACATACTGGTAATAACACTGGTACGGATACATTTTTCCATGTTTTGTGTGTGTGTTCATACTTCATATATATTTTTAATAAAACACATTAATATTATCTACACTGTGAGTTTTTTGCTTTTTCCACATGCTTATATATTTGGGATGAAGAATATCAGACTAAGTGGAAAAGAAACCTGTATATGTCTTCTGAATGCTTTACTTACAGTATGTAAGCATTTTATAGTATATGCCTCCTCTTATACACACACATATGTATGAAGTTTTTCTGGTTTCTCTGAGGTGCACATTTCTGGGAAACTGCATATGGACTATTCCCATAGCTTCTATACTCTGATATTTATAAAATTCTAATTATATCATATTATTTACTGTATTCATTTCTGTTTATATTTTATAAATTAACTTCTGGATGAAATTCTGAGAGATGCAGGATATCTTGTTGAAGATCCGTACTACCAGATTTACTTGAACAACTTCTAGAGCTACAGTATTTGGGTTTCTATTGTGTCATATTGTGTGTATATATAAATTGGTGATTCGTTTTGTCTACCCAGAGCTGCTCTAAAGTGTAGCAGCACATTTTTTGTATTCTTTTTTATTATTGAATATTGAATTGGTAAAACTTCAACTATGATTTCCTGAAAGTCTCCCCAGCAGTAGGAGATCAAAACTTCTGAAGGAACAGAGAAGTGAAATGTATAACACTTATAAGATGTAGGAGACACTGATCAAGACTTTGATGAAGCATTGCCCTAAGGCTGAACCATTTCACATCCACTTAATTCTTTCTTTCACCATTTTGTTTGGATTTTTGTGTATAAAACACAGCATGGATTTGCAAGATAAATTAGTAGAAATCATTATTAATATGAGTATTTTACAAATTACTTACTATATATTTTTTCTATAAACTTAACAAAACTGTAATGTACAATGTTTAATTATATTCAATTGATTAGAAAATGTATAATTCATACTGTATTTGACATATTTATTATATCTTAAAATGAAACAAGTGCACTGAACAATTTGATAAAGACAATTACTCTACAGTTACTAAAACAAATAACTATGGGCCTTGACAGATTTAGTTACTTCTGAAAAGTATGCTCAACGGTCTGCAATTTTCTCTTGTAAAGTGGGGCAATCTGTCATCCTTAAGAGTGTTAGCTAAAGTCAGCTACAGTAGATTAATAATATCCCTCTGCTCAATATCAGGGTATTTGATATGTTCACCAATTTGCACAAATGCAATGTTCCAAAGGAGATTAATTACCAGGATAACTGTTAGTAATCACTGGGAAGATTCACAGGAAGTTCATCATTAGAAGTGTGAATAGATTGATAAAGAAGCTTTAAAGAGTCAAATCATAAAGAAGATTTGAGGAATTGATTGATGAGGAGTCAATTAATAAAGAAGCTTTGAGGACTGAAGTGTACTTGACTGGTGTGTGGCCTGATGGCTGGTATAAACTTGGCTGGTTGCAGCCTTGAGGGTTGATATGTACTTGGCTGGTTGCAGCCTTGAGGGCTGATGTATACTTGGCTAGTTGCAGTCTTGAGGGCTGATGAATACTTGGCTGGTTGCAGCCTTGAGGGCTGAGGTAAGCTTGGCTGGTTGCAGCCTTGAAAGCTGAGGTATACTTGGCTGGTAGCAGCCTTGAGGGCTGACATGTACTTGGCTGGTTGCAGCCTTGATGGCTGATGTGGACTTGGCTGGTTGCATCCTTGAGGGTTGAAGTATGCTTAGCTGGTAGCAGCCTTGATGGCTGAGGTATACTTTTCTGGTAGCAACCTTGAGGGCTGATGTGTACTTAGCTGGTTGCAGCCTTAAGGGCTGAACTATAGCAGGGAATCCAGACAGATGCTGGAGTGCAGCAGAGACTGCTGTAATATAATTAATAGGAAATATACACAGACGCTGAAGTGTGGAAGGGACTGCTGTTTTGTACTAGCAGAAGGTCCATATAGATACTGAAGTGCAGCAGATGCTGCTGATGAAATTAGCAGATAGTCCACACAGATGCTGAAGTGTGGCAGAGATGGCTGTTGTATACTGGCTGAAAGTTCACACTGGCACCGCAGTGCGACAGAGACTGCTGTGGTGATACTAGCAGATAGTCCACACAGATACTAAAGTGCAGCAGAGACAGTTGATATACACACTCGACACGAGTAGCTGGAACATACAGGAACGTGAACTCACTAACAGGAACTGGAAGCTATGTACTGAACGCTATAACTGGAAGCTATGTATTGAATGCTATAGTCAACATCAGAGCAGAGAACCAGTGGGGGTAGTAAAGGAAGAAGATACAATCGGTGAAGGGAGGAGGTGATGGAGCAGAAAGGTAGGAGGACTTCACGGAGTAGCAGCGCGGCATCGATGTCTCATAGCAACAGGCCTGAGTGAACTGCCTGGGGCACTGTTGTTCAACAAGACGCAGTGGCGACTTGTGACAATAACATAAATTTATCACATTATGGTAAGTAGTCACTCTTCTATACAAAGTATTATTTTACATTAGAGACAAGAGATCAAACAATAAACCAACAAAGTAATGCATAAATTTCAATAAATACTGTATACAAAAGCTGCATTTTATTTGTAGCCAGGTAGTAGTACTGACACACTGTATCTATGTCAAACATAATGAAAATCTATTACCATGTAGAAATATATTTTGATATATATTATGCACTTAAAATGTTTAACGAAAAAATGTGCAGGATAACAGCGACAGCCTCTGAAAGTTTTATACAATCAGGTCTTTCTCAAAGGGACTTGTCAGGGGCAAACACTGGATTTCTATAGGATTTTGATAGGTTTCCAAATGCTTGATTTTAGAGCAAGTGTGGCCAGTCCATGAAGCAGGCTTAATTATCACTTAACAAACTATAGTCTGTCTCATGTAAAGTGCATGGTACAGTATGTAATACTTCAGACATATAAAGGGACAGTGATCACATTAAGCCATTATATGCAGCAGCAGAGCCAACCTGTCTGAGCTGAATGTTGTTTTTTCCCAGATATGGGCAACATTCCACCATCCAAGTCCTTTTTTCTGTGAAGCATTAGAGCAAGTCTGGGAGCCTGGGATTTTCGGCAGAAGAAACCTACAGTAGCACGGGTAAGTCTCATTTTAGACTGCATAGTGTCTGTAATACAGTAAAAATAATTAACACTAAGAAGGTCAATAATATAGGCTGTACAGAAGAAAGTTTAACAAAGAGTGATATTCTAGTTATGACTTGTTACTAATCTTAAATGGTGCTGCAACCAATCAGCTCCTAACTGTCATTTCTTTTGAAAAATGACAGTTAGCAGCTTACTGGTTGGAGCACCATTTAAAATTATCACTCATTGTTAAATATGCCCTTAAACTTTCTAAGCACATTACCTCCCATCTTATGTTAAGACACCTGTTTGCTGGTTTGCTGCTCTCTGGTCATGTACAGTACACTGATTGAGCGCTCAGATCCAGACACGCACAGCAGACTTTATAGGAGAAGCTGTTGTCACTAAGCATTACTGTCATTGTAAAACAAAATTATTTAAATGAAGGATGTTATGCAAGGTTGTTATCATAGAGGCCATACACACCTAACTTATATATCCAGTAATTTTAATAAAGTTACCCATGCTTAATGTATAACTGTTTCAAGAGCAGTAAACCTTAATTAATTGTGTGATTGTGGGCTTGCTCTATGTGATGTATAGCCTTGAGATTATAATTTTCTTTTTTTGTGACTTGTATGATCAAATGTATCACTTGGATGTTTACAATCCAATATTCTAACTTTCAATGGGTGTGTAATGCAATCAACATATATGGTTGATAAGATGCAGGAAAGAAAATAAATAACCCCACTGTGTGCAGCAATTCATGAACTGTTCCAGAAGTTATTATTTCTAATGTTGGGTGTAAATATATCTTGCATCTCTGGTATTCTGACAATGTGCACAATGGGGCCGATGGTTAGCACACACCTCCAATTGTAAGTGCAGGTGTATGAGCCGTACTGCGTATGTACAATATGGGTCTGTGATCCCGCATGCAGAACAACAGCAGACTGTCAGTGATTGACAGTCTGCTGCCATTTCTAGGTGGTTAGCGGGTGGCAACAGCCTCTGTAAGCCCAAAATGGAGGTGTGTCACCGCCGTTGGTGGGGGGTGAAGAGGCCAGGGTCTCCGTCAGCTGATGAAGATTCCTGGCCTCTTTTAAGCAGCTGCAATCACCGGCTTAAGTGACTGGTCACTCAGCTGGCAAAGGATCACACAGTTGATTTGATGCTGCATTCAGCTTGGATCAGTAAGGAACGCAGGAGGCAGGCTGCCTTTCTGATGCCTTATCATTTTAGTGCTACTGCAGCTGCTACCATGTTAGCAGCTGTGATAGCAAATCTTTCCGAGCCTGAATTACCCCCAATGTCCACATGTAAAGCTGCCATTAGGGAGTTTAGATAACTATTTCAGAAGAGGTAAGGGATGAAGTTTCACTGTAAATCACATAATCCCTGAGAGATGTGTTACATCTATAGTACATATATAGAAAATAGGTCATCCCAGTTTGCAATCAGGTTCACAAAATAACAGTTTGCAATGTTTAGTATGGATCTTCTTAACACTGTGAAATGCAGAGCAATAAGTTGTGACAAAGACCTATGGGTTTAAAAGTAAATGTAGATGAATAATTTACTTTTTGGAGAATATGTTTTAGCAATTGTCTGGGATAATCTCATTCACTAAAAGTAAAACATTGTGTCATAATATTTTGGTGTTTATCTTATTAATTTAGCATTAGGCATAAATTCAGCTATAAGGTTTTACATTATGTAAATGTGGAAAGTATTTTCATGCAAGCAAAAAATTGCATTTGCACCCCTTGTATTGCAAAGTGGTTGTCCAGGTGCAAATTAGCATCACTGAGTTTGCAGGTAAGTCTAAATGAAATCCATTGTTGTTTCAGATAAACTTGCTTTTAAAATACATGGAATTACGTCTAATATCTTTTTTATTTGCAATAAGGGTTTACGATGCTCCTTATAATACACAATCTGAAACAAAGCAAGTTGCTATTATGATGTACAGATGTGTCTGCTACATCTTTGCTCCATACGCCATGTAGCGCACCCTGTTATTCGTGCCCTGCCATGCCGCTGCTTGGCATTCTAAGTTGCATCACGCTGCAGTAACGTACTGAAATGCTGGAAATTCCCGAGAGTGGAATTTAACTTTCTGTCCACCAGATGTCGCTCTTTCTAAACTGCACTGCTCATGTGTCAAATAGCCAACAAAGCTTCTGTAGCGCCACCTGCTGATTTGCTGATGGAACCTGTAATTCATTACACTATACAATAGTACAGAACAGCATTTTTCTAATGAATCCAGAGCTGAAGTTGAGTGTGTAAGAAAGGATTAATTCATTGGCTGTGTGAGTTCTATGATTTATAAGAATACATATCTGCATTGGTGTGAAGATGCATGCACAGCATTTCATAAAGACAGAGCAAATCAAGATAAATATACTCAAAATACTCTGCCAAACTCAAAACATTTCTCTGGACTTGCCACCACCTTTCATTTCTATGTTATGCCACGAAGCGGCATTAGACTCTAAACCGCTATTGACATTGTATTAAATATGTAACTTGGTGTAAAGATGCACGCTTAACATTACATACACAACAGGTGTAAATGCTGCTATGGCTGGCTTGCGTGGGTAAGTGGGTAAGGTCAGCACTTTACATAGCCATGCCTTGGGTTCGAGGCCTGGAAAAGGATGATGTCATTTTGCAAATTACTACTTTTATTTTTGAAATCTTCAATACAGAATTACATAAAGGAATAAATAATTTGGTGTTTTATAAGAATACATATCTGCTTTGGTGTAAAGATTCATGCGCAGCATTTCATAAAGATGGATCAATTCAAGTTCAATATTCTTGAGGCACTCTGCCAAACTCAATACGTTGCTCCGAAATTGCCACCAACTTTTCATTTCTATGTTATGCCACCCAGCTGCATTTTAATCTAAACCGCTATAGACATTATACTGTATTCGTTACCGGTCATCCTTACTATGTACTGTTGCTACATGGTGTAAATATGCCTCATGTAAAGATGCACAGGCAGTGAGATCATTTCAGGTTCAAAATTCTTAAAGTACTCTGCTCAACTTTATGTATTGGTCTGCACTTTCCCCCTTCCTTCATCTTTATAGTATGTCATGGCATTAAGCTGCATTATACTCTAAACCACAATAGACAATGTATTGTACACGTCACTTGGTGTAAAGATGCATGCTTAACATGACATTCACAATGGCAGTGAATGCTGCTATGGCTGGCTTGTGTGAGTGAGTGGTTAAGGTAAGCGCTTTACATAGCTGTTGCCTTGTGTTCAAGGCAAATCTGTATTTTTTTAAATCTTCAATACAGGATTAAATAAAGGATTAAATAATTTGGTGTGCGAGTCCTGTGCTTTATAAGAATACATATTGGCATTGATGTAAAGACGCACATGCAGCATTTCATAAAGACAGATCAATTCAAGTTCAATATTCTTAAGGTACTCTGCCAATCTCAAAACATTGCTCTGAAATTGCCACCACTTTTCCTTTCTATGTTATGCAACCCAGCTGTATTTTACACTAAACTGCTATAGACATTGTAATATATTTGTTACAGACAACCGTACTGTATACTGTCATTACATGGTGTAAATACGCCTGCTATAAAGAGGCACGGGCAGCTTTTCATAAAGTAAGATCATTTCAGGTTCAAAATCTTAAAGTACTCTGCTCAACTTTATGTATTGGTCCACACTTTCCCCCTCCCTTCATCATTATGGTATGTTATGGCAAAGTGCATTAAACTCTAAACCGCTATTGACATTGTATTGTACATGTTACTTGGTGTAAAGATGCATGCTTGACATGACATACACAACAGCAGTGAATGCTGCTATGGCTGGCTTACATTGATGAGTGGGTAAGGTGAGTGCTTTACAGTAAATAGCCGGTGCCTCGGGTTCAAGGCAAATCAGTATTTTTTTATTTATTTTTTAAAATCTTCAATACAGGGTTAAATATAGGATTAAATCCTTTGGTGTGTGAGTCCTGTGTTTCATAAGAATACATACTGTATTTGTGTTGGTGTAAAGATGCATTGATTCAAGTTCAACATTCTTAAGGTACTGCCAAACTCAATACATTGCTCTGAACTTGCCACCACCTTTCATTTCTATGTTATGCCACCCAGTTGCATTGTGTGCAATATGGGCTGTCCTGCCATCATGCATCCTGCATCCTACTTGCCACCACCTTTCATTTCTATGTTATGCTACCCAGTTGCATTGTATGCAATACGGGCTGTCCTGCCATCATGCATCCTGCATCCTACTGTGCATACTCAGTTTTGTCAAAATGGTGCAGAGGCAGAGTCCTTATTCTAAGGGGGAGCTCCCAATACTAGTGAGATGTAGGGACAAACCTCTGACCAGCAATCCTGGAAAGCGGTGGGTATATACCAATGCCCACTATAAAATTTGTGCCAAATACAGTTACACACACACTGATCATTGGCGCTATCCAATGGGTGTACTACATGTTGCGCCTTTAAGATACTGATCATTGACGCTATTCACCAGGTGCACTACATGTTGCACCAACAGTGCTGCCTAAAGTGATGTGCTTTTCATGCTGAGGCTTATAGTTTTACATGGTTCTCAATTTAGAAGCAAAATAAAAACACAAAAGCTCAATCACAGTAAGTATTTCCACCCATATGTACCATATGACACAGTACAAAGCTGCATGCACACACACTCTGATCACTGATGGCATCCACCAGGTGTACTACATGTCACACCTTTAAGATACTGATCATTGATGCTATTTACCAGATGCAGTACATGTCGCACCATCAGTATTGCCTCAAATCATGTTTTTTTCATGCTGAGACCTATAGTTCCACCTGGGTCTCAATTTAGAAGAAAAATAAAAACACAAAAGCTCAATCACAATATGTGTTTTCTTGCACCCATATGCACCATATGACACAGTACCAAGCTGAACACGCATACACTGATCATTGACACTATTGAACAGGTATACTACTGTCAGGTTGTAGCCTGGGATCGGGCCTTACTCTCCACAGCTCTGGCTTCCCTTGATCTCTTGGGCCATCAGATGTCAGGTGCAACGGTGAGTAACGCGCTGAGGATTACTCCAAGGGTTTGCTTGGACTTTCTTGGGTTGCACTGTGACTTGGTTCCTGCAGTTGCCATCATGGATGCAGTCATAACAGTCCATAACACCTGACTACCTTTGCCCTGTGGTAGCATCGTTAGCTGTCAGCTGACATGGTCCTCCAATAGACTGCTACCTTAGGGTATTTAGCTGGGTTCCATGCAACAGAAAGTTGCCTGTACAACATTGTTACTTTTTGTTGGCTTGCTGTGGTTTCATTCCAGGCTCCACGATGGTGCGTGCTGATTTTATTTGCAGTATCCTCCAGTGTGTCTTCCAGTGTTACCCACCTCCCGAGTTCCAAGTGCGTTACATCTCCTCTCAAGCTTATTTTTTCTTTGTTACAGTCTCTCCAAGCTTGTGGATACTCTATACACCACCCTGAACCAGAAACCTGTGCTTTGTACTAGAACTCTATCTGCATCTGGATGCCCCGTGCACTCACAACATCTATTTGCATCTGGATCCTCAGAGAACTTGTAACCTCTATCTCTGTCTGGATCCCAAGTGCACTTATCACATTTATCTGTGTCTGGATCCCCAGTGCAATTATAACCTATATTTGTGTCTGGATCCCCAGTGCAATTATAACCTATATTTGTGCCTGGATCCCCAGTGCACTTGTTCACTTCCTGTGACTGTGACTCTCCCTGAGTATCAGAGCTATTATACTCTCCCAGCACCTCTCCTGTTCCTTCCTGTGTTCTTGTTTCTTTCCCGCTAGTACCGGATACCTGACCAAAGGGCTGTGACCTGCTTGCCAGGTGCAGCTAAGCCCAAATCCCAATTGGAGGGATCACTGGCGGACACCTACCAGCAATTGTGACAACTACGTGTTGCACCATTAGTCTAATGTCTACAGTACCTACTGTTGTACATTACTATGTCTATAGCAGGCTCTGAATGCACATACATAACAGGTGTGGCTCCAGATTTGGCTGGCATGTGTGGTTGAGTGGTTAAGGAAAGCGCCTACAATGTCAATAGCAGGCTCAAACATGTGGTGGCATTGAATAGAAATGAATGATGGTGTGGGGAGGTGGTGAGCCATACAGTGAGATCAGTCAGATTGAATAGAAATGATTGATGGTAGGGCAAGGTGCTGAAGCATGCAATGAATTCCACACAGTACACGAACAATAATGAACATAGTTTGATAAACTTTTATTCACAGCTTTACATCTGTCTTAACACCTCCCACAATTTGTGTTGTGAGACGCAGACTGCAGTTACCATACGTTGAGAAAAAAATAAAACAATATACCATATTGAAGGTACAATAATATTGATTAAAACATTTCTCTCATTAAACATTGTTTGAGAGAAAATATAAAACATTATTGAGATACTTAATTACATCACTAAATTACCAATGTACTACAATGTGGATATTAGGGAGCCAAAATTGCATATATTAAATAACTATACCAGGTATTAAAATCAATGTCCAATTTTTCCCTGGGATGAATTATACTGTAGGATTAACATTTCAATGTAAACATGTTCTTTTTTGATTTGGTCATATGATTCACAGATTAGAGACAATATATAATGATTCTTGATTACAATTGTATATGTCCTTTGCCTGAAACCCCAATATTTCCTAATAAAAAATAAAGACTCAGATCTGAAAGAAGAAGGATGATTGAATCCCTTAAGAATCTTTTCTGTAAAGAAAGACTTTCCAAACTTATACTGTAGCTATCAATACTACAGGATGTTACTGGCCACAGAAAAGCAGTGTGAGCCACCATGTAGGATATAGCTAGAAATCTAGTAACTGAAAAAAAACAAAAACAAAAAGGGTAGTCCTTGAATAATTATAAGAATGAAGTGTTAGTAAAAAGAGATTAATTCAAAGTAAGATATGATTCTACCATATTGAGCGCATTAATAGTAAAAACTACTGACCATTGCTGTACAGTGTGTGTTAGATCATTGTAAATAGCAGAATATAGGGAAGAGATTTGAGAATATTCATGACATTTATTAGACTCTTAAACCCACCTTTATTGTTAAAAAACTCAAAAGTATTCTTTGATATGATAAATGATAGAAGCTAAAAGTTCTCCTATAGTATCTGCCAGTTTTTGTGCAATCCTATTGCAAAATACGCACTGCAGCATTCGCCCAAAAATGTTCTTGACGTTTGTGACGAAAAGTGCAGGTGAAATATGAGAAATCTGCCTGTACCCCAAAAGAAGTCAAACTAAGATAGGTTAATAGTGTAGAAGTTTTAGTGACCCTATTCCAAGGGTTTGGGGTTTTTAATTTGTGTGAAATGGCTCTTATATGTATTTTTCTCTAACAGTATAAAAATGATAGGAAGCAATATTTTTTGGGGAAAATAAATGCTGTAGTTAGATTGGGGGTACATTAATATGGGTGTAAGTATGTTTTTGTGTCATAAAAGTGCATTTAGGATTCTACCTTCAATCCTTAAATTACCTGTCCCATACATACAGCCCCTCAAAATACCTAACCCACTACTTTAAACCAAATTTACAACACTTCTTGTTTTTTCACACCAAAAATTTAATTATTGGTCAAATTAAGCTAATTAAAAAACATTTTTGCCCAAGGGCTTTTGAACCAAGTCCTGTCGTTTTAGACAAAAATATGCACAACTTATCACCTGCTCTGAGATGGTGAAAACTTTTTTTGACTTATGCCTATGGAGACTTTGCACCTCCTAAAAGTCATAGCTAATAGGAATGCCCAGTACACATGATAAACCGCATTTGTGTGAAACGTTTTCATTTGTGCAAACTTTTTACACAAATGCAGCTTATCGTGGCTATTTGAATCTGGCCCTAAATCTTATTTTACTCTTTGCATGAAGAAGGCAAAGACAGAGGTGAGAGGGGGCGTGAACCACTATGTGAAGTTTTCATCCAAATTATGTGATTACATCTAAATCCATCCAGGGGTAGGCCCAGAACAGGCTCCGTGGGTCAAAGTTCTGCCTGGCACACTCCACCATGAGGTCTGACTGGGATCTGTGAAGTTTTCATCCGAATCCATCCAGTGGGAGGGCCAATATAGGCTCCGTAGGTCAATGTTCTGCCCAATGGCCACAGGTTAAAGTTCTGCCCTGCGTCCACCAATGGGAGGTCCGAATATGACCTCATCCCCCAAGTATGTCTTCTGGTAGCCAAAGTTGGAACTCTGAGAAGTTTACATCCAAATTATGTGATGTCATCCAAATCCATCCAGTGGAAGGCCCAGAACAGGCTCCCTGGGTCAAAGTTCTACCCAGCACACTCCATCATGAGGTCCAACCAGGACCTCAACCACTTCATTAGACATCCCAGACCAATGGACACCCCTCTGTGAAAATTTCATCCAAATCCATCCAGTGGGAGAGCCAGAAAAGGCTCCCCAGGTCAAAGTTCTGCCCAGCGTACACCGACAGGACCTTATCCCCCTAGCATGTCTTCTGGGATCCAATTGTACCACTCTGTGAATTTTTCATCCAATTTATGTAATGTCGTCCAAATCCATCCAGTGGAAGGCGTAGAACAGGCTGCCTGGGTCAAAGTTCTGCCTGGCACACTCCATCATGAGGTCTGACTGGGATCTGTGAAGTTTTCATCCAAATCCACCCAGTGGAAGGGCCAGAATAGGCTCCCCAGGTAAAAGTTCGGCCCAGCATCCACAGGTCAAAGTTCTGCCCAGCATACACCAACATGAGGTCCGAATGGTACCTCATCCTCCTAGTATGTCTTCTGGGATCCAAAGTTAGCACTCTGTGAAGTTTTCATCCAAATTATGTGATGTCATCCAAATCCATCCAGTGGCCAGTGGAAGGCCCAGAACAGGCTCCCTGGGTCAAAGTTCTACCCAGCACACTCCGCCGTGTGGTCCGACCGGTACCCCTAAAACTCCATTAGGCATTTTTTAAATCCATCAAGTAGAAGGCCAATCATAGGCTCCTTGGGTCAAAGTTCTGCCAGCATCCCCATTTTCAAAGTTTTGCCTAGCTTACACCAACAGAAGGTCCAACTGGGACCTCAATCCCCTAGTATGTTTTCTGGGATCCAATTGTAACACTCTGTGAAGCTTTCATCCAAATCCATCCAGTGGAAGGATAAGAACAGGCTCCCTGGGTCAAAGTTCTTCCCAACATACACCAATGGGAGGCCCGACCAGGGCCTCAACCTCCTAGTATGTCTTCTGGAATCCAATGTTACCACTCTGTGATGTTTTTTTCCAAAGTGTGTGATGTCTTCCAAATCCATCCAGTGGAAGTCCTAGAACAGGCTCCATGGGTTAAAGTTCAGCATGGTGGGGGGTGTGGCCTGGCAACCAGCAAGACAAGACAGGTCTCTCTACAGCTCCCATGTAGCGTCTACAATACTTGTTATTGGAGACAATATTGAGGAGATTCTGAGCACAAGACGGCACACATTGATCCCTACCACCTTTTCTACATGCCCGGTGGCCAAAACTACTAAGGAATCTATATTTGAACCTCTATATACCCCTGCCTATGCCTTCTAAGGATGACGCTATTTTGCGTATGCAGTCATACAGTAAATAAAGACTCCAAACGTGTGGTTCCAAAGCACAAAGTATTATTCAAGTAAAAGTACAGTCCGTTACACACTATTGATCCAGACACAATTCAGCACAAAGGAATTATACAGACACAAGTAAAGTATACATACGCAGCGCTTCTGGACCAGATGTTAGGCATCAGCAAGAAACCCCTTTGTCAATCAGTATTCAGCACAAAGTCTAAGACCCAGTGTTGGAACACACATATTTATACCCCCAAGGAATAGACAAAACAATAGGGAAGTTTGTTGCTGATGCCATTGGTTCCCAAGGTGGGTACATCTGGTACAGAGCATTTAACAGGCTGATTCAAATAGACCCAGCCCTGCATCATCCTAACAGTTGTTGATATAATATACATTTTGTTGCTTGAAGTCTCTGCGGTCCATAAGTTGAGAATGCATGATGCGATCTCCCCACTGATAATACCGGAATACTGTGGAAAGAGTACGCATCAGTACAAAACCAAACACGGCTTACTTATCATGTATAAAACCTTAGTTACCAAACAATCTTTATTTCACAGCATTTATACTAAATGAACAAACTTAAATCTTATACCTTAAAGCTTATGAAACCTTGTATGTGGATATGTAATGTGTGAGTATGCGGGGTTTGATATAAGGACGCTGGTTAACTTGGAGCAGATGCGTGCGCATAAAGCTAATGAACAGCATTTTCATATAGGATCTTATGCATTCGCTAATATGCGATTAGTTACCAGCGCAATTGTGTGTATTAATGTGTGTGTGAGAAATGGTGCACTTAAATCTCACTTAAACTAAGTGAACACCTAGCATTGTGGAATTCTGAGCCTTATAGTTCCACACACCCCCATCTCTCAGCAGCCCCCACCCTTCCCAGGCTCAAAAGTAAAGTCCTTTGTTCTCCCAGGCTCTTGTATAAATGCAAATTAGCACAGCTACAAGACCCAAACCTAAGATAACACTCTTGGCTTTGAAGGTGTTTTATTTCAGGAAGCCTGCTAATGTAAGGTGTGTATTCGAGCAGGGCCACCTGGAGTGAGAGCAGACGTTATATCCAGGAAGCTTGTCTACACAGGCTAGTTGTCACGTGGCCATTTGCTCTGTTTAGCTATTGCAATATATCCTTTAGGGAAATTATAATAATATACACTTTATCCAGAGCACCCAAACTACGTAAAGTCATGAAATGGGCTTTTGGTGAATCGCCATAAGTTATGGCGATGGTCACAGATGCAATCGCATGATGCAAATAGTAATATCGCCACATGTACTAAAGACTGAGTTTATCTAAAATGGCGCTTAGGCGGCCATTTGCAAAATGGCGTCTTGCGGCCAGTCGCAAGATGGTGTCGCTGCGATTCAATTTTAAATTGATCTTGTCTCAGCCAATAATCCAGCTTCGACACTACGGAGCTGGACGATGGTATTAGCCTTCCCGCTGGTCGCGGCCTAATCCCCACCCTGAAGCCGGGGCCTCAATTTACAAGCCCACATCCGACAGGGGCAGCGGTCGGCAGCGAGTGCAGCAATCACTTACCAGCTGTGACGTTGATTCCCCCTTTGTCCTTCCCCGCTCCACTCACAGACCTCCACTCGTGGACCTCTGCTGTGCTCTCCCCAGACCCGGAGGGCGGACACAGTTAGTGCTGACTGATGGCGTGGAGGGAACCCACCGCCTGGAGACACATGCTGTGTGCAAAAGAAGCAAAGTGGGTGCCGAAGACAGCTGCCGGTGGTGTGCCTGCTCCTGGATGCCCTGCGGAGCTTACCCTCCAGTCCGCTCCGAGTCCTGGTCTCCCGGTGTGCCTGGAGGCTGTAAGTAACCGCTGACAAGTGGCGCCTGCACCATTTTGGATTCTCTCCAGTGAGGTAGGGGAGCCAGTGATCATCACAGTGCAGCGGTGAGCGCTGATCACTGTAATACACAGAGCAGCTGCAGTTTTTACTCCATTTTATCAAGGGGGACACAGCTTTCATCTCCAGCTGTTCAGCAATTACCCCCTCCATCTGCAAGCAGTAACAGTTACCCTGCAGTGACCCTATCCATTCCATGCAGAACTTTCAAATTCTCTATACTTCACTGTATAGAAATTAAGAAGTTGGTGACAATTATAACATATGCATTCTCCAAAGAGGCCTACTAGGAGTTAATCCCTACATCTATCTATATTACTAATTAAAAGTCTCCCATAATTATTCTACACTGATTCTATACTTATTAACAATACCAGCTCCTTTGGCTCCCTCTTGTGGTGAAATTTTGGAAACTCATCATAAAGAGTTCTTAATATCCTCTGGAGACTGTCATACTTCACTCCAAGTGTCTTTCTTACTTATTATACCCAGCACAAGTTTTTGGTTTTCTCCAATGTTATGTGACCAGGCCCGGTTCGGTCCTCAACCATGATGTTTTAACATAATCCTGATGGCTGCCTAGGTCCTTAGGAGGGACGGTACCTGGCCATGACCCAACTTTTTCTTTAGCTGGCTTCACACATGAGTATTATATACAGATCATTTTTCATGTCACATACTTACACTATTTAAATTCAGAATGGGGAAGGATAAGAAACAAAGGTCCAGATCAGAAATTGGTAGTAGATCGAATAGCAGATCCCATCAAGATCTTCATCAGTTCCTAAAGCCCGCTGGTACCACTGCTGCAGGTGAAACCTCCGTACCAGCCTCACCTGCTGCCTTTCCTTCTCCAGACAGATTGTCTTCAGGAGCTACTCATACTTCCAGCCCTCCAGCATCTACCTTCCGGGATGAGATTAGTGAAATTCTCTCCCATGATAGATCACTACCTACGAAACAAGACTTTCAGTCTCTGGAGGCCAAACTTAAGTCTATTATTCACCAAGAAGTGGCCATTATTCAATCTGATATGACCGAATTGGTGACCAGAATTGACGGTCTGGAAGACTACAAAAAGAGGTATCTGCGGACACATTCCACCAATTCACAGATATACTCTCTCACCAACAATCTGAGATCCGCCATCTTAAATCACGTTTGGATGACCTAGATAATCACGGCAGATGCAACAATATCAGGATACGTGGTCTACCTGAAGATGTAACGCAACCCAATCTCACAGATGCCCTCACGAAGATATTTGGTGAAATCCTTGGCCTAGACCCCAATAGTGAAATCCTGTTTGATAGGGCACATCGTGCTCTCCGTTCAAGAGGTCTGCCTACTGACAAACCCAGAGATGTTATATGTCGCCTTCATTACCACACCCAAAAAGAAGCTATCCTGCAGAAGGTTCGACAACTTGAAGAGGTTGATTTTAATGGTGACAAAATTCAACTCTTTCCCGACCTATCATGGTATACCTTGCAACAAAGGAAAGCCCTGAGACCACTCACAGAACAACTTCGTAAACATTCTCTGAGATATCGGTGGGGTTTTCCATTTAATAATAATGGGAAAAATGTTGTTCCCCACACACCCGATGATCTTCCTTCCTTCTTCACGGCTTTGGGTATAGAATCAGTGGCACTTCCGGACTGGGAGAACCTTCACAGCCCTTTAATGATTCCTTCCCTTCATTCTGACGGAGATAGTTGGCAACGAGTTTCAAATTCCAAGCAGAAGACAAGACGTCTATCTCTCCCAGCGCCCACAGAAGAGATTTGATTACTTCATTTCATATATAAAATTGGTGAGACTGTTCCAGTTTTCCCTATCTACATAAGACCTCGGTCTTAACCTTATATTTAAATGTTTTGATGCCAATGCTCATTTTGATGTACTTTTAGTGCACCTTAACTAATTTTTGCAGTAATATCCGTGATGTTATATCATAACATGTCTGTAAGTTTCATAATGTAAAGTTAGCTGTAAGATTCTCTTAGTAGAAATTAACTTAATTTCACAATTGTAAGTTTGGCTTGTTGTTGTTACTGTCCCTCCGAACCCCCCCAATGCTGCATTCTTTTTTTCACATCCTGGAAATGGAGCTGATTTTTGTCTTCTGGTTGTCCAGATGCAGCATTTCAATGTTCCAATCTCTATCTACATTTAATATTTCAATTGTATGCTTAATATTTGCGACTATGTTATTTTCTTTATTTTTTCTCTTTCCTTGCCTTTTTTCCATCCCTTTTCCCTCTTCATAATTTTTCCATTTCTCAAAGGTGACACATATAATTGGGTAACTTACATTCTATCTAGAGGGGCGGATTGTTATGCTATTTCCACATTAGGAATCTATGTCTAGTCGTAAACCTGTGTTGCGGATTGTCACCATTAATGCAAAAGGATTGAATATCCCTGAAAAGAGATCCCAAATGCTTCGATCCTTTCGTGCTGATAAAGTGGACATAGCTCTTGTGCAGGAAACGCATTTTAAGAAAGGGCACGCCCCTCCTTTAAGAAATTATTATTACCCACGTGCATTTTCTAGTGATAATCCAGTTGGTAAAACCTTGGGTGTTGCGGTTTTGTTTGCTCGTCACTTACCAATATCTGACGTTTCCATACATAGCCTTTTAGAAGGTTGGGGTATTTTGGTTAAATGTACTCTATACCATCAGCGTTTCTCCTTTTTGAATGTGTACACACCTAATTCTGGTCAACCCTCCTTTATCGCAAATGTGTTAGACAAAGCTGACACTTTACTGGAGGGGATCACAGTTGTAGGAGGAGATTTAAATTGGCCCCTTGATCCTCTTCATGACACTTCTAATAAAAAAATCTCATAGGCCGGGGAAGGAATTTAGGCGAATGAGACGCACCCTTCATGACCACCAACTTGCTGACACCTGGCGGATCGCTCATCCAGCTGAATCTGACTTCACTTTCTTTTCTCGCCCCCACCACTCTTTTTTTGAGTCACTGACATGTACATCTCATATCAAACACCTCAATAGGACCCATCACGTGGTCTGACCAAGCTCCAGTTTTCCTTACACTTTCTCTGCCACAACACACGCTCAACCCTTGGTCATGGTGTTTCAACGACCTCTTTTTACAAGATGCCTATTGTAAATCCCAAATCGAGTTCTCTTTAGACTCATTACATTGAACAACATGATCAAGATGATATTTCCAAGGTAACGGTGTGGGAGGCACATAAATGTGTTCTTCGAGGCACTTGCATACAATTAGGTTCCTACTTAAAAAAATGCTGCATTCTTTTTTTCACATCCTGGAAATGGAGCTGATTTTTGTCTTCTGGTTGTCCAGATGCAGCATTTCAATGTTCCAATCTCTATCTACATTTAATATTTCAATTGTATGCTTAATATTTGCGACTATGTTATTTTCTTTATTTTTTCTCTTTCCCTTGCCTTTTTTCCATCCCTTTTCCCTCTTCATAATTTTTCCATTTCTCAAAGGTGACACATATAATTGGGTAACTTACATTCTATCTAGAGGGGCGGATTGTTACGCTATTTCCACATTAGGAATCTATGTCTAGTCGTAAACCTGTGTTGCGGATTGTCACCATTAATGCAAAAGGATTGAATATCCCTGAAAAGAGATCCCAAATGGTTCGATCCTTTCGTGCTGATAAAGTGGACATAGCTCTTGTGCAGGAAACACATTTTAAGAAAGGGCATGCCCCTCCTTTAAAAAATAATTATTACCCACGTACATTTTCTAGTGATAATCCAGTTGGTAAAACCTTGGGTGTTGCGGTTTTGTTTGCTCGTCACTTTCCAATATCTGACGTTTCCATACATAGCCTTTTAGAAGGTTGGGGTATTTTGGTTAAATGTACTCTATACCATCAGCGTTTCTCCTTTTTGAATGTGTACACACCTAATTCTGGTCAACCCTCCTTTATCGCAAATGTGTTAGACAAAGCTGACACTTTACTGGAGGGGATCACAGTTGTAGGAGGAGATTTAAATTGGCCCCTTGATCCTCTTCATGACACTTCTAATAAAAAAATCTCATAGGCCGGGGAAGGAATTTAGGCGAATGAGACACACCCTTCATGACCACCAACTTGCTGACACCTGGCGGATCGCTCATCCAGCTGAATCTGACTTCACTTTCTTTTCTCGCCCCCACCACTCTTTTTTTGAGTCACTGACATTTACATCTCATATCAAACACCTCAATAGGACCCATCACGTGGTCTGACCAAGCTCCAGTTTTCCTTACACTTTCTCTGCCACAACACACGCTCAACCCTTGGTCATGGTGTTTCAACGACCTCTTTTTACAAGATGCCTATTGTAAATCCCAAATCGAGTTCTCTTTAGACTCATTACATTGAACAACATGATCAAGATGATATTTCCAAGGTAACGGTGTGGGAGGCACATAAATGTGTTCTTCGAGGCACTTGCATACAATTAGGTTCCTACTTAAAAAAACAGAAAACGCAGCAAAGGGATGCTCTTTTAGCTGAGATTAAATCCCTGGAAACTTCCCATAAAGCTTCCTTGTCCCCACATTTTTACTCTAAATTGGAAGAAGCTAGAGCTGCTCTCCATAAACTCTCCATGGATATAATAAAGCTATCCTACCGTAAGTGCCGCAGTCGCTTCTACCAATGGGAAAATAGACCGGCTAAGATGTTAGCTAGGGCATTGCGGGAACAACATGCTATTACATTTACCCAAGCAATAAAAGACGAACATAGTCAGATCCATAATGAAACCAAACGAATCGCTGAGTCCTTTCGATCTTATTATGCCAAACTTTATAATCTAAAGAATCCAGGTCAGGGCTCGGATATTATTACTCATCGAGAGGCAATTTCGTCTTATTTATGATCGCTTAATTACCCTCAGCTTTCTTCAGAGGAGGTTGATACTCTTGAGACGCCCTTTTCTGTTGAAGAGGTAGACCAGGCAATCTCCTCCTCTCCAGCTGGCAAAAGCCTGGGTCCGGATGGATTTTCTACAGCCTACTACAAGGCTTTAAAGGATAGGTTGGCTCCCCTCATGACTTGTGCTTTTAATTCGATCTCAGATAGAACCAGTTTCTCCAAACAATCATTAGAGGCACACATTACCGTCATACCTAAGGAGGGTAAAGATCCTACCTTATGCCCTAGTTATAGGCCAATCTCACTCCTGAATATTGATTTGAAGATTTTTGCTAAGCTCCTAGCCAACAAGTTGAAGATATTCTTACCCAAATTGATCCATGATGACCAGGTTGGTTTTGTCTTAGGTCGCGAGGCCAGAGATAACACAACTAAAGTTATCAATTTAATACACCAAGCCTATCTCTCACCCACCCATTATTTTATCAACTGACGCAGAGAAGGCTTTTGACAGGGTTGACTGGGAGTTTATGTCAGGTCTTTTATGGCATTTGGGATTAGGGCCTACATGTCTGCAGAGAATTTTGGCCTTATATGATGCTCCCACAGCAAGAATTAAGATAAACGGGTCTCTCTCTGACTCATTTGCTATCTCAAATGGTACAAGACAGGGGTGCCTACTCTCCCCACTTTTATTTGTTCTTTGTATGGAAGCCCTAGCTAGGGCCATATGGGGTAATGTAAATATTTCTGTTATCCACATAGGTGGTCAGGAATATAAATTAGCACTCTTTGCGGATGACCATCTTGCACTGCTTACTAAACCAGCTGTTTCTCTCCCGAACCTTATATCAGAATTACAAAAATTTGGTATGTTTTCAAATTTTAAAATCAATTATTCCAAATCTGTGGCAATGAGCCTGACTGCACCCCCATCCTTGGTAAATTCCTTGAAACAATCCTTCTCCTTTGTCTGGCACCCCACTAGACTTAAATATCTAGGAGTCTATTTGACTAAAGATTTGTCCCAATTGTTCTCAAACAATTTTATGCCATTATTGCAAGCTATCCATTCTGATCTGACTAGATGACGCATGACTCGTTTATCCTGGATCGGCAGGATTAATGTGATAAAAGTGAATTCACTACCCAAAATTTTATACCTAATGCAAACCCTTCCAATTCATATCCCTCAAACATGGTTTACAGAAATGGAATGCCTTATTCGTAGGTTTGTCTGGAACAATTCCACACCACATTTTAAACATGCTATCCTATACCGCCGTAAAAAAGATGGAGGTGTGCAGCTTCCTCATATTACTAGCTATTATCATGCCATAATGCTCAATCGTGTTCTTGAATGGACCCGAGCGGGGTGTGTCAAGCAGTGGATCATGTTGGAGGAAAGCAGTCTGGCTCAGCCTATAGAAATTGTCCCATGGCTTCCTAAACTACCAACTATTAGACATCCCACTATAACACCCACTTTACGCTATTGGCAGAAACTACGACGTCTCTCCCATTTTTCATCTATTGTTTCCCCTCTCACTTCCTTTCTTGGAAATCTGGATTTTCCCCCTGGGCTCTCCACACTGTCCTTTAAAAACTGGTCGAGCGAAATCCTCTTTAGACTGGGTCAGATGGTGTGTTCGTCAGGAGTGCGTCCGTTTACAGAACTCCAGGAATTATGGCAATTTCCCCAATCCGAATTCTGGAAATACCTCCAAATACGGCATTTTATTACCTCCTCATGTAAGCTGTCTGATCTCACTAGGACACTCACTCCATTTGAATCCTTATGTTCCACCTCTCAAACTCCATCTCATACTATATCCACATTATACACACTAATTATTAGAAACTTGTTTAAACTACCCCCTGAATTTACTACAGTGTGGGAAAAAGAACTCAAGGATAAGGTCCAAGACATAGACTGGGAGATTGTTTTTAATAACACCTTGGCTAGTTCTTCTTGTATAGCTACTCTTGAAACTCTTTATAAAGTTAAATCACATTGGTATAGATATCCAGTACTTTTAAATAAAATGTTTCCTCAGGTCCCAAATATCTGCTGGAGAGTAATTCTGCACCAGGTAGCTTTCTCCATATATGGTGGGACTGCCCTTCCCTGGACCCTTTTTGGCTAAATGTATTTGAGTGTTCTAAGATAATTCTTGGAGGAGAGGTCCCTAGAGATCCTGGTTTTTGGCTTTTAAACATAACCTCATCTTCTACAGCTTCCTTTAGGAGTTCCTTACTGAGGCACCTAAATAATGCTGCTAAAGTGGTCATTCCTGTCTTGTGGAAATCCACATCCCCCCTCCATTAAAGACTGGTTTAGGAGGATAGATTATTATATGGACATGGAGGACATAGTATCTTTTTCTAAGGGTAGACCTACCGACTTTACTGCTATGTGGTCCCCTTGGCTGGTGTTCAAGGGCTCTACACAATATTCCATGTTTAATGGCTTAAACTCTGTTCCCGTAACTGTGTCTTTGTGATCCTTATACAACCTATTTGAGGCTATGATAAATCGCCCCCTTAATCACCCGTTAATCTACCACTCAATTTCCTCTTTCCTCTCTGACTTTCCTTTCCCCAAACTCCCCTCTATATTGTTTATTATTTATTTTTTATTATTTTTTATTGTTTATTTTATTGTATTGTATCTTTTATATGTGATTTATCTATATTATATTATGATTTTGACTGTACTATTTAAGATGGAAACATCACCTGTCAACATTTGTATTGACATTTTTTTTCTGCTGTATTCCATCTAAAATGTCTGATCCTTTTTCAATAAAAAAATTTGCATAAAAAAAAAGTTCTGCATGGCACGCTCCATCATGAGGTCTGACTGGGATCCCAACCACTCTATTAGGCATCCCAGACAAATTGTCACTACTCTGTGAAGTTTCATTTTATATGTTTCTACAGATACTTCAATAGCCAACTTAGCTACAGTTAGGAACCACCTTATTACATCTGTAAATTAGTGGATTAATGTTTTGTCTAGGGATTTAAGATATATTATTAAAGTGGATGGGCTTTACTGTTATGGGGTTGGCTATATAGCTGATTGCTAAAATATGGGTAGTAAGAGGAAACTGCTGTAATGACTGCTGTCTACTATTGATGTAACTCCCACTACTATCAATGTTGCCACAACTTCCATATGAGGCCACAATCATATACTGTATTTTCCTCTTTTAATTCCCAATCGACTCCTGTTCCATCCAGGCTATAAAGGCTTTTCCCTCATATTAATATTAATATCAATCTATAAAGCACCATCTTCATTGATGTTCATCAACGTCATCATGGCTTTGTTCTGAAGTGGGTAGTAGCTTGTTGCAGTGATCAACCTAATTATATTACTGCAAAAATTTAATAACTGTTCTAGCAAGAAAGAAATGAGTGAAATGTCACTAATGCCAGCCAAACTTTATACTAAATATTGCTATATTCAAAGATGTACGGTGTGGGTTTCTGAGTTGAATCAAGTCCTGGCTCTGTTCAATTTTGGGGCTCAAAGAAGAGTCCTGGCTAAGGTCTGCTGTAATTTGGGGTTTTGGATTGCATGTAAACAGATCCAAATTTACATGATTTTAGTTATTTTTATAAATTTTTAAAGAAATCCAAAACTAAACCAAAACACTTGAGCGTGTTTTTGCCATAACAAAAACCATAATATTTGAGGGTCGTTTTACCAAAATACAAGGGTCTGTGCTCTATCTTTAGGGGTGTGGTAGTTTAGAAATACTGTATTCTCCTTGTGTTGTTATTTCCCCCAGTGAAGAAAACATTTCTGACAAATACGGTATGTAATTGAATAATGATAGAGTGGCTTGTCTTTGTTCACACAGAGGCTCATGTAGAGTTGTGCTTTTATTTCCCCACAAATTGTGGCCTTTTGTTTACTGTGCATGTACACCAAAAGCTCCTACAGATGCATAGCCACGCTGACTGAGATGCATGTTGTGCTAATGCGTCTTTGTGCCAAGGAAGACAAACATAGGGTTAGTGGGGGCATGTAAGTACACCCAAAGAAAAGTATGGCTATGTTCACCCAAAATGCTTTCCATGCTGACTACAAGACAGATGTATATGTACCTATTTTTAGGTGGATCACTTGCGGGTGCTCGGCCATTGCTGCAAAGTGTGAACTGATGATGACAATCTTTGGCTGCTTCTGACTAGCTAAAGGTGTCTGAATTCCTCCCATTAATGCCTATAATATATTAATGTTGGTGCTGTAATCTACTTGCATTGTTACAGTGATTCTGGTAGTAAAGTAAATGTCTAATTCATCTTTTAAAATGTAAAGCATTGAATGTGAGTATTGATTTGAACTTGTCTTTTTATCTTGATCTAACTTAATTTTATATGGTGAATGCAACTTTATTAGATCTAAACCAGTTAACTGGCACGGTCACCACCTGGGCATTTGCTGGGACTGTTACATCCCATGCGACTGTGATGTCTGCATTCATCCCCAGGTTGTAAGTAACTGAGGAAATCCATTATGCACGTGTGCAGTGACATCACTGCTGAAATCATATCCCAGAATGTCATGCAGATGGCACTCTGCATTGCATGCACTGCTACCAAGAGTGAGGAGTGAAACTTGTTTTTCACCGAGCACTGTTAAACTGATCCCTGATACATACTCCACTGCACTCTGTATTAGGGAGATATTACCAAATGGGGGTAATGGGGTGATATTTTGCCACTGGGGATAGAGGGATGATACTCCGCAAAAGTTTTTTTGACATTGGGTGTGAGGGTGAATTACATAGACATATGCTGGCCATACACTAGCTCGATTTCGGGCCGATTGCCTGATTTTTGACGCATTGTATGATGAATCGTGTGGAAATCATGTAGTTTTTAAGTAGGATACGATGCGATGCGTGCTCCCGCAGCTCTTAAAACGTATCGTATGATCAGATGTGCAGTCCATATTATCCGTCGTAATCATATGCTGATCGTGCAGTGTATTTTGACCATCCAAGCGGCGTAATTTAATCTATTATGATTGCATGTTTTTGGTGAGGCACACAATCAATCGTATCACGATTCGTTGTATAGGGATGAGTGATCGTACGACAGATCATATGTAAATCATATGTGAAATAAGTACAAAATTGTACGTCCAGAACTGCCAGGGAGCTCAGAGGAGTTCAAGGGAAATCGTAAGATGAATCTTATCTTATGCTGGTCGTACTAGTGTATGGTCAGCAATATACATATGTAGAGTGACACATAGGGGTGTCGTGTATGTTGGCACTGGAGGGTGGGGGTGTTTTGCAACTGGGTATCTATTACCTCTAAAGGGGTTAGGGATTAATGCCGCTGTGGCTCTCTTGCTGTTATGGGATTTATTGACAATGTGTAGTGGAAAATAATTTTACAATGGGGGCCTTGGATCATGGGAGTATATATATGGTTGAAGGGGGGAAATCACTAATCATATACACATGCCCATTCATTTCTTAAACACCACACAACTTTAATCATGTAAATTTCAAACAAACTGACAATGCAAAGCACCACTCCCCCACACAAAATAAAAACATTTAAATTATTAAAAAATGATGTATACCTCACTACTGCTCTCTGTAGTGTAAATAAGGCAGTGGCAGGGTTAATAACTGAGAGGAGTGTCTCCATGGAAACAGGGACACAACTGTAACAAAGCAAGCCCTTTGCATAATGACAAGTAAAAAAAATGGGTTTGCCAACAGTGACTGGGCTGAACAGCTTGTGCTGCAGGTGGGAATCAGCGCAGCTTAAGCCATTAAGATATAAATAGAAGCTCCCACAGACCATTAGAGAAGTACTTGAGCTGCTGACGGAAAGTGCAACTATGAGTACCCACTACACTAAAGTGAGTGTTTGCATGCACAGGACAGTGGAGGAGTTCAGCATCCTTAAAGGAGTGAGAGTTACCTTGCCAGATAAATTTCTGTGGGTATGCTGAAGCTTGGAATGCTCTGATGGGTCAGATGCCTACTGTACATGGACTGAAGATGACCCTTCCCAAAGATTTTAAATGAGTAATAAATTGGTGAGTGGGGGTCTCACTATGTATTTATTTTTCATACGTGCTGTGTTGCTTGTAATCATTTTTTTTTCTTCTTAGCAGGTGCAATACAGGTACCAGCAGGCAATGTCTGAAAGGCCATGATGGCACTCGTGGTTCTCCAAGTTACCTGACAGCCTCTAAAATTGTAAATGACAGAGATAACTGGGACCTGTCCTGTACTAGTACTCAGTATAGAAGAATATTAATTATACTTTTTTACAGCAAATTATTGACTCCACACCTGCTGCCCAAAGTTGGTTGTCCATACGGGAGACCTGAATATATTTTCTCCCCTAGGGATATCAGTCTTGTACAGACTGGTTGGCACTATGGTGATGGACCTCAAGCATTGTGTACCCTTTTGCTATAATATCACCAGCTCCGGCTGATAATGCCTACTGCTTGTAAAGTTTATGTTTATGTTGAACTTTTTTCAGACAATTATCAGTAAAATTTTGAAACAATGCTTGTGTTTCCACTTAATATGTAGGCTCGGTTATAAACTACATTAAATGTTTCTTAGATAATGATTGTAATAATACATTTGATGAAGTGAGCCCACTTGATTAATTGCTCCCAGTCCAACCTGTCATTCAAGCGCAATACAGCCTGCCAGTCAAACCCCTAACAATTCATTCATATTTAATTTTTAATTAGTGGGAATACATAGTTCCAGTTAATCACTTCTTGCTTTGAACAAATATGTCACTTTTCACTTGTCACTATTGAAATAAATTGTGTTTCATCTCTGGACTAGCAGTTAACATGCATAACCAGCCATCTCATTTGAGTCTATATTCGAAATGCCCTTGGAGTTTTTAATTTTTTTTTGTGTTATATTTATTTCCTATAATTGTTCACAATTGTGTATGCAGGACCTAGAGTGATGTGTTCAATAATTATGTAATTTATGCAATGTGTTTTAAGCCAATTAGGAGTAATGAGGATTGCAATTACTGAATGATTGGCAATTTAGAATTCTGCTTGATTGAGGGCTAAAGGGCACCCAACATTTGAAATACAGTGAAAAAATATGAACTAAAGCTTATGGTTTTTACCCGTATCAACAGTAGGATGAAGGACACATGTTTAAACACACACAGCTACAGTATATAAAATAGTATATATAAATAGTATATATCTACAGTACATAAAATATATATACTGTATATATATTTGTGTGGGGATCGGTATGAATGACCACCGGACGAGAGGCCGGCAGTTGAAATCCCGACGCAGGCAGGCCAAACAGCGGAGATCCCAATGGAGGGGAGTAAACTACCTAACCTACCCTCTCCCCCCCTAACCCTCTTTTAGGGGTGCCTAAAGTCTGCCTCTCCACACATATGGAACCACTTAGAGACAACTTTAAATCAGCCCTTTCATTTTTGGATCTCAAAGACATTGAAATGGCAAATAAAGGATATTTTCATTACTTTTGGCTACCTGTGTGCTGGATGAGATAGCCACTTATTGGGCCATTGTAAAGTTTATGCTAATTTAGGTAACTATGCAGGTCAGAGCAATTTCATTGATAGTTAGAGGACTGTTTGTTTAGAAAGGATTTTTTTATTTGTTTATCCAAAGAGGGATCTGCTGTTATTTCATGTTAACACTTATCAATCTCTTTGCTGTGGATTATGAGTTGGACCAGTCTCCATATATCCTCCACAGTGTTGTTTGTAAAAATAAATTACATACTCTCCACCAGTCCTAATGACTGGTTTGGGGTGATGCCACAGGCCAGGAAGTATTAAAAGTGATGTTACTTTAGTTAAGTGGAAAGTTAAAGAACACAAAGACAATAAAAGGTATACATGTGTGTGTGAGGGAAGGGTCAGGAGGAGGATTAATGTCCCTCTATATCCCCAATCCTGGTGCCTAGAAAGATGTGACATCTTTGTTAGAGGTAATATGTGCCCCACAGAAGTTAATGGCTGGTGATCAGCATGTAATAATCCATATCCCCTGCAGAAAAAATAATGATTATCAGGGATGGGGGACAATCTCCTTTAATCTGGTTGCCCCTTGTAGCTATTGTCTGGTGTTCATCTGCAGTCACCATGCAAAGTCACCCTGTGCTATAGAAAAATGTTGTTTTCAATGGATAGGTGGATGGTACACTGGCCCACACACATGTGGCAAAACCCTTGCTTGAAAGAGAGGAGGCTCCTCCCTTAAATAACAGCCACTTAGTAGTTATTGTCTGAACAAAAGACAATGAATAAAACAATACACACAAAAATAAACATTTCCATAGGTTAGCCAATCCTTCAGTGGGAGCTATTTATTTTCTGAACCAGGACTATTTGCATGAATTAAATCGTAGGAATCACTGAAATTTTCTCAAATCTATCTGCCCATCTCTAGCTACAGAATGTGTGGTATAGTTGAATTATTGGATTTTACTATGTGTACTGGTAATGGCCAAAACCAGCTTAATACGTAGTTACCCATACATTAGTTTGAGACCTTTTGGTATTAATGTAACATTGTTGTATTGTGGATTTTTATGAAGCAACCCATTGCAACCAACACCAATCTATCAATCTAACACTTTAGCAGAACTCTGTTTTCTATTATTATGTGATGCTTAAATGATACTTATAAAAGTATTATTTTATGCCATATATTATGTACGCAAATGTGAATATGTTACAATAAAAAAGTTTTATACTGTAGCCCAGAATTGTTGAGCATTCTAATCACTTCTCTGACCAGTGAAAAAGAAAAAGAAAACACAGCTGCACTGATCATTAGTAAATCATAGTTTTAAAGTGCTATATTGTAGTACAAACAATACTTACATATTTCTTAACTGTCTTCATTCTTCGTAAAAATGATGCAACCACAGCAGATTTTCTTGAGACTGAGACTATCATTCACATATAAAAAAAAATCACTGAACTTGACCTTGTCATTGAGAAATATTAAGTGGATTGAAGATGAGTATTTTGTTGATGTGTAACACTCAGTAGAGAATCTGTTATAGTCAATGTAGATAGAATATGTTTGATTTCTCCTTAAAGTTTTAAACCTTCCTGGAGGAAACCAATCGGGAGCATTTTATTGCACTTTAACATTACAGTGAACTGGTTATTTTCCAACAGAAGTGATTAATTTTTAACCATAAAACCTGAAAAGAAATATGAAATAAAGGGAATAACTTTATTACTGTAGCTATCACAGTTTTATACAGTATTTCAGCATTGTTTAAACATTTCACATATATAAATGTATGAGTGTCTAACTGTACAAAACATTAAATGGTGTTAACTCTAGCATCTGTGGAACATTTTTTCATGCATTGAGGATGTGTTCAAAATGCAAATGTAATGTAGTTAGAAGAAGCTCACCATGAACTGTGTATTTCATGGAGATTTGATTAATATTTAAATGTTTTCACTTTAGTATTTTTTTTATTATTTTCTGTCAGAAATATCGACATTTTACAGTATTTGCAGAATTCTACATTTAAATAGTTATGTATGCACATGTGAACACTGAGTAGCTAAAAATGAAATAATAACATTAATTTGTATCTATAATAACATCAAATGTAATAAAGGCATAACATTTGGATAAAACATGTACCACCTTGCATTATTTAATATATACAAATTTTCTAAATATACATTTTTTGTTTTATATTTGATGCATTGATTTAATTTAATAACCTGTTACTTTACTGTGCAGTCACAGTTATCATGAAGAAACTGACATTATTAAATTATAAGAAAACTTATAAAACCTTAGATCAAATCTCTGCAATCATAAATAAGGTACTAGATCAAAGCATACTTCACAAATCAGAATTCCATATTTATTTTTATATATATATATATATATATATATATATATACTGTATATATATATATATATATATATATATATATAAATTATATATATTTATTGTAACATGGGGTATTGAAAAGAGGACTTCAGACAGGCGGGTACTTGGTAAAGCAGTGTCTTGTTAATGGTAGCAGACACTGCACCTTAGCATACGTGGGGTTAAGGTGCCCATACATCAGCGACTGTTTGTCGTGATCCGGCGATGCGATGGGAAATGCTGGGTGGAAACACTGACCTACCACCATCGATGTTCTGTGATCCGTCGCCGGATCACGGACATTTCACATGTTAAATGTCCGCGATTTGACAATTGCGATCATTTTTTGATTGCGATTGTCAAATCAGGTTTCAGCATCGTGGGATCGAGGCAATCCGACTCTAATGTATGAGGCCCATTAGGCCTGGTTACACACAGACACAACCACTTTCAAAAATGGATATGTAAATATCTATAAGACTGATGTTTTGTGTCATTAAATGATGTATGCGTTACAGACACATTAACTTGTATTCTGCAGCATCAGTCTTATAGATATTTACATATCTATTTTGAGAGTGTTTTTTTTACTGTTTCTAAACTCCAGAGGGTAACGCTCAAACACGAGTTTACTTACAATATTTTTGTCTAATGTCTGTAAATGTCTCAGCACTCCTTGTGCTAATGTCTGTGGACCCTCCAGGACCTGGCATCCTAATGCTAACCACCACCCACAGCCTATCGCCTGGCCAGTTTGTCCGGCATAAGGAGCAATGAGTAACAGGTGTGTGGGAGTTTTAAACCCTTCCTGTGCTCCAGTGATTATTCCAGCTCGGTCTGCGTAAATGTGAAAACCTGGAATTCCACACCTCCACTGCTAATGCAGAATGCACAGGTTTCAGTCTAGCCTCCCTTGGAGAGAGCTGATTCCACCAGAATGTGGGCAATTCAGGTGAGAGACAACCCCTCTCACCACACATCCCCCTTTTCACTTTTACAAGCTTGGGGAAGCGCATGTATTCCTTGGTGACGGCCGGCACCCTTCAGCCTTCCAAACCACCTTTCCTGGCATGTCTTCTTCATACCCCTGAACATGGTGTGTTCTGGCAGAGGAGCAACCATCCTTCTTTTCTTGTGAACACCAGGTTCTGCTCTCTTCTGTTGCCCCACAGACAAAATATTCCTCAAAGAACCAGTGCAACATCCGAGCGGTCTAGCAAGAGGTACAGGTACCGGACTTTATTCTTGCTGCATAGCTTGTCACCGTACTTCAGGGATGTGATACTGTCTTTGCTTTAGGCCCTCTCCTCCAGATACATTTATGTCATGTTCCACCAAGGTAGTGCATCCTGGCAGGGAAGAAAATACACCCTGATTATAGTGAACTAAGGCTTCCACTCCTCTTCACTGTTTTGCTGACAAGGTGTCTGCCAAGGGAACTTCTGTAGGGCCAAGCGAACTAGAGCGGCCCCCAGGAACCTGAGGGGTGGCAGTTTCCAGCACATCCATGGGAAAACATCTGTACTGGGTATGACATCTCTGCCAATATTTTTGCCTTACTGTACTTCAACCAACCCTGGCACTCTTTCCACTGCCCAAGATCAGGGATGGCTCACTGCCTGAGTCTATAAGAGTTGTGAGTTCTCTGCCATTCAGTAACACAGTTTCCCACATCAATGGGGGTCTGGAATCCAGGGGTACCATTGTGCAAAAAGTGGGGTATGTACCACCAATACTAGCAACCCCACACTCCATAGGCTCTGTTTCTCTAGCACAGTCCTGCCTTATATGACCTGGCTCTCTGCACTCATAGAAAATGACCCAGGCATCTCCAATAGTGCTTCCTTGAGGAGGGGTGACAGTCGGGGTCACAGGCCAATGGGGTACCATCATAATGGGTCGCTCATTCCATAGTGTCTTTTTTGGCATTTTTGTCATACAGTATTTCCTGCGGTCTCATACTGCTCCAATACTGTAATTAATTTCTCTAAATTCTGAGGTTCGGGCGTGTATGACCCAGCAATGCATATTCTGACTTAGAGATCTTATACACTGGTCAACAATCACCAACTCTACAATCTCAATCTAAGCAGTTGGCTGGAGCCAACTCCACCCCTGTCTCGCGAGTTCTGCAACCTGCTTCTGAATAGGGACTCCCAGTAGTACGACCCATTCATGGAAGTGCTGTGCTTTCCCAGAAGGAGTGAGACCTGACCTGGCCAGAATAGCACTTTTGACTAGGTCATATTTCTCCGCATCAGCAGAGGACAAATCAGCATAGGCTTTCTGAGCCTCACCAGTGAGATAGGGGGCAAGTCTATCAGGCAAGTATCTGCTGGCCACTTTAAGTGTTGTGCCACCCTATCAAATATCAGCAAAGATGCCTCTGGGTCATCTGATGCAGACATATATCTAAAGCACCTTAGTAAAAACAAAGCAAAGTAACTTTTTTTTTCTCAGTACACATATTAGCTTTTTCACAATAAGTTACACAATGCCATTAATATAACTGCATTTTTCTCCGGTTCGCCAACCATACTTACGTATACCGATTCTGCCTTGTCAGTTCTTTTGCCACACTAGAAGTGGCTGGCAAATGCGCTGTGAAAAAGCAGTGCAGCTCCCCATATGGGTTACCATATGTAACATGGGATATTGAATTGAGGAATCCAGACAGGCAGGTACTTGGTAAAGCAGTGTCTTTTTAATGGTAGCAGACACTGCACCTTAGCATACGTGAGGTTAGGCCTGGTTACACACAGGCACATAACAGAACATAAGAGTAAATGTCTCAGCACTCCTTGTGCTAATGTCTGTGGACCCACCAGATCCTGGCACCCTAATGCTAACCACCACTCCCAGTCTATCGCCTGGCCAGTCTTCCAGCATCAGGAGCAATGAGCAACAGGTGTGTGGGAGTTTTAAAGCCTTCCTGTGCTCCAGTGATTGTTCCAGCTGGGTCTGTGTGAATGTGAAAACCTGGAATTCAAGGTGTACCCTTAAAAACTGTGAGTAGGGCAGTGAACCTGATCTGCACTAATCTCATAGGTTCACTTTCTAGATGTACTAGTAACGGTTGTGGATGGTAAGATTCAGACATAAGTCTATAAGAAACCCACAGACCATAATAACTTGTTGATGGCCTTTAGCCATCACCCCTGAAACTTTAATGATGGCCTGCCCTACTCGCAGTTTTTAAGGGTACACCGCATCTGCAGTGAGCCTGCGGATGAGGTGAGGCAAATGGACCAGATAATGAATAATTTTGTCAATAGGGGTTATTATTTCAAATTTCTCAGAGAGGCCAGAAGCAAAGCTTTGTCTGCCCCTAAAAGAGTGTCAGAGGATATACTAGACTAGACCAAAAACACAGACAGAATAGTTTGGGTCAATAGTTACAGTGCCAGTAGTGGTACCATTATGAAAACAGCTAAACGTTCTGGCCTATGGTCAATACGGATACCAACTTACCTCTTCTAAAGAATTCCTCTGTACTCCCATGTTATAGGAGAGGCAAAAATGTATGAGATTGGCTGGTCCATACAGATATATCTGGTTTTAATGCTAGAAGTACATACCATTTTCTGATGACGAAACCCTGTAATTACAAGTGCCTTGGATGCACTACATGTAGTTTCTTAGAGACAGGAGGCAGTTTTGTGCATCCCCACTCAGGAAACCGGTTTAAGATCCAACACATCTTAACATGTACTAACCAGTTTATGGAATACTACATTAGGGCCCTGATTCAGAGCCACTCGCAGCTGGCGGCTGCTTACAGGGAATGTGGGTGTATGTTTTTTCATTTTATTTTCTCCCGCCGCTCGCAAAGCTGTGGGAGAACACTCAATCACGACCAATGGCCTTGCGACGAGACCCTGGGGTAGGGTCTAGCTTCCGCAAGGCAGAGTGGACTTCCTGCTCTAATAAAGCAGGAAGTCTACTACTAACATAAGTACTGATGTCAATTAGTCCACCCTACTTCCTAAGGGAACGCCTGCCTTTGTGCAGCCACCCCCCCCTACCCGCCCATAAAATGGGGTAAGCTGTCAATAATTTCCTCTAAAAAATGCTCTCCCCTTTTCACAGTTCTTACGTGCCCTGAGAATTTCTAGAAATAGAGATGAAAGGATTTGTCAATTAGATACTATGTATGACAAGTTCTTACAGAGAAGATATACCATCAGTAATTTACCGTAGATCTGGCTAAGGCTAAAGCTTAGCCATACCGTCTGATAAACTATTGACTTTTAAGTCTAAAAATGAGAGCTGTATGAATAACAAACACATTTGGGTTAATATATTTAACCATATGAGTCCTACCATCAATAAACAGGCCAAAGCTTTATGGGCAATCATTTCGACTGACAAGGACTTGAAACCATTACATGACACCAGGATAAAGTCTTGTTATCGTAGAGGCAAAAACGTAAGGGATTTTATAGTGCATAATGATGTGACTCCTTTAGAAGAAAACAGTAATAGAGGTGTTACTTTTTTGGGCACTCCGAAATTGGGGTGTTTCAAATGCCTCAATTGTACCACTTGCCGTTCTTTACAAACAGGCTCTGTGTTTTTCCATCCTTACACAGGTACCAAATTTAATATACGGCATTTTGTAACTTGCACTACTAAATATATAGTTTATGCCATTACCTGTCCCTGCTCAAAAGTGTATGTAGGTAAAACTGAATGCACCCTGAGAGAACGGATGGTGCAGCAACGCTCTGCCATCCGTGAAGTGCACCTGTCAGGTACGAGTGAACAGCCAGTGGCTAGGCATTTTGCCCTGGCTAAGCACAATCTCTCAACGCTCCGCTATCGAATTATTGATCATGTACCTCCACTTGTGAGAGGAGGTGACCGTGCACGCAAATTACTTCAGGATGAAAAAGCCCATCACAGTCATGCCTGGGCAGAAGACCAAACATTCCACCTCTTTGGTCTGGCAATATTTCTATCCAAATCCGGACAACAACTGTCTTGCCATATGTACCATATGTAAAGGTGAAATAAGTAGGGGTAGGGACGTCAACCACCTAGGAACATCCTCCCTTATACGGCACCTGCAGCGCGTTCATAAAAAGTTACTGTCAAGTTCAGAAACTTTGGCTAAGACCGTAAGCAGTCCAGGGACACCGAAATCCCGTTGTCCTGTTGTATCCAAGCGCCTGCAAACCACACCGTCAACTCCCTCCTCGTCAATTTCCTCCTTAGTCAGGATCGGAAGTAGTCCTGCAGGCCAAGTCACTGGCATGACTGACTCTCCTATCCGGGATTCCTCCGGAAGATCCTGCATTGCTACGCCTACTGCTGCCGCTGCTGCTGTTGCTGCTGCTGGGAGTCGTTCATCATCCCAGAGAGGAAGTTGGAACACCACTACTTTTACTAAACAATTGACCCTCCAACAGTCCTTAGCGAGGAGGATGAAGTACGACAGCAGTCATCCTGAAGCAAAACGTATAACTGAGGCCTTGACTGCTATGTTGGTGTTAGATGTGCGTCCGGTATCCGCCATTAGTGCAGTGGGATTTAGACAATTGATGGAGGTAGTGTGTCCCCGGTTCCAAATCCCGTCTAGATTCCACTTCACTAGGCAGGCGATACCGAGACTGTACAGAAACGTCAGAAAAAGTGTCCTCAGTGTCCTGAAAAATGCCGTTGTACACAATGTCCACTTAACCACAGACATGTGGACAAGTGGAACAGGGCAGACTAAGGACTATATGACTGTGACAGCCCACTGGGTAGATGTATCACCTTACGCAGCAACAGCAGCAGCGTCACCAGTAGCAGCATCTCAGAAACGCCAGCTCGTTCCAAGGCAGGCTACGCTGTGTATCACCGGTTTCAGTAAGAGGCACACCGCCGACAACCTCTTAGAGAAACTGAGGGAAATCATCGCCCAGTGGCTTACCCCACTTAGACTCTCCTGGGGATTTGTGATATCTGACAACGCCACCAATATTGTGCGGGCATTACATCTGGGCAAATTCCAGCACGTCCCATGTTTTGCTCACACAATAAACTTGGTGGTGCAGAATTTTCTGAAAAGCGACAGGGGCGTGCAGGAGACGCTTTGGGTGGCCCGAAAAATTTCTGGCCACTTTCGCCATTCAGCGACTGCGTGCCGAAGACTGA
Organism: Taudactylus pleione; assembly: GCA_031769625.1. NCBI lineage: Eukaryota > Metazoa > Chordata > Amphibia > Anura > Myobatrachidae > Taudactylus > Taudactylus pleione. Next base: position 1,644,454 of record JAUIMM010000727.1, read on the forward strand.
AGTGCCAGCAAACACTCTTGAACCTGCCCCGCCATCACCTGAAGCAAGAGGTTGTGACGCGGTGGAACTCAACCCTCTATATGCTTCAGAGGATGGAGGAGCAGCAAAAGGCCATACAAGCCTATACATCCACCTATGACATAGGCAAAGGAGGGGGTATGCACCTGACTCAAGCGCAGTGGAGAATGATTTCCGTGTTGTGCAAGGTTCTCCAGCCCTTCGAACTTGCCACACGTGAAGTCAGTTCAGACACTGCCAGCTTGAGTCAGGTCATTCCCCTCATCAGGCTTTTGCAGAAGCGGCTGGAGAAAGTGAAGGAGGAACTAACACGGAGCGATTCTGCTCGGCATGTGGGACTTGTGGATGAAGCCCTTCATTCGCTTTGCCAGGATTCCAGAGTGGTCAATCTGTTGAAATCAGACCACTACATTTTGGCCACAGTGCTCAATCCTAGGTTTAAAGCCTATGTGGTGTCTCTCTTTCTGGCCGACACAAGCCTGCAGAGGTGCAAAGACCTGCTGGTGAACACACTGTCAGCTGAAGCGGAACATGACACGTCAACAGCTCCTTCTTCATTTTCTCCCGCAACTGGGGCTGCCAGGAGAAAACTTAGGTATCCTAAGCAACCCGCTGGCGGTGATGCAGGGCAGGCAGGACCAAGTTTGGACATCTGGTCCGGACTGAAGGACCTGGCAACAATTTCTGACATGTCTACTGTCACTGCATATGATACTGTCACCATTGACAGAATGGTGGAGGATTACATCGGTGACAGCATCCAAGTAGGCATGTCAGACAGTCCATACCTGTACTGGCAGGAGAAAGAGGCAATTTGGAGGCCCCTGTACAAACTGGCTCTATTTTACCTGAGTTGTCCCCCCTCCAGTGTGTACTACGAAAGAGTGTTTAGTGCAGCCGGGAACCTTGTCAGCAAAAGGCGTAGGAGGTTGCTTCCACAGAATGTGGAGAAGATGATGTTCATCAAAGTGAATTATCAGCTCTTCCAGGGAGACCAGCCTCCAGAACATACAGAGGGACCTGTGGTGGTGGATTCAAGTGGGGATGAGTTAATACTTTGTGAGGATGAGGATGTACACACTGAAGAGGGTGAGGAATCGGTGGATGAGGAGGATGAGGATGACATCTTGCCTCCGTAGAGCCAGTTTGTGCAGGGACAGATTAATTGCCAGCTTGTTTTGTGGGGGCCCAAACGAACCAATCATTTCAGCCACAGTTGTGTGGCAGACCCTGGCGCTGAAATGATTGGTTTGTTAAAGTGTGCATGTCCTGTTTATACAACATAAGGGTGGGTGGGAGGGCCCAAGGACAATTCCATCTTGCACCTCTTTTTTTTCTTTGCATTATGTACAGTTTGGGGCCTAGTTTTTCAAACTGCCATCCTGTCTGCCACTGCAGTATCACGCCTAGATGGGTCACGTGTTTGTGCCGCCCACTCGTGTCGCTTAGCATAGTCATCCAGCTACCTCGGTGCAACCTTTTGGACATAAAAACACTATTGTGAGGTGTGAGGTGTTCAGAATAGACTGGAAATGAGTGGAAATTAAGGTTATTGAGGTTAATAATAGCATAGGAGCAGAAAAACCTACAAATTCTGTGATTTTAGCTGTTTTTATGCTTTTTTTAAAAAAAATACAAATCCAAAACACACAACCCAGAACCCAAAACACGGAAGGGTGGTTTTGGCAAAACCAATCCAGATCCAAAACACGAAGAAAGATCCAGATCCAAAACCAAAACACAAAACACGAAAAGTGGCCGGTGCACACCCCTAATATATATATATATCTTTTGTCTATATTTCACTCTTTGACTATTTATATATTAGATTTAGATTACAGATCTTTTCCCTGTATGTAATTTATCTATACTAGTCTCCCTGATCGTTACTATATATTATATTATATATTTGTTGTGGTGAAGGTATGCACTGATTTTGTTTACTCCATTGCAATAGCGAGTCCTGTGTCAGACATCACGCCGACTGTATGGTGCGATGTGATGACGTCAGACACAGTCTCCGATAGACACTGGCAGAAGCACTCAAGGTGGCAGAAGCACTCAAGGTGTCTTTGTGATTGTACTTAGGTAACTGAAATGTTTTGTACTTTATTCTTCTTGACCAAAGTCCATGAGGACTGAAACGTTGAAGTAAAGCAGAGGTCCTTTGACCCAGAAATTGTATTTGTTGTTAATGTGAGTGCCGCCGCCACCACCAATGCTATATATATATATATATATATATATATATATACTCACGGACTAGCATAACAGTTCATACCGACCTCTCAAATCTATTCAACAGTTTCGGTTTAATAAAACCTTCATCAGGAACATACAAAATAGAAAACGTGTCTTACCTTATATAAGAACACCCATTAGTGATTACTGTCATCCGCATTCTCTTCCCTTCCAGCGCCCACAACAGCACACGTGTGCAGAACTGACATCCGTACAGGGGATGCCATTCCTATTGGAGCAAAGTGACATCACCATAACAACCTCGATAACAATGAAACAACTAAGATGAAACAAAGGCAGTCATTATGCCTCAGAGCTGAAAATGTTACCATAAAACTCTTACAGAAAACATGATAAATAGAGAGAATCATTTAACCCACTCAGCTTAATCATATTTAAATAATCGATCCACCATGCTTCCCTTTGGAGCAGCAAACAGTCCCTATCACCACCTCCTTGATTCTCCAGAACAAAATCAATCATTTTACAGTATATCTGAGCTTGGCAAGTGAATGCTTATTATCTTTAAAATGCCTCAATACAGACTATTTATTCAGTTAAACATCTAAAGCAGATCTTATGGCACTGCGATATGCAATGCCATCATAATTTACGGGTGTTTTTTTTCCCACATAAAATAAACCAGAAGGGCACCTAATAAAATAAACCACATTTCTGGAGGAACATGTAAAGGTGTGCTTTAATCTTTTTTTCCAGAGTGCGGATGAGTGAAACTACCATCGACTTGTAGTTCTCTATCACCGACTTGTAGTGATGAAGAGGACGAGAGCATGCAGATGGCATTCATGACAAATACATTTCTTCAGAGAGGATACTCTAAAGAACTATTGGACAAGGCAAGGAGAAAGGCTTTAAGCATCCCTAGGCAGGATATTTTGAAAGGCGCTGGGACAAAGGAATTAAAGAATACTATGACATGGGTTAATAATTACAGTATGAGCAGTGAGAAGATAACTAACACTTCAAAACTATTTTGTCCCTTAATTATATCAGATGGTGAACTACCTTTGCTGAAAGACTCTAGGTTACTTCCCTGTTAAAAAAGAGGAAGAAATATTAAGGATTTGCTTGTGCGTACTGATGTGAGACCACCTAAGAGTGTAACTCCCCATCATTTTCTTTCAAATAAATCTGGGAATTTTCGGTGCCTAGGCTGCACCACATGTAGTTATTTAAAAGTGGGTGATAGTTTCTCTCATCTGCACTCTGGAAAAAAGATTACAATTAAGCACACCTTGACTTGTTCCTTCAGATATGTGGTTTATTTTATTAGGTGCCCTTGTGGTTTATTTTATGTGGGAAAACCCCCCCGTATATTCAAAGAGATGATGGGACCACGTGGGGGCACCTCTGTATCAGCTGATTTCCTGGAGTTTCAAGTAACCAGAAACACACTTACAGTGGCGTAACTAGGGTATTTGGAGCCCAGGGCAAATATGAAAAGGGAGCCCCCCCATGTGCACGCGCCTTCGGGGCACGCAGCAAAAAATGGGCGTGGTCACTTAAAAATGGGGCGTGTCAACATGACACACCCCTTTATTTTCAAACTGAACATTCCTATCCATATGCACCTTAACCCCAGTAGTACCCCTTATACAGTACCCCCAGTATGCAGTTGTGGTCCCTCTCATGCAGGCCCATAGTAGTGCCCCTTATACAGTATCCCCAGTAGTGGTCCCTCTTATACAGCCCCCAATTAGTTCCCCTTACACAGTACCCCCAGTAGTGGCCCCCCAAATGCAGTGCCCCATGTAGTGTTCCCCCTTATGCAGTGCCCCCAGTAGCAGTCCCCACAATGCAGTGCGCCCAGTAGCGGTATCCCCTTATGCAGTGCCCTTTTATATAGTGCCCCCAGCAGTAGTCCCCCCCATGCAGTTTTCCCAGTAGTGGTCCCCTTATGCAGGCACCCTGTAGTGATCCCCACTATCTAGTGCCCCCTGTAGTGGTCCCCGCAGTGCCCCTAGCAGTAAGCCCCTTATATAGTGCCCCCAGCAGTAGTGTCCCCCCTCCCATGCAGTGCCCCCACTAGTGGTCCCCCTGATGCAGGCTCCCAGTAGTGACCCCCCCCTATCCAGTGGTCCCTGTAGTGGCCCTTCCTATTATTGCCCCCAGTAGTGGTCCCCCGAGTGCAGTGCCTCTAGTAATAGGCCCCTTTTAGAGTGGTAGTCCCCCCCCCAAAGTAGTAGTCCCCAGTAGAGTAGCCCCCCCCCAGTAGAGGTCCTCCCAATGGCACCCCCAGTAGTAGCCACACCTCCCCCAGTAGAGGTCCCCCAAGTAGTAGCCAACCCCTCCCCCGTTGTGCTGATAGGTTTAAAAATAAATAACTATATATAAAAATATACTTACCTGATTCCACGCTGCTCCTGCTCCTGTCCGCGATGCCGCTCCCGCCCTCCAGTCCACCCGGGCTGGCGCGCTCAGCATTATGGGACTGACATCATTACCCACTGCAGGAGCAGGACGGAAGTCCGGCTCTTGCAGTGGGTGCTGCAGCAGTCAATGAGAGTCTATCTGACTCTCATTGGCTGCTGTTTAACACACGCATCGCCGCAAGCGCTGCCGGCGATGCGTGTGTTATGCACAGCCAGAGCCCGCCTCCTGGCGCTATTGGGCAAGCGCTCAGGGGGAGGGAACGGGCTCAGGCGTGCAGCACAGGACCGGCGCTGGAAGCCTAGCGCCGGTCCTGTACAAATGTGTAGCGCTGACCACACTCATTGAGGTCGGCGCTGCACTGGCTATCTAGGGCGGGCGGGCCGGTACCGTGGCCGCCGGCGCCCCCCCGCGCCGCCGGTCCAACGGCGCCCAGGGCACGAACCCCGCTCGCCCAGCCCTAGTTACGCCACTGCACGCTTAACAGGTTTTCAACCATAATAGTCCTTAATCAGAAGCGTGTTATTGGTTCTCCTTTTCTACCCTATATTGTCCAGAAATCCAGCTGGTGACACCTGCCATATGCGCAGGAGACCCAGAAACTGGAAGCCACGCGGCCGTCTGTGTTCCAAGTGCGTGTCCCCAAACCGCTTCCGGTCTGTTAGAAACGTGCTAAGCGTGGCTCTTGTTAGTTGAAAACTCCAGGAAATCAGCTGATACAGAGGTGCCTCTGCATGGTGAATCATTTATCCGGAGATCTGACCCATCCAGCCTTGATTCTATACTTGGGACCACAGTGATTATACCATCTGGAGCTGTTTTGCCTTTACGGAGAAATTTCTATATGCCTGTCTGTTTATCATCTATTGTAAGTGTTCTGATGTATTAAATATGAGTTTTTAGAAGGCTTATTGCACTAAATGTAGTTTTTTTGTGTCTTCCCCAACGAGTCTTTACAAGGGAGGGAAGACATTTATATTTGCAGATCCACACAAAGAGAAAGTTAACAGTGGGATTTGTCTGCATAATACGTTCAATCAAGTTATGACTACTACATCATCAGAAATGATTATATGGTGATTTCTCTAATTATATTTGCTTTTTGCACTGAGGTGGATCTTGTTTGACTGTGGTGTGTTAGAAAATGTGGTACCCAGTAATAAACTCAAGTGCTTTAATTCAATTTAGATATTTAAAGGGAAGACTGTGTTTTTGAGATCCAGCATATATTACTGTACTTACTGGGTGTTGCGACCCTGTCAGCTGCACCCCAAAATAATAAGTGGTAAAAATATTTTTTTTTTGCAATTTACATTTTTTAACATGTTATAATTCAGTGTAGATATTGTATTTAATGGAAGATGTGTTTTTGAGAGACATCATATAATACTATACTTACTGGGTGGTGTGGCCCCATCAGCTGCACTCAGGGCTGCCATCAGAAATTATGGGGCCTGGTACTGAAAAAAATAGGAAGGGACCCCCTCCCTGGGGGATGGGGCAGAGGTAGGCAGAGCTGTGCATAATATGGGAGGAGGTACATCGGAGTGGGGCATCAACTGGTGCATAAAATAGTTTAAAATTCAAAGTTTGGGCTGCTTGGGTAGTTATTGTGACATGAAACTATATATGAAACTATAAAAATAGAGCAGTGTAGGAGAGCAAACTGCTGTAAATTCACACACACAGAAAACTAGAATCTATACTAAATATATAGGGAAAGCAACGACAAATCATATATTATATTTACAGTATAGCCAGAACCACACAAAATACATTGAAATACAAGGATCCACATATAAATCCAGAAGGAAGGGAAAGTGCTGGCAGGTAGTGTTGATACTAGACACGGTAAGGGAGGGGTGGCACAGGGCAGGGTAGGCTGGACCTTAATGGGGTGCACAGGGCAGGGAAGGCTGGACATGGGGGGCACAAGGCTGAGAAGGCTGGACTAGGGGGGGCACAGGGTTGGGAAGACTGGCTGAACTGGGGGTACACAGGACTGGGAAGGCTGGTTGGACTGGAGGCACAGGGCTGGGAAGGCTGGCTCAGCTAAGGGGGCACAGGGCTGGGAAGGCTGGCTGGACTAGGGGAGGGCGCAGTGCTGGGAAGAATGGCTGGACTAGGGGGGCACAGGACTGGCAGAGCTGGCTGGACAGGGGGCCACAGGGCTGGAAGGCTGGCTGGACTATGGAGGGCACAGGGCAGGGAAGGCTGGTTGGACTAGGGGGGCACAGAGATGGGAAGAATGGCTGGACTAGGGGGAGTAGAGGGGGGAAAGGACAGGCAATGGTGGCTGGACTGGGAAGGATGTGCAGGGAAGGCTGGCTTGCTGGACTGGTGGAGAAGCACAGGGAAGGTTGGATGGACTATAAAGTTGGTGCAGGGAAGGGTCAATATGCTTACCTGCCACTGGCAGCCAGTCAGGCTTGGAGAAAACCAGGCCCGGATGTCAGCATTGTGGATTGCATCGGCAGCCAGGGAGAAGAAACAATGCCCACGACATTTTAAATATGGTGTTGGCTGCGAGCCAATCACAGCTCACGGACCAGCAGCCAATGAGGAGCAGGCACTGCTGATTGGCTGCTCATGAACCGGGAGCAAATCAGGAGTGCCCACTCCTGATTGGCTGCCGTTCCGCGAGTTGTAACTGACTCGCTGCCGTCAACTTATTTTGAATGCTGCCTGCTCCTGTATATTAAAGATTGATCCCCACTGCTGATATCTGGGCTCCCTCTTTCTCCGGACCCAGGACTACAGGCCCTGCAGTCCCCCCTGATGGCGGCCCTGGCTGCACTCCAACATACAGATGTGCACAGCTAATTTGATGCTCCATACGCTATGAAACGTGCCACGCAAGGCGCGCCACACATCACACCATGAGTCGTGCCACACAGAAAATGTCCTAATGTAGCGTAGCGTAGCGCTAGAAAAAAGTCATAATGTGTAATACAACTTTTTCCCCACAAGGTGTCACTTTTCCTAAACTACAGAGCGCATGCATCTGACTTCCAATGCATGTTCTGTATCACTGCCTGATTATTGGCTGACAGAAGCTGTGATTCAGTACACTGAACATTAGTACGGCGTTTTCCACATGGAATCAGGAATGTATTATAAAGCGGTAGAGGAATGTCTAATAAAGTTTTAAATCATTTAGCTATGTATTACACACTGACTGAGCGGTTGAAATTGCACACTTGCGCCAATGTAAGTACTGTCGGCACTGTCCCAGACTTAGACATCGTATCTTGTCCCATGGGTTCGAGATCTTGAAAATATAGTTTTTTTTGTTTTTAAATCTTCACTTACAGTATTCAGTATTTAATACATGTCGAGCACATGCCCAGTGCTAGGGCGTCAAACACAGTGAAAGTGGGATGTCTGTATTATAGTCCAGTACATACTTTAGAGTGCAAACTTGCATCAATGTCGGCACTGTCCCAGACTTGGACACTATAGTGATTTCTCATGAACAGCAACTAGTAGTGGGCTCTGTTTGAGAGAGAGCTCTCTGTATTACAAACTGACTGTGCATTTAAAGCACAAACTTGAATTAATGTCAGCATGGTTGGTGCTGTGGTGGCTGTCAGCCAGCTCTGAGGGGTTACAAATGGGATCTTTGGTGCATGCCCAGTTGAGGGGTTGCAATGGGATTTCTTGTGCATGCCCAGTGGAGGGGTTACAATGACAATAGAATCTGTGGTGCATGCCAGTGGAGCCAAGCCATATGCCATGTAGGGTATCTGGAGTGCTTTCGGCTCTATCAGAGCTGAGAGCACTCCCACTGACATCACTTGTGATATCAGTGGGGCCGGCCCCAGACAGTAGGCATTCCCATGGGAACGCCTCCATCTGGGCAGCCACGCCCCCATCCCACCCACCACAGGGGGCATGCTGTCACTCAACATTGACAGCACGCCCCCTTTGTAGCGAGACCCGGAGCGTCGGCTTGCCGATCGCTATCTGGGTCTCGCACATGCGCACGACGGAGCCTCCTCCATCATGCGCATGCGCACTGGGCCAACATCGACCCACTTTCGAGCGCTCAGCACTCGCGAGCGGGTCTGAATCAGGCCCTTTGTTTGAGAGAGAGGTCTCTGTATTTCAAACTGACTGTGCGTATAAAATGCAAACATTTGTCAATGTCATTGCTGTCCCAGACTTGTACACTTTATTGATTTCATGAGTTAAGTAACTGGTAGTGGGCTCTGTTTGAAAGAGAGGTCTCTGCATTACAAGCTGACTGCATTTAAAGTACAAACTTGCATCAATGTCAGCATGGTTGGCTCTGTGGTGGCTGTCAGCCAGATCCAAGGGGTTACAAATGGGATCTCTGGTGCATGCCCAGTGGAGGGGTTATATGGGATTTCTGGCGCATGCCCGGTGGAGCCAAGCCATACAGATACAATTTTTCATAACATCACCTGACCTAAATGCCCTGTAATATTGACTGACACTGACATATTGTTCAAATCCACAATAATTAATAGAATTAATAGAATTAATATAATTAATTAATATCACTAATAATTTCAATAATTTTGAGCTATATGATCATCGCATGGCATATGGAAAAGCTGGGTATACATCACAAAAGGGCAAAGTTATTATTGGTGTTCAGACAACATAATATCAATTAAGATAAATATATTATAATCAATATTGGATTCACATAGCTGTATCATACTATGAATAACTAGAAAGCAGGGGTTGTTATATATATAACTAAGAAAAATGGCCGCATACTAGAGGAGATGCTTTTCTAGCCATAATCCCAGCATCATAGATGCTCTCCACCAATAAAATGGCCGCCGCATCATCTTATCTATAAGCCATTAGCTTAATGTCCTCACCAAAATGGCCACCGGAGTCCGCGCAAGCGCAATACACTAATAAAGACTGTAGTGCACACTCTAGTGCAGGGGGCGCGAACAGCGGCACCAAGCACAGATGATCCACAAAACCTATTTAAGAGGGGACACAGAGAGAGGTAGGCACCTTGAAAATGTCCATTATAACTGGATGAAACGCGTTGGGCCAAGCCCCTTTTTTGTATTAGCAACGAACTTGATATTAATACATGCATTTTTGCACATATTGGGACTTATACTATATGTCCATTTTTGCTATATTAGACTCTGGTGAGTCTTATGTTATTATTTTATAATAAAACCCTTTAATTATACTGGAGTACACAGTCTCCTTAAGTACCATCACCCCATTTCCACCATACTTCCTCTGAGCACCGGGACGAGGGATACCAGCAGGAACTGACTTCACGCTTGGTAAGTACATCCATCACTTACCTACCTGCATGATCCCGTATACCCTGTTCCTGATACTGTGCATATGCATTACATTTTGAGGTGGAGAGGAGATAGAAGAGGTTACGTGCAATACCGAACACCCATCCTACAGAATTAAGGAAAGCATCATATAAAGAACATCCATCCCACAGATTTGCATAAGACATTTTTCTATAGACACTTTTATTTTAAGTCCCACGAGAGTTTAATTGGACATTGTGGATACGTTAGAAGACATTTCCCGTTCAGGGATAGGAGTACTTTTAGAGACATTGCAATCAATTATAGAGCGCACTATTTAGAGATTATCACCACAAATTAGTTGCATTTAGAAACTCAGAGCGCACCACTAATATAATTATTAACTGTGCTTGTGTAGAGGTGGGATACCTCTTTTTAGTGGAGCTGCTAGGGTCTTTACAAACGAGAGATCGAGAGCGCTGTTAATCCCCCCTTTTTTCATACAGTATGCCTTGTACAGTAACGCTACAGTATTCCAGCCATGGCGTATGGAAGATCACAGCACTGCGCATGCCTAGTGATTCAGAAGTCAAATGCAGCAAAAGTGGGATGTCTGTATAACAGTACATACTTTAGAATGCAAACTTGCATGTATGTCGGCGCTGTCCCAGACTATAGACTATCACTATAGTGATTTCTCATGACCAGCAACTGGTAGTAGGCTCTGTTTGAGAGAGAGCTGTCTGCATTACAAACTGACTATGCATTTAAATCGCAAACTTGCATCAATGTCAGCATGGTTGGTGCAGTGCTGGCTGTCAGCCAGCTCCGAGGGGTTACAAATGGGATCTCTGGCACATGCCCAGTGGAGGGTTTGCAATGGGATTTCTGGTGCATGCGCAGTGGAGGGGTTACAATGACAATGGAATCTGTGGCACATGCCCTGTGCATGCCCAGTTGTCTGTATTACTATGTGGTTGAATTTTCACACTGGCACTACTCTGTGCTGTCCCAGAATTTTCACACTGGAGCTACTCTGTGCTGTCCCAGTGCTGTCCCACACTGGCGCTACTCTTTGATGTCCTAGACACCATAGCACCAACTGTGTTGACATTGACATGCCCAGTTGTCTGTATTACTATTCAGTTGAATTTTCACACTTGCCCCACTCTGCACTGTCCCAGACTTGAACACAATAGTCATTTCATGACTTCAAAAACTGCTAGTGGGCTCTGTTTGAGAGAGAGGTTTCTGTATTACAAACTGACTGTGCATTTAGAGCGCAAACTTGCGTCAATGTTGATGCTGTCCCAGACTTGTACACTTCAGTGATTTCATGAGTTCAGTAACTGCTGGTGGCCTCTGTTTGAGAGAGAGCTCTCTGCATTACAAAGTGACTGTGCATTTAAATTGTAAAGTTGCATCAATGTCAGCACAGTTGGCAATGTGGTGGCCATCAGCCAGCTCTGAGGGGTTACAAATGAGATCTCTGGCACATGCCCAGTCGACAGGTTGCAATAGGATTTCTGGAGTATACCCAGTGGAGCCAAGCCATACAGTATGCCACGCACAGTAGCGCTAAAGTATTCCAGCCATGGCATATGGAAGATCACAGCACTGCACATGCCCAGTGCTTCGGGAGTCAAACGCAGTGAAAGTGGGATGTCCGTATTACAGTACATACTTTAAAAGGCAAACTTGTGTCAATGTCGGCGCTAACCCAGACCTGGACACTATAGTGATTTCTCATGACCAGCAACTGGTAGTGGGCTCTGTTTGAGAGAGAGCTCTCTGCATTACAAACTGACTGTGTATTTAAAGTGCAAACTTGCATCAATGTCAGCACCAGCACGGTCGGCGCTGTGGTGGCTGTGAGCCAGCTCCGAGGGGTTACAAATGGGATCTCTGGCACATGCCCAGTGGAGGGGTTGCAATGGGATTTTTGGTGCATGACCAGTGGAGGGGTTACAATGACAATGGAATCTGTGGCGCATGCCAGTGGAGCCAAGCCATATGCCATGTATTGCTTTGCCATGGCGTATGGAAGATCATCACTGCACATGCCCAGTTGTCTGTATTACTATGCGGTTACATTTTCATACTTGCGCCACTCTCGGCTGTCCCAGACCTGTACACAATAGTCATTTCATGACTTCAGATACTGCTAGTGGGCTCTGTTTGAGAGAGAGGTCTCTGTATTACACACTGACTGTGCATTTAAAGTGTTGCATCTATATCAATGCTGTCCCAGACTTGTACACTTTAGTGATTTCATGAGTACAGTAACTGGCAGTGGGCTCTGTTTGAGAGAGAGCTTTCTGCATTACAAACTGACTGTGCATTTAAAGAGTAAACTTGCATCAATGTCAGCACGGTTGGCACTGTGGTGGCTGTCAGCCAGATCTGAGTGGTTACCAATTGGATCTCTGGCACATGCCCAGTGGAGGGGTTGCAATGGGATTTCTGGTGCATGACCAGTGGATAAGCCCAGTGCAGGGGTTACAATGACAATGGAATCTGTGGCGCATGCCAGTGGAGCCAAGCCATATGCCATGTATCGCTATGCCATGGCGTATGGAAGATCATCACTGCGCATGCCCAGTTGTCTATATTACTATGCGGTTATGTTTTCACACTTGCGCCACTCTGCGCTTTCCCAGAATTGTACACAATAGTCATTTCATGACTTCAGAAACTGCTAGTGGGCTCTGTTTGAGAGAGAGGTCTCTGTATTACACACTGACTGTGCGTTTAAAGTGTTGCGTCAATGTCGACGCTGTCCCAGACTTGTACACTTCAGTGATTTCATGAGTACAGTAACTGGTAGTGGGCTCTGTTTGAAAGAGAGCTCTATGCATTACAAACTGACTGTGCATTTAAAGTGTAAACTTGCGTCAATGTCAGCACGGTTGGCACTGTGGTGGCTGTCAGCCAGATCTGAGGGGTTACAAATTGGATCTCTGGTGCATGCCCAGTGGAGGGGTTGCAATGGGATTTCTGGCACATGCCCAGTGGAGCCAAGCCATACAGTACATCATGTAGCGCTACAGTATCCCAGCCATGTCATATGGAAGATCATAGCACTGCACATGCCCAGTGCTTCGGGAGTCAAATACAGCGAAAGTGGGATGTCTATATTACAGTACATACTTTAGAGTGCAAACTTGTGTCAATGTTGGCGCTGTCCCAAACTTTAACACTATAGTGACCAGTAATTGGTAGTGGGCTCTGTTTGAAAGAGAGGTCTCTGCATTACTAACTGACTGTGCATTTAAAATGCAAACTTGCATCAATGTCTGCAGGGTTGGCGCTGTGGTGGCTGTCAGTCAGCTCCAAGGGGTTACAAATTGGATCTCTGGTGCTTGCCCAGTGGAGGGGTTGCAGTGGGATTTCTGGCGCATGCCCAGTGGAGCCAAGCCATACAGTATGCAATGTAGCATTACAGAATGCCAGCCATGGTGTATGGAATATCACTCACACTGCTGTACACTCCTCCTGCCTTCTCAGTCCTTACCCCTGCATGTCCCAGCCAATGGAGTCAGCAGTGCAACATGTGCCCTGACTGCTCCCTGCTCCTGCTGTGAGGGCATCTACAGTAGACGCTGCCATTAGGTATGTGTCACACTTCACTAAGGTCACGTGGTCGCCCAGCACTGCCAAATCCAGACTGAGGGCCACATTTTGGGGTCTATTTACTAAGCAGTGTTAGGAGACAGAGTAAAAAGTGATAAGGTGCCATCCAATCAGCTCCCAACTGCTTGAAACACAGCCTGTGAGATGACGGTTACTGTATGAGCCGATTGGCTGGCACCTTATCACTTTTCACTCTGTCTCCTAACACTGCTTAGTAAACAGACCCCTTACTAACAAGTTTTATCACCAAAATGAATGATACATTTCACTGTGTACTGTATGATAAATGGTGCTCCAACCAATCAGCTCCCAACTGTCAACTGTTAGAGAAATGACAGTTGGGAGCTGGAGCACCATTTATCATATACAGTGAAATTTATCCCTCATTTTGGTGAAAAAAAATGTTATTAAATGGGGGCCTGAGTCTGTCACTCTGTAGTGATTGTGTAAACTCAGTGTGTACAGAACTGTACTACTATACTATACTATACTGTACTACTACTGTATGTGTATACTACTATAAGTGCCGGGCGGGCAGTCAGAAAATCACTGGGATGGGCAACAGGGATATAACTGACTGTCGGCGGCAACCCCCATCAGTCCGCACCCCTGGAGAGGGCAATCCTGGCCAATAGGAAGATACGCCCCTGCATCTGTGTCTTATTGACTTTTTGTTATCATACTGTAGCCGCTTACAACATGGAATGCACTGATGCACTGATCCATGCTTGCATCTGTAATCTGTTTTTTTCACCAATACTTGGAGCATGGATCTCCCTGATCCGTGCTGCAGGCATCTTCTGCTACTGCGTACGATCTAATATACAAAATAGTTAAACCATGCATGATTGTTCTTACTGTACGTCACGTACTGATTTACAGTAAGATTAATTTCTGTTCAGTACTGTTGGGGTACTGTGCTGAACTCACTACATTATTCACAACAACCCCAACTTTACCTTGCGATGACAGATGCACGTTTGGGTCTCAGACGCACTTAAAGACTGAATTAAACACAAACACCAATTTTATAAATTAATGACAATTTTTACTAGCATAACATATTGTAATATACTGTACTGTACTGTACAGTATGCAGTTAATCACACCTTTTTAATACATGCTTTTAGATAAGATGAAAGCAAAATTGATTTTCCAATGGTCACTGCATGATGCCAACTAGAAAAAGTAAACAAAAATGATTGTACTGTAAGTAAAACGGACTGTACATATATACAGTACTTTACTGCAGTTTGCTTATGCTGCCCATCCACTAGACGAGCTGAAAAGAGCACGATTACGACATTGCAATTGTGCAGTCGTTTGTCAGTCTGTGATGAGCCTGCACTGAACAAGCAGTCATTCATTGCAGGCTCATCAATCATCTGCAAACATTGCTCAACCTGACATTATTGTAAGGTTGACCAGCTTGCTTGCACGATGATTCTGCAGATGTCTAAACGACCAGCGGGCACGCGCATCGCTGGTCGTTTTAGACATTTTTGCAAATGATTTGCAAACACAGTTATGAACGATTGAACAATATCGTTCAATCACTCACATAAATCGTCTAGTGGATGGGCACCTTACTCAACAACTGTATTACACTATGACATTAGCATGCATTTCTAAGAGGGGTGCGGTGCGGTGCCTGCTGCCGTGCAGATGTACTTCCGTAGCTTGTGTTGCACTGTCTCACCTTCAGCCCGTATGTTGCTTAGATGGTCCTGGAATTCCAAGCTGGACATGGACATGACTACTGTAAAGTACCTAGGAGGAACGAGATGACTTGAGAACAGTCCTTCCTCAATGTCCACCGATACACCCTACCGGACCGAGGACTACACAAAAAGATTATGGTTTTAAGTGAGAATCATCACTGGCACTTTTGGCCTCAGATCCAGAGTTTCACCTACTGTATACTGTAGGTGCTCGCGCACCAGGTGCAGACTCAACCTCGCACCAGAGTGTAAGGTCCACTGTACACCCTAAAGAAAGGAGGATAGGCAGAGACAAATAGACAGTAAAAGACAGACACAGGTTTTCACCGGAGATGCTCTTGTTCTTTGTCCCGCTCAATCTCACACACAGGTGCCTGTAGGAGAGAGAATACACCATGCAGGGCCTTTTCCTGCTCTAACAGTATGTCACACTAATCCACTTATCCACATTAATATTGGCCCTAACTAACCAGCCTAACAAATTTATTAATAACAAATTCATATTATAATTAAGCCTGGTGGTGAAAAAATCAGTGCCCCTCGGCCCACAGCCCATATAACGATTTATTTACAACAAAATACATGACACAAGACGGAATTTGGTTGACCCAGATTGAGGTGAACACCACCTGTCTTTTTGATGTCAAAAGTGAAAATAACTCCAAATCCACCCTAGCAGTGGTGGCATACGGCCCTGTGTTTCCCAAAGAACAAACTGGCAGGGAGCTACTGTAGCAGAATCTGAAGTTTCCTCTGAATGTGATAACGGAGTGCTAACATTAGCCAAAATGCTCTTCTCACCTGATCCTGATGTCGAAGGGACCACCGCCCCGACCGCAGATGTACAGTAGAAGCCTTTCCTTCAATGCACGGTGCACCCACTACTGTACAGTATGTCTGCAACTATGGATGTGGATGTCAAAGCAGCCGCTACTGTATGAACCAAAGGAACCTGAAAACTTGAAATATCTTCATTACAAACAGCAACATCAAGTGCAATAGCAGAAACTGGCAGCTGCAGCATGACCTTGTTACGATGCCATTGCAGATGGCTGTGGTGGCAATGCGTGCCTTGGAACAGGGGGCAATGTAGGTGTAGGAGCCAGTGGAAGGGGTGCTTGATCCATTAGCTGCAGGCTTGCACACTGACTAGGCACATATTGAACCTGCTGTGCATAAGGGTTAAACAGTTTAGGGGCAGTGACATCATTCTTAAAGGTACCCTGCTACAACAACCTCAGGGTTTAATCTGGCTCAGTCAGATTGCAACTACCTTATGTTGTTCTAAACTCCCTAATGGTTGATATCCACATTGCTCCTTAAAGACTTATCACAACTAAACTTATCTAAAATAAGCACACAGACAACAGGAGTTGGAATCAAAATAAGGTCAAATTTTATTATGACAGGTTATTAATTATTAAATTATTGATTATTGAATTAATTATCAAATTAGATATTGCCAAATGAAACAGATTGATATGAACTTAAAGTTAGTATGGTGGTGGACAACAAAGAACGGACACTCCAACAAACACATGCAGACCAAACGTTTTGGCCTATGTTTGAATAAGGAGAGCGCACAAATCTAACTTAATAACAAATAAAAAGCACACTACCGTTCTTTCAGCCAAAAAGCCGCTGCCTGCCACCAAAACAAACTAAACCAACTCCACCAGTGTCCCAAATAAAGCCTCTACAAACAAAAACAGACCGATGTCTGCCAAATGTACTCCATCAGGCCTAAACAAATGCACATCCATAAATAGAATTGTTTTATGGACCATGACTCTGCCACCCACTAACAACAAAAACCGTCAGCATTCACTTAACGCCTTGCCTCCTCCATCACCGTACCTGGTTTGCTGGAATGCCAATTATGGTGAGGAATTATCGCAGACCAAACCAAAGTACAAATAGGCCATTCCCGATGTAACAATTCAAAATTGTACAAAAATTGTGTGTGACCCCTGACACACTGGGCATGCGCAGTACTATGATCCTCTATATGCAATGGCATAGCGCCACTGGGCATGCACTAGAGATCCCATTGCAACCCCCAGATCTGACAGCCACCACAGCGCCAAGGTGCAGACAGAGCTGAAAGTTTGCACTTTTAAATGCACAATCAGTTTGTAATACAGAGACCCCTCTTTCAAACAGTGCCCACTACCAGTTTCTGAAGTCATGAAATCACTATAGTGTCTAAGTCTGGGACAGTGCAGACAGTGCCGCAAGTGTGCAACTTCAACCGCACAGTCAGTTTGTAATACAGAGATCCCTCTTTCAAACACCCAGCTACTACAGTAGTTCCTAAAGTCATGAAATCACTATAGTGTTTTCTGTAAGTTTGAGATGCACTCCCGACACAATGGGCATTCGCAGTACTATGATCCTCTATACGCCATGGCATAGCATGACTGGCATTTGGAGCGGCTCCACTGGGCATGCACCAGGGATCCCATTATGTGTGACTCCCAACACACTGGGCATGCGCAGTACTATGATTCTCTATACACCATGGCATAGTGTGACTGCTCCACTGGGCATGCGCCAGAGATCACATAGCAACCCCCAGATCTGACAGTCATCACAGCGCCGATGTACTGACAATTCTGCAAGTTTGCTCTTTAAAATGCACAATCAGTTAGTAGTACAGAGACCCCTCTTTCAAACAGAGCCCACTACCAGTTTCTGAAGTCATGAAACACTATAGTGTCAAAGTCTGGGACAGTGCCGACAGTGCCACAAGTGTACGTCTTAAAATGCACTGTCAGTTTGTAATACAGAGACCCATCTTTCAAACAGAGCCCACTACCAGCTTCTGAAGTCATGAAATCACTATAGTGTTTACTGTAAGTCTAGGATTCTACAACCTAGCGCGACTGGCATATGGAGCGGCTCCACTGGGCATGTGCCAGAGATCCCATTGCAACCCCCGAAGCTGGCAGCCACTACAGCACCAATGTTCCGACAGTGCCGCAAGTGTGCATTTTAAAATGCACAATTAGTTTGTAGTGCCTCACTTTTAAACAGCTATATACTATAGTGTATAAGTCTAGTACAGCGCCGACAGTGCTAAAAAAATATATAAACTTTTCCAGGGCTTGAACCTGGGACAAGCACTGTTGCAAAGTGATCACCTAACCTCTAGCCCACATGCCAGCTATATCAAGAACCACACAAAGCGGGCTCTTCCTTGTGCACTCCACCCACCTGCTGCTGTTTTTAATAATAAAAAAAGTGTCTACCTTTCAAAATATTATACTAGTACATATATACACAGTACCCCACCATTAGAGAATAATTCATCTCATCTCATTGAAAGCTAACAACACGGCATCTACACTACTGTACAGTTATGTGCAGTATGTGTACTGATTTGTTTCCCGCTCTAAGAGCTTATGTGGTATTAAAAAGATTGGTTGTGCGAACACGCAAATACAGTGTGTGAATGTGATATCCAATTTAACAGTATGGTATTCAGTACAAATTACAACAGTGGAGCACTCGCCACCCAGCGGTTAAGCGCTGTATTACATGCCGTAGCATATCTTTCATTGAAGAATACTACAGTATGCCAAAGTACAGCCATCACGTAATGTTCCATGGTGCGCTATGAGCAGCCTGAATGGCGCGCTATGAGCAACAAACTAGCTTGGCCCATCTGTAACCCTATAACAGGGAGACACAAAGCTTTCAGTCTGCATGCCATACTGTTAACCAGCCCCTATCTAGTCAGCACAGGGATAGAGTCAGGGGCGGATTGGGAATTTAAAGTGGCCCTGGAACAAACCATGAGTGGCCCTATGTGTGCGTGCCAAAGGCGTGTGCCTTAAAAAGTGGGTGTGGTCTTGCAGCAAGGGGTGTGGCCTTATGTGAAATGCTATGCCCGCAAGCTAGTCTCTTTGTTTTCATCATGCTGTGGACATGCCTACCGCTGTGGGAGCTGATGGATATGCCCACAGTCCTTCTCTCCAGAGAATAAACACAGCATGTAAATAAGTATTTTCCTACCTATATGATTTCTTTGCAACTCTGAAGAAATTGATCCTCCCTGGATATGCAGTGTCTTGAGTCAGTATTCACTATTCATGCAGGAAATCACATGTTCCGGAAGCTGCCTGTTAGCGTAGGAATAAAGCCAATGTCATCAACATGCAACAGAGGTTCTTGCCAGTACCATCCCCCTGTATCTCACCAGCACCATCCCCCTGTCACTCTCCAATACCATCCACCTGGGTCTCTCCAATACATCCTACTGTCCAGCTCCAGCTACTCTTTGCCCCAGGGCCATCTCCTTTTTACCCCAGCACCATCTCCTCTGTGCTACCAGTGTCAACCCTCTCCCCACATCACAGCATCCTCCTGCAGCACAGCAAAACCCTCTCCCCTCACAGCACAGCCCTCCTCATCACAGTCCCCCTTCTATGACAGCCCCCTTCACAGCACAGCCCTCACAACATAGCCTTCCTCACCACAGCCCCTCACATCACAGCCCTCCTCACCACAGCCCCCACAACACAGCCCTCCTCAACAAAACCCCTCACAACACAACCCCACACATCACAGCCCCTCACAGCACAATCGCCCGCAAAGCACAGACCCTATAACTACACAGCCTGCTCACAGCACAGTCTCCCTCATATGACATCCCCCCTCAGAGCATAACTACTCATTATAGCCCATCACAGCCTCCCTCATCACAGTCCATCATACTCACAGCACAGTCCCCCACATTGCACTTCCCCTCATAGCACAGCACATTACATCATAGGACTCCTCAGCACAGCCTCTCACAGTACAGCCCCCAAACCACAGTCCCTCACACCACAGTCCCCCTGTAGCACTGCCCCTCACAGCACAGAACAGCCCTTCACATCACCTCAGCCCTTCACATCACAGCCTCACCACACAGCTCATCTCCTGTCACATGTCTACTATCCTGTCACCTGCTGCCATTCCGGCACAGCGGGGGACTAGTGGCAGCAGCGGGGGACTAGTGGCAGCAGTGGGGGACTAGCAGCAGCAGCTGGGTTTTGGCAGTGCTATACTTTCCTTTACTGCCAGACACGGACCCGCTGAGCTGCCTCCAAGGTGCATGGAGTCACTTGTGTGCAGCTTAGCTTCCTTCCCGGACTTGGAGCCACTGCATCTTCTCGCGATATAGGTGGGCTGCTCTAGTCGGTGTGACAGACAGCCGGTGGGCTGCTTGTCATGCAAGAAAGCAGTGATGGGTTAGGAGGGCGGGGCCACAGATGACAAGCAGCCCCACAGACCTATAAGCCCAACAGGAATCTTCCTGCTGAAGGTAATGGCCAATCCGCCCCAGCCTAGAGTAGTCAGGATTTCCCCAAAAAATGGGGTCCCCCTGCAGAGGGACAATCAGCCCTGGGCCGAAAGCTTCTTCCCTTCTCCCTAGTGGCAGTGGGTTCTGGGGTAATGGTAAATTAATATTATTTTTTTACAGGTGGCCTAGAAGCTCCAGAAGCCTGTCACAGTATGATGGCATTTGTCAAACCACAAGTCCTAGCATTTCTAAATATTAGGGCCCTGTTGGCACCTGTAGTCTACCTGTAAAAAAAATACACACACCAACTGTTTTTAATAAATAACCACTCTCCCACATATCCCTCATTCTCAATTTAAAACTTAGAAAATCCTTAGATTAGGTCCTCTTTGTTCCATGTAGGCATCCACGGATCTTGGTAAAACAGAAAATGAGCAACTTTTCCTTTTGCAGGGTCCCAGCAAGTGTGACAGGTTCACTAGTGGCCACTGGTGCTAATTCAGCATTGCACGCTAGTTTAATGCTAAACGCAGATTCCCAACTGATAGTATGCAGCCCCCGCTATGCAGGGGCGGGGATTGCTAGCATTCACGGAAACCGGGGCGTTTCAGACCCATTTTCCAAGAGTTGCAAGGCCAGGGGCTGCGTCCATGGATGCAGTTTCCATGGCTTTGCAACCCGGCCAACCTGTATAAGCTGAGACTTACTCAGCTGGCCGGTGCCATCCACCATCATGACTGATGGTCGCATTGGTTATTCCAGCCTGCGACCTCAGTCGCAGTGCTGGGATCGCAAATGCAGTGGGAGTGTCAGACACCTCCTGCTGCATTTGCATATTTGCAAAGACAGAATTGTAAAGCTGCTTGCATGCAGCTTTGCTATTCCATCCTGTGTTGAATCACCCCCACTGTCTAACAAAATGTGTTCATACATTAGACTTAGTAAAAGCACCTATCACAATTACACAAGGCACACTATTACATTTTGTATGAGTGTAGTATATTTTGTTAGTATTCATAATGTCAACATGAGAATTTCGACATGGCCATAATGTTGACGAGATTGACATTAATCACGTGGACACTAATGAAATATCGACATAATTAGAATGTTGACAAAATGTTCCTGGTGGTCTACCGGTGACTTACCTGGTATGGAGGGTTTGGAGGCACCAGAAATGTCTTCCAGCAGTGCTTCTGGTGAATATGCCTAGACCTAACCCTTACCCTCCCTCTAGTGTCAAACCCTAATCTCCTGCCCTGTAACCTAACTATAACAGGACAGCCTTACTCCAGCAAATGCCAACATGTTCTATGGCTACATTTTAACAATGTTGAGGGGTGGGTTCCGAGTACCTAGAAACCCCCCCTGGCCGCTGATTTATCGCAGCTGACCAGTGCTCAAAGTGCACTTCACTTCGGCACCTGGCAGCTAGCATTATCTGTAACTGTCCCATTTAAATCTGGCTGCTGGTGCCGGTTGCGCAAGCTAAACACAGCTCACGGACTGGCAGCCAATAAGGGGCGGCCGCGTAGTTGGCTGTCAGTTCGTGCAGCCAACACTATATTCAATATACCAACCCAGTTGGAGAGGGAGCACGGCTCAGCGCTGCAGGTGATCAGGCGATCAGGCGAGTGATGCGGGGCCAAAATGTGTGTAACTGCGTTCACACAGAGGAGGGAAGGGGGCTGTGTGGTGGAGGGAAGGGGGCTGTGTAGTGGAGGGGAGGGGGCTGTGTGGTGTAGGGGAGGGGGAGGTATGTGCACAGATAAAGGAGGGAAGGGGACTGTGTAATGGAGGGAAAGGGGGCTGTGTGGAAGAGGGGAGGGGGCTGTATGGGCACATATAGAGGAGGGAAAGGGAGTGGTATGGGCACAGATGAAGGAGGGAAGGGGGCTGTGTGTATACAGATAGAGGAGGGAAGGGGGCTGTGTGTATACAGATGGAGCAGGGAAGGGGGCTGTGTGTGTGCAGATCGAGCAGGAAAGGGGGACTGTGTGTGTACAGAAGGAGCAGGGAAGGGGGCTGTGTGTGTACAGATGGAGCAGGGAAGGGGGCTGTGTGTGTACAGATGGAGCAGGGAAAGGGGCTGTGTGTGTACAGATGGAGGAGGGAAGGGGGCTGTGTGTGTACAGATGGAGGTGGGAAGGGGGCTGTGTGTGTACAGATGGAGCAGGGAAGGGGGATGTGTGTACAGGATTATTCTGGTTAGACATTTGTCATTGGTTCTGCAACCAATTATTTGGAAATCCCCCTTTCAAAATCCTGCGTTTGCCACTGGTAGACATCATAACTGTCGACACAGTAATATCGACATTATGAATGTTGACATTGTACATGTTAATATTTTTACTACATCCCATCTGTACTTCTGCCTTGTATGCAGTAATGATATACAATACTTTTTGGATGCATGTCCATCATACACTGAAATTGTGTTTTCTAACAGATTTGATTTAAAACATGGAGAATGGTAAAGAAATATCTTTCTTTCTTTAAAACATAGCAAATAACTTATTCATTCCAGTCAAGTCTATCACAACATTAAAAAGAACATAACGTATGGTAGTATGTGTCATTTAGATGATGGAAAATGAAAAAGCCACTTAACTGCGTGATAACTACATTATTACTTCTAATTGTAGCTTATTTTTCAAAATAGGCAGCAATCCATTTGTGCATTTCTAGATATTTATACACATTTAAATACACTGCACCGTACCCTTTTGTACACACAGCTGTTAGGTAATAAGTAGTCTTACAAAAGTTACTGCTGAATTTTTCAGACTGTATTGTGTTAGTCATTCTGTATGCCAACATAGAGTAATACAGTCAGGTGCATAAATATTGGGACATTGACAGAATTTTCATATTTTGACCTCTATTCACCACCACAATGGCTTTGAAATGAAACAAACGAGATGTACTTTAACTGCCGACTTTCAGATTTAATTTGAGGGTAATTACATCCAAATCAGGTGAACGGTGTAGGAATTACAACGGTTTCTATATGTGCCTCCCACTTTTTAAGGGGCCAAAAGTAATGGGACAAACTAAACAATCCTAAATCTAACTTTCACTTTTTAATACTTTGTTGCAAATCCTTTGCAGGCAATTACAGCCTGAAGTCTGGAACGCATAGACATCACCAGATGCTGGGTTTCATCTCTGGTGATGCTCTGCCAGGCCTCTACTGCAAATGTCCTCAGTTCCTGCTTGTTCTTGGGGCATTTTCCCTTCAGTTTTGTCTTCATCAAGTGAAATGCATGCTCAATCGGATTCAGGTCAGGGGATTGACTTGGCCATTGCAGAACATTCCACTTTCTAGCCTTAAAAAACTCTTTGGTTGCTTTTGCAGTATGCTTCGGGTCATTGTCCATCTACACTGTGAAGCGCAGTCCAATGAGTTCTGAAGCATTTGACTGAATATGAGCATATAATATTGCCCGAAACACTTCAGAATTCATTCTGCTGCTTCTGTCAGCAGTCACATCATCAATAAATACAAGGGAACCAGTTCCATTGGCAGCCATACATGCCCACGCCATGACACTACCACCACCATGCTTCACTGATGAGGTGGTATGTTTTGGATCATGAGCAGTTCCTTTCCTTCTCCATACTCTTCTCTTCCCATCACTCTGGTACAAGTTGATCTTTGTCAAATCTATCCATAGGATGTTGTTCCAGAACTGTAATGGCTTTTTTAGATGTTGTTTGGCAAACTGTAATCTGGTCTTTCTATTTTTGTGGCTCACCAATAGTTTACATCTTGTGGTGAACCCTCTATATTCACTCTTGTGAAGTCTTCTCTTGATTGTTGACTTTGACACATATACACCTACCTCCTGGAGAGTGTTCTTGATTTGGCCAACTGTTGTGAAGGGGTTTTTCTTCACCAGGGAAATAATTCTTCTGTCATCCACCACAGTTGTTTTCCAAGGTCTTCTGGGTCTTTTGGAGTTGCTGAGCTCTCCGGTGCGTTCTTTCTTTTTAAGAATGTTCCAAACAGTTGATTTGGCCACACCTAATGTTTTTGCTATCTGTCTGATGGGTTTGTTTTGATTTTTCAGCCTAATGATGGCTTGCTTCACTGATAGTGACAGCTCTTTGGATCTCATATTGAGAGTCGACAGCAACTGATTCCAAATGCAAATGTCACACCTAGAATCAACTCCAGACCTTTTACCTGCTTAATTGATAATGAAATAATGAGAGAATAGCCCACACCTGTCCATTAAATAGCTTTTGAGTTGATAGTCCCATTACTTTTGGCCCCTTAAAAAGTGGGAGGCACATATATAAACCGTTGTTAATTCCTACACCGTTCACCTGATTTGGATGTAATTACTCTCAAATTAAATCTGAAAGTCTGCAGTTAAAGCACATCTTGTTTGTTTAATTTCAAAGCCATTGTGGTGGTGAATAGAGGCAAAAATATGAAAATTCTGTCAATATCCCAATATTTATGCACCTGACTGTACATTTCTTTTGTAACTTGTTTCCTACTTTCTTGTAATGTAACCTTAGCATTCAATTTTTATTCTTATTTCAGTTTAATAGTGGAATCATTGCAAACCATTTACTGTTAATCATTATTATATGTTAATTGAGATTATATATAATGTAGAATAAGAAAATAAAAAAGAAATGTTCTAATAACTATATGATTACAATATATGTATTTTTTGTTACTGATAGCAAAGTTTATTTACAATACTTTAATATTAGATAAAAGCTCAAAATTTTTAGATCTTTTGAAATTTCTAGTAAATGCAGAAAATGTCCATCTAGATCAGACATGTCAAACGTGTGGCCCAAATGCACATTTTAAATGGCCCGACAGTGTGGGCCCAGATACACATATTATGCGGCCCAACAGTGACAGTGTCACGTGATGCCACACTGCACTGCCGGGGAGAGACGCCATACCCCACAAGACCTGCACTCCCAGAATCCTGCCTTCTGGCAGTAACATGCTGCTGGGGAGAGACGCCACACACCACGAGGCCTGTGTTCCCGCAAGCCCGCCTTCAGGCAGTAACGCGCTGCCGGCTACAGGGGCAAACGCAGTATTTTTGCAGGGGGGTTTCCACACACACACTTGCATATATACTATATATACTGTATATATATATATATATATATATATATATGCATACACAGACATATAGATATACACACACATATATACATATTTACATACACATACATTACACATGCACTTACCTTGCAGACCTAGCAGGATGGAACCATGTTATTAGGCCCCTCCTGCCAGGAATGAAAATCCGTCGAATCATGGGTCAGTCGGGGGTGGAGCCAAATGATGCAATTCTGTTGACCCGCGAATCGCGAGGGAGGCGGGGCTTAAGTGCATGATGCCTGCTCTGGAGTCTGTCAGAGACAGGGGGGGTTTGGGTACTCAAACCCCCCCCTGCGTGCGCTACTGGGCAAAAGATGCCACAAGGCCTACTGCCGCACTCCCAGCTGAATCTCTGTTGCACAGCCAGACCTCTGTACAAGTGCCTGTAAAACAAGCTCAGCCAGCCGGTTCAGGGCAAGCGCTGCAGCTGAGACTGGAGTCACTCATAATATCATACCTGTAAGTTGTGCCTGGTGCTGCCATGCTCTGCTAAGTGCCACTGTCTGTGCAGTCACACAGCTGCTGCCTACCTTTCACAGTTATATAATTGGGGGCAGCGTGTGTGTGTGTGTGAGCCTATGGGGGCAGAATTTGAATTAAATTGAAACTCAATTTAATTTAATTAATTGAATTAAATTGAAATAGAAAAAGTGCCAACTCATATGCAAATAGAAGTAATTGAGATTCAATGTGATTCAAATTTGAAGCTCAAATTCAATGAAGTTGTTACACCTGACTTTTATAAGTATTTGCCTGCGCGATTTGAAGAAACTCAGAAGTTTGCATGTGAAATTATTCCATATTCGAAAGTACCTACCAGTGTGAGCAATTATTCTCATTAATAAAAAGAAATAAGTCTCCTGCTAGGTCCAGATTGACAGACTTTCATCTTGTTTCAGTTTTAAAAGTGATCACATCCAATAAGATTTCTCCTGAAATTGGAAAATTGGTAACAGCAAAAAGATGTCAAATATTGGGAAGAAAACATTAAAGTTAATGTTTTCTTCCCTATTCTTTACATGTCTGTGCTTAAGCTTTATTGTTGGTTTTTCTTAATAATAAACCTTTAAAAATTGCATATAAGACTTTTTTTTTTCTTGCGGCCCACACACTCTTAGACCTTGAATATTCGTTCCCGGTGGGAATTTGAGTTTGACATGCCTGATTTTGAATTACAAGAAAGCATTAAGATCTAAAAAAAAGTACTAAAGCATTATTGGACTAAAATTATTACAAACTTAAAATAAACGTAAAAAGCAAAAGCAATGTATTTTTACCTATATGTTGAGCCGCAAGTGCCCTAAAATACCATATAAGCAGGGACAGATTGCGTCTGTAATTTAGCCCTGCATCCTATGCTGCAGTAGGCATGTGCATCTAAAAGGGTTGTGGACTTCATGGGGGGTGTCCATGACTCAAAGGGATTGGGCTCATGGCATACCCTGTCTGCATGCCGGCTAAGCAGAGAACCTATAGGTTGAGCTGCTCAGCCAGGCTTTCAGGCTGGACCAGCCCATTAGGTCATCAGGTCTCCTGGCATTTGCCAGACATGCCAAATGGACAGTCCTGCACTGCACATACAAATGTGTCCTCATACACCTAGCATCAATATGCAATATGGTGCGGGACGCCCAGTGCAACTGAACCACTCTGAGAGGTCTAGCCTACTTTCTTTTCTTTACATTTTGCATCTTATTTGCATTGCAGATGCTATGAAAACCACTCAAAGGGGCATATACAATTGGGGGTGAGGTTTAACGAGGTAAAAAAACTTGCTCCACTCGCGCCCAATTTTGGATTACCATGGGTATGCACACTCCCGATACCTGCGGTATCCAATTTAAAAAAGTGGTCACAGGGTTTTCATAGCTGAAAACCCAGCATCACGTAAAAAAAAAATTATACTCACTGATCCGGGGATCTCTGGTGGTCTCTGCGGCTCCCGGTGGCCTCCCCTCTATCTTGTCACTGGGGAGGGGGCTTTTGGGAGTCCTGGGGGCTTCTGGGAGGCTTCGGGGGCAGCTGGGAAGCACGGGGACTGCTGGGAGATGTAGTTCTCCTAGCACCAGCTATACACTTACACAGGGGGGTCACTCACACCGGGGTTCACTCACACACACACACACTCACTCATATACACTCAAAAACATTCACACAGACTCACCCGCTCCCGACGCTGAATGCAGAAGACACTGCTTCGGAAGGTGAATAATTAAGGAATAATAAAGTTAATTGGAAACTTCAAATTGCTTAATTAGTCCTCAGAGGGTGTGCCACCGGGGGCCAAGAGCAAGTCTCACTGTTTTTTCCTAAAAGTAACGATTTTAGGAAAAATTTAGACTTGCTCTTGGCGTGCGAGAAAAAAGATGCAGTTATTTCTATAAAAATCACTGCATCTTATTTTCAGTCCCTTAATTGAATAGTAAAACCCAGTGGCTATGGGAAAAACCCTGTGCCATGTTTTTTTTTTACATATTCTCTCCTCAATTGGATTTCCCCCAAAGTGAACTAGAGACACCTGGCAATGCTGCATACACACGGTCTGATTTCTTATCAGATATGAATGATAATGATTGTAAAAATCGATTAATCTTTCATATCTTTGACATGTAGG
The DNA here is from genome assembly GCA_031769625.1 of Taudactylus pleione. Lineage (NCBI taxonomy): Eukaryota > Metazoa > Chordata > Amphibia > Anura > Myobatrachidae > Taudactylus > Taudactylus pleione. The sequence goes on from JAUIMM010000727.1 coordinate 1,672,775, forward strand.
GCATGCATCGACCAACGATGGGCATGCCTGCATGTTAGATAACGATATCTGACATCGACTGTGTTTGCAGTCAGATTTGGAAGATTTTATTTATTTAAATGCTGTCAGAAATCGCTCATCATTCATGAAATCGTTGGTAAAATTGTTCATCATTCATCTAGCAAGTCTGACCATGTGTATGCACCATAAGACATTAATCACACAGGAATTAGTTCTCATAAAGTCACAGATGAAGCACAACAGATCTTTGTGTTAGGAAAAGCTGCTGTATCATAGCACTTGACATGCAGAATCAGATTCATTCACACATAGATGTAACAATGTCGCAAAGCAAATTGATCAGTGCAATCTAGCAAAGTACTAAAATTTTGTTGCTTCTATTTGTTTTACTTATGTGAATAAGACACATATTTTGAGTGAAAAAGATGCTCAGCATGGCTAAGTTGCCCTGGACCTAGCGCACTGAGAGAGATTGTTTGGCACCACTAAAACCACAGTGTATAAGGACACAACTGTAAATGAAATGCGTCTGTATTGGTAAAACATGATGGCGCACTATTAAGCTAAACCAAAGACTTCTTTTCAATGCATTTAAAAACAAATACAAAAAAGGCAAACGCAACTTCCACACTCCCAAAGTTTTCCAGCACCATTGCTCATAGCCTAGGCAAGTTGGACCAATTTAAAAATGTTGAGATTCCACGTGAGTTGTCAAGACTGCTAACTAATTCAGAGTCGCTTTCTCATTCTTTGACCAATCCGATTCTGTATTGATTATTGTGATAGGCTCAGAGACTGTCATTCATGATGGGCTCTGAGAGGAGCAGTTTCCTGAATGGCTGCATATCTGTTATGTAGGAGAGTTTCTGAGACTTTGGCAAAAATTTATGAAGCAATGGCTTCTGTAAGCCGCTGCTTCCCGGCGGATTGCAAGTGAGTATTTAAAATGGCACCCACATTCAGTGTTAAACACGCTGGGCTTTACACTGACTGCGGGTGCATGCCAGGCTTTACACTGACTGCGGGTGCTGTTTTAAGTATAGACCCACAACCTGCCGAGAAGCAGCGGCTTATAGAAGCTGCTGCTTCATAAATCAACCCACCCCTTTAACTCATTTGTCAATTTGTCATTGGGAGATCCTCAAGAGCAGTCTGCTTCATCTGTATGGGTTTTTATGTATGTATGCAGTATATATATATATATATATATATATATATACACACTACCGTTCAAAAGTTTGGGGTCACTTAGAAATGTCCTTATTTATGAAAGAAAAGCACAGCTTTATTCAATGAAGATAACATTAAATTCATCAGAAATACACTACATTGTTAATGTGATAAATGACTATTCTAGCTGGAAGCGTCTGGTTTTTAATCACTCCAGTGTTCTAATGGTACATTGTAGAAGACTAATGGATGATTGGAAAACCATTGTGCAATTATGTTAGCACAGCTGAAAATGGGTTTGCTCGTTAGAGAAGCTATAAAACTGGCCTTCCTTTGAGCTAGTTGAGTATCTGGAGCATCACATTTTTGGATTCAATTATACTCTCCAAATGGCCAGAAAAAGAGAGCTTTCATGTGAAACTTGACAGTCTATTCTTGTTCTTAGAAATGAAGGCTATTCCATGCGAGAAATTGCCAAGAAACTGAACATTTCCTACAACGGTGTACTACTGCCTTCAAAGAACAGCACACACAGGCTCTAACCAGAGTAGAAAGAGAAGTGGGAGGCCCCATTGTGAGTCTCTATTTTGAGAAATAGACACCTCATAAGTCCTCAACTGGCAGCTTCATTAAATGGTAGCCGCAAAACCCCAGTGTCAAAGTTTACAGTGAAGAGGTGACTCCTGGATGCTGGCCTTCTAGGCAGAGTGGCAAAGAAAAAGCCATATCTGAGACTGGCCAATAAAAGGAAAATAATAATATGGGCAAAAGAACACAGACATTGAAAAAAGGAAGATTGGAAAAAAGTGTTATGGACAGATGAATCAGAGTTTGAGGTGTTTGAATCACACAGAACAACATTTGTGAGATACAGAACAAGTGAAAAGATGCTGGAAAAGTGCCTGACACCATCTGTCAAGCATAGTGGAGGTAATGTGATGGTCTGGGGCTGCTTTGGTGCTGGTGAAGTGGGAGATTTGTACAAGGTAAAAGGGATTTTGAATAAGGAAGACTATTAATCAATTTTGCAACACCATGCCATACCCTGTGGATAGCGCTTGATTGGAGACAATTCCTCCTCCAACAGGACAATGACCCAAAGCACACCTCAATTATGCAAGAACTATTTAGGGAAGAAGCAGGCAGCTGGTATTCTGTCTGTAATGGAGTGGCCAGCGCAGTCACTAGACCTCAACCCCATTGAGCTGTTGTGGGAGCAGATTGACTGTATGGTACGCAAGAAGTGCCCATCAAGCCAATCCAACTTCAGGAAGCGTGGGGTGAAATTTCTTCAGATTACTTCAACAAATTAACAGCTATAATGCCAAAGGTCTGCAATGCTGTAATTGCTGCAAAAGGAGCATTCTTTGATGAAAGCAGTTTGAAGGACAAAATTATTATTTCAAATAAAAATCAATATTTCCAACCTTGCCAATGTCTTGACTATATGTTCTATTCATTTTGCAACTCATTTGATAAATAAAAGTCAGTTTTCATGTAATAAAAATAAATTGCCTGGATGACCCCAAACTTTTGAACCATAGTATATATATATATATATATATATATATATATATATATATATGTAAATGTGCGTATGTGTAGTTACATCAAGCACCTGGTGTGTTGCATGACAATAATAACCATAAAAAGCTTTGTGAATAAATAATTATAGCAGGAATATATTAAGTGTTCCTTTACACAAGTGACATTTAAAACAATTTATTTAAACATATAACAAACATAAAATTGATCAGTGGACCTGCACACAATAATTGCAGCACTGATAACTCTGTTGTGAAGGTAGTGCTAAAAAGTGCCGTGGGCTGTGCAAACATATAATAGTGAATATCTGGGTAGTACATACAGTGTATCTCAGGTTTAAAAATATAGATAATTAATAAATATGTACTATATATACATTTAAAAATTCAGATATAAAACACAGGAAAAATAATTCTTAAAATAGGATAAAAAGATTTTTTTTCTAATAACAATGCTTTTCTGAATTTATGATAGAAAGTTTAAAAGTTCATCAGGCAAGAAAAGGCAGCTCCCCAACGTGTTTCGTCCTTCCGGGACTTTATCAAGGGGTACTGCTATCAGAGGGTGGCTCTTATTTATACACCCATAAATTAGGACTGATTAAATCATTGTTTAGATTTATGGTGACGTCACTTCCGGATTGCGATTTGTAAATACAATGTCCTAAGGATGTTTCATCCAGTTAAAATTGGCTGCTGCCTCAAACGGCTACTTATATATATATGCTGCTAGGAGACCTTGGCGCACACGCGCGCAACAAAACTCGGAGCCGGGCGGATGTATACACTGTGTGTGGGCGACATGATGCGTGGACCTGGAAGTGGGTCTCGCGCTCTCCATCATTTGACACTAAAGCACTTTAAACATAAAAGAATGATTTATGGTGTCACCTATATATAAGTAGCCGTTTGAGGCAGCAGTCAATTTGAACTGGATGAAAGATCTTTAGAACATTGTATTTACAAATCACAAACCGGAAGTGATGTCACTATCAATCTAAACAACGATTCAATCAGTCCTAATTTATGGGGGTATAAGAGCCACCCTCTGATAGCAGTACCCCTTGATAAAGTCCCGGAAGGACGAAACACGTTGGGGAGCTGCCTTTTCTTGCCTGATGAACTTTGAACCTTTCTATCATAAATTCAGATAAGCATTGTTTTAGAAACAAATCTTTTTATCCTATTTTAAGAATTATTTTCCCTGTGTTTTATATCTGAATTTTAAAACATATATATAGTACATATTTATTAATTATCTATCTTTTTAAACCTGAGATACACTGTATGTACTACCCAGATATTCACTATTATATGTTTGCACAGCACACGGCACTTTTTAGCACTACCTTCACAACAGAGTTATCAGTGCTGCCATTATTGTGTGCAGGTCCACTGATCAATTGTATGTTTGTTATACAGTATGTTTAAATAAATTGTTTTAAATGTCACTTTTGTAAACGAACACTTAATATATTCCTGCTATAATTATTTATCCACAAAGCTTTTTATGGTTATTATTGTCATGCAACACACCAGGCACTTTATGTAACTACACATACACACGTTCTGAGGGCAATTAACCCTTTGTCCTGTATCAGTTGTTTCAGCAGACACCTATTATTTTAGGGAGTGTGGTTGCTTTATGTAAATTTTTAATGTTTTAAATACTACTACGTAGAGGAAAGTTGTGACAGATTGGCGCAATTACCGTTTTATAATTATATATATATATATATATATATATAAACACTCCAGTATAGAAAAATTATGGTGGACACTGTCATTTTATAAATAATAATAGGAACAAATTCATTATTCATTTTTAATACTAAAGAGACACCAATCAATGGTCCTGATTAAGAGTTTCTACTCAAACCCAATGGTTTATGTACATCTCCGATATTTGACAATCTGCACATATGTAGGATCTATAAAGCACATGTGCGGACGTGTCTGTGAGAATGGTCACAATTCACCCTATGCTGCAGCATGAATTAACATGCTGTGATTATTTGGATTTGGTGAAGGTGCGTGCAGTTGTATCCCTCCCTGCGTTGACACCCCATGCGGGAAGGGCTGGAGTGCGCGCTGCAAAGCCGCGCACCAACAAAAAGGTCACCGACAAAAACAGACCACCTTCCCTAAGAGGATCAAGATATGGAAAACCTTTAGGGCTAACTAGCACTTGCATCTTTAAGCAACTGTCCACATCCATGCAGTGCTGTGAAAATCCTGGCTCTCTTACAAATACATAGGAGCATATACATTGTTTAATTTTTCCTATTTGTTTTCTCAGTAGACTGTTTTATTACATTTTAAAACTTTTTTAAACTGTCTTATGTTGTTTTTATATAGGTTGATGTGAGCTACTATATTTGTATGCCTACAGACAAATCAGATCTCCTATTTAACCCTTTCACATCAACCTGTTAATGAGCTGCTACACAGACCATAAGCGTGGAGCACATTTTTTTTTATCAGTACCAATATTATATGGGCCAGATAAACCACACAGTAATATATTTTGAAATTGTTCAGTAGATAAAGCTATATATGAAGACAGTTTCTGACCACACCCAGTAATAGTCATTTGGAATAGGCAGGTATCAATGCAGCCTAAATAATTGGAAATGTAATTTGTATATGCTGTGGGAGGTACCATATATTTCAGGTCCTTTCACTTCTAGTAAGTGACGGGCCACATGTGGGCTGTTGAGGCATCCAAGAGGTTCTTTTGGATTTTGTGGAAGTCCTGTATTGCTATTTCAAGAGCAGATGCAGCTTGGCCAACCATTGTAGGTGGATTAGCAGGCTGTTGTGAATGCAGACTTCCATCTTTTGCAGGTGGCACATACTCTTCCTCAATAAAAATCAATTATGCATCATGCAGTGTCTCAATTGCTCATTGGTTTTGTTATGTACAATGCTGCAGAACATAAAAGTCTTGCAAGGGGCTTGTAAAAAGTATTTTTTTTGTATCTGAAGCTTTTGTGGTGCAGGCAGTTGGAGAACATGAAGTAAGAGAATTATTGAGCAGATTTAGTTTTTTTTTCTGGGAAGACTCATCTGCCACATCTATTATCATCCTCCTCAGCATGGTGACTGGACCTGGTGTAATGTAACCATGGATGTTAACATGAGATACTGTAACTTATATTACTTGACCAATGATTTTTTCACACAATTCTTAAAACACTCTTCAGTCCATTAATTCAGTAACTCCTTGATGAAGGCTTCAGGCCGAAACGCGTTGGAGAATACACCCCCCGCACACCACTGTTGCATCACCACAGCATTTGTGATCATCACCAATCCCACGGACATGTGGGACAGGACTATAATGCGGACCGCCGCATCATCCCAACCCTCGGAGCAGTGACGGGCACCCATCCGGATTACACCCTGCGGGCTCGCAGGGTGCCATCAACCACCAGGCCAACACCGGAGAACATACCAACTGTGCACCAACCAAGGACAGCACACCTACCGGTAGGTACCATCACCACCAGTGTGGGACGCCACCATTTGCCACTGCACAGGACTTCCTTGGCAATACATACATCCTGGTCCGCCTAGACTGAGACCATAGGTCCAGCAAAGGGGACGTGCAGAAGTAAGGGCCGCACGGCAAGGAGCCCCCTAAAAGGGTCCAACAATTCCCTGACCAGGATCAAATGGAACCACCCATCCATCCCTAACCCCACTCACGGAACCACCTGGGGAGCATTGTGCCTCACCAATAAACAGGTTGGATTCAATTTACAGTGTCTGGTTCATCATTTGTACACCTCACACCAACCCACACTGCAGTTATACACTGATACACATCACCCCCCATACAAACCCCCCCTCCCCAGTCACTACCCCTCTCCCCCCCCACTCCATATTTCCCATCCACACACAAACACACCCAGGAGCGCACGTGTACCTCCTTCCTTCAGCATATTACAACAGGATCCGGTACTCCTCTTCCACGTGCAGCACCACTGTATCCCTCATTTTTTCCCCCTAGTCACCCCCCTCCCTCCTCCACACATCCATTATACTCACCCACCAGAGCCTGGAGCACGTACAACTCTGCTAATTATACAATTCTTAAAACATGTTGGGTTTAGCATGTTCATATATATTTAAATTTGTCAAGCAAGTAGCATCAATAAACTTCCAGATACGTTTTTCTTTGCACAACCCTATTAAAACTTTAAAACTTTTGCTATCGGCGCTAACAATAATATACTGCAAATTTATGTGTGTGCAGCAAATAAAACAAAGGGGATTTTGTCATGATTTGATCAAAGCATTTAAGCCTGCAGCCCAGCATCAAGGGACCCCATTTTTCTGCAGGTCCCTAACACTAGCATATATGCATAGCACATCATTACATTGCAGTTAAATGTACTCACCTCCTGGATACAGAGGGACACATCTATACAGGGGCTGGCTGTTAGCCACACCCAACTAGGCTTTTTATAGCCTTAATTGAAAGCTGCCATGATAGCACAAGGCAAACTTTTTAAACAAAACAGAAAAGAAATATGCCCGCGCTCAGTTTTACCCATATCATACATGGTTATTAAAACTTGTAAAATGTAAATGACTAATATAATAACCAATACAGTACAACAGGAGTTGGTATTTCAAATTAAGGTCAAATTGATTTGATATTGTTTCAATTAATTTTAATGGAAATGCTAAAGTTCATATGGTGGCAGACAAAGAATGGATGGCAAAAAACAAAAGACAACAAAAACACTCATACAACTGAAATGTTGGTGTTCCACTCTCCAAATCAAATAACACACCCAGACAGGATTGTGTTAATTCCCGGAAGGGACATTTGCTTGCCCATCACAAAACATGAGTAGAGTGCACCAACTAATAAGTAATAAACAATACAAAACATGCAGCCCTTTTAAACCACCACTGCCAGGCAACTAATTGCCACAGCACCAAAAAATGAATACTAGACCAACTCCTTAAGACCGCTTAACAAATATTTAACAAAATAAAACTAACCTTAGACCATCAAATGAACACAACCAGGCTGAAAGAGATGAGCATCCCAAAACCTACTTAAATGGTGCCCAATCATGACACCATCATGCAAACATAAAAAATTAACCACAGCAGAGTTGAGCTTCCACCAGTCCATGACTGCAAATGGCTTTAATGCTCACTACTTTCAGCATGATATGATGGCAGACCACGCTAAAGGTCCAAGAGTGCTGCAACAGGTTCAAATCATGAAGAACGGCCCAGCTTACATCTAGGGATGTGCATTGGCCCAGTCATTTGCTCCTAGAGGACAATCAAAACATTTGGAACTCAGAAAACCCCCACCACTTCCAACAATTGCCTCTTCATATCCAGCCACAACATACCATGATAGCCCAACCAACACACATCTGTGTCAAATGGAGACCTAACTATATCAAAAGTTTCCACCAAGTGTGAGGACCATAAAACAAAAGGATGCCCAATGATCCATATGAGCTTAATATCAAAATATCCTGTAAGGAGTGACTTCAATATAATAATATATAATAAAAAAGAAACAAATGAGCCAACAAACTACAAGAAAAAACATGCACACTCAATCAAAACAATCGCATAACTGCACTACAAGATAGAACATCCCATCTGCAAATATTTGTCAATGTAGGGGCAGCAAGTGGACTCAACATCTATCTTAACCAAAAATGCATCATGACCAAAAGAGCATTGAATTCCATAATTAACAGATCATCAAGGTGGATAAGACAGATGTTGAATCAAGCAGAATTCACATGGTATTATCTTAAGGACCACACTGAAAGAGGAAGGCACCAAAATCCACCAGAGGACGGGAACTAAAAGGACCTTTCATATAACCCAAAAGTGACCTTCATGACCGTCTCCATTGCAATATATCGCAATTAAAATGTGAACTGCAAATTTCCAGCCCATTGGTAGGAAGATAAAACCCATCTTAGAAATTTTCCCCAATTCTGAAAGACATTTTTTCAATGATCGAAACAAATTAAAAATGCTTTATTTACTCACCACCCCCTTCCACCCCTAGCTTTTGGTGGGAAGTGGACTCAGACACAGCAGACAAAAGTGTAGAAAATAATACCAAGGTGCATTGTGACAAACAGATCAACTGAAGGCATAACAATGTCTCAGTACTGTTACTGTTTAAAATTGTAAACAGAGAATATTTTTCTGGGAGGCATGTGCAAAGTAGGACTGGCTGAGTGACCTTAGCATCCTTAAATCTGACTCGCAATCTTGGACTGCTTATGATGGAACTCATATGCACCCCATATCGACCCCTTGGAAGCACAACACATCCCATAAACCATGTGCAGATACTGCAGCACAATGAGGGATTGCTGCCATCCTTTTGTTATAAGAACTCTAGGCCTCCTTTTTCATCCCAACCATCCTCTTAGGCAGCTTTCAGCTCCACCTTTGCCTTAGTAGTAATAACAAATCCAGCAATATATTTACCCTTATGCATGCGATCCCACATATGGGTGCAGAGACCTCTCAAAATAGCAGTATTGTCACAATGAAAAACATCACTTCTAGGAATCACAGATGAATCCCAACTTCTCTCATTTGAGGACCACGATTGCCAAATCTGACAGCTATGCTGATGATGCCTGCACTTGCACTCTCTCACCAGTAGACAGTAACATCACTGGCCATCAACACATCATACTCACTTGAGGGATAGGGAGAACATCTCATTTGTGGAAAACTTCAACTGAGTCTAGATTGCTGTCAAGTGAATTGGTCTTGAGTGACCTGCAGAGGAAGAAAAAGAAGAGAGAACTGCCCACACAACTTGTGATGCTGGGGGAAAAAAACCCAAGATGCACAATATGCGAAACAGGTGAAGGTGCTGCAACGCCTAAAGCCTGTAACAACCGTGCCATCAGGAGAGCCACCTGCACCTGCAGCTGTGCCTTGGAAGCTAAATTAGTCTGTTCAGCTGAAGCAGTCACCTAATCAATAATAATGGTGCCAAAGAACCCACCAATGTCACCAATACATTCACTGAATGCTAAGGGATTACAAAACACATATTGCGGGGACTGTGCAGTATCGATATAAGCTGCTGTAAAAATAGGAAGTACCTCTCTGTTGCGCTAACTTAGGCAGAACACAAGCTCATAATGAGCAAGTGTGATGTATGTGTTGCGATAAAGATAAACTAGCAACCCATTTGGTTGCCTGTACCAAAAGTGCACCAGCTATCACATGACCACTGTATACAGTGGCCATGTGACATACCCAGTGGTGCCACTGTCAGAAGTTAAATTCAATCTACTGGCCACTGTGGGGTGGATCCAGTTTCCAAATTAGAGTGTGCACAAGTTAAATCTTCCCCACACTACAGAGGTCTTGCAGGGGGCAGAAAACCTAGGCATTGATTATCAGAGGGGGTGGAGTCAAACTTGACCGTCAGCGTTTGTCCTGTGCCTTAAGGTCAGCTTCCATTATCATGGTGATGAATGATATGGGACTGGTGGCCAGTGGTGGGTGTCTCAGTTTCAGATCCAGTGGACCCCACTGCTGCCCTTAATAGCAGAAGCAGCCAATTTATCCATGGGAGCACACTGGCATGCCAGTGTGGCACCCACCAGGCTTCCACTCAACTCCAATCAAAACCTGGTGGGCAGTTCAGTGCTGGGACTCTGGGCAGTGAGGCAATTGCTGCTACTGGACCCGCTGGCACCATTGTCTTAGATGTGGCAGCCACATCATCAGCTGTGGTGCGGCCACTGAACAGCGACTACACTCGGAGGTGTGTTGCAAAAAGATGCTAATGAATGCAATTTCAAAGCTGTCGCATAGCATAGAGATGCCCACTACCACTATCTCACATACGTAATACCATGCAGTCCTGTATTTACATTGGTAAAAATCAAGTAACAACAGTTCCTCACACACAATTACAGCATGTCTGACCTGCCGCAGAAACTGCAAGTCTTGTTGCACACAGTGAGTACTCAAGCTGCGTATACAGTCATAGTGGCTAATTTTTGCAATGGCATTCAAACAGACAGACACACCTGTGTATCTCCAATCACTCACCGATCTCCACCCCCCAAGCGCTCACAGCCTGTCACACACTCTGCGATGGCTTGCAATCTGCTTGAGTGATTGCAAAGTGATCACAATGCTAATGCAGGAGCAGTATGCAGTACACACCATCGTCTCATCTATGTATGCTGTTGCAATAGCGATCCATGCTGAATCAGGCCCTTGGTATGATCTCTCTTCACAGAATTCTAGCCATTTATGTGACTTCTTAAGCTCACATTAAAATCAACAGAGCACTTTCTGAACCGGTGTATATCAGTAATGACACCCAATGGGGCTGTCCTTTATTCCCTATTATCTTTGTACTTTGTATGGAAGCCCTGGCCCTTCCAATTAGACTAAACTCTGACATCTCCAGTTTTCAGCTTGGCAATTTCAAATATAAATTAGCATTGTTTGCTGGTGCCCCTTTGGCCATCTTAACTATTCGGATCACATCTATCCCTAACTTAATCTTAAGATTAACTACTCTAAGTCTGTTGCAGTTACTTTGACGGCATCCCCCATGGTAGTAGAAAGTCTGAAATCTTCCTTTGCATTCTCCTGGCATGCTTCTTACCTTTTAATATTTAGGAATCACATTGAATTGTTATTTAAGCAGGAACTTTGCTGACAACTTGCATCCTATGCTCCATTGGCTTCATACCAGCCTTACAGACTGGTGCAGGGGGACTTTCCATTGGTTTGGATGGTCTAGTATTATCAAGATGCTTATCTTGCAGAAAATCATCCACTAACTCTAAGCACTTATATACATATCCTTAGGCAATGATTCAGTGACATTGATAGACTGGTGGGAGACTTTGTCTGGGGAGTTCATAGACCATGCTTTAAGTATGATGTCCTTTATTGTTGTAGACACTTTGAGGTCTCCAGGTTCCTCATTTTGTCATGTACCATGAGGCTGTTATTTTAAGTAGAGTCCTGGAATGGTCAAGATCTTACTCAAATAAGCAATGGGTTGTGATTGAGGATCGTGTGCTTCCTTCTCCTATATGATTGTTCGCTTGGCTGTCTACTCATCCTACTATTTTCCACCTGATTGTTGGCAAATCACTAACAATTAGGAACAACTTGCAGAGGTGAACATGTGTATCCTCAATGCTTTCTTCATTGACACCATTATTTGGTAACACTGATTTCCATCCAGGTATGTCCACCTTCTTTTACTACCCATGGATATGGGTGGGGTTTTCATGTGTAAGTCCGCTGGTTAACGCCTCTGGTATCTCACTCTTTGTATACATTCAGGCTACAAGGTCTCTGTCTGACTCTTTTGTGAGAGATGATGAGATAAGATGTTCCTACAGACCCATCCTTCTGACTCCTGAATAAGATTGGGGGCTTTATATCTCACTATAAGAAATCACTGCATCTAGACAGTGCAGCCAAGGCTGTTATTCCATTTCTCCACTCACAATAAAGGATTGGTTTACTAGATTTGACCATTATATGGACATGGATGACCTTCATATGTTGGGTGCTGACAAACATGTCGACTTTAGTGCCATTTGTGGTCTTGGTAAATGTGTAAAGAATCTAATAGCTTTGTTACTGAATGCACCTAACACCTTGCACCTGCCCATTGCACCTTTGAATTGGTGACTTTTGTCTTAGTTATTACTGTTTTTCAGTATATCAACTTCCACCTCAAATGGGTCCTTACTGCCCCCATTCCATACCTCTCTTTCATCCCCTTGTTATTTTTCCTGTTTATTTTTGCCTGGTTGTGTTTTGTGTATATGTAAACTAACTTTCATGGCTTGGGCCTCTGGCTACATCACCAGTTTTAAAACTTCCTTAAGATTTACACTCATTTTAATATTGGATTGTATCCTTGATTTTTTTTTATGTTTCATGGCTTGATGTTTTTCTATGTCATGACACATGTTTTGAGATATATTTTTTCTGATCCCTGTACATTTCCATTATTAGTCTGACTATAAACATATTCCACAAGAAAAAACAAAAACAATACTTACACATAAATAAGATTGTCTTAAAATCTGAAAAAAAATTACTTTTTTAAAAATTGTAGCATTTCTTTGAACTAGGAGGATTTTGACAGATTGCATTCCGCCACATATCACTGACCATTACCAGAAATGTTTTAATAAAATTGAAACCACTATGCAGGGATTTGTTGGGCAAAATTGGTGACAATGGGCAAGATTCACTACTGATAAATGGCACTTCCTGTCAATCACTCTGTGATGGGTCTGCTTGGTCACTGCGATCGCAGTCCCAATCATAGTGGCTGGTTTGCGCATGCACTCTGCGATGCATGCTCAGTACACAAAATTGTCCGATTGCATGCGTATTAGCAACTGTGATCCAAGCTGAATCAGGCCCAATGTGCAGTGAAGTATACTGATTTCATACCTGCCCGAGAAACCCCAGAAAATGTAACTCTATAACTTCCACTTTAGGTAAAGGAAAATGAAAATTAACTTTTGTTTTTTGGATACAGGCCCTGATTCAGAGCCGGACACTCTATCAGAGCGCTCGCTCTGAATCAGGGCCATCCCTCTGAATTTTAGAGCGGCCTCCTGGCCACTCGCACAGCTGTGGGTGACCACCCACAGCTATAGCGAGCGGCCAAAAAGATGGTCGCGATGGTCAAGACCATCGTGACCATCGGGCTTGCTACGAGACCCTTGTGGTAGGGTCTCATCTGCCGCAAGCCCTGGAGTGCTTTTGGCTCTATCAGAGCCAAAAGCACTCCCACTGACATCACTTGTGATAGCACGCCCACCAAAGGGAGCGTGCTATCACTCACCATCGACAGCATGCCCCCTTTGTAGCGAGACCCATAGCGACGGCTCGCCCGTCGCTATCCGGGTCTCGCGCATGCGCACGACGCAGCCGGGTCCGTCATGTACATGCGCACTGGCCCAACATCGACCCGCTTGCGAGCGCTCAGCGCTCACGAGCGGGTCTGAATCAGGCCCACAGTACCTTGCAAACTGCATGTCATTGTGAACTATTTTTTAAGGTTTTTTTAAAAAATGTAAAGCACAAATAATCAGATTTACTAGCTAATTTGCAGAACTATCTTATGTGCACTGTACATGTATTTAATATTGTAGGTAGTAAAAATACTATACCAAAAACAAATCTGTTCAGAAATACATTGACTGAAATAAAAACAGTAAAAATTGGAAAATTAATCTTTTGTGTTCATAAAGAGCCATGTCTATTGAATACAAGCCAATGTTACAAAGCTGGTAAAAGCAATGGCCAATAAGTCCATAATGTCAGGGAATAAGATGTTTTATTACAATTGAATTTGGATCTAAAAAAACATGCTTATGATATTAAACTGAAAGGTTAAAATCTATGCACGAACATCATTAAAATACAAAGACGCAGATTCTGTGGATGGCTGATATAAAAACATGTTTTCATGACTTTTAATTTCATATACAAAATATTTATTTCTACTCTTGAAGCAACAACACAGTTTTTGGAGAACATTGCACCTTGTACAGTATGTGCTATTTCATAACTCCAGAATAATTCATAAGAGCTAAAGGTACTTATTCAGTAGTAGGAGTAAGAGTAAAAAAGGAGCAATTTGCTCATGGAGTAAACCATGTTGCAATGCAAGGGCTGAATATGCATATTTATTTGCATGCTGGTAAAATATAGACTACTGTAAGTTTGCATATTTTCTGCTCTTACTCTGAAAACACACAAAGTTTAATATCAACCATGCATTGGTGTTAAATCCAATTATTTAACTTTACATGCAGAGTTGAACTTACATATTGTAAACTAACCCCAGACAGGAATGTCTTAACCTGCTGTGGCATCGTCAAACTTCTTTTATTAAAAACTAAAAATATAGTTATGAGTGGAGCAATACTTTGTTATATTATGCTCAATTTTATTTAAAATTTGAATGGAATTTTATATTCATGATTCAAACTTTATATATCTTTGAAAATCAAAATTGTTGATAATTATAGTTAGTAGTAAAAACTCTAATCACATAATGAAACAACTGGGATGACACTCAGCATTACTGATTGTAATCATCTCTGTTATCTCTGGATCCATGATCCATGAGTGTTTATTAGGCATATTGCCTTATAGCCAGTGAGGACAGGAAACACTATTCAGTAACTAGCAACTGAGAAAACAATATATTCCAACTGTATGGGCTGATCAGAATGACTGTTTTAAAATGGCAATATGGAGCAGCCATCTTATATTCTGACTATATTAAGGAAGTAAAAAGGTTATAGGGGAGTATGTGCATTAGAAGTTACATGATTTAATCAGGTGACACCAGACAGACACAACAGCAAATACCATGGAGTGATTGACAGTTCTAAATGTCCCAATGTTGGAGAACTTTCCTCTTGAACTATGACCCGATAGCATAAAGACTGAAGCACCAGTGAGCTTTGTATTTTCAGAAGGAAGTTGGGTCCCTATTGTGAGATTCCATCACAGGTCTTACACTGGAAGGCAATCTCCTTTGATTAATTAACTGAGTGTGATAATGTGCTACATATATATATATATATATATATATATATATATATATATAAAAAATCCAAAATATCTGCTGAGGAAGGATGCACTCTCCACTATAAAATCAACAGTCTGATTTATTCATAATGGAACATCAATATAGCAGAGGTTGATTAATAGTCGTGGTCTGGTCGACGTTTCGGTTCCAAACTGAACCTTTTTCAAGACCTCTTTCACTTGTGGTTATAATGAACATTAATAGCATAATGCTATAACATGATCTGTGAAATTACAGAAAACAAAATGACCTGTCTAGCAGGCTCCTAGATAACATCATATATAAGCCAAATGATCGACTCTCATTACCCTTCCATAAACCACCCTACACCAAACCAGACTAGTGCACAGCTCGTGTCACCAAGAAAAAGGCTGTTAAAGCTATTTCACCCATACTGAGTGCAAAAAATCACACTAGGTTCAATACCTTAATGCCAGTAAGGTGGACTATGGCAAACCCTAATATATATTAGTTACCCATTATACATCCCTACCCTTTATTTGTTAGATTGACGCTTCTTATACTGCATTGTGAGTCATCCTATCACTATCGCCACAAAGAACAATCCTGGCATTCACTTCAATGCTGCACATTCTTTTATTTGAGAATATCCACTGCCTAAAATAATTTGATATTAGAAATTCTTTATGATATCAAATTATTTTCGGCAGTAGATGACTATTATAAAATGACTAGAATTGCTAGTCAATAAACTAGCTTTTCTAGAATGGATACATTTTGTGCAAGGAGCAGCTGGTTCTCACAAATAATATGAACTTAGCATATTTAGAGAATCCTAAAATAATCCTCAACCAAATCACTGGCATCAATATCTTGCTGGAGTTTTGTTTCATTTTGTTACATTTTACCATCCAAGCTCCTGGAATGAGAAAGAAGAGACTCTCTTACATTTGAGGGGAGATGTATCAAACCTTCAAGATATATAAAGTGGGGAAGGTGTCCATAGCAACCAATCAGCTTCTACAATAGCTATCATATATGTAGCACAATCTATAAAATGACAGTTATAAGCTGATTGGTTGCTATGGGCACCTTCCCTACTTTATCTCTATCAAAGGTTAGATACATCTCTGTCTTAGAAGATTATGCTGCCCCCTCCTTATCCAGATACCATCTTACCAAACTATCTTACTTTCTTTGTCTTTGCTCTACAAGAGCAATTTGCAATATGACCTCTAAGAGTAATTTTAACCAGGAATATATTTATTAGTGTACAGAAATCAGATTTAATTTTTTAACTCTCTTTATTTAGACAACAACAAAAAGGAATCACACAGGAAAAAATAATCAAAATTAAAGTATAGGAGTAAAACAATACACCTTGGAAATGAGATATATGCAGATAATTGAAATGTAGACCGATATGTTTCAGTCAAAACAGAATGCTTAAAGCAATGACTTGTTGTTGGATTTCATCTTATGTTTCTACACTCAATTAGAGGCATATATATAGGTAGCATGCAGCAACACAGACATAAATATAATATGGAGAAATACAGTAGCTTAAAACTGATTAACTAATTTCAGTTAATACTACAATAGAGAAGAGAGCTAACCATACTTGCCGATTATCCCGTAATGGCCGAGAGTCTTCCGGAAATCATGTGGCACTCCCAGATGCCCACAATAGAGACTAAGTCTCCCAGTCTGGCTGACAAATGCAAACCCCCCTCATCCTCCCCACAGCTGCCCACTTGCCAACTGAAAGTGGGCAGTCCAGGAGGGCAATGAAGTGATACACAGTGAATTGCTTCATCATAGCCTCTGCTATACAATGCTGTAATCCCAGTAATGTATAGTGGAGGGCAAGGTCACAATGTCGTGACTGCGCTGCCACACCCCTGCACTGCCCACCATAGCTGCCACCAAGACCCCGCAACCACCCTCCATTGCTGCCACCAGGCCTCCTACAGAGCCATACTGGCTGCCCGTTCCTAGTTGTGTCATTATACATCTTTGCTGCATTTGCATTAAAAAGCCCCTCTTGGTGACCCAGGTCTTGTGAGACTCTGCTAGCTCTGGGCATCTATTTTGCATCTATTTTTATCGAGAATGCATCTAAGTCACAATGTGACTAGGAAGCACCACTAGACAGCTGATTAATTTGATATGCAACACTTGTATAACTGTGTGCAACTGAGTATGTATTTGAACCAGAATGGGACTAGCTCTTCGTATACAAATTCAGAGGCTCATTTGCACCCAGATATATTAGTGTCACATATAAAATTAATCAGCACAGTCTGCTGGTGATTTCTGTTTCATATATGTGTTGTATTCTTTTAACCTGCCATGTGTTGTGCTCCTGCTCTATTACACAGATTAGCCAGCAAGCTTGCTGCAGCCTTTGGCCAATATTATATTGTGAGCTGTGGAGTGGTCAAAATTTACTGTAAATGATTGGAAATAAATTTTGTTGATGTTAATAATACTGTAGAAACAAAAACAGGGCAAAATTATTTTGTTTTATAAATTTTTAAAGAAATCCCAAACCAAAACAATTGAGGCTGGGTGGTTTTGCCAAATAAAACTGTAAATCAAAACACAATGCTGATTTAAAACCAATACATAAGGATCAGCACTCCTCTCTAAAGAAAACTGCTGCTGAAGATTTGGACGATAGTTAAAGACTATCTTAACTAGAAACACCTCCTCAATTTTAAAAGAATTCCTGATCCAAAATCAAAACTCTTAAGGGTGGTTTTGCTAAAACCAAAACCAAACCCAGAATACGGCGAATATTTAGAACCAAACCCAGATAATGTGGTCACAGGTGTACTATGTACTATGCTGGTTTATTGGCTTATTATGTGCCAATCATGACATGATGTTCACCGACCACAAGGGCCTAGCAGTAGAACCAAGAGGTCAAAACCACAGATGCCTGCTGATGGTCCAGCTGTCTGAATTGGTGGCAGTGCTTATCTCCTGGCAGTGTAGTGGATGTTGATATCCACTACACTATATTATAGGGTGATAATAATGGAGACTTTAATCTACCAGATGTAAACTGGGATGGGTCTTTTGCAAGGAATAGGGAAGCCTATTGGATATACAGGCTAGGCACACTAATACCGGGTGGTCTTAATGACACAGTAGAATTGAATAATGTCTGAATAGTGACCACATGTGATCTTGTTATATGAATGCGAAATTACCTTTAATGAAATGCTGAAAACAACAATAAAAACAATGATTAGTTATAGGTATTCTTTCTTAGGTTTAGTTTTAACTATGGGTTAATATATGTTGGGATGTTTGTCCAGGTTACCAAAGGACCCTTTGGACTAGGGCATCAAGCCCATCATGTTAGGCCATTCTGTATGTCATATTGGTATATACTATCTACCCTCTGATATTCTGTGTTTGAATGTTCTAAGTGATAAATCAAATATGATTTACTATATTATTAATAATATTTTTTTTTTTTTTTTTGAACTTACGTTGGGATTCTATGAGTTTTATTAAATTAGCTTTACTTTTAGATATATTTATTGTCTTTTTTTGTCCATAGGGCATTAAGCCCATTATTTTAGTATATATTAACTGTTCTTTGTTATTTTGTATTCATTATTTAAATATTTTAAGTGATATATTAAATATGGTGTATTATATTATTTTTCTTATCCCTTGAACTTATGATGGGACTCCATGAGCTATTTTAAACTAGTCTTATTTTTAGATATTTTTATTGTCTTTTTCCCCCTTTTGTCAATATTGCTATGTGATGTCATAACTATGTCCATTTATAAAAACTTATAGTGATCTAATGGTAGGGACTGATATAATGTATCATAATATATGTGTGATTTTAAATATATGACATTTATGCTAGTTATTGATTTTCATTGTTTACCTTATATGTATTATTTATTATTATTATTATATTATATATATATAATTTTTCTTTCTCCTTTTTCTCTCTATATATATAATGTTTTGCTCCAATAATATCAAATTAAGCTGTAATAATATTAGTTCTAATTAATCTGAATCATCCGATCTCCCCCCAAATATGGGGAATGTGTCTTGAGACTGCAATGTGCAAGCTGAGTCACCATGCATATATAAGATCAGCTGTCTGATGACGCACAAACAATATCCAGTCCGAAAGCATGAAGATGAAGTTTTACACAGGTGAGTGACTAAAACGGAGACAACATATTAGGTTGCCGAGTATCAACCACGTGACCCCCCTGTGACTAAAACAGAGACAACCTATTAGGTTGCCGAGTATCAACCACATGATCCCCCTCAAAAACGAGGCGTGGCTTGAGATGCATGTTGCATGCGCTAGCCATTGGTCTCCGGGATAAAAACCGGATGACTCAGAATGGACACTACTACTTCTGAGGAAGCCACTGAGTACAAACGGAGGCGGGGAAATGCGTAAAGTCTGTCACTTTGAACCAGCTGGTAGTGAATATTTGTGACATCTCCAGGGAGAACTGTGAGTATGGGACAAACAAGCTGAACAGGCTGCGTTCCTGAGCCCTCAAGGGAATTAACTCAAGTAGTCCCTGTTTGCATGAAAAGGGATCTGAAAACTTTTTAACTGCTTGTTTTTTGGATTGCCTACTAACACTACAGGCAAAATACTCTGCCTACTAACACTCTGGGCAAAAGACTAACATCTACCCTATAACTATATAACTAAAGCTTGGATGCATGCATGTCTAACAACAATTGTAATACAAACTAATATATGGAGTTATCTGCAATGAATACCTACTAACTCCTTGATTTGGGTATGAACTGAACTTACATTCTGAGCAGACGGAGTTTTATTCTTATTTATTTTTATGCTTGCTATTCTGTTCATAACACCAATTATGGTGTGTTTTTAATACCATAGGGATTAATGTTTTTATATGGATGTTTAAAATCATCATTTTTTAGCTGTATTTGTTGATGAGTGGTTATACCGGCTGGTTCTATATACCTTATCATTTCTAATTGTTTATTATGCTGGATATTTTTTTTTATTAATTATTTGTATGTTAATTGCTATGTATTAAATCTTTGTCAAGTAGTGCTGTGTGTGTATTTTGCTCTTTTATGTTGATATCTGTATGGGACATGCTTGCTTGGTGTTTGTGAATTGGAGAGGAGACAACAGTAGAAGATTGGGGTGATCTATAAACCACCAGGCCATGGGGAGGAACTGGACAGGAACCTATTGCAGGACATCACTGAAATGGATTTAAAAGGAGTGTGACAATAATGTAGACTTTAATCTACCAGATGTAAACTGGGATGGGTCTTTTGCAAGTTCTACTAGAAGTGGGGATTTTCTAAATTCCTTGCAAGGAGCATCCTTCAAGCAATTGATGAGGGAGCCCACTCGCAAAGACACAATATTAGACTTAATACTCACAATGGTGACTGGATATCAGATGTAAATGTGGGTGAGAACTGTGGTGCAGTGACCATCAAGGAGTATGGTTTAGTATAAAGACAGAGACCATCACATGCCACATAAAAACAAAGGTGTTAGATTTTAGGAAGGCTAACTTTGTAGAGATGTGTAAGTGATTCATTGGCAGACTGGAGGAACTTTGGAAAACTGCAGGAGAGGTAGAAAAAAAATAAAAAGTGCAATAATAAATGCAACAGTCATTTGTATAAAAAGGGTTAGGAAAGCACATGGAAAAGGAAGCAGAATAGGTTACAAAAGAAGTATCAACTAGTGTGAAAGCAAAAAAGATGGCCTTTAAGAATTATAAGCAGAATCAAAATAATGAAGACTATGGGCCATATTTATCATTAAATAAATTTCATCTGTGATAGTTTAGTTTACAATTCTCTTTTTTTTCCACAAAATTATTGGTATTTATCATCACTTTCAATAAAACTGCCTCTTTTGTAGAGACAGCTTTTTGGAAAAGTGAACATTTTCCCCTGCAGCACTGTCTCATGAATATTTTCTGCAGAAGATTCTTCATGCACCCAATCAGCCACAATATATTGGCATAGTTGCTAAAAGAAAACATATATAGATATAATAAAGTATATTTTAGGAGAACCGGATAAGGGAAGCAGGCACCAGTGGGCAAATCTTCTGCCCAGTGCCTCCTCTCCCTGCAAGCAGCCTCTTCCCCTGGTGTCTCATCTCCCTGAACTCTGTGCCCACAGCCTCTGTTCCCGGTGTCTATTGTACTTGCTCTCCATGCCAGTAGCCTCTGCCCCCAGCATCTCCTCTCCCCCAAGCAGACTCTGTGCCTTGTGTATCATTTCCTTCTGCTCCATGCACACAGCCCCCACCTCCTGTGTCTCCTCTCCATGCGATCTGTACCTGCAGTTTCTGCCCCTGTTTTCTCCTCTCTCTGCTCCAAGCATTGTGGATGCTGCAGGTGCTGTGAAGCCTGTAGAGGAGTACTAAAGATAGCAGCCACAGATAGGGTGGACACAGCAATGAGGGATCTGAACAGATCCATCTGCTGTTCAAGATCCTGTGTAAATGGCATCTTGTGAAGGGATTTGGAAGCTGTATGCCATCTCAGGATGGTGAACAATTTTACTATCAAAATCTGAAAATACAGCATTTTCAGAACTTGATGAATATCACAATTTCCACATCCCCCCCATACCTAATAATGGGGAGTGTGGCAACAGGTTAGACACACCAGAAGGGGTAAAATAAAATGAATGATGATCTAAGTAGAATGGAGGAATCAGTATCACTCCTTTGCAAACTGCAAAAACCTACATCAGCAGTGTTAAGTTGCATACAGAAAGAACTGTGGGTCTCAGTACTATTGCACATACTGCGCTTTAATTGAGATGGTGATCCCTAAAGGGAACTGATTTGTGTGTATATTTATGCGCAGAGATGCTGTGACACTTTTCACTCATCTAAATGGATAACACAATGTATTTGTGAAAATATATGAATGACACACTGTATGTGATGGGGACCGTACACACACTAGTGGAGTAATAACAGGAGATTAAACCTCACTCGTATTTGCATTGGAATTACTGTGGAATGACCCTTCTAACAAAAATGTATAAAGGAGTGATACTATTGCAAAATCACATTACTCTGATACTATTCCAATTGTGATCATCAACTGGTGTTACATAATTACCATTGCTCTGAAGATAAATGGATGAGAGCAATTACGGTATGCTATAGTTTAGGTAGCATTATACTACCAAACTACCATATTATAGGAATTGAGTGAATCCATACTAAGGGCGGTATTCAATTAATTTTGCACCCGCAGAAAAGTTTCACCTGCCAAACTTTTCATCGACATCGCGTGTTTTGGACATGGAAACTTATTGTGCGCATCCCCGCTTTTCACCGTATTCAGTTCCAAAACAGGCGAAAATGGCAAGTGGCGAATGCAGAATAGATGGAAAGTACTGTCAGACTTGAGAAAATCAACCTTATCCCCCCCCAAAAATGCACTAACATTGGGGATCTATGTAGAAGCATTCCAATAGCCCTAATAAAACTTTTTTGGGTACTGAAGTTGTTTAAAATCCTTGTTATTAGTGTCCTTGCAAAAGTGGTGAAGAATGGCATTAAGCAGTATTTTTTGTGAAAATAAGTAGTCCCATCAAATTTGGGGTGCTTGTAAATGGGTACTAGCATATTCTAATGTCTCTAAAGTGAAGTTTTAGAAAAGTGAAATTCCTCCGTCATACAAGCACCTGCAATCCCAAAACCACTTGGCCCCTTCTTAGAGCACCCCCAGAAACTTATTTTGCTGTTTTTTTGACTTGTCCCCCCACTTTTGTCATTTTCACTCCAAATTTCATAGGTGTTTTTTGGGGGCATCCTAGAATAATTATTTTTTGGGTGAATTGTCCTATTGGGGCGGTGTACCAAGGGTTCTGGGTGGTTTCCCAACATTTACAATTTTATTTAACCTGCTATTCTGTGGAGAAAAAGTAACGCCTCTTTCAGTGCCTTAACTTTCTGCATAGGCGAAAACAGAATGAAATTGAATACGATGTAAAAAAGAATGCAAAATTATCGCAAAAAAAACACGCAAAAACAGCTTTTTGCTTCTAATTGAACACGGCCCTAAATGTGAAATTATATGGACATGAGGAAGAAAACACGATGAGACATCTCTGTGCTATAAGTATTTTTATTATAGACAATGCCGCACGGACATTCCATACGCAGTTATTTTAAACTTTTTATCTAAGACACACACCTTCTGTTTCTTTATTTTATACTGCAGGTTTTTAACAAATTGCCATATTTAAAGAGACAGAGTAAAAGTTATATTTTATGGACTAATAATATTCAGCGTGCACCACATAGGACAGATTTTACCCCTTTTTTGTTCAAAACTAGTTTTACCAATTTATCATAAAGAAAAAGAAATCACATTTGATCTGTCACAAATATAAAACTCTGTCCTATTGGAGAAAGATAACTATATAACTAAAATGATGATGATGATGATGATGATGATGATTATTATTGTTATATGGGAATTTTGTTCCATGTCTAGGTTGCAGAATACTGTATATTCTCTGTAATTTACAGAACCGTAATGTGTACAGGATAATGAGTGAAAAATGCCTTTGTATGCAGAGGCTAAGATGGTTTGTTTTGATTTCTGAGGTATGCATACTGTATTTCTGATTTTACTATCTTTATAATCACTTTTACAACTGTAGATTGACTTGAGTTTGGAATATTAAGTCTGCATTCAAAATGTTGACAATCATTAGGTTGGCATGAGAATGTGGGTATGGTCAGTATGTTAACATTGGACATGTCAACTTGTTCATAATGTTGACTTTGACCATGTCAACATTCAGCATGTTGACACTGATGTAATGCTGAGATAGCTGGAATGTCAACAGTGTCCTTTTGCTGTGAATGTTTCCCTAACTCTAAAGCTAACCCTAATGATTACTCTACTACCGTCAACCCTAAACCTAATACTAATTTAAGAGTAATGCAAATGTCATCATTTTGACAATGTCAATATTTCATATGTCAACATTCCATCAATGTTGACATTTTCTAGGTGTCATCATTTCTGATATCAACATTTTAAATATGTCATCATCATGACTGTTGACCTTCTGGTGTTGACATTATAAATGTAGACATTATCACTGTCAACGTGATTACATCCTGATGAATTACACTGAATTGGTGCATCATCTAATTTTTATTTATAATTCAATAGTCCATACCAATTCATTTTCTTTTTGTATCTACAATTGTTTATAGATAAGGTAATTGGCATCCTCTAATTACCAATGGTAAGTAATATTTAGGTTTGAACTTAATATTTCTATCTATACTTCTATCTAATCTCAAAAAAACATCTTTTAGGTAAATTATGAATTAAGGGTTTAAAATAGAGACTTTGGGCTAAATGTAATAGCCTGCAATCTTCCGTTGCTGCCGGGATTTATGCAAGTCTCCCCATATTTTTAAAGTGGTAATCATTTTAAAAGCAAAAGCAGCTTGGTTTAGCCTTTAAAATAATTGCCACTTTAAAAAACAGGGAGACTCGAATAAATCCCTGCAGTGCTGGAAGCTTGCAGGCTATTACATTTAGCCCTTTCTATGCATAGTAAGTAATTACAATTACAATGGTTTCTGTACACTGTGAGTATGTGGTTATTGTATTCCACCAATACATCAAGAAATGTTATTTGGAAATATTAAATTCATAGACTGATACACAAAACTGTTCTTGTCTTACTATACTTACTTACTTACTGGAATACTTTGCACTTTTTATCCAGATCATAAAAATGTAATCTACATCATGAAGGTAAGTGTGTATAGAATTATTGGTAAAATTGATTTGATTAATATTGTACATAAAGAGCTCTGAATAAAGAGTGCTTATGGTGCAGTGGCATATCTGTAATGGGTGCAGTGTGTGCAGGGCACATGGGCCCCCCGGGTCCAGGGGTGGCCCGTACCACACACACTGCACCCATATTATTTTAGACTGACTTGTCCGTGGTCCCACGTCGGGTGTCTGCGCTGCTCAGAACACCGGAAAATGGCCGCCGCAGCCATTCTTTCCAGTGTTCTGCGCATGCGCAGTAGACTCCGGGCATTAGAGTGTGCCAAGACTCTACTGCGCATGCACAGAATGCCAGAAAATGGGCGCCACGGCCATTTTCCGGCATATGCGCATGCGCAGTAGACTCCAGGCACACTCTATTGCCCGGAGTCTACTAAGGCTCCGGTGGCTGGCTAGCCGCGTCAGTCGGCTGCCGGCCAGCAGGGAGAGAGGAGGGGGCCCCGCACAGGGAGTGCACGCAGGCCCCCTCCTCTCTTAAGGCCCCTGTTATGGTGGCTGCATCCTAGTTCCTTATAGCTGCTAATAATTGTTTTAATATATTTGAAATAATTAATGGGTAATGCCTGCAAATATTCTATAATGAACACTTTTAAAAACAAATTGATTGCACATTATTGTAGAGTGTGTTCTACACTTAAAAATCACTCAGAATGAGGAATTTCTCCATAGAGGAAACAAATGTCAATAGTTGCTAAATAATAGTGCACTTAAATGCCATTAATCTCACATTCCAGAAGTGTGCTTTTTCTTTTAATAATTTTGCCTTTTAGACATTAACAATTTAAAAAAATATTGATCACTTGCTAATATGTTGAAGAAATACATATACACCCAAAATGATAAGATGTCCTGATAGACAACAGACATTATTATGGATTTAATTAAGTAAAATATTGGTACATGTGGTGATAAAAAAATCAACAATTTCCTAGTTGCTTTAAGGATTTCTTATTTTCTATAGCTTTAGGATTTGTTTATATGTTAAAACTGATTTATACTTTGGGTACGATTACAATTTTTGATTTCTTTTAAAAGTTGTATTTTATTGTAGCAATATCAAGCTAGGTTACAATAGTGAGCCATGGATTCTGTGTGGGGCTGGAGGGATCTGCCCACACAGGGAACAAAATGGAAGTGCAACCACTGCTTTGTGGACAGAGCCCAGGTGAAGGCTAAAGAGAGGCAGACCATTCAGGCTGCCAAAGGAGACAAACCAAAGGAGACTGTAGCTGTGAGCCAGTAGAGGCCAATTGTGGGCAAGGAGGCCAGAGTGCAAACCTGCAAGAGGCAAGGAGGACCTCAAATCTCTAAGACTGTTTGTATGAAGTTGTGCAGCTAAGCCAGGCCAAGAGGCCAGAGTCCATTCTTGCATGCGGTGTAGGGAGTACCACATGATAGACTTTGTGTGGAGGCAAGGAGGCCATGTCTATACCTGGGAGAGACAGGACTGAGACTTTTGAGAGACTATGTTATGTTTGCAGACTAACTGCCCATTATAGTCAGGGTTCAAGAAGTGCGGTAGTGCCATACATGGGCTAGTTTTTTTGTTATTTCTGTTCCTGAATACTGAAGGTAAAACTCCATTTTGTTTTATTCAAACCTAAACGAGCTGCGTGTGGACCCTTATTATGCACTTAGACACTGCACCACTGACCCTCTACCGAGCTAAATTACCTGAAGTTATCACATTTATAGAATTACTTTATTTTAAATCACAATAGATCTGTTTTCTTCTTTTTTGGCTGTAGAATTCTTTGTTTCTTAAGGCTAACCTAAAAATGTTACACAGACAATTTTGTGGACACATCTTAAATTTTTTTGCGTTGTGCTTTCCAAGTAAACAAGTGTACACATCTACGGATGATTCAGTATCACATACAACTCAGTCACTTTCTCCTCCTGTGGTAGAATGTGTGCCACTGGTGTCAACAAGGCTTTTGCACATGGATTATGTTTTGTGAGGGTGTGTAGAGGACATATATATGCAGTTGCAGGCTATGTCTTAATTGAGTGTATGCAGAGACCTCTCCATCTGAATTCAGAGGCATCTCTTGCATCTAGGTAGGGCTGGTACAGATAGGGGTGAAACACACAAATATATGCATTTAAGGGGAGATGTAAGAAGAGGTGGTGTCAAATGTGCTATAACCAGTGCTATTTCAGGGCATCGCATTATAACACATTCTTTCTTTTTTGCACTATTTTAACACTTAACTGTTTGTTTTTATTATATGTGTATTTTCACCTTTCCATGCAGCCATAGCTGCTCTTACCTTTCTTACTTCACATTTCACTTTTCTCATTATGGCGATGCCCTGCACCGATTTAGGGGTGTCCAGCACTCTAGATTTGAATCCTAATATGTTAGAGACCTACCCTAAAGAGGTTACCTGGATATGGTGGGTAGGCCCATAATCTTGGCCATGATTATGCTAAAAACTTCTATTGATTGCAAAATTTTATTTTATAACGTATTTATATATAATCAGTGATTTGGAGTTGTGCACCTGTGATTTGTCTGGTCCTGTGTTAGTAAGTAAAGACCGCTAGATGCAGCCGCTCGCTCCCAGTGCATGAAAATTCAGCTAAGTGACATCAATGCAGGCGCTCGCACGGCAAGGCATAAGCACGCCCACTATATCTTGGCAAGCGATCACTTTGTGTTTTCATATGCCCACCAGCCTATCTTCAGCCACCCACTAGCGGACATCATCTCTAGGAAGTATATACATCTATCGGTACATCAGGTTCCATCGGATCTGACCGCAGCGCTTGTGGTTGACTGTACCCTACCGCAAGAACTGAGAACACTTCAGTGTATAATTCAACAAGTGACGTGTACTATGACTCTGCTGATTAATTATGCACACCTCTGAAATGGCATTTAAACACTCAGGCATGCCTGCGTTTGCAACTCCACTCCCCCGTTGCTACTGCCCTGCTCCTGTTACCACCCACAAATGGCCTCTCCTGTCACTCATTCCTCAGGGCTGTCTTTGCAGGGCGAGTGAGCGCATCCCGATCGCTCATACTAGTTTGCGCATGTGCACTGCAAACTATACGCATGCGCACATTTGCAAACATTGCCAGCAATGAGCAATCACTTGCTAGTGAGCAGGTCTGAATCAGGTCCACAGTGCATACACACCATGTGTTTTTTTCTTAAAATACTCCTTTTTTAATGTTCCACAAATGTCCACTTAATTGTCAATGATCTCAGAAAGTCCTCCTGCCATGGCACTGCATCCGGGCCATTAAAATAGGCCATATACTCCTCCCTTACCTGTTTGGCCCATGCAGTCCCTGTGGTTTGCATTGGAGGTGCTGCCACTAATTAAAACTGGCAAATCTCATACAGATGGTCTGGGTCTTCTGGCATAGCTGTGCCTGATGCCCTTTGTTGGGTTGTTTTGTGCCATAGAAAGTTATACAGGACACAGCATGCCAACATGACCCAATCTATCTTGTTCATATGCAGGTTTATGGTGGTGTGGAAAATGCAGAACCAGTTGCTTAAAATTCCAAAAGCATTTTCCACAATATGGTGTGCTGTAGAAATCCAATAGTTAAAGATGCGCTTTTCTCAAGCCCCTTTGAGCACTTGGCTTCATCACATTTTTGTGTAATGCGATAGCCTCATCAGCCACAAAAATGTAATTTAGGCCGTGCTTAGTCTCCTCCACTGACGGCAATATGATGGTCTTGGAGGTGGGCCTCTGGTAGAATGCCATCTGTTCGAAGGACCCACCATCCAAATCACGGCCATTCTTGCCAACATCCACAAAGACAAACTCGTAATTGGCATTCACCACCACCATGAAAATGATCCTGAAGTACCTCTTGTAGTTGTAATAGTAGGATCTGCTATTGGCAGGTGGGGTGATGCAGATATGTTTCCCATCCATGGCTCCCCTGCAGAAAGGGAAATTCCAATGCCATTCAAAGTCTTCAGTGATGGTTTTCCACTCATCAACTGTTGTTGTAAACTAGAAAAAAAATTGGTTAAAACAAGAACATTATTATTGTTATTTTTTTCAATACAGCTTCCAACCCAAGAACTGGAATTGGTGTGTATGCCTGATTTAAACATAATTGGTGACAGTGAGGGGGATGTGTCGATTTCCCAATGCCCACCACCAACCACACCAGCCCCAGCACCTACTGCACCTTCCCAGCGAAAGAGAAAGCGCCCAGGGAAAAAATAAAGCATGGAGCCTACAGAGGATTTTTTATGGCAGGCAGATGAGATTTTAAAAAGCCCCCCCACCAACCACCTAGATCACTTCACCTCTCATATAAATAGCACCATGTGGCAAATGAGTGCTAAAACCCAAACAGAATTCCAGCATCTGGTATATGAGTTGCTCATCAGGGCACTGCATAATAATTTATATCCAGCGACCTATATTGGTGACCTTCTGCCCTTCCCACCTGCCCCAACCACCTCTGTGATGCCTCCATCTCAGTCACAGCATACTCCCCCACCCACAAAACCATCCACCACAAGCCAGGCTATATAAAGTGCCCTTTTAGAAGCAGAGGAGGATATTCAGGGGTTATATGACCTCTAAAGTTTTATTGTTGTTGTTGCCTGCAGTATCACCAAATTTTATCTCTCTCAATAGCTACTCTACAGTATACAGTGGTGATGATGCTGATTGGACATGGTCACTAAACACATGGCAGAAGGACAGGTTGTTGGAAGCTGGGACCACAATCTGTACTTGTGCCATGTGTTTCTTGGCCTATTCAATCTGGCGTCAGACCCACTGTATACCAGTTTGCATAAAGTTCACCTTCTGTCATTTTGCAACATCTCTGCAGCTTTGGCAATGTTGACATCTGTAACAGCTTGGGATGGTCTCCCAGAATGTGCTTTGTCAGTCACTCGCACATTACCCTCTTTGAAGTACTTCCACCACCGAAATACTGCAGTGCGGCTTATTGATTCTCCTCAGTATGCTTGCTGTAACATTTTAGGAGTTTCATTTCCTCTTTTTCCAAGTTTAAAACAAAATCACACATCTCTGATGTAAATCTCACAGACACATCTTTCTCATCCACCATGACAAAACATACAAAGATCTTCCACTCGCTCTGACCAAACAAAGAAGACTACGATGTATGAGCTTCAACATAACCAGCATAGCATTGAAATGTCTACTTATGTGACAGAAAAACAGAGGCAGTCTCATTACTTTTCAATCAGCCCTCGTGTATGTGTGTGCATCTATATATATAATTGGATATCCATACAACTAATGATAATATTAAAAGAACCATCCAAACTAGTAATGATGTGAAATTATTTTACTTAATTATAAGAAGAATCTTAGCATGTACTGTACAGATATCAGTAGTAAGCAGTCACATTTGAATGCTCAAACTTCTTTCTTTTAGTTCAAGACTTTTAACAAAGCCAAACAGGGAGTGCCATTATAATTGATTTATTTTCTTTCTTTCTTTCTTTCTTTCTACAAAATAATTAATTTATAGTTTACAAATATTTATTAAAACATTTTTCCTTAAAATATTTTCAATAATAAGTCAGCATCATTGTTTACATACACCGTTGACAAGAAATCTGTTACACTTAACTGCAGGTGGAAATTGCCACTTTTTGTGTTGCCCTAACGCTAGAACACAAGCTCCTGACAAAGGCAGCTTGCAGTGATGTGAACACAGATTATAAATACCCTTGATATTCCAATTGTGTACTTTGTTGTTATCATAGACTATTTTACCACTTAAAAACTTTTTTTTGTTTCCTAATAATGATTTCCCTCTCTAAGTTATCCAATAATGGTGATATATTATTGAAAATATTTTAAGAAAAATGTTTTAATAAAAAGTTTAGTTTAGATGGACATTCCTTTGTGTCTATCAGAGCACCCTCTTGAATAAAATAGTTTGTACTGTATATTATATTTGGTGAAACCTATGCTGATTGGTTTTATTTGAGAGGAGTGGCCCCAGTTACAACTTATGAACATTAGATATATTTAATATAATATAAGCACATAAGAGGGATTGTATTTTTGTCTCTCTCTCTCTCTCTGCAAATAGATAGGTGGATAGACTTATTGTTGCCACATATTCACATGCTCATATACTGTAGCTCCAATTTTTCTCTTGTGTGGTCCTTACTTCCTGTAAAGTTTTTCCTAATAACATTTTACAACCTTTCAGTATTATTGGTATACATTTAATTATCATATAGCCAATCACTAATGTTCCCAACACAACACACTTACCTGCGCTGTATCAGCTCTTTTTTGATAACTTGAATTAATTTGCAATATACCAAAGCATTTTGTCATGCAACATCTTCTCACTCTGAGTTTAGATGTGTCACCTTTAAAACAGCTAAATTAGTGGCCAAAAAAACACTAGGGCTGAAAAAAAGACTGTGGGCCTGATTCAGACCCGCTCGTGAGCTCTGAGCGCTCGCAAGCAGGTCGATGTTGGCCAAGTGCGCATGCGCACGATGGAGCCGGCTCCATCATGCGCATGCACGAGACCCGCATAGTGATGGGCAAGCCGTCACTATGGGTCTCGCTACAAAGGGGGCGTGCTGTTGATGTTGAGTGGCAGCACGCCGCCTTTGGTGGGCGTGCCAGGGGCATTGCTGCCCAGACAGTGATGTCAGTGGGAGTGCTTTTGGCGCTGATAGAGCCGAAAGCACTCCAGGGCTTGCGACAGACGAGACCCTACCACAAGGGTCTCATCGCAAGCTCGATGGTTGCGATGGTCTTGACCATCGCGACCATCTTTTTGGCCGCTTGCTATAGCTGTGGGTGGTCACCCACAGCTATGCAAGCAGCCAGGAGACCGCTCTAAAAAAAGAGAGGGAGGGCACTGATTCAGAGCGAGCACTTTGAAAGATCATCTGGCTCTGAATCAGGCCCTGTGTTCACAAACTTCACTGATCCCTGAGGGGAATCTGACTTCCAGACATTATAATCCTAGAGAAGCCTCCTCCCACCATTTCTGCACCCTCTGCAAATGTGAGGATGAGTAGTAGTAAAAGTAATGTTGAGGACATAGAATTGAAGTTGTTTCTGTTAAAGTACAACAGGATGAGGGGGATATTTGTGTAATTGTGTATCCGATGGTAATTAGGATGTTGATAATAACCGTGTCGGACAAGAATAGGTTGATAAAATTCAGGAGGATGATGATTGTATAACAGTAAGTCATCCACCAGTAGCAACAGTTCTTGCCAGTGGTAAGAAGAATAAGGAATTTGTCATGCATTGCCATTAGACCAAAAATAGACACATGTTCTGTATGGGCATCTTTTTACCTCACAACATTTGTTAACGCATCTGTAGAATTTGTGGTGCCCAAGTAGTAGAGGTAAAGATGTTAACTATCTAGGCACCTCCTTCTTGTTACATCATTTGCAGTAAGTTCATGCAAATTATCAAAATCATGTACTATAATAACAAACTGTCCAGCATCAGCTACCAGCAG
Source organism: Taudactylus pleione (assembly GCA_031769625.1). Classification (NCBI taxonomy): domain Eukaryota; kingdom Metazoa; phylum Chordata; class Amphibia; order Anura; family Myobatrachidae; genus Taudactylus; species Taudactylus pleione. Next base: position 1,705,429 of record JAUIMM010000727.1, read on the forward strand.
CATGGATAAATCCCAGCTCATGCAATCTCCTTCGCCAACACCATCATCAAACTCTTTAGTGATCGGAGGTACTGCAGTCCTGCATCTGATTTGCAAAGGCAAACTGACTCCATTATCCCAGATTCCCAAGAATAATCCTTGTGTGCTAAGGCTGCTGCTTCTGGGGATTAATCTTCATTCAGAAGGGGACCTAGAAGGATAGTAGTTTCAAACAACAATAGACTGTGAAACAATTTTTTGCAAGAGGAGCCAAGTATGACAGCCACCATCCTGTTGCACAGTGGATCACTTAAGCCATTATAGCAAAGTTAGCTTTAGATCTGTGTCCAATATCTGCTTTCAATGCAAATGGTTTTAGACAATTAGTTGAGTTCATGTATCCACACTACCAAATGTAATATTGATTCCATTTTATCAAAACAACAATTCCTCAAGAAAAAACAGTTGCTCTTTGCCTAGAAAATGCAATTGTACCAACTATCCACTTAACTAAAGATATGTAGGCAAGTGGTACTAGTCAAACTATTGTAAAGATTACATGACTGTGACAGCCTCCTGAGTGTGTATATTGCCTTCAGCAGCAACAGTACTGTATCTAACACACAACACCACCTCATTCACAAATAGGCTGCTTTCTGTATCACCGGATTTAGTGACAGGAATACCAGTCTTAATCTGTTGGAAAAACTCAGCGGTATGATTGCAAAAATGACTTACCCTGCTAAGACTTTCCTCAGGATTTGTCATTTCTGATAATGCAAGTAACATTGTATGATCATTACAACTGGGTGAATTTTAACATGTACTATGTTTTTAATACACAATAAACTTGGTGGTTCAAAATTTCTTAAAACTGACATTTGCCTGCAGGATATGCTGGCTATGGCCCATAAAATTACTGAGCATTTCATCATTCACCAGAATATTTCACCAGCTGCAACAACAGTTCCATTTGCCATGCCATTGACTGAAGCAACTCATATGCTTCAGTCAATTGAGAAACTGCAACAAGCCATCCAAACATACAAATAAAGCTATGATATACATATAGAGGGGGCATGTGGAGAATACTCTTGGTTTTATGCAAGCTACTGTAAACATTTAAAATTCTAACCAATGAAGTGGGTTTAGACAATGCCAGCCAGAGATGGGTCATATCATTAATTAATGTACTGGAAAAGCAACTAGGGAAGCTGAAGGGATGAAATAAAGCAATCCATTACATATATTGGACTTGTGGATCAAGTTCTTTTTTTCAGATTGCCAGGACCAAAAGGGGTTGCAAGATCTTGCAATTGGATCAGTATACTTTGGCAACCATGCTTGATCCCTGGTTTAAGTAATATATGATGGCTTTCTTTCCAATTGACACAGAACTTAAGAGATGCAAAGAGCTTCTAGCAAACAAGTTGGCAGCTAAACTGGAATTAACAAAACAAGGTCTCTTGCTTCAATTTCTCCTGCAAATGCTGCTGCCAGGAAGATCTGACCATTTCCAAGAGACCCATTGGTGATGAAGATGAGTCAACTTTGAATACTGGGAGGCAATTTGGAGCCCTTGTACAAACTAGCTTTGGTTTACTTAAGCTGCCTACCCTCCAGTATGTACTTGAAAAGTATGTTTAGCACAGCTGGGAACCTTGTGGGCGATTACCATAGGAGGCACCTACCAAAAAATGTGGAAAAACTGATGTTCATATAAATGAACTACAAATTATATGAGAAACACCTTTGCCACCAATTAAAACAAGCAGAGACTTCTGTAACGGTGATTTCCAACTGGGAAGAGCATGTGTGATGATGATATTAACAGTAATGAGGGTGATGATTAGGGAGATAATAAAATCCTTCAACTGTGATGAGGATTAATGAATTAAGCCCATTTGTATCTTGGTTAAATCAAACCACTAAGATTTTTTTTTGTGGTTGCTTAAACAAACCAAACACTTCATTCACAAAAGTGGCAGTTCCAGTTGCTGAAGTGATTTGTTTGTTAAACATTGCATGTTCTTTTTAATATTCAACATAAGGGTATGTGGGAGGGCCCAAGGACAATTCCATTGTGCACCACTTTTCATTATGGGCTCTGCCAAGATTGTTTGATTGACAGATTGCATAAATGATTGTACTTTATTTGGTGCTGATATTCTGTATCTTGCAAGGTCATCCATCACCAACTTCTCATTCATGCATATAGACCTTGTTTCCAAAAGCTTCTCCACAGATACTACAGAGTAGTATCATCCTCCATAGCATCCTTTATTGTGTGTTTGACAGGCAGCATTTCATGTTTGGAATGGATTAAGTTTCCTTTCCATTTTCAAAATCTCATTGGGACTTTGGAAGCTTGTTTCATAATAATTTCTTCCATGTCTCCAATTTACTTTACTTGTTAGTTATTATAGTAATGTAGTTTCTTGTTAGTTAATAATAAATCAATGCTTTACCTAGCTTACACTACATAAATACTCCACCATTTAACTAAACTGGCCTTAGGATTTTTATCTAATTTTTGATAAATGAAAACATTCTATGATCGTATAGTTAAATAAACTGACATCCTGTCTATCACTGCAGTGCCACTATGTTTCATACTGTAGATGTGCTATATTCTTTTAAACTGCCATGTGTTTGTGCTACTGCTATGTTGCTTAGTTTAGCCAGCCAGCTTACTGCAGCCTTTGGGCAATATTGGTAAAGACAATATTGTGAGCAGTGAGGTGGTCAGAATTGACTGGAAATGAATGTTTATGTTTTAATAATACTGTAGAAACAAAAACAGGCCAAAATTACATGATTTTCATTTTTTTTATACATTTTTAAATAAGTTCAGATCCAAAACCAAAATAAAAACACTAAATGATGGTTTTTGCCAATACCAAATCCACAACACAATGAATATATAGAACCAAACCAAAACCAAACCACAGGGATTCAACTCTATTAATTATATTTCAAAGTTCTGAACAGGTCCATCTGACATACTATGGAACTTCTAATGGTAGTTGTACCTGCCTATTAATGTTTGGCTGTGGAATCAACATCCTTCTTTTAAGATACAAAGGCTCTTTGTAACTTGCATCTGTTTATGGTTACTGCTTGAACTTTCTTATGTAACTGTGGTATAAGTATTCCCTGCTACTGGATCATACAAATGAACTGGTTGCCTATTCTCACATCATTTTACTGAGTCTGCTAAACTGAAGGCACATTCCACCAGCACTCTGTACCCTGCTCAAGTGGAGTCATAGACATCACCTCTAGACCACATATTGGATTTCACCCACAACTAAGCCCTGACCAACCAACTGCATTTGCATTGATCATCTACTTTTTAAAAAAAATGTACAGTATCTTTATCAGTTTGTGAACTTTGCTCCAACTTCATTAAATCAACCACTAGGTCTGCAGTTCTATATCTTCTAAACTAACTACCTGTATATTACTGTCTGAAGCTTTCAATATGTAACCTCCACTCCTCCACTATGCTGAACAATATTACATAAATAACTTTTTCTATATTTCAATTTGTCAACTTATGCTTGCACATTATCAATACTATGTAATTCAGGGAACAGGGAGATGACCCCAAGCACTGGTACTCTGGTTGGTGTAATGGATTGGCAAGCAAATAGTCAATCACATTGAAATAAAGCTGCTGTTCCAGATTTAATGTACAGAGTGTGGAGGTGCACCCACTAGCACAAAACCTAATTTATTTATTTATATATATATGGGGTGCAAGGTGGCCTATGACCACATTGCTTAAATAAATAAAAACAGAATACTCAGCACTCACCAATTTTAAATCACTCACAATATTACATAAATAATGGGGTTTTGGTTCATGGATTGATCAATGCATTTAAGCCTGCAGCCCACATCATGGGACCCTATTTCTCTGCAGGTCCTACACTATCCGCCATACTTATGGAAACCTGGTAGCTGCTATCACAGGGTCTAAACTGAAAACATGTTAACTGGTTTCAAGCTCACCTGCCAACTAACTTATGGCTTTTCAAGGCAAGACAGTCACCAAACATAGCTTCTATCATACTACCAAAAAGGCAGCTGACACAGGTTACTATTAGAGATGTGCGCTGACCCCTGTGTTTGGTTTTGGTTTTGGATCTGGATCTCCCCTGGTTTTGGATCTGGATTGGTTTTGCCAAAACCTCACCTCCATGTTTTGTTTTCGTGTTTTGGTTTTGGATCTGGATTTTTTCTTAAAAAAAAAAAACAGCTAAAATCACATAAAATGGGCCTTTTTTGTTCCTACAGTATTAATAACTTCAATAACAATTATTTCCAGTCAATTTTGACCACCTCACAGCTCACAATATAGATTTTTTTTCATCTAGTTAAAGGGCCAAAAGGTTGCATCCACCTTGCTGGCTCAAAACTGATTGAGGACTATGCAAAAAGATGATGGTTGGGATAACCTTAAGGATTGAAGAATTGATAGTTGATAGTTGGTGCAGCCCCTGGCTGTAAAATTTATATTAAATGAATAAAAAAACAATTTATTGGTGCAGCCCCTGGCTGAAAAATGAATAATAAAAAGAAATTAATTGGTGAAGCCCCTGGCTGTAAAATTGATAATATATTAATTGAAAAACAATTCATTGGGTGCAGCCCCTGGGTGAATAACTAATTAAAAAAAGAAATTAATTGGTGCATCCCCTGACTGTAAAATTGATAAAAACTTAATTAAAAAATAATTAATTGGTGCACCCCCAGGCTAAATAATTAATAATAAAAATAAACTCATTGGTGCAGCACCTGGCTGTAAAATTGATAATAAACTAATTTAAAAACAAATCATTGGTTCCTAAACCAACCATAGCATTATTTTAAAATGTGAGGCAGCAATGCCCCAACAAGCACATAATGGAAAGGAAAAAGGTGCAAGATGGAACAGTACTTGGGCCCTCCCACCCACCATTATGTTGCATATGAAACATTTTAATAAATACCATCTTTTCCACATTTTGAGGAAGCAACCTCCTATGCCGATCACTGACAAGATTGCCAGCTGCACCGAAAACTCTTTCGGAGTACACACTGGAGGGTGGGCAACTTAAGTAATGCAAAGCCACTATGTGTATGGGACTCCAAATTGCCTCTTTTTCCTGTACTGAAAGGGACTGTCTGACATGCCTATTAGGATGTTATCTCTGAAATAGCCCTCCACCATTCTGTGAATGGAGACCGTATCAAATGTAGTCACGGTAGAAGACATGTCACTAGTAGGCAGTTCTCTCAGGCCAGACCAGATGTTATTTTTTGGTGAACGATCTGCATGACAAGCAGGCATTCTGTAAGGAAAATTTAGTTTTTTCCTGGCAGCTGCAGAAACTGAAGGAGGAGATGATGGCGTTTCACATGCGGCTGCAGCTGACAACTTTTACCAACAGCTCTTTGCACAGTTTTAGATTTGGGTCTGTTGGAAAAAAACTCACAAGGTTGGACTTAAACCTAGGATCCAGAATGGTGGCCAAAATATATTTTTCAGATTTCAATAGATTGAGGACTCTTGGATCCTGGTGAAGTGAATCAAGGGCTTGATCCACCAGTCTGACATACTTTGCACAATCGCTCCATTTCACCTCCTCCTTCAGTTTCTCCAGCTGTCTTTGCAAAATTCTGATGAGGGGAATGACCTAACTCAAGCTGCCAGTGTCTGAACTAACTTCACGTGTGGCAAGTTCAAAGGGTTTGAGAACCTTGCACAACAAGGAAATTATTCTCCAATGCACTTGAGTAAGGTGCATTCCCCCTCCACGGCCTATGTCATAGGCCATTGTATAGCCCTGGATGGCTGTTTGCTGTTCCTCCATCCGCTGAAGCATATAGAGGGTAGAATTCCACCGAGGTACTCCCTCTTGCTTCAGCTGATGGCAGGGCAAATTTAACAGTACCTGCTGGTCCTGCAATCTTTGACAAGCGGTCGCTGAATGTCTAAAATATCTGGATATTTTGCGGGCCACCGAGAGCATCTCCTGAACAACCGTGTCAGTTTTTAAAAAACATTGCACTACCAAATTAATTGTGTGAGCAGAACATGGGACGTGTTGGAATTAGCACCCATGTAATGCTCTCACAATATTGGTGGCATTGTCCGAAATCACAAATGCCGAGGAGAGTCTAAGTGGGGTAAGCCAATTAGCAAAGATTTCCCTTATGTTTTTCTAAGAGGTTCTCAGCGGTATGCCTCTTAGTGAAATCAATTATACAAAGAGTAGCCTGCCTCTGTATCAGCTGTCTTTTGGTAGATGTTGCTGCTGCAGTTGCTGTTGTAGGCAATACACCTACCCAGTGGGCTGTTACAGTCATGTAATCCTTAGTTTGCCCTGTCCCACTTGTCCACATATCAGTGGTCAAGTGGACAGTGGATACAATGGCATTTCTGAGGACATTAGTAAGGTTTTTTTTAATGTCCTTGTACAGACTTGGAATTGCTGTTCTAGCAAAGTGGAATCTAGAAGGGATCTGGTAGCGAGGACACAGGACCTTAATTAACTGTAGAAAACCCACTGCAGTAATGGTGGATACTGAACGCACATCAAACTCCAGCATAGCTGTTATGGCATCAGTAATCTGCTGTGCAACTGTGTGATTGCTGTAATACTTGTTTGCCCTTGCAAACGATTGTTTAACAGTTAATTGTTTTTTGGAGGATACGCTACAAGTAGTCTTCCTCCTGGTCCCCTTCTGGGATGAAGATCCACTAACAGCAACAGCATCAACAACAGGCATAGTCATCAAGGATCCTTCTAAGGAATCACAGATAGGAGAGGAGTCAATCATGCTTCGAATACAAACATTGGATGCAGCAGGACTACTCCCAATGATGAATGAGAATGTTGATGATGCAGGTGTTGGTGTTGGAGATCGAAGGTGCTTGGATCTCACAGAGAGGGAGCAGGTAGGTGATACTGGACTTGTTACATTTTGAGTTTTGGAACTTGGCGACATACACTTTGATACTTGATGAATGCGCTCCAAGTTACGTAACAAGGAGGAGGTTCCTAGGGGTTATAGGTCCCTCCCTCTACTCACTCTTACTTGGCAATGGTCACACATGGCTTGACAACTATTGTTCGGATCGGGATGGAAATAATTCCACATGTGAGAAGTGGATTTTTTTGTCTTTTGTCCCGGCATGACAACAATGGGCTTTGGCTTTTTCAATCCATGGGCAATAGCTGTTGCTTTACTTACACAAAGGACATCCTCGGCATCAACATCCTCATCTCCAACATCTTCATCATCAATATCCTCATCATCCTTAGCACCTTCAACTACCAAAATATTCTCCTCCTCCATGTGCAATTCCACAGAAGCATCCCCACTGACAACATCTGCAAGATGTTGACTGCCCCATTCCCCACATTTATAGAGGGCACACAAATGTAGGAACCTGGAGGATCCTACAGTACACTAGTACTTAGGTCTGGCTCACACATGGCAACCGCGGACACAGTTCCACTCTCCTCGGGGATTTGTGATTTCAATTTCTCAGGGCACACAGTTGGTTTTTCTGAAGGGCTATCAGAATCAGAACCAGCAGTCTTCATAAAGAAAGGCCAAGGGCTTATCCTTTCCTTGCCACTTCATGTAGTGAATGGCGTATTGGCAATTTTTTGTTTATCTAAAGGCAAATTTCCTTTCAATTTTTTTTCTTAATTTCAGTAAAAGTAGCTTTACCATATCGATGGTGTGACTTAAGCCCTGGGGCATGGGCCTTCATAGAGGATGAGGAAGTTGACGGCCTTGCACTGCTGGCAGCAGCTACAACATGTGGTTGTTGGCCTTGATCTCATTTCATGTGACAGCCCTCCATATTTTTTGTGGTCTTGAAGCAGTGTCACAAGCACCAATAGTGTAGCCGAGGTGCGGTTACAAAATTCACAAATGTGCAGTCGTGCGCACACAGAAATTATTATTTTTTTTTTAAATAATTTTTTTTTTTTCAGCTCCAGAACTTGGGCCCAGAGCACAGATTGATGATGACTGGAGTCAGGCAGCACTAGGTTGCATTGCAGACTTGCTAGATCTTGTGCAGCTAAGCCTAACACGCACAGGCAATTATTAGCCAAAAAAAGACAATTTTTAAAAATATTTTTTTCAGCTCCAGAACTTGGGCACAGAGCACAGATTGATGACATCTGGAGTTGGGCAGCAATAGGTTGTGTTGCTGACTTTCTAGATCTTGTGTGGCTAAGACTAACACGCACAGACACGCAGACCATTATTAGACAAAAAAAGACAATTTTTAAAAAAAAAATTCAGCTCCAGAACTTGGGCACAGAGCACAGATTGATGACTACTGGAGTTGGGCAGCACTAGGTTGCGTTGCCAACTTGCTAGATCTTGTGCGGCTAAGCCTAACATGCACAGACAATTATTAAGCAAAAGACATTTTTTTAAATTTATTTTTAGCTCCAGAACTTGGGCCCAGAGCACAGATTGATGATGAGTGGAGTTGGGCAGCACTAGGTTGCATTGCAGACTTGCTAGATTTTGTGCGGCTAAGCCTAACATGCACATACAATTATTATGCAAAAAAAGAGAAAGAAAGTATTCCTATATCAGGGCACTCACAGAACAAACTGAATTTTGTAATATATCTACAAATACATCTGATTTCAGGCAGGGAATGTTAGCATTACATTTTGTGATATAGTGTATGTCAAGTCAAAAATAGCAGTTGAAAGGTTATGTGATAATTCAAATGCTAAACGAAATGGAACTAATTGTATTACATACTAACATAGGCATAGCTAAAGCTGTGCAGCATGTGCTGCCACCAAGAATAACTATTATTACCCCACCATTTTCAGGACTATATATACCAATTAAATTATAAAAGTCATGACTTCATAATTATAGTCCTCAGTGTTTCAAACAAAAACAAAATTAACATCCATATGTCTCCTGTAGAGTATAATGATTAAACTTAAATATAAAACTTGTTAGAACACAAAACAATGCAGTCCAGTTCTAATTCTATTTATTCCAAGTTTCATTGATGATAGATTAGATACAGGTTGACAAAACTACTAGAAATTAGTAGAAAGAAAATCCTGTTTTTTATGGGTTCTAATTTTAAATCTGCAAATGTTTTCCCTTCAAAAATGACCATATTATCTTTTTGCATTCCCTGAGATAAATGTTATAAATTATTGGCACCTGAAAATATAGTACATACTTCCTTTAGTATACATATACAATATTATATAAAAATAAAACAATGCTTTTTCTCAATTTAAAACAAAAGTTTCTTCTATTTTCCAATCCCCCTGGCCAGATAAAAATCAGTGGCTCCATGCCAGTCTCTTGACATAGGAACTAATGACACCACTACGTGGTATTATATGCTTTGAGGCACTGGCATTAGTTATTTGGCAGAAAATGAATTACTATAAAAATCTTAGCCAAGAAAATACATTGTTTGTGCTTTTATTTAGTTTTCCTCTCTAAATTATAATTAGAGATGTAATAACATTTATTTCCAGTAATTTCCAATCAATTTTGACCACCTCACAATATTATTTGCTTCATCTAGTTAAGGCCAAAAGGTTGCATCCAGCTAGCTGGCTGACTAAGCTAAGTGACACTGTGGGCGGCACTAACAATAGTGCACTTACTGTGACAGCAGTGTCGGCAGAGCGGAGTTGCTGATGGTGTCCTCAGTGAAAGGGGTGCAGGGGTGTTCTCAATGCAGGGTGCCGGCAGTGTCCTCAGTGCAGGTTTGCTGCCTGTGTCAGCAGTGTAGGGGTGCTGGTGCTGGGAGTGTCGGCAGTGTGGGGGTCGCTGACCGTGTCCTCAGTACATAAGGCAGCAGTGCAGGAGTGTCGGTAGCGGTGGTGTTGGCAGCGGGGGATGCTGCCAGTGGGGATGCCGGCGGTGTCGGCAGCGGGGGTGCCGGCGGTGTCAGGCATCGGGGCATGGCGGGCGCCATCTTCTTTTTCTTGATTGTGCTGTTTTCAATGGGCTTAACGCTGATTGGCTGAGAGCCGTGACAGACGACTCTCAACCAATCAGCGTTTAGCTCGCTCAACAGAAAACCTCACGATTCGACAGAGGGGTCGCAAGGTTTTGCCTCGGGTCACCCCGGATCTCCGAAATTCAGGTGGGTTCGGATCTCTGAGATCCGAACCCGCTCATCTCTAATTTTAAAAAATATATTCTATGGCACATCGGAAATGTCTACAAATATATCTCTTTCTTCAAAATAAACATTTTAAACTTTTACAGTCTAATTTGAAATTGGTGTGGGCATTGAAATTGGGCATATGTTCTCCTGCACGGAAAAAAGAGCTGGTATGCATTTTGTGCCATGCCCACCCCCTACCTGTGGTATGCCCTTACACTATCTTGTGGCACACCCACTGCTTGGTTTGCTACTAGTTATCATCATCAGCACTAGCCTATGCTGTGTCTGAAAACATAGTCTTACTTCCAGCTTAAGCCTACAATTGCATCAACATTAAAATTTGCGTACATTATAACACTCTGTAAGTGAGGATGCCATAGAAATGCATACATCTCTGCATCACCATACTTGCACACACTTGGGACCTAATTCAGAGCCGGTCGCACAGAGCGTGCGGTCGGTCTGAATGAGGGGAGGACGTCTTGAATTTTCAAGACGTCCTCCTTTGCGGTGGTAAGGCTGTGGGTTAAGACCCACAGCCTTACGACCGCCTAAGGTGATGGTCGCGATGGTCAAGACCATCGCGACCATCGGGGCTTACGACGAGACAATAGGGTAGAGTCTCCCTTGTCGTAAGCCCCGGAGAGCTTTCGGCTCTGTCTGAGCCGGAAGCTCTCCACTGACATCACTAGTGATGTCAGTGGGGCCTCCCCCAAATGGTAGGCATTCCCATGGGAACGCCCACGTTTGGGCTGCCACCCCCCCCGGCCCGCCTTCCAAACGGGGCGAGCTGTCAATCAACATCGACAGCTCGCCCCCTTTGGATCGAGACCCGCTATGACTGGCGCTGTCGGTCGTAGCAGGTCTCACGCATGCGCATGACAGCACCGGCGCCGTCGTGCGCATGCTCTGTGGGGGGACATCGACCCGGTCCGAGCGCATCGGCGCTAACGACCGGGTCTGAATGACCCCCTTGGTTTCGGGGGAAGATGCAGTGTGCTAATATACAAGATATGGTCCAAAAACAGGCATACCATCAACCCAGCATCAGGCTTTCTACTGAAGACATTCACATGCTTGAAAAGCCTGCCTCGCACTCCAATCACCTACTCCAGTGATTCCCAACCTCGGTCCTCAAGGCACACTAACAGTCCTGGTTTTAGCGATATCTTTGATTGTGCACAGATGTATAAATCAAAATCACTGAGGTACTAATTAAGTCACTTGTGCTCAAGTATGGCTATCCCTAAAATCTGGAGTGTTAGTGTGCCTTGAGGACCGTGGTTGGGAAGCCCTGACCTACTCCTTACAGTATATTAGCAGCTGTGCAGGTACAGATTACATTTATTAACCATTTTAAAAATCTATTTATTAATGTATTAATTAATAAAAAATCTTTAAGAATAAAGCATATTTTTAATTAACTTAATCGGTTACTGCTATCCTGAGATTGCCATAACAGAACAAGTGTTGCAATGGGACAATTACTTTGGCAATACTAAGTAGGATTCTCCTTGCAAATGTTTGGAAATTTCCCTCAGGAAATCCTGCGTTTGCTCCTCAAATCAGTAGTGGGACCAGCAGATGTTGTAATATTATAGGATCAGAGGAAGACACCAGTTCCAAGTGGTCCACTCTTTTTACAAATAATTAACAACAGCAGATGCAAATGATTATCCAAGTCTGTTAGAGAATCTCAGACACCAACAATATTTATAGAGATCTACCCTACACATTAGCATCAAATTAATATGTGAGCAAGAGAGACATCTGGAGGGAAAGAAAAGTTACACTTGGGCAGACAATGAGAGTTCTGGATTATAATTGGAGGGTGCCTTAAAGCTTCTCTGCTGCCTAGATTGAATATGATGGTTTAGCTTTATATTTAATTTGTATATTTTAACAATATTACCATATGTATTTATTGGGATGGGTACGGGATGCCAGAGGTCAGGATCCCGGCGGTCAGAATCCTGATGCCAGCATCCTGACAGGGTTACAATACCAGCACTTTGCGGTCGGTATGCTAACCCTGCCCCTCCCCTATACCCTAACCCTAAACCTCCCTCTCTGGTACCTAACCCTAACCTCCCCCCGTAGTGCTAAAAACCTAACCTCCCCCTTCCAGCACCCTAAACCTAACCCTCCCCCTTAGTGTCTAACCATAACCCTCCTCCTAGTGCAGGCCTGGCCAACCTGTGGCTCTCCAGCTGTTGTGAAATTACAAGTCCCAGCATGCTTTTCAACAGTTTTAGCAGTCCCTAGTAGCAAAACTATAGCAGGGCATGCTGGGACTTGTAGTTTCACAACAGCTGGAGAACCACAGGTTGGCCAGGCCTATCCTAATTACCTTTGGGATTCTGGCAGCCGGGATGCTGGCGCCGGGATTCTGACAGGTGTCAGGATTTCGGCGCTGGCATTCTGATCATCAAAATTCCCTCTGTCTGCATTTTAACTGCATCCCATATTTATTATGTTTTAATCATTAAAATATATGTTCTAACCTGACTGCGCCTCCATCTGTAATTGACACTTTAAAACAGGCTTTTCTGTTAGCCTGGCATCCTACCCGGCTTAAGTATTTGGGAGTACAATTAACTAGCAACTTGTTTTAAGTGTTTTCATCTAATTTCACCCACCTTATTACAGGCTATTCATAGTGTTCATAAGTGGCACATTAAACGTTTATCCTGGATTTGTAGTAAAAAAAAGAATTCCCTGCCAAAAATTTTATACCTATTACAATCTCCCAATTCATATTCGTCCTGCATGGTTTGTGGTAATACAGTGCCTTATCCACCAATTTGTTTGGGATTGTCTGCCACCTCATTTAAACATGGTATCTAAAGGCCCCTAAACATCAGAGATTGATTGCAGCAATCGTGCAATTTGCAATCGATTGTGTATAAAAATCTTTCCCTTTTTCAATCGATTGTGGCAATTCTGCAATCTGCAATCGATTGAAAAAGGGAAAGATTTTTATACACAATCGACTGCAAATTGCACGATTGCTGCAATCAATCTCTGATGTATGGCGGCCTTTATTCTGCTGTAAAAATATGGGCGGTTTCACATCTATGAATTCAATGATATTTGTGGTTACTGGTTTAATAAAGGACATTCATATATAGTTATAGACTTTAATTAGCCACTCTTACTTGAGGGTGAAAAAATTAGTATATAATAATTAGGGGTGTGCACCGGCCACTTTTCGTGTTTTGTGTTTTGGTTTTGGATCTGGATCTTTCTTCGTGTTTTGGATCTGGATTGGTTTTGCCAAAACCACCCTTCCGTGTTTTGGGTTCTGGGTTTTGTGTTTTGGATCTGTATTTTTTTGAAAAAAAGCATAAAAACAGCTAAAATCACAGAATTTGTAGGTTTTTCTGCTCCTATGCTATTATTAACCTCAATAACCTTAATTTCCACTCATTTCCAGTCTATTCTGAACACCTCACACCTCACAATAGTGTTTTTATGTCCAAAAGGTTGCACCGAGGTAGCTGGATGACTATGCTAAGCGACACGAGTGGGCGGCACAAACACGTGACCCATCTAGGAGTGACACTGCAGTGGCAGACAGGATGGCAGTTAGAAAAACTAGGCCCCAAACTGTACATAATGCAAAGAAAAAAAGAGGTGCAAGATGGAATTGTCCTTGGGCCCTCCCACCCACCCTTATGTTGTATAAACAGGACATGCACACTTTAACAAATCAATCATTTCAGCGCCAGGGTCTGCCACACAACTGTGGCTGAAATGATTGGTTCGTTTGGGCCCCCACAAAACAAGCTGGCAATTAATGTGTCCCTGCACAAACTGGCTCTACGGAGGCAAGATGTCATCCTCATCCTCCTCATCCACCGATTCCTCACCCTCTTCAGTGTGTACATCCTCATCCTCACAAAGTATTAACTCGTCCCCACTTGAATCCACCACCACAGGTCCCTCTGTACGTTCTGGAGGCTGGTCTCCCTGGAAGAGCTGATAATTCATTTTGATGAACATCATCTTCTCCACATTCTGTGGAAGCAACCTCCTACGCCTTTCGCTGACAAGGTTCCCGGCTGCACTAAACACTCTTTCGGAGTACACACTGGAGGGGGGGCAACTCAGGTAAAATAGAGCCAGTTTGTACAGGGGCCTCCAAATTGCCTCTTTTTCCTGCCAGTACAGGTATGGACTGTCTGACATGCCTACTTGGATGCTGTCACCGATGTAATCCTCCACCATTCTGTCAATGGTGACAGTATCATATGCAGTGACAGTAGACATGTCAGAAATTGTTGCCAGGTCCTTCAGTCCGGACCAGATGTCCAAACTTGGTCCTGCCTGCCCTGCATCACTGCCAGCGGGTTGCTTAGGATACCTAAGTTTTTTCCTGGCAGCCCCAGTTGCGGGAGAAAATGAAGAAGGAGCCGTTGACGTGTCACGTTCCGCTTCAGCTGACAGTGTGTTCACCAGCAGGTCTTTGCACCTCTGCAGGCTTGTGTCGGCCGGAAAGAGAGACACCACATAGGCTTTAAACCTAGGATCGAGCACGGTGGCCAAAATGTAGTGGTCTGATTTCAACAGATTGACCACCCTGGAATCCTGGCAAAGCGAATGAAGGGCTTCATCCACAAGTCCCACATGCCGAGCGGAATCGCTCCGTCTTAGCTCCTCCTTCACTTTCTCCAGCTGCTTCTGCAAAAGCCTGATGAGGGGAATGACCTGACTCAAGCTGGCAGTGTCTGAACTGACTTCACGTGTGGCAAGTTCGAAGGGCTGAAGAACCTTGCACAACACGGAAATCATTCTCCACTGCGCTTGAGTCAGGTGCATACCCCCTCCTTTGCCTATGTCATAGGTGGATGTATAGGCTTGTATGGCCTTTTGCTGCTCCTCCATCCTCTGAAGCATATAGAGGGTTGAGTTCCACCGCGTCACAACCTCTTGCTTCAGGTGATGGCGGGGCAGGTTCAAGAGTGTTTGCTGGCGCTCCAGTCTTCGGCACGCAGTCGCTGAATGGCGAAAGTGGCCAGAAATTTTTCGGGCCACCCAAAGCGTCTCCTGCACGCCCCTGTCGCTTTTCAGAAAATTCTGCACCACCAAGTTTATTGTGTGAGCAAAACATGGGACGTGCTGGAATTTGCCCAGATGTAATGCCCGCACAATATTGGTGGCGTTGTCAGATATCACAAATCCCCAGGAGAGTCTAAGTGGGGTAAGCCACTGGGCGATGATTTCCCTCAGTTTCTCTAAGAGGTTGTCGGCGGTGTGCCTCTTACTGAAACCGGTGATACACAGCGTAGCCTGCCTTGTAACGAGCTGGCGTTTCTGAGATGCTGCTACTGGTGACGCTGCTGCTGTTGCTGCGTAAGGTGATACATCTACCCAGTGGGCTGTCACAGTCATATAGTCCTTAGTCTGCCCTGTTCCACTTGTCCACATGTCCGTGGTTAAGTGGACATTGTGTACAACGGCATTTTTCAGGACACTGAGGACACTTTTTCTGACGTTTCTGTACAGTCTCGGTATCGCCTGCCTAGTGAAGTGGAATCTAGACGGGATTTGGAACCGGGGACACACTACCTCCATCAATTGTCTAAATCCCACTGCACTAATGGCGGATACCGGACGCACGTCTAACACCAACATAGCAGTCAAGGCCTCAGTTATACGTTTTGCTTCAGGATGACTGCTGTCGTACTTCATCCTCCTCGCTAAGGACTGTTGGAGGGTCAATTGTTTAGTAAAAGTAGTGGTGTTCCTACTTCCTCTCTGGGATGATGAACGACTCCCAGCAGCAGCAGCAACAGCAGCAGCGGCAGCAGTAGGCGTAGCAATGCAGGATCCTCCGGAGGAATCCCGGATAGGAGAGTCAGTCATGCCAGTGATATGGCCTGCAGGACTACTTCCGATCCTGACTAAGGAGGAAATTGACGAGGAGGGAGTTGACGGTGTGGTTTGCAGGCGCTTGGATACAACAGGACAACGGGATTTAGGTGTCCCTGGACTGCTTACGGTCTGAGCCAAAGTTTCTGAACTTGACAGTAACTTTTTATGAACGCGCTGCAGGTGCCGTATAAGGGAGGATGTTCCTAGGTGGTTGACGTCCCTACCCCTACTTATTTCACCTTTACATATGGTACATATGGCAAGACAGTTGTTGTCCGGATTTGGATAGAAATATTGCCAGACCAAAGAGGTGGAATGTTTGGTCTTCTGCCCAGGCATGACCGTGATGGGCTTTTTCATCCCACGGACAACAACTGTCTCCCCCGGAGCCTGATTTAAACAAACCACATCACCATCAGAATCCTCCTCGCCAACTTCCTCCTCAGCGCCAGCTACACCAGTATCCTCATCCTGTTGTACTTCAACAGTGACATCTTCAATTTGCATATCAGCAAGTGGACTGTGGGTGCTCCTTTCAGCACTTGCAGGGGGCGTGCAAATGGTGGAAAGAGCCACCTCTTCCCGTCCAGTGCTGGGAAGGTCAGGCATCGCAACCACCACCACACTTGGACTCTCCTTGGGGATTTGTGATATCTTCTTAGAAAGCACAGTTCTTCGCTGTGCTTTTGCCAGCTTAACTCTTTTGATTTTTTTAGTGGGAGGAGTGCTTCCATCGTCATGTGAAGCTGAACCACTAGTCATGAACATACTAGGGATCGACCTTAGCCGTTCCTTGCCACTCCGTGTCGTAAATGGCATATTGGCAAGTTTACGTTTCTCTTCAGCTGATTTAAATGTCTTTTTCAAGGTCATTTTCCTGAATTTTGCCATTTGGGATTGTATGTGCCCTCTACTATGACATTGGGCATCGGCCTTGGCAGACGACGTTGATGGCATGTTATCGTCTATGTCATGACTAGTGGCAGCAGCTTCAGCACTAGGAGGAAGTGGTTCTTGATCTTTCTCTATTTTATTTTTATCGGAGAAAGTTTGGTCCTCCATTTATGTTATATCGATTTGATATATACGTGCGGCTAAACACAGAAAATAATTTTTTTTTTGGTTTGGACTGGAGTGTACTTTGTGGGTTACAGCACCCTTTAACGGTCAAGCCAGCCGGCCCTTTACTTATGACACAGGCGCACTCTTGGCACTACTTTGTTGATGCACGTGCGGCTACTGCGCACACAATTCACAAACACAGAAAATAATTTTTTTTTAGGTTTGGACTGGAGTGTACTTTCGGGGGTTACAGCACCCTTAACGGTCAAGCCAGCCGGCCCTTTACTTATGACACAGGCGCACGCTTGGCACTACTTTGTTGATGCACGTGCGGCTACTGCGCACACAATTCACAAACACAGAAAATAATTTTTTTTTAGGTTTGGACTGGAGTGTACTTTCAGGGGTTACAGCACCCTTAACGGTCAAGCCAGCCGGCCCTTTACTTATGACACAGGCGCACGCTTGGCACTACTTTGTTGATGCACGTGCGGCTACTGCGCACACAATTCACAAACACAGAAAATAATTTTTTTTTGGTTTGGACTGGAGTGTACTTTCGGGGGTTACAGCACCCTTTAACGGTCAAGCCAGCTGGCCCTTTACTTATGACACAGGCGCACGCTTGGCACTACTTTGTTGATGCACGTGCGGCTACTGCGCACACAATTCACAAACACAGAAAATAATTTTTTTTTGGGTTTGGACTGGAGTGTACTTTCGGGGGTTACAGCACCCTTAACGGTCAAGCCAGCCGGCCCTTTACTTATGACACAGGCGCACGTTTGGCACTACTTTGTTGATGCACGTGCGGCTACTGCGCACACAATTCACAAACACAGAAAATAATTTTTTTTTTGGTTTGGACTGGAGTGTACTTTCGGGGGTTACAGCACCCTTAACGGTCAAGCCAGCCGGCCCTTTACTTATGACACAGGCGCACGTTTGGCACTACTTTGTTGATGCACGTGCGGCTACTGCGCACACAATTCACAAACACAGAAAATAATTTTTTTTTTGGTTTGGACTGGAGTGTACTTTCGGGGGTTACAGCACCCTTAACGATCAAGCCAGCCGGCCCTTTACTTATGACACAGGCGCACGCTTGGCACTACTTTGTTGATGCACGTGCGGCTACTGCGCACACAATTCACAAACACAGAAAATAATTTTTTTTTGGTTTGGACTGGAGTGTACTTTCGGGGGTTACAGCACCCTTTAACGGTCAAGCCAGCCGGCCCTTTACTTATGACACAGGCGCACGCTTGGCACTACTTTGTTGATGCACGTGCGGCTACTGCGCACACAATTCACAAACACAGAAAATATATTATTTTTTTAGCACTTGGGGGGAGCACCCCTGATGGACAGAGCACCCCCTGGACAACACTACAGCACCCCTTTAGGACTGGGACACTGCACAGGACTTTGGAGTGGACACAGCCCCTATGGAGAACTGACTGCACAACACAGTCCAGCCAGCCCCTATGGACTTTGAAGTAGTGGACACAGCCCCTATTAACAACAGCAGCACAGCACAACACAGCCAGCCCCTATGGACTTTGAAGTAGTGGACAACAGCAGCACTACACTACACTACACTACACAGCACTAACTCCCACCCTCCCTCTTCACTGTCCACAGCCGAGTGAGAAAATGGCGCCGACGCGGGTACCTTATATAGGATCCAAAACCCGCGAGACTCGGAAGGCGGGATGATGACGTTTTGCCTCGATGTCAGATCCGAGTCAGGCGGGAAAAGTCGAGCCTGACTCGGATCGGACTCGGATCGGGGGGGCTCGGGGGGGTTCGGATTTCAGAAATCCGAACCCGCTCACCCCTAATAATAATATGTTTTTTTGATTGGTGGTTAAAATAATAACAAAATTATATACACTAACTAATACATTAAGGTGCATACACACACAACGATTTTTTGAACGATTATCAATTACGATATCATTTATTGTTCAATCGTTGAAAAAATCGTTCACTTTCTGAGTTAAAATGATGAACGATTATCGTTCATGCACGTTCACATTTGTAGTTTGTAGTTCAGTCAGACTGACCAACTCAACGATTTTCAGTAAGGGAATATGCAAAAATTGTTTGCAGTTCAAAAAAATCGTTCGTTACATTTAGTAAATGAACGATTTTAGTAAACGATTGTCGTTCATTTTTCCCTTGAAAAAATTAACGAAATTCGTTTACTAAAATCATTCATTTACTAAATCGTGTGTGTATATGCAGCTTAAGAAATAAATAGTAGGCGTAAGCTCTTATATAAATGCCAAACAATATTTGCATTTACCTATTAGAATACATAATTTATACCTGTTGCATTATAATAATATCTTCTACATCAGTATGCAGGATATGCTTTTTATTTGAAGCTAAGCATACCATATATCGATATACCTATTGTCTCTGGTTAAATACTTCCTAGGCCAATATGTTCAATATGATTCATATTTGGAGCTAACTACTAAATACATTGATGATAAGGACCTGTTGCTAATGACTTTTACCCTAATACATTGTCTCATCTGAAAAATATTCATGTTATTCTAAGAGGATAATTATGGGTCATTTAACCAGTATATAATTGCACATAATAATATTTGGTCCTACTAATCCTTCCTGAAAGTAAGGAATTAACTAGAGCTTTTCATTCCACTCTGTTTGACATTATAACATTGTTTTATCCATACCAGTAACAGGGCAGTAACAGCCTCAGAAGGCAAGTGGGAGAGATGGCATTCCATTTACTATCTATCTAGGGGACTTGCAGGGTCACAGGGGTCAGTGAAGGGGGCAGGTAGATTATAAACATTGTGATAGAAAGAGCAAAAGGCAGAAATTATCACTTTAGGATCAAAGACAAAGAGCCAGTCTGTGTGTGGATGGAAGGAATATCATTAAAATTGCAATGTTGATGGATTTTAGAGGTCAGTAGGGAGTCCATATTGCTGCCTTTCTTGTAGATCTTTTGGTTCAGCCACTTGAAGGTCTTAGCTGCTTTATTAGAAAGGATTGCATTGAGCTGACCCTAAAATACTGAAGGTGGGCAAGGGACTCTACTGATGGGGAAACCAGATAGGAGAGATTTTGTGAATGTAACTGGAATTGCAAGATGGCAATGAGAGCCTAATCACACTTTATTTTAGCACCAGAAAGACTAATCAGCTTACCCTTGTATAGTGGCTTTATGGGCATACCATAGAACAGATGTGGAAATCTCCACCACTGAATTAAGATCAAGGTAATCCATCATGTCAGGGACTATAGTATTTGAATGACCAGTCCAGGAAAAAGAGAAAAGCAATTTAGAAGAAAGTTGTGAATTTATAAAAAGATTATCTATATAGGTCAATGCCTATGCAGGGAGAGAAAAAGCTGTATTTGCATGCTTCCCCATTAGAGAGGTACCAAGCATCAATCAATTAGTGGTTTTATAGGAATGTAGCAAATTGGAGTGAGGAGGTAGGGGTCAGGCCAGAGAAGCGGATGGGTTGGCCAGATTTATCCAGGGTCGGGTCTAACACCATATTAAAGTTGCACCCCAGGACCACATAACCACTAGCATGCAAGAACATAGCAAGAGACAAAGGAAATCTGGGTGGTCCCTAGGGTACCCACAACTATAAGAAACCTACCACTGAGAGAAAATGGAGAACATTGGGAATAAAACCTTATTGATTTTTGGAGACTGAGCAAAATAAAGATTGGGAAAATGCCTTAGTCTGGAGCATATTTTTAGGTGGGAGTAAGGTGTGTCTTCTGTAGGAAGACTATACAAGCATGCTTTCAGAGTAGTGCCAATATAAAGACAGAATGCTTTTTAGGGATGTTTAAGCTGTTAATATTATTGGAAAAAAACTTCAGGGTCAAGTGGGAGCATAGAGGCTCACCAGAATGTGTCATTCATGTAAAATATGGAGGCCAGGGACCAAAGAAGGCAAGACATCCAGGTCCAAAAGGAGAGTGAAGGCACCTGAGTGGGGTAAACAGTGGAAAAGAAAAGTGGGAGTAAAAAAAGATTAAAAAAAACAGAAAATAGAGAAAAAGTATGCAAATGGACACAGATGATGACATCACATGGTGACAGGGTGGAGGAGGGCTGAGGATGGAGCCCTATCCACGAGCAGGACAGAAGCATCGGGCAGTATGGACTTGAACAGGTCCAAGGCATAGACAGGGAGTGCAATTGCATCAATAGACTTAGGGATATATTTAATCCTGATGTTCTTGCATGCCCTGTTTTCCAAGTTCTCTTCTTTGTCAGCCAAACAAGTAAAATCAGTGCAGGGAAGAAAACAGATGACAGAGTTTCACAGATATCTTGTGCTCCAATGCATCAGTTCTTGTTCCTAGGCCATGCAGATCAGCAAGAATATCCTGAATAGCCTAATGTAGTTCTGTTGGGAAGGTTATTTTAATATTCTGGACCTGGGAGGTCACCAATGAACCCATGAGGGATCATCATCAGAGTTGACATGGTCCATATGTGAAAAGCCCCTGGGGTCAGGAGTTAAACAGAGAATGGGAACAATGCTTATCATGTTTCCTTGGAAAGCTGGAGGAGTCCAGTGTACTTTAGTGTTTATTCTTGGAGAACATAATAAGTGAGACATCCCTGCATGGTGAAAGCAGTGCTAGGTGCTAACCTGGAAATTACTTCAGTGGATATTAATAGGTGAGGGGGAGAAAATAAATGGTGGTTGGAGTGTTGAGGGCTGTGCAGTCAATATCAGGATGCTGGCCACTTTTGAAAAGAGAAGACAATCACTATCCAGATTCAGAGAGGGGGAGCAGTGTTGTCTTTTGGTGACCCCTGTCCAGTGAAAGCTTACAGATAACCAGGCACTATGTGCAGGCTGGAGCGGAGTTCAGACTCAAAGCTTAGAGGTTAAACATATTCTGACCAGTTAGTTAGAGCACAGCTGATGGCCCAAAGAGCACTAAAAGACAGAATACTAAGTGCAGGACCATTTACAATGGTGAGAGAATGATGGCCCAGAGAGAAATCAAAGAGGGGCCAGGCAGTAAAACTCTGCTATGGTGATAGGGTAGTTGGAATGGAAGAGGATGCACCAGTGACATTGCATCCCTCATTGGCCAGACAATGTAGGAGTCACAAGCAAAGGCTGTGGGATGCTATTCAACTGGGCAGTTCAGTTACCAGCATCTGGACACCTCTTCCATAAAGTTAGCAGGAAGAGTTGAGCTGAGCCAGAAGCCCCAGGAACTGTAACAAATTAATGTGGTGTTGTCAACTATGGAGATTGCAGCAGAACTGGGCAGCAGGAAAACCAGTTAAGCTCCAGCAGCAGGCGGTGGTAACAGCATCCTGGAGCAAGAGTTGTGGAATTTAGCAGCCTCCAACCAAGTGGCCAGCAGAGTAGCTGCTAGTGGGGCCAAATCAAGGCGGCAGGGCTGGCCAGCAGCTGTACAATGCTGAACATAGGGGCAGCAGGATATCAATGCAGTGCTATCAGAACATACCGCTGTCCCTATATAATTTGTGGAATTATTGCAACTGTGTCAATCTCCATTGGTGTTAGCACTATTTTTGCAATGGAAGGAGCTATCGGAGTGTGAAGAGGGAGGGAATTTCTTCAGAAGCCTCCTTTCCCTCCTGCTCTTTTAGGGGGAGATATACTAAGCTCTGAATAGTGATAAACTGGAGATTGATAAACCACCAGCCAATCAGCTGTCAACTGTCATGCTATAGGCTGTGTTTGAAAAATGACAGTTGGGAGTTGATTGACTGGTGGTTTATCACTCTCCAGTTTATCACTTTTCAGAGCTTAATACATCTGGCCCTTAGTGTGCATGTGCGACCTAAGTTCATGCATGTGCAGAAACACTGCTGGAACAGAACCCTGCAGTGTATGTTTTTGCAACTGGTGACAAAAGTACAACTTTTAGCATTCGCCCCAAAAGCTGCTTATTGGAGCAACTATCCCTGAATGTAAACATTGACAAAAAAATCATATGAAGCAATTAGAATTGATAGTTCCTAATTGATAGTTTCTAGAGATGTACGCCGATCCCCGTGGTTTGGTTTCGGTTTTGAATCTGTATCTCCTTGAGTTTTGGATCCAGATTTGGTTGTGCCAAAACCGCCCCTTGCGTGTTTTGGTTTTGGATCTGTAATTTTTTTTTAAATTGATAAAATCTGCTAAAATCACTTAATTTGTTTTTTTTGTTCCAACAGTATTATTAACCTCAATAACATTAATTTCCACTTGTTTCCAGTCAATTTTGACCACCTCACAATATTTTTTCATCTGGTTTAGGCCCACAATTTGCACTAAGCTAGCTGGCTGACTAATCTAAGCAGCAGCAGTGGGGGGCACAAACACGTGGCAGTTCAACTTCCAACATGGTACAACAGGAAACAAATGCTTTTATTATTCAAGAGGCCTGAGGGAGTTGGAGTATATATGTAGTTGAAGGCAGGGACAGGAAGGGTTGATTAGTAGTAAATTTAATAAAAAAAATTTACTTTTAAGCAAATTTATGAGGAGGAGAGAGTAAAATGGGAGGCATTTACAAAAAATATTTTATTCATTCACATCAATTCTTGCCCCAGTAGAATCCTTGAGTGCTATGCCTGCTGCTGCTGGGAGTGGATTTTCATCCCAGAAGGGAACCAGGAAGACTACTAATAGTGGCCTCCAAAATGACATTGTACCACTGTCCACTTAACCACAGATATGTCAACAAGCCAAACAGAGCAAATGCAAGATTTAAGATCTAAGGTTTAAGTCTTACATTGTGTCTTTCTTGGGAATCCTTGAACACTATTCCTGCTGCTTCTGCTACTGCTGGGAGTGGATTCTCATCCCAGAAGGGGACCAGGAAGAGTACTAGTAGTGCTTCCAAAAACAATTGACTGTTAGACAATCCTTTGCAAAGATTCCACTTCAATAGAAAACTATTTCCAAACCTATATTGGGACATTAAAAAAACGTAATTACTGGCCTCTAAAATGCTGTTGTACCCACTGTCCACTTTAAGATTTAAGGTTTAAGTCTTAATTCGTGTCTTTCTTGAGATCTTTGAGCACTATGCCTGCTGCTGCTGGGAGTGGATTTTCATCTCAGAAGAGATGAAGACATTGTGTCTTTCTTCCCAAAGGACACAGATCTGAAGAGATGCATATAACTGTTGGTAAGCAAATTGTCAGCTCTAGTGGCACATGATGCAGCGGTGGCTTCTCCTTCAATTCTCCAGCAAGTGCATCTGCTGAGAAAAAACTAAACTTTCCCAAAAAAAAAACACTGGTGAATGCAGATGAGTCAACACAACCAAGTATTTTTGTCTTTTGCCAAGGCATGACAATGTGCTTTTCCTTACCATTGGTGCCTAATTTACACAAACAACATCCTCATAAACAACATCCTCATCATCAATATCATCAACATCGTCATCAACATCCTCATTAGCGTCAGCTACACAAATATCCTGCTCATCCTGGTGCACTTCCACAGAAGCATCCTTGATTTCTATGTCAGCATGTTCACTTGTACTTACATCATCATAAGAGGCAAAACCACCAGTCATAAATAAAGGCCAAGGCCTTAGCCTTTCCTTGCCACTTCATGTGGTGAAACTGGCATATTGCCAAATTTATGTCTTTCTGCAGCTAACTTTCCCTTTGATGTTTTCTTCTTTACCACTGTGAAAGATTGGTTCTTGATTTTAGATGCCCTGACTTAAGCCCTGTATGCCCTTGGGCATCAGCTTTAGTAGATGATGTAGATGGACTAATGACAGGTGGCACTGGCACTAGTATGTGGTTCCTGCTTTCCTCTCAAATCTCAACTGATCATTCTCTTTATCAACAAACACAAATGAAGTGGGGTACAGCACACACGTCAGTTTGTACCAATTTTAAATATTACACTGCGGTATGAATGACCTACAGTGTCACAAGACTTTTTATGAATAAGAAAAGAATAACACACTGTGTAGCGACTTACAGTGTCACAAATTATTTATGAATATGAATAACACACTGCACTACCACTTAGTGTGATAAGATTAATTATTTATGAATAAGAATAACACACTGTGCTACCACTTACAGTGATATTATTATGTTTTATATATAAAAAATGTTATTTAGCACTTTGTTGTGGTGTTGTAGTCGACGTGTAGAGTAATCATTTATTCACAATTGAGGAAAGAAGTGAAAAGTTGAATATTAGACTGCATTACCACTTACAGTGTCACAAGATTAATTACTTACAATATGTGGACGATAAACTGCAGTCTGGCCGTCAGTGTCACCAAACAATAATAACGCAGCTAAGTTGCACTGATATTATTAATTTTATTACAATTTTATTTTTTTCACACTGGGCAAGAGCACCCCTGAATGAGGCAGCAGCCCCTTGATGAACAACACAGACAGCACCCTTTTTTGATGGACAACAAAGCACCCCTGCCGAGTGTGGACAGACCACCTGCAGAAAAAAAGAACTGAGATCCTAAAATCTCAGTTCCTGCCCAGCGCTCCTTAAATCACACTTGTAATATAAAAAAACAATAACTGGTTGTGTAATACTATGTAAAATTAAAAATATTGAAAAAACTCCTATATTACCAACAGCGCGGCATACCTTAATGTCAGATGCTAAACTGACACATACAGCAAAAACTACAAGAAGAGAAAGAAAGATAGGTTGCGCTGCTGCTTCTAGATATTAAAAATATATAATATAAACTTGATTGATCCACGTGACAAACTTCTCTGAATCACAAAATATTTATTATACACATGATAAAATTGGCATATTGAAGGATATAATATCTCTATAAAGAATAGAATTCAACAGAATAGTTGCAATTGCTGTGACAGCTACAAACTGGAACATATGTATCTATAGTTGGATACAATTCAATTCAATTGCTCACCGCTCAAAGTACCAACTGTATCTGATGTCTAATACATTCCTCTAAAAAGCGGCATCCAAACTAATATTTTCAATACACCAAAGCTCTTTATATTGCAATATATTTATACCACCAAGGCAACTTGCCCACAATAAAATACACAATCGTGATCCCCCTTCAGTGAATTTGTATCTGGCTGGGATCTGTAGTGCACCAGTACTGTAGTTGTAAATTGGTATATGGCACCCAGTGTACTGAGTAAAATCACTGAGATGGTGTCCACACAAATGTCAATTTATATGGCAGCAGTCACCTCTAAGGATCAAGGCAGAGTAGCGGCTGTAGATAGGGTACGTGCCTGACTGGCACCATAGTCTTGCAGTGGTCTTGTATCCTCAGCAGAGGATACTACTTGCTCTCTTGGCCAGAGTTCCTGCTGAATGTGCTCAATACAAAGCAAAGTTGAACATACTGACCGGCATCATAGACTGACAGCGTTCCCGTGTCCTCACTGGTAATGCGGGTAATACCGCTTGCTCTTGGAGCCAAAATCTCTGCTTGATTAGGATTGTGTGATGGCAAAGAGGAGTAGCGGCTGTAGGTGAGACACACACCTGACTAAGATCCGGATCCAGTAGTGGTCACGTGGCCCCACTGATGGTGTATTTGCTGTTGCTCTCTCTTGTGTTCTAAGTGTCCACTGATTAGACTCTGTGGGAGCCAACACCTCTGTACAGAGAGCAGTGGAACTTGGCGGTTGGTGGCAGTAAAGTCAATTCCAGATAATAGTGCTTGGTCACTGCAATTAACCCCTTTGACGTGTTTCGCTCCTCTCCGTGGGAGCTTTTTCAAGATAGGGGTACTACATCTCTATCCATTCCTTAAATAGGGACTTCATTAATCATGAGCATTGTCAGCTGAATTTACTTAATTGGTTAATTAATTCAGTTCCCTTTCTAACTGATTCAGAGAAGTTTTCTTAAATGTCAGTATACTACTTAGTTATTAGGATATATACTACATATATCAATTCTATCAATCAATAGCTCTTATATCTAAAAATAATTGCATGATAAATACATAAACATTCATATAATAAATAATTTATATAACATAAAATATCAAATAATAATTAAAAAAAACCTTATTTAAAAAAAAACATTAATATAAATATAACTATATTGTGCATATAAATAATTCAAAATTGTTATAATAATAGAACAACCTAAGTTCACTCACACTGATTATGGTTTTATTGTTTCTTTATTTATCTTAGTTTCATATAATTAATTAACCATTAATCCATTCTAATCAAAATTCCTTTATTAATCTCTTGTCTTTTGTATGATTGATACTAATATATGATACATTTAGAACCACATGCAGATACACTAGTCCAATGCCCTTTATACCTATAAGAAAACCCAAATACCTACTAATTCCCAATTGTTTGCTTATGCAAAAAATTGTACCAATGGAGGGACAAATTCAGATGGCATATATCACTAATGGCAACTCAAGTATATATGATGTATAGCTTAATAAAACATCAAAATCAAGATCGTTCTCTAATAGTCTAATTCTCCATACTGTGTACACATATATTCACTGGGATAATTATGGGGGTAAAAGGGCATCACAGCGATGGACATCCACTTGCAATAGCCTACTCCCTCATTACCCTATAACCTCTTATGTTGTATGGCATATCCATACTCAAGAGGCATTGTGTTAATTCATCATACCCAACACTCTATTTTCTCATTGAGATTATTTGTTTTAATCCAAACAGGAATAATCCAAAACTATATTCAAACCCTTTGGGTGAAGTGTGTCTAATTTGAAAATCCAGGATGATTCACCTAAACATAACTTGTTGAACCTATCTCCCCCTCTTCTAGTTCCTTCAAAATGTTCCACTATGGTTATCTTGAGACCCACCGGGCTACCTCCATGTACTAAGGCAAAATGTCTAGAAACACTGTGACCTTGTACCCTGTTAATTATATTGCGTCTATGTTCTCTAGTTTTGACAGGTCGAGTAGTTCTTCCAATGTACTGTAGTGTACATGGACATTCTAGAACATAGACGTAATAAACTGATTCACCGTTAACAATTTGAGAAATAGAATAGATTTGTTTCGTAGAACTAGACGTTTTTTGGTTGCAACTATTTGACATATAGCCACATGTGAGACACACCCCTCTATTACACCTAAAGCATCCCACAGGTCTGGAAGTGAGCCAAGATATATCTTTAGTTACAAATGTATGTTTTAGCTCACTAGGAGCAAAAATGTTTTTAAGATACTGATTCTTTTTTAATATAATATTTGGATTATCCTGCATACATTCTGCTAATATTGGGTATTGTTTCAAGATGTTATAGTTGGATTGAATTATCTTTTTTATTTTACCCGATTTGCTATTGAAATTTGAAATGAAGGGAATGAATTCCTTTCCTCCACTTGTTGATGATCTGTTCTTATTCACATTCTCAACTACTTTCTGAACATCTGCACTTTCCTGTTTGGGACCGTGTACCCCCAACAATTGGGGTCTGGAAAGGGAAAGTACGTAAGTTCTAGCTTCAACCAAGAGGTTTTGTGGATAACCTCGTCTCTCAAAATCTTTCATCATCATTCCCATTTGTCTCTGAAATTCATCTTCCTCTTAATCTTAACATTTGATTTTTGGGTATATTAGATAGCCATGGTTTGTAATGATACCTTGTAAAGCGAAGGTAATTACCCACTCCTACAGTTTTAACAAAGTTGGTAGCCCTCACAATATTATTCTCTCCTATGGTGAACGAAACCTCAAGGAAGTTAGTGTACTTATGATCAAAAACATGCGTGAATTTCAAATTAAATGTGTTAATGTTCAAATAGTCTACAAATTGTTGTGCTAACTCAGTGCCCCATCCCAAATTATAAATAAATCATCTATATATCCACCATAGAGGTCCAGGTTCTCTCTATATGGGCCACCCCAGAGGAACTCGTCCTTGAAGCAACCCATATAGAGATTTGCAAAACTTGGCATGAACCTGGTCCCCATGGCCATCCCAAGTGCTTGCAAATAAAAAGTAGATTCAAACAAAGAATAATTGTGTTTCAAAATAAACATGATAGCATCAAGAACAAGATCATGGCACCCCCTACTCAGGGTTTTGTCCCATTCCAAATAATATTTCACTGCATCCACACCTTTGTTGTGAGGTATGTGCGTATAAAGAGCTTGAACATCCAGGGTGAGATATCCCCACCCTGGTGTCCATTCGAAATCTAAAATTTTTTGTAAAATATGACTTGTGTCCTTAATATATGATTGAACATTGACAACGTGATCCTGTAAGTGAACATCCACAAAATGAGACAAATTTGAGGTTAGTGACCCTATACCTGAAATAATAGGTCTCCCAAGGGGTGCTGTGAGTGACTTGTGTATTTTTGGGAGGTGATAAAAAATAGGTGTGATGGAATGTGAAGGAAACAATAACTGGGCCTCTTCCTTAGTGATGCTTCCCTCCTCCATAGCATCGTCCAATGTTTTGAGTTGCAATTAAGTTGCTATCCAGAACCACATAAAACTCAACATCACTTAACTGTCTGTGTGCTTCTTTGACATAATCCTCTCTGTTCTGGATAACAACCCCACCCTCCTTGTCTGCAGATCTTATGACTATCGAAGAATCATCCTTAAGATCTTTGAAGGCCATACATTCCCATTTGTTCAGATTTCCCTTTTTATCTTTGCTAGTTTTAGTTTCACACAAAGTTTTGAATTCTTCCAAAGTTTTGGTATAGAATATGCTAATAGCTGCACTCTTCTGTTCTAAAGGGAAACATTTTGATATTTTTCTAAAAGTAGTATGATATCTTTGAAGAGGTCCATTTTGTACTTCATAAATCAGAGTGGGACTATTACAAATCTCCTCTGATTCTGATTGTAAACTTTCTAAAATTTGTATGCCTTCTATATCCAATAATACTGGGAAATTGTCTCCTTTTTTGGATTTAAGTACTTTGTTAGCAAAATATCTTTTCCTGCATAATGTCCTCATATATTTATTCAAATCCAAAAATAAATAAAAATATTGGGTTCTTTGCTGGGTGCATAATTAAGTCCCTTCTTTAATACTTTGGTTTCACATTCTGTCAGTTTCCTATTTGATAGATTGAAAATTCCTGTCTCTATATCTTTGATACTCTCCTTTTTCTTTGATAATCCCTGACATCTTCTTCCTCTTGGTCTCTTTGTCTTTTTGGAGTATTCATTCTTAGTGAAATGAATGGGTTCTGATGGTGATGTTGTTTGAGTCTGTCGTCTCTGTATAAAAAGTCCCTAGTAGGATTAGTTGTTTCACTTGGTAATTTAGTTCTTACTTCACTTTGATTTGTCGACTTCACTCTCTCTCTCCCTCTTATTGGAAACCTCTGCAGAGTGTTGATATATCTGTTATCTTTATTGGTGATATCATTCGGTTTAAAAACTTGATTAGTAGGAAAGAATTTTTTTCTATATGTCCGTACTCTATCATTGGCATAATCATTCAAATCCCTAGAGAATTTACAATATTTGGTGTCTAATAATTAATTCTCAAATTTTAATTACTTTATTATTAGTGACACTATCATGTTCTTTGAATTCGGATTTATCTCTAAATTTGAGTAATTCTTCTTTTGTTTTATCAATTTCTTTAGTAATTTCCTTAACTTTATTTTCCCTATACTCAATCAATAATTCCATAAGGGACACTGAACAAGAGTCCAATATTTGATTCCACTTTTGGGTCAAATTGAGATGGTCTGTAATTGATAGACTCTTGAATATTCTAAAGCCTCTTGGGACAATCTTTTTGTGAATATAATGCTGTAGTGAAATCCCATCCCACCAGTTGCGCATCTCCTGTACAAGAAGATCCTCCAACTGGTGGAATAATTGTATCATGTCTTGAGAGTCCTCAACTGGTCCCTCTCTATTGATTCCCTTCCCCACGAGTCACCATTTATCTGTAATTACCGGCTTTCATATAGCTGTGAACACCTTGAAGCTACCACAAGCTGTCTTCAAGATCACCGCCACTGGTCTCCATCACTGTGAGACCAAAAGAGCGAGGGAATTGACCTGATCATCGGCCACATCACACAGAGGATCAGACGGAGCAAGTCTCCCACTCACTGGGCTCCCTCCATACGGCCACTTTGGAGCTGCATTCCAGACACTGCCTGCCATATGGTAGAGGACGGGACCAGGAGAAGCATTTACATGATGTGCACTAACCTGTCAGTAAAATAATCATTTAATATCAACAGAACATTTAATACCAAGGGCAATACGCTCACCTGAGTTAACCCTCATCTCTAATTGACTCATTCAGGATATGCTCTCAAGTACATAAGTACAGGGACATCAGTTCATTAGCACTGGTTTATGACCATATTTTCCATTCCATGCTTGCATTTGGAAACTGAACTATCCTTTCCTATGTGTGATCAAATCCATTCATTCCAATATGACACTAGCTACAGTGCATATTTTATTGGAACTTTCTGGGACTGACCACAACCAACTGGTTTGAGGATATAAGTCCAAGTATTTAATATTTTGGAACTATCGATACAATTTTAAACATTAACAACTGCTGCTGTTCCTATATCATTTTGGTTACACAATATCAAGTTGATTTCCATAACAAGAAAATGTTTTTATTGCAATTGTGCAATTAATGTGCATTTGTTATTTAATAGGTTTTTATTTCATTGTATTATCAACTAAATATTATTTTATTAAATATATATAATTTCCTATTGCACTCCCTTTTCCTATTTATCCTTTTCTTTAGTCTGATTAGGGGCTAGCCACCCCCTAGGTGAGCTGCATATATATATTTCATACCACAACGCCAGGCAAAACCTTTTCTTTCTAAACACATTTGTAAAAGAGCTGCTAAGGTAAAGTAAAAAGAGACAAAGGAAAAAAGAAGAACTGAGATCCTAAAATCTCAGTTCCTGCCCAGCGCTCCTTAAATCACACTTGTAATATAAAAAACAATAATTGGTTGTGTAATACTATGTAAAATTCTAAATATTGAAAGAAACTCCTATATTACCAACAGCGTGGCATACCTTAATGTCAGTTGCTAGACAGACACATACAGCAAAAACTACAAGAAGAGAAAGAAAGATAGGTTGCGCTGCTGCTGCTAGATATAAAAAATATATAATATATACTTGATTGATCCACGTGACAAACATCTCTGAATCACAAAATATTTATTATACACATGATAAAATTGGCATATTGAAGGATATAATATAATATCTCTATAAAGAATAAAATTCAACAGAATAGTTGCAATTGCCGTGACAGCTACAAACTGGAACATATGTGTCTATAGTTTGATACAATTCAATTCAATTGCTCACCGCTCAATGTATCAACTGAATCTGATGTCTAATACATTCCTCTAAAGAGTGGCATCCAAATTAATATTTTCAATACACCAAAGCTCTTTATATTGCAATATATTTATACCACCAAGGCAACTTGCCCACAATAAAATACACAATCGTGATACCCCTTCAGTGAATCTGTATCTGGCTGGGATTTGTAGTGCGCCAGTACTGTAGTTGTAAATAGGTATATGGCACCCAGTGTACTGAGTAAAATCACTGAGACAGTGTCCACACAAATGTCAACTTATATGACAACCTGCAGAGTCACAAATATGTGGACGATAAACTGCGGCAGTGTCACCGTACAATAATAGTGCAGCTAAGTTGCTAACGCACACACGCAAAAAAAAGCACTATTTTTTATAAACTGGGGAAGAGCACCCCTAATTGACAGAGCGCCCCCCTGGACAACACAGCACCCCTTTATAGACTGCAGCTCTAGCCTGATGGACAGGATAACAACACAGCAGCAGCCACAGTTAATTGACAGGACACGTGACACAGCGGCTGCAGCAGCCACTGAAGGAAGCCCCCCTTTATATACTGCAGCCTAAGCCCTTTTATGGACAACACAGCAGCAGCCTTCAGCCCAAGACCCCGACTGGACACCCACACTGATTGACTGACAGTAACTGACTACGTCTGTTAGCTTTTCTCGCTACAGCCGGAGTGAAAATGGTGCCGATTGTGGGGACCTTTATATATATTTCAATACCTGCTAGAATCACACATCTGGAGGATGATGTTTTGCCTCATTTTGAGATCTGAGTCACACGGGAAAACCCGAACCTGGCTCGGTTCTCGCCTCAGATCTGGAAGTTCGGGTGAGTCCGTTTCTCAGAGAACTGGACCTGCTCCTCTCTAATAGTTTCTTGTTGCTTCTAACTGCTTCTTTTAAAATAATTTGTTTCCCTGTGGCTTTCCTGTGGTACCTTTTTGTTCATGGCATACAATTTTTTCCCTTCTTTTGCAAAGTCATATGTAAAACCAGAAACATAAAGACTTCGGGTTATGGCAGCCACGGGGGCAGCCTCGAATTAGCACATGTCCTTAGAAGCCACAGTGTACAGCTATTCTGAATTGGTGGCAGGAGACAGAATAACATCCCATATGAGTTAGAGATTTTTTTCTTTCCCGAATAGAGAAATATTTTCCTCCCTCCATGCCAGCAAAACAATAATGCCAGCTACCTAACAAGAAATGATTCCAACATGGTCACTGTAAATGACAGCTAGGAGAGATGCAGTCCCCATCCCCTGATCCTGCTTAACTGCTCTGCCCTGTTCACACACCATCCAATACTACTATCCCATATCTGGATGTTGTCAATGCAATTAGGGAGACTATACTGTAGTCTCTATTTATCATGTTAAAATTGTAACGCCACTAATTTAGAAACAAGCCAGTACATGAGGAATCTAATTTTATTGCTGCCTTGTGGAAAGCAGATGGCTCGTGAACTTGCAAAAGTAAAGGATGTTATGCAGGGGCTAGCTTACAACTTACAGCCTTGGGAGGCAACTGCAATCAAGTGGCCCCAGATTTTCTATCAGTGAATGGCAATTACAAAATGAACATGGCACAAAATAGCTGCAGGCATGGTTAATCTAATGGGGATGTGGTTTAAATATATGAAAAATCATTATGTCTGAGTACTATAATCAAATACATCACCTACCAGCCCTATCTGATAAACAGAGACTATTCTAGTGACTGTTTATAAAATATAGGAAGCAATTTACAATATCCACCTCACAGCACCTCCCCCGGCCTCTTCAACGTCCACCACTCATAGCACCCACCTCCCTTAAATGTGTACCTCACAGTACCTCCCTTCCTTTCCACCCTTCATTGTCTACCTCACAGCACCATATACTGCCCCATCACATATTATCCACAGTATGAGAAAGCCCAGCTGTCTGCACCTACCTTATACATAACTATCCTGTCCACATTATCTGCTGCTGGTTGTTAGAATAAACATTGCTTGTGCACAAAGGCAGAACCACAGTATGTTTCTGAGTTTGTGATATTTGGGAAATTAGCCTTGATAATGATTTATAGGGCATACCTTAGAGGGGGACATGTCTGTACCTGAGTACAATGCTGCTAGGAGTCACAGCACACCAGTCACCAAAGCTGGGATATCGTGGTGTGCCCAGTGCTGCACAGTACTATGGTGCGCCCAGTGCTGCACAGTAATATGGTGTTCCCAGTACTATGGTTTGCCCAGTACTATGGTGTACTCAGTTCTGCACAGTACTATGGTGTGCCCAGTGCTATGATGTGCCCAGTGCTGCACAATACTATGGTGTGCCCAGTGCAATGATGTGTCCATTTTTATGGTGTGCCTAATTCTGCACACGACTAGTGCTAAATCTTACCTACTGTCACAGCACGCTGGGCGCCGATCCCCCTTTCCAGGTCTGGCAGTGCTGGTTTTCTGTTGGGGCTGTGTTGCCATGGCAGGTCCATCTTGATCCTTCTTTACCCACCTCCAGTAAAAGCTGCACCACCTCCTGTGGTGACCAATCCAGCTGCAGGTGCTTCTGCACCATTATGGATTTCAAATCCCTCGAAGTATGATGGGGATCCCAAAGGCTGTTGAAAATTCTTGAGTCAATGTTCCAGTCAATTTTAAGGTTCAGGTTGCAAATTTTCCTTTCTGAGAGGGTGAAGGCGGCTTATGTTATCTTGATGTTGTCTGGACAAGGCTTGGCATGGCCTTCTCTGTTATGGTACAGAAACGACCCTTGGTAAACAACAGCACTAATTTTCTATCAGCATTCCAGAAGGTATTCGATGAGCCAGCCGAGTATCCTCCTCAGGGTTGGCAATTCTGCAGTCGAAGCAAGGCAACCAATCTGCAGGACAATATGCTGTGCAATTCTGGACCTTTGCCTCTGAGTTAGGGAAGAACATTGAGGCTTTGGTTGCTGCATTTATACAAGGTCTGTCAGAGCAAATCAAGAATGTACTGGCATCCAAGGAATTTCCAACATCTCTGGTTGACCTGATATATTTGTGTATCCAAGTAGACCTTCACTACAAAGAAAAAGTACGAGAGAGGGAATAATCTCGGCACTTCAGAGTTAAATTCGTTCTGCGCTTCACAGCTCTGGTTGAATCTCCAGAAGAGCCCATGCAAGTCTGGAAGTCACATCTTCCTTTTGCAGAGAGGGAAAGGAGGTTCATGAACAAGCTGTGCTTATACTTTGATGAACCAGGTTGTCTTCTCTCTGGCTGTTCTAAATGTCTGGGAAAAAAGAAGGCCTAACTGATTGAGGGGTGGTCAGATTAGGTGCATTCCAGCACACCACAAAATAGAATGCTTCTTCTAAGTTCACTATTGATGTAAATCTGCTTCTAGAAGAAATTGCTGAACCCCTTAAGGTCTTTTTAGACTCAGGTGCCGATGGTAAATTCATCACAGCTAAAAAAATTCCAGGAGGTAGGAATTACTAGTGTGCCTCTATAGACTCCACTCTGTATCATCGGAGTGGATGGGAATAAACTTCCAATGGCTACCATCCACTCTAGGACTTCAGAAGTTACAGTACCATGCAGATTGGTGTTCTCCACAGGGAACTACTTTCCTTTTATATCCTCCCATCAGTCAAGAGTCCAGTCATTCTGGGTCTTCCGTGGTTGCACAAGCATGCTCCCACATTAGACTGGAAAGTACCCCAAATGTTGTCATGGGTTCGTCAGTACCATCAGAGGTGCTTGCCAACAATTTGACCCTGCATCATATCATTAAAAATTTGACCATCTACCCAGATGATCCTTTTCCTGCTCCATTCAGTCTTTCAGGGACATGTTTAGCAAGAAAGCCGCTGAGACTCTACATCCTCATTGATAGATCTATTACCTGGGAAAATGCCTCCTCATGGAAGAGTCTTTCCTCTCTTGCTTGCAGAAACACATGCTGTTGCTGAATACATCAAGGAGAATTTGGAATGTGGGTTTATAAAGAAATCTAAGTCAGGAGCTGCTCTTTTCTTCATCAAAAAGAAGGATGGAGGATTATGACTTTGCATAGATTATCCAGGGTTGAACAATATTACCGTCAAGGACTGATACCCTACCTCTGATCTCAGAACTGTTCGATCAAGTAAAAGGGGCAAATATTTTTTCAAAGCTAGTTCTTTGCGGGGCTATAATCTGATTAGAATCTGGTCTGGGGACGAGTGGAAGATGGCTTTTAATGCTTGTGATGGCCAATACGAGTACCTGGTCACAGGGCCTGTGCAAGGCTTCTAGACACCCTAGGCAAAACTTTTTCCTGCACCCCACCCTCTCTTGCACAGGTGGAGTGCCACATAAGTTTTGTGTGGGTTGGGTGTGTGATCACGGTGACTGGGATGCCACTGGTCAGAATACCAACAGCAGCATCCTGACAGTCAGCATCCCGACACCCAAAAAGACAAAAGGTACCCTTACCCCTACCCCTCCCTCCCCGGTGCCTAACCCAAACCTCCCCCTCATAGTACATAAACCTAACCTCCACGCACCCTAAACCTAACCTTCCCCCTAGTGCCTCAACCTAACCAC
Source organism: Taudactylus pleione (assembly GCA_031769625.1). Taxonomy (NCBI): domain Eukaryota; kingdom Metazoa; phylum Chordata; class Amphibia; order Anura; family Myobatrachidae; genus Taudactylus; species Taudactylus pleione. The sequence continues at coordinate 1,742,452 of JAUIMM010000727.1, forward strand.
CTCCAACCCGCACTCTAAACCTAACATCCCCTCCCCGAAGCCTAAACCTAACCTCCACCTCTCCAGTGCCTAAACCTAACCTTCCCTCCTAGTGCCTAAACCTGACCTCCCCCTTTCCACACCCTAAACCTAACCCTCCCCCTTAGTCCCTAACCATGCACCCTAACCCTCCCCCTAATGCCCAATGCCAACCTTCGGGAAGCCGACAGTCAGGATTCTGGTGCTGGGACCCTGACACTGTTGGGATTTTAGCACCAGTATATCACCGGTTGGCATCCCGCATGCCGGGATACTGACGACATTTTGTTTTGTTTTTACACATATACATATATAGAATCAACTCAGAACCAAAATCTACTTCAATGGCCTTGATGGATATGGAACAACGGTTCCTTGAAAGAGGATACACCAAGGATGATATTGATGATGCACTTGCCAAAATAGGAAAACTCAGGAGAGAAGATTTACTTGATTGAATGGAAGTCTGCCCTGACAAAGGGATGAATGTATTCAATTTTTGTAGCACTTATACTACTGCATTCAGTTATATACAGAAGAAGGTACTGGAACACAGGCACTTACTTACTACTGATCCTACTTTGTCCACACATTTTGAGGGGACACCACGTTTTGCCTACAGGCGGGGCCCAAACTACAAGACTTACTGGTCGAGACGGACTCCTCCAGATGAAGAAAAAAACATCAAATTCATTGATTGAGTAGAAAACCAGGGACCTTTAAATGTACTGGCTGTACTAATTGCCCATTTTTGGTAATGGGTAGTTCTTTCATCAATCCCCATGATGGAAAGAAATACAACATCAGACACCACCTGGATTGCAATAGCAAATTTGTTGTATATGCCCTCACTTGTCCTTGTGACTTTGTACATATTGGCAAAATTAATAGAATGCTTAAGGAAAGACTCAGTCAACATCGATCATCTATCAAAAAATCTTTGTCTACTATAGACCAAAAACAGGATTTGACCAATTTACCTGTGGCTAGACATTTCAAGGATAAAGGCCATACAGTTAGACAACTTAAATGTCACATTATTGACCATTTTCCCCCGCTGCAGAGGAGTAGTGATAGAGAAAAAATTATACTGCAAAGAGAACTACAATGGATTTATCGCTGTAACAGTCTCTCACCTAATGGGTTAAATGAGGACTTTAAAATGAACTGTTTTCTATAATAGTTCTCCCAGTTGTCTTGGAAACATGGCCTCATGTTTCATAATGGCACTCTAATCCTGAATGTTAGCCTCACACAGAACCTGGTTACGTGTAGGTGGTAGCTCATTTTCACTGAATGTCATAGTACACACATAGTACTGGTATCACATTTGTTGCCTTGGAAACATTGCTACATGTTTCATAATGGCCAATGTGACCAGGTTTTTTATAGCAATGTGCTAAACATTTCCATTTATATGGCATAGTGTTACATTGTATTGTGTATTTGTTTTGTGCTGTTATCATTACGGGACAATTTTCTGTATGTGTACTTGATTGACATCATCAGTATATTTGTTCACATGGTATCACATATGTTACCATGGAGATTGTCTCTCACAATGGCCGATGTGACCAGGGTTTTACACAGCCTATGTTAATTATGACAAAGGATGTGTTTTCTTTAATGATATCTTAGTGATTGATTGGTGGAGCTACCAGAATTGGACTATAGTCTGGCTTATCCATTTCCATGTTGACTATTGCTTTTGAAGAAGTTGATACTAGCAGCCATTTGCTTGCTGCCCTAGAGTAATACATGCTATGTTTGCATGTGATCATGTGTGCATATTCTATTAGTGTTGTAGAGATTTGTTTAGTCCACAGCGCTTGCTACAGTACACATACTGTTAGCCCAGCACACATTGAGACCCGAGGTAGTTTGTTTACTGTTGTAATCCTACCCACCAACCTGACGCCTTGCAGCCAATTCTGCGCCGAGGGCCGTGGCCAATGCTACACAGCACAATCTGTGCTTTTCTGATTATGGCACCCTTTTTGTGCATATTAGCGCTTCAGGGCTCAGTATGTGTTAGCCCCTGAGGAAAACTGGACGACAGTTGAAACGATCGTCGGGTTTCTGTCAGCTAATGCTTCATGTCCTTATTTTGTTCATGTGAATAAATCGATCAGCCCGTAGCCAAACATTTTGTTGAGGCCAAACAATGCCTGGCAACATTGAGGTACATTATCATCGACCAGGTACAGGAGTATCCGAGAGGAGGCGATCGTGATAATAAATTATTACAGAGGGAGACACAATGTATTCACCATTTGGATACAGTGCGGCCCAAAGGGCTGAACGAACAAATTTCATATGCAGTTTATTTGTAGAAAACTGAGCTTGCATTCATCTATATGGGAATTTTTCTTTTTTCTTCCCATTTAGTCTTTTGATCTTCTTCATGTGCATGTTCACAGTCATTGTTTTTTTGTGTTTTTGTGTTTTTCCTTCAGGTACTTTGGTGCATACAAGTATTTTTACTAACATAGTATTCTAGGTTTATAAAAGCCATTCTTGGATGTTCCGGACAGCTGTGCTCCGCCATAGTTTGTGAAGTGTGCGTGGCAACACACAACTCACTACAACTGACAGTTATTGCAGGCTCACTTGTGGTTAACACAATTTGTAGTTGTGCCACACACATAGGCATCCTTGCACCATATTGTAGGAGGGGGCTCTATTTTGGAGAAATGCATTATGACCTTTCCTGCACCTATCTAATTTCCATTTCTTTTCATTTTATTTTCTTCTTTTTAATCTGACAATTTATTTTGTCGCACTATTCATTATAACCTGAATCTGGCTTTGTTGCCACTGCTATACCTGGGTCATTGTTATCCTGTTTATATCCGTACATGTGATATTTTTATTATCAAATATGTTACATATGTTTTTTTCAGTGTCATATTATATTCAGTGGAAACTGTTGTTTTGTCATGACTCCTATTTTTCATTTTGTCTCTGTTAGCGCTTTGATTCTATGAAAAGTAGATGGTTTTTATTTCAGATAGAAATAAATAATGATTACTGTATATTCATTTGTTAGTTTATATTTTGGTAACCTTATAATGACTATAAAACAGCTGAGTATTTTAAGTCATTCAAATTATGCCAGTAATTGCTAATTCATTGGTACTGAAAGATTCTGAGCAAAATAATAACTTATTATTACTCAGTTTAATTTCTTGGTATTGTGTATATAATAATAAGCAGCAATGTCTTGTCATAAACTGTCATAATTAGTCATTAGAATAACCTCTGACAAGTAGTTGAACCCACACATTTCTGTGAGAGTGATTGTACTATTTCACATTAAGTTGACTGAAATGACTCATAGAAACCCACATTGCCTATTGCTTTCAAAAATGTCATCAAGCTACTTATTAAAATAAAATAAAAAAGAGAAAATATATATCCTGTTTTAAAATGCCAAAAATAATGTTGTTATAGAAGTGTAACCTTTGTTCTCAAGGGATGATGAAAAAAAATTGTACTGCAAAAAGCAGAAAATGAATCAGTTTTATCCATAGATGGAACATGACTATGTAACTTTTATTTATAAACATGCCCAGAAAAGAACATTTTCAATTTAAAAAATTTCATGGTCTTTATTTCCTTGTTAACCATTAACATCATCAACTTCAAATATGTTTGTGTTTGTATTTAAGAACACAGATATGTACAACTACAAATATTGTATTAGCTCCTATGATATGTTTTGCAAGACACCTCTATGCACTGTAACATATTTCTATAAATGTTATAAATGTGTCATTTTTTTCCCTCTGTCTTTAATGAAAAAGCAAGTCACTAATACCCCTTTCAGATCGCAAAAAATAACCCGGGATATTGCCTGGTCAACCCAGAGCGAGGTGTAGTGTGAACGCAACACCGAACAAATTCCCAAGTCAAGCAACCTGGCATTTCAACCCTGCAATCGAGCAGAACTGAACACGGGAACAAGCTGAAGTGCAGTGTGAACATTCCCTACCTGGGTTATCCACCCCGGGACTCAGCAAACACCACTGATAGGATGTTCCTGGGTCTCACATGATGATGTTTCCTGGGTCTCACATGATGATGTCAGCAGCCAGACACCCAAGCAGCACACTGCAGACAACAGCAGAGGCCGCATTCTGGTGGTCTGAAAGGGCAGGGCCGATGCAAGGTTTCCCGGCGCCCTAAGCAAAGCTTCAGCTTGCCACCCATCCTCCCCTCAAGACCCACTTCACTACTTTCCTCACATGCCCCTTGCTGCCTGCCAGCTTCTATCTCACATATTGCTCTGCCCAGCAGCTCATTCCTCACATGTACATCTTCCCACAAACATTTGCTCACATACACATCTGCCCACCATTTTTCCCCCCAAAACTTTTTACTTACATATCCTATTGCCCCAACTAAAGAAACAAGATGAGTTCTATCTAGATAGTGCACTATGGACCACTATTCTTTAAAACACAAAATTAGTTAATTTCTCCTAAACTGGGATTTGATAAGTGCAGTATTAAAACGTATTATAGATAAAGAAGGTCCAGAAGAATGTAATAAGTGAATTAACATTCTATATCAACTGTAACCTGTTCAGGATATAATTTTCCATATATTTTTGAATATCTTATTTACTAATTTTCACTCTTTATACAGAGTCCATATACAGCACTGCACATTCTATACAGACATTCGACATTCAGCCTGTAACCTATACCCTGTCTATACACAGCACTGCAAATTTTATATTGATACCCCACTTTCAGCATCTGCAATGCACATACACAATACAGACCACCACACCTGATCCCTCAGCCTGCCCACTACCCCTCATCCAAGCCCCACTAATATCTATACCCAGCCCACAGTGTCAGGGTGGGGTACAGGCTTTACTTATGGGGGTGGGGCACATGGAGGGTGCTGGGTGACTGATATTTAGGAGTTAGAGAAAGCAGGATTGCTCACCCACCCCAGTATGGATGATGCTAGATGGCTGCTCAGCTCTGTAAGGTCACCATATGGGGTGTTGCAGGATACTGGGTTACAGTGGGCTGGGGATGAATCATAGTGTAGCTGTGTATGGTTGTTAGTGGGCAGGCTGAGGGGTCAGGTGTGGTGGGCTGTTGTGGAGTGTCACCTCATTGATCGCCAGTTACTGGGGAGTGTCAGCCATCAAACCCTTAGTAACTGATCACTGCACAGCCTGTCTGTGAGACTGTACAGTGAACTTACTGCAGAGAGTGCCCACACAGCTCACGATATTGTATCCTTCCTGCCTACACCACACGACTAGTGTCCCATACATTCAAACCTGCAGGAGGCACATACAGTACGTAGCCTACATTCCCCCTCTCACAGCTGGGCTCCGCAGCGCCTGATGGAGCATCCAGTCATTGACAGCTCCATCCCACTGACATTTCCCATTACCTTGTCTCTGCCGTGGCCTCCTAGTCCTAGCCGTAGCTTGTAACATCATGTGGAGGAGTGCTGAATCGGCAGTCCTTACAGACTGCAGAGGCCGCTGGGAAGGGGAGGAGCTTACCACCCTTGGATGCACAGGGTCACAGTGGGCATAGCAGTGGTTAATGAGACCCACAGCTGTCCCTAATATCATCTAGTAGAAGAATGTCCAGATACATACTTAATTTTTTTAGGGGGGGAGATAAGTGCCACCCTCTAGGTGCTGGCACCCTTATTATTATTATTTATTATTATCCTTTATTTATATGGGGCCACAAGTGTTCCGCAGTGCCTTACATAGTACATAGAACTAATAAATGAACAAGAAACAAGAGTCTTACAGTACATTATAGTGCAGGACAAGGACACGATTTATATACATTGCTGCAATAGCGATTAAAGCACTCACAATAAGAAGCCGGGAGTTGGCAGTCATGTGTTAGGTGCCCTTATGGGGAGTAAAGAGTAGAAGAAAATGTAAAGAGAAGCACATGAGGGAAGAGGTCCCTGCTCATGAGAGCTTACATTCTAAAGGGGAGGGGCAGACAGACAGGCATGACACAGAAGGGGAAGATAGGGAGGAAAGAGCAGGAGGTGGGTTAGGGTGAGTGCTGGAAGGCATTGATGAGGTAGTTGGTCTTGAGAGCCTGTTTGAAGATTTATAGAGAGGTGGAGAGTTTGATAGGGAGAGGGAGAGCATTCTAAAAGTAGGGAGCAGCATGGGCAAAATCTTGGATGTGGGAGTGGGAGGAAGTAATCAGTTGGCAAGGGAGAGATTAAGGAGGTGAGCAAGATGGGAACAGGCAGAAGGAGAGAGGTAGGAGAGGAGATGGGAAGGGATAGGGTCAAGAGGGGAGGTGGAAGGAGGGGAGGACCGGATGAGGGCCATGACTTCCTCTCCAGAAACAGGGGAGAAGGATGTCAGAGTTGGTGAGACAGAAGGGGAGGGGTGGTCAGGGAAAGGAGGGGGAGGAGTGCTGAGGGTCTGATGGGATATGATGTCCTCACGTATGGAGTCAATTTTAGATGTAAAGTAGGTGGCAAAGTCAAGGGCAGAGAGCGAGGAGGGGAGGCGAGGAAGGGAAGGGCAGAGGAGAGAGTTGAAAGTGGCAAAGAGACGCCGGGGGTTTGAGGACTGGGAGGAGATGAGGTTATTGAAATATGTTTGTTTGAAGAGAGACAGGTCAGCACTGTAGGAAGAGAGAATACATTTGAAATGGAGGAAGTCAGCCTTAGAGCATGATTTTCTCCACTGATGCTCAGCATTCTTGAACACTTTTGCCGGTATCTGGTGCATTTGGAATGCCAGGGTTGTGAGTAGTTATTGCTGGAGCAACAGAGTCAAGAGCAGAAGTAAGGGAGGAATTGTACAGGGAAGTAGCTTGTTCAGGACAGGAGAGAGAAAGGATAGGGGAGAGAAGAGAGTCCATCAGGGAGGAAAAAGCAACAGTGTCCATAGCCTTAATATTACGCTTAGTAGTGGTAGCCTTAGGAGGTAATGGAGGGGAAGCAGAGAGGGATAGGTTAAAAGAGAGAAGATGATGGTCAGAGAGGGGGAATGGGAAATTGGAGTAATCAGAAATATCACAATGGTGCGTAAAGACCAGGTCAAGTGAGTGCCCACTCACATGGGAGGGTGATGAGGATCATTGGGTGAGACCAAATGAAGAGGTGAGGGTAAGGAGTTTAGCTGCAGAGGATTCTGTGGGAATGTAAAAATCACCTAGGATAATGGAGGGAAGATCTGAGGAGAGAAAGTGAGGTAGTCAGGAAGCAAAGTTGTCAAGGAATTTGGAGGGAGAGCCAGGGGGATGGTAAATGACAGCTACTCTGAGGTTTACTGGTTGTAAGAGGCGTATAGCATGAACCTCCAATGTGGGGAATGTAAGGGATGGTTCAGAGGGTATTGGCTGGTAGGATTAACTGATGGATAGAAGGACCCCAACACCACCACCATGGCGACCCCCAGGCCAGGGGGTGTGGGAGAAGGCAAGGCCCCCAGAGGATAGAGCATGAGGATATGTGGATAGAGGATAAGAATATCCGGGTTGCTGTAACTTGGAGGTAAGATTAATATGGGGGATCGATATGATTAGAGTTTAGTGATGGTGCAGGCACCTGAGCTAGAAAGGGAACCTGTAGGTGGTGGGCAGGGAGGGAGATGTGGATGGCAGTGGGGTGAAGTGACAGGGAGAGGAGTGTAGGAGGAGGGTTTGGTGGTGGGGTAGTAGGACAGAGGAGGTGTAGAACAGGAAGAAATTGGAGTAATGGGAGAGGAGGGAAGAGTAGGCAGACAGATGAGGGGGAAGAAGGGGAGGAGGAGGTGGAAGAGATAAGGGGGAAAGGATAAAGGTGGAAGCAGGGGGCAGAACAGAGGATTAGGTAGAGACTGAGTGAAGGACAGAGTTGACGAAAACCTTGCCAAGGCATTTATAAGTAAACAAGAGGAATGAAATTTGGAAATGTAAATGAAATGTGAATGCAAGAGATTTGTAGAAAAACAAGTGAAGAACAGTGATGGTAAATATGTATGCAGATTAACAAGTTTGTTATAGGGAGGATTAAAAGTGGGGATCTAATGTGTGCAGAAATTGAAAAATAACGCAGATTGTAAGCAGATAGAGGATGTGAGGCTAGGCAGGAGCGCTAAGATAAGGACAGTGTTTCAAAGTGGAAAGATGTAAACTGACATGGGATACAAGTACGATAAGCAATGAGATGTATGCGAGAATCTGAAGGCCAGCATTATTAATAGCACTAGAATTGTTCTTGCTGTGACTGCACAGGGAGTCCAGTTGTATGCTGAATCTTTAGACCGTTGAGGTTTGTTGTTTGATGGAACTTAGAGTTTTCTCCTTCTGTTTAATGCAGGTCTATCGCTACAGTTTTGCACTTAAAAAACACTGCACTTTGAAAAACTGCACCACCCAGCCAAACTACTGACACTTATACAGAGATGCAGGCAAGTGTGGACACTAATTAATGAAAACCCCCAATTGGCCAACCAAAGAAAGCTACCAATAAAAATGGTTTAAGTCAACAAGGAACACATACCAACATCTAAGGCTAGAAATAATTCAAGCCTTCACTTCAGTCAATAGACTGAGAGAATCCTTGTAACAATTTAACCAGAACAAATCATAAGGCATAAGAAACAATAACATAAGGATTCAGTTAAGGATAAGCTAGTTACCTATAAGTATAATTAATAAAGCAGGCACAGGAGGTGGAAAATTGTGCAGTCAAATTCAGTTACCTATAGGTATAATTAATAAAGCTGCCTAAAGCTGCCTAATGGTGGTGCCGGCCCTGTGAAAGGGGTTAATACCACTGCTATCATTGCAGTGATGGCTAATTGGAGTGATGAAGTGAACTGTACACTATTCTGTCAGGAGCTGCATCATGCTCCCACTGGCTGAATCAAGTATCAGCAAAGCACAAACACTCATGAACTCAGGGCAACACATCAGCCATGATTCCTTCAATGCAGTGAGCAGTCTGCGCCTCTCTCATTATACTGACCTGGAACTGCACCCTGTACCATTGCCTGGAGCTTCCTCAGGAAGCTGTACCTTGATCCCAAAGGCTCATCCCCTCATTGTGAAATCATGACATCACATGTTTGGTGGTTAGGGATTGCACAGATGCATTATTCCCCTGCTACAGCCTTGCTGCACCCTCTCATTATACCATTGTGCACATTTTAATTAAACTAGCCTGCACCCTCTTATTATACTAGCCAGCACACTCTGATTATACTAGCCTGAACACTCATTATTATAGCCTGATACTCTGATTATACTAGCCTGCACACTTTGATTATACTAGCCTGCTCCCTCTCATTATTATAGCCTGATCCTCTGATTATACTAGCATGCACGCTCTGATTATACAAGCCTGTACCCTCTCATCCTCTGCTTATACAAGCCTGTATCCTCATTATTATAGCCTCATCCTCTTATTATACTAGCCTGCATGCTCTGATTATACTAGCCTGCACTCTCTCATTATTATAGCCTCATCCTCTGATTATACTAGCCTGCACACTCTGATTATACTAGCCTGCTCCCTCTCATTAATATAGCCTCATCCACTGATTATACTAGCCTGCACGCTCTGATTATACTAGTCTGAACACTCTGATTATACTAGCCAGCGCCCTCTCATCCTCTGATTATACAAGCCTGCACCCTCTCATTATTATAGTCTCATCCTCTAATTATAGTAGCCTGCATGCTGTGATGATACTAGCCAGCTCCCTCTCAGTATTATAGCCTCATCCTCTGATTATACTAGCCTGCATGCTCTGATTATACTAGTTGGTACACTGATTATACTAGCCTGCACCCTCTCATCCTTTCATTATACTAGCCTGCTCCCTCTCATTATTATAGCCTCATCCTCTGATTATACTAGCCTGCATGCTCTGATTATACTAGTCTGTACACTGATTATACTAGCCTGCACCCTCTCATCCTTTCATTATACTAGCCTGCTCCCTCTCATTATTATAGCCTCATCCTCTGATTATACTAGCCTGCATGCTCTGATTATACTAGCCTGCTCCCTCTCATTATTATAGCCTCATCCTCTGATTATACTAGTCTGAACACTCTGATTATACTACACTGCACCCTCTCATCCTCTCATTATACTAGCCTGCATGCTCTGATTGTACTAGTCTGAACACTCTGATTATACTACACTGCACACTCTCGTCCTCTCATTATACTAGCCTGCTCCCTCTCATTATTATAGCCTCATCTTCTGATTATACTAGCCTGCATGCGCTGATTATACTAGTCTGAACACTCTGATTATACTAGGCTACACCCACTCATCCTCTGATTATACAAGCCTGCACCCTCTCATTATTATAGCCTCATCCTCTGATTATACTAGCCTGCTCCCTCTCATTATTATGGCCTCATCCTCTGATTATACTTGCCTGCATGCTCTGATTATACTAGCCTGCTCCCTCTCTATATTATAGCCTCATCCTCTGATTATAGAAGCCTGCATGCTCTGATTATACTAGCCTGCACCCTCTCATTATTATAGCCTCATCCTCTGATTATACTAGCCTGCACACTCTGATTATACTAGCCTGAACCCTCTCATTATTATAGCCTCATCCACTGATTATACTAGCCTGCACACTCTTATTATACTAGTCTGAACACTCTGATTATACTAGCCTGCACCCTCTCATCCTCTGATTATTCAAGCCTGCACCCTCTCATTATTATAGCCTCATCCTCTGATTATACTCGCCTGCAAGCTCTGATTATACTAGTCTGAACACTCTGATTATACAAGCCTGCACCCTCTCATCCTCTGATTATACAAGCCTGCACCCTCTCATTATTATAGTCTCATCCTCTAATTATAGTAGCCTGCATGCTGTTATTATACTAGCCTGCTCCCTCTCATTATTATAGCCTCATTCTCTGATTATACTAGCCTGCATGCTCTGATTATACTAGTCTGTACACTGATTATACTAGCCTGCACCGTCTCATCCTCTGATTATACAAGCCTGCTCCCTCTCATTATTATAGCCTCATCCTCTGATTATAGTAGCCTGCTTGCTCTGATTATACTAGCCTGCTCCCTCTCATTATTATAGCCTCATCCTCTGATTATACTAGCCTGCTCCCTCTCATTATTATAGCCTCATCCTCTGATTATAGTAGCCTCATCCTCTGATTATTCTAGCCTGCTCCCTCTCATTATTATAGCCTCATCCTCTGATTATAGTAGCCTGCTTGCTCTGATTATACTAGCCTGCTCCCTCTAATTATTATAGCCTCATCCACTGATTATACTAGCCTGCTCCCTCTCATTATTATAGCCTCATCCTCTGATTATACAAGCCTGCTCCCTCTCATTATTATAGCCTCATCCTCTGATTATACTAGCCTGCTCCCTCTCATTATTATAGCCATATCCTCAGATTATACTAGCCTGCATCCTCTGATTATACTAGCCAGCATGCTCTGATTATACTAGTCTGAACACTCTGATTATACTAGACTGCACCCTCTCATCCTCTGATTATACTAGCCTGCTCCCTCTCATTATTATGGCCTCATCCTCTGATTATACTAGCCTGCATGCTCTGATTATACTAGCCTGCTCCCTCTCATTATTATAGCCTCATCCTCTGATTATACTAGCCTGCATGCTCTGATTATATTAGTGTGAACACTTTGATTATACTAGCCTGCACCCTCTCATTATTATAGCCTCATCCTCTGATTATACTAGCCTGCTCCCTCTCATTATTATAGCCACATCCTCTGATTATACTAGCCTGCATCCTCTGATTATACTAGCCTGCATGCTCTGATTATACTAGTCTGAACACTCTGATTATACTAGACTGCACCCTCTCATCCTCTGATTATACTAGCCTGCTCCCTCTAATTATTATAGCCTCATCCTCTGATTATAGTAGCCTGCATGCTCTGATTATACTAGCCTGCTCCCACTCATTATTATAGCCTCATCCTCTGATTATACTAGCCTGCTCCCTCTCATAATTATAGCCTCATCCTCCGATTATGCTAGCCTGCACACTGTGATTATACTAGCCTGCATGCTCTGATTATACTAGTCTGAACACTCTGATTATACTAGACTGCACCCTCTCATCCTCTGATTATACTAGCCTGCTCCCTTTCATTATTATAGCCTCATCCTCTGATTATAGTAGCCTGCTTGCTCTGATAATACTAGCCTGCTCCCTCTCATTATTATAGCCTCATCCTCTGATTATACTAGCCTGCTCCCTCTCATTATTAAAGCCTCATCCTCTGATTATAGTAGCCTGCTTGCTCTGATTATATTAGCCTGCTCCCTCTCATTATTATAGCCTCATCCTCTGATTATACTAGCCAGCTCCCTCTCATTATTATAGCCTCATCCTCTGATTATACTAGCCTGCTCCCTTTCATTATTATTGCCTCATCCTCTGATTATACTAGCCTGCTCCCTCTGATTATACTAGCCTGCATCCTCTGATTATACTAGCCTGCATCCTTTGATTATACTAGCCTGCTCCCTCTCATTATTATAGCCTCATCCTCTGATTATACTAGCCTGCTCCCTCTCATTATTATAGCCTCATCCTCTGATTATGCTAGCCTGCACACTGTGATTATACAAGCCTACTCCCTCTCATTATTATAGCCTCATCCTCTGATTATAGTAGCCTGCTTGCTCTGATTATACTAGCCTGCTCCCTCTCATTATTATAGCCTCATCCTCTGATTATACTAGCCTGCTCCCTCTCATTATTATAGCCTCATCCTCTGATTATACTAGCCTGCTCCCTCTCATTATTATAGCCTCATCCTCTGATTATACTAGCTTGCATCCTCTGATTATACTAGCCTGCATGCTCTGATTATACTAGTTTGAACACTCTGATTATACTAGCCTGCTCCCTCTCATTATTATGGCCTCATCCTCTGATTATACTAGCCTGCATGCTCTGATTATACTAGCATGCTCCCTCTCATTATTATAGCCTAATCCTCTGATTATACTAGCCTGCATGCTCTGATTATACTAGTGTGAACTAGGGGTGAGCGGGTTCGGATTTCTGAAATCCGAACCCCACCGAGCCCCCCCGATCCGAGTCCGATCCGAGTCAGGCTCGACTTTTCCCGCCTGACTCGGATCTGAAATCGAGGCAAAACGTCATCATCCCGCCTTCCGAGTCTCGCGGGTTTTGGATCCTATATAAGGTACCCGCGTCGGCGCCATTTTCTCACTCGGCTGTGGACAGTGAAGAGGGAGGGTGGGAGTTAGGGCTGTGTAGTGTAGTGTAGTGTAGTGTAGTGTAGTGCTGCTGTTGTCCACTACTTCAAAGTCCATAGGGGCTGGCTGTGTTGTGCTGTGCTGCTGTTGTTAATAGGGGCTGTGTCCACTACTTCAAAGTCCATAGGGGCTGGCTGGACTGTGTTGTGCAGTCAGTTCTCCATAGGGGCTGTGTCCACTCCAAAGTCCTGTGCAGTGTCCCAGTCCTAAAGGAGTGCTGTAGTGTTGTCCAGGGGGTGCTCTGTCCATCAGGGGTGCTCCCCCCAAGTGCTAAAAAAATAATATATTTTCTGTGTTTGTGAATTGTGTGCGCAGTAGCCGCACGTGCATCAACAAAGTAGTGCCAAGCGTGCGCCTGTGTCATAAGTAAAGGGCCGGGTGGCTTGACCGTTAAAGGGTGCTGTAACCCCCGAAAGTACACTCCAGTCCAAACCAAAAAAAAATTATTTTCTATGTTTGTGAATTGTGTGCGCAGTAGCCGCACGTGCATCAACAAAGTAGTGCCAAGCGTGCGCCTGTGTCATAAGTAAAGGGCCGGCTGGCTTGACCGTTAAGGGTGCTGTAACCCCCGAAAGTACACTCCAGTCCAAACCAAAAAAAAATTATTTTCTGTGTTTGTGAATTGTGTGCGCAGTAGCCGCACGTGCATCAACAAAGTCGTGCCAAGCGTGCGCCTGTGTCATAAGTAAAGGGCCGACTGGCTTGACCGTTAAGGGTGCTGTAACCCCCGAAAGTACACTCCAGTCCAAACCAAAAAAAAAATTATTTTCTGTGTTTGTGAATTGTGTGTGCAGTAGCCGCACGTGCATCAACAAAATAGTGCCAAGCGTGCACCTGTGTCATAAGTAAAGGGCCGGCTGGCTTGACCGTTAAGGGTGCTGTAACCCCCGAAAGTACACTCCAGTCCAAACCAAAAAAAAAATTATTTTCTGTGTTTGTGAATTGTGTGCGCAGTAGTCGCACGTGCATCAACAAAGTAGTGCCAAGCGTGCGCCTGTGTCATAAGTAAAGGGCCGGCTGGCTTGACCGTTAAGGGTGCTGTAACCCCCGAAAGTACACTATAGTCCAAACCAAAAAAAAAATTATTTTCTGTGTTTGTGAATTGTGTGCGCAGTAGCCGCACGTGCATCAACAAAGTAGTGCCAAGCGTGCACCTGTGTCATAAGTAAAGGGCCGGCTGGCTTGACCGTTAAGGGTGCTGTAACCCCCGAAAGTACACTCCAGTCCAAACCAAAAAAAAAATTATTTTCTGTGTTTGTGAATTGTGTGCGCAGTAGCCGCACGTGCATCAACAAAGTAGTGCCAAGCGTGCGCCTGTGTCATAAGTAAAGGGCCGGCTGGCTTGACCGTTAAAGGGTGCTGTAACCCCCAAAGTACACTCCAGTCCAAACCAAAAAAAAAATTATTTTCTGTGTTTGTGAATTGTGTGCGCAGTAGCCGCACGTGCATCAACAAAGTAGTGCCAAGCGTGCGCCTGTGTCATAAGTAAAGGGCCGGCTGGCTTGACCGTTACAGGGTGCTGTAACCCCCGAAAGTACACTCCAGTCCAAACCAAAAAAAAATTATTTTCTGTGTTTGTGAATTGTGTGCGCAGTAGCCGCACGTGCATCAACAAAGTAGTGCCAAGCGTGCGCCTGTGTCATAAGTAAAGGGCCGGCTGGCTTGACCGTTAAGGGTGCTGTAACCCCCGAAAGTACACTCCAGTCCAAACCAAAAAAAAAATTATTTTCTGTGTTTGTGAATTGTGTGCGCAGTAGCCGCACGTGCATCAACAAAGTAGTGCCAAGCGTGCGCCTGTGTCATAAGTAAAGGGCCGGCTGGCTTAACCGTTAAAGGGTGCTGTAACCCCCGAAAGTACACTCCAGTCCAAACCAAAAAAAAATTATTTTCTGTGTTTGTGAATTGTGTGCGCAGTAGCCGCACGTGCATCAACAAAGTAGTGCCAAACGTGCGCCTGTGTCATAAGTAAAGGGCCGGCTGGCTTGACCGTTAAGGGTGCTATATCCCCCGAAAGTACACTCCAGTCCAAACCAAAAAAAAAATTATTTTCTGTGTTTGTGAATTGTGTGCGCAGTAGCCGCACGTGCATCAACAAAGTAGTGCCAAGCGTGCGCCTGTGTCATAAGTAAAGGGCCGGCTGGCTTGACCGTTAAAGGGTGCTGTAACCCCCAAAGTACACTCCAGTCCAAACCAAAAAAAAAATTATTTTCTGTGTTTGTGAATTGTGTGCGCAGTAGCCGCACGTGCATCAACAAAGTAGTGCCAAGCGTGCGCCTGTGTCATAAGTAAAGGGCCGGCTGGCTTGACCGTTAAAGGGTGCTGTAACCCCCGAAAGTACACTCCAGTCCAAACCAAAAAAAAAATATTTTCTGTGTTTGTGAATTGTGTGCGCAGTAGCCGCACGTGCATCAACAAAGTAGTGCCAAGCGTGCGCCTGTGTCATAAGTAAAGGGCCGGCTGGCTTGACCGTTAAGGGTGCTGTAACCCCCGAAAGTACACTCCAGTCCAAACCCCAAAAAAAATTATTTTCTGTGTTTGTGAATTGTGTGCGCAGTAGCCGCACGTGCATCAACAAAGTAGTGCCAAGCGTGCGCCTGTGTCATAAGTAAAGGGCCGGCTGGCTTGACCGTTAAAGGGTGCTGTAACCCCCGAAAGTACACTCCAGTCCAAACCAAAAAAAAATTATTTTCTGTGTTTGTGAATTGTGTGCGCAGTAGCCGCACGTGCATCAACAAAGTAGTGCCAAGCGTGCGCCTGTGTCATAAGTAAAGGGCCGGCTGGCTTGACCGTTAAAGGGTGCTGTAACCCACAAAGTACACTCCAGTCCAAACCCAAAAAAAAATTATTTTCTGTGTTTAGCCGCACGTATATATCAAATCGATATAACATAAATGGAGGACCAAACTTTCTCCGATAAAAATAAAATAGAGAAAGATCAAGAACCACTTCCTCCTAGTGCTGAAGCTGCTGCCACTAGTCATGACATAGACGATAACATGCCATCAACGTCGTCTGCCAAGGCCGATGCCCAATGTCATAGTAGAGGGCACATACAATCCCAAATGGCAAAGTTCAGGAAAATGACCTTGAAAAAGACATTTAAATCAGCTGAAGAGAAACGTAAACTTGCCAATATGCCATTTACGACACGGAGTGGCAAGGAACGGCTAAGGTCGATCCCTAGTATGTTCATGACTAGTGGTTCAGCTTCACATGACGATGGAAGCCCTCCTCCCACTAAAAAAATCAAAAGAGTTAAGCTGGCAAAAGCACAGCGAAGAACTGTGCTTTCTAAGAAGATATCAAAAATCCCCAAGGAGAGTCCAAGTGTGGTGGTGGTTGCGATGCCTGACCTTCCCAGCACTGGACGGGAAGAGGTGGCTCTTTCCACCATTTGCACGCCCCCTGCAAGTGCTGAAAGGAGCACCCACAGTCCACTTGCTGATATGCAAATTGAAGATGTCACTGTTGAAGTACAACAGGATGAGGATACTGGTGTAGCTGGCGCTGAGGAGGAAGTTGGCGAGGAGGATTCTGATGGTGATGTGGTTTGTTTAAATCAGGCTCCGGGGGAGACAGTTGTTGTCCGTGGGATGAAAAAGCCCATCACGGTCATGCCTGGGCAGAAGACCAAACATTCCACCTCTTTGGTCTGGCAATATTTCTATCCAAATCCGGACAACAACTGTCTTGCCATATGTACCATATGTAAAGGTGAAATAAGTAGGGGTAGGGACGTCAACCACCTAGGAACATCCTCCCTTATACGGCACCTGCAGCGCGTTCATAAAAAGTTACTGTCAAGTTCAGAAACTTTGGCTAAGACCGTAAGCAGTCCAGGGACACCTAAATCCCGTTGTCCTGTTGTATCCAAGCGCCTGCAAACCACACCGTCAACTCCCTCCTCGTCAATTTCCTCCTTAGTTAGGATCGGAAGTAGTCCTGCAGGCCATGTCACTGGCATGACTGACTCTCCTATCCGGGATTCCTCCGGAGGATCCTGCATTGCTACGCCTACTGCTGCCGCTGCTGCTGTTGCTGCTGCTGGGAGTCGTTCATCATCCCAGAGAGGAAGTAGGAACACCACTACTTTTACTAAACAATTGACCATCCAACAGTCCTTAGCGAGGAGGATGAAGTACGACAGCAGTCATCCTGAAGCAAAACGTATAACTGAGGCCTTGACTGCTATGTTGGTGTTAGACGTGCGTCCGGTATCCGCCATTAGTGCAGTGGGATTTAGACAATTGATGGAGGTAGTGTGTCCCCGGTTCCAAATCCCGTCTAGATTCCACTTCACTAGGCAGGCGATACCGAGACTGTACAGAAACGTCAGAAAAAGTGTCCTCAGTGTCCTGAAAAATGCCGTTGTACACAATGTCCACTTAACCACGGACATGTGGACAAGTGGAACAGGGCAGACTAAGGACTATATGACTGTGACAGCCCACTGGGTAGATGTATCACCTTACGCAGCAACAGCAGCAGCGTCACCAGTAGCAGCATCTCAGAAATGCCAGCTCGTTACAAGGCAGGCTACGCTGTGTATCACCGGTTTCAGTAAGAGGCACACCGCCGACAACCTCTTAGAGAAACTGAGGGAAATCATCGCCCAGTGGCTTACCCAACTTAGACTCTCCTGGGGATTTGTGATATCTGACAACGCCACCAATATTGTGCGGGCATTACATCTGGGCAAATTCCAGCACGTCCCATGTTTTGCTCACACAATAAACTTGGTGGTGCAGAATTTTCTGAAAAGCGACAGGGGCGTGCAGGAGACGCTTTGGGTGGCCCGAAAAATTTCTGGCCACTTTCGCCATTCAGCGACTGCGTGCCGAAGACTGGAGCGCCAGCAAACACTCTTGAACCTGCCCCGCCATCACCTGAAGCAAGAGGTTGTGACGCGGTGGAACTCAACCCTCTATATGCTTCAGAGGATGGAGGAGCAGCAAAAGGCCATACAAGCCTATACATCCACCTATGACATAGGCAAAGGAGGGGGTATGCACCTGACTCAAGCGCAGTGGAGAATGATTTCCGTGTTGTGCAAGGTTCTCCAGCCCTTCGAACTTGCCACACGTGAAGTCAGTTCAGACACTGCCAGCTTGAGTCAGGTCATTCCCCTCATCAGGCTTTTGCAGAAGCAGCTGGAGAAAGTGAAGGAGGAGCTAAGATGGAGCGATTCCGCTCGGCATGTGGGACTTGTGGATGAAGCCCTTCATTCGCTTTGCCAGGATTCCAGGGTGGTCAATCTGTTGAAATCAGACCACTACGTTTTGGCCACCGTGCTCGATCCTAGGTTTAAAGCCTATGTGGTGTCTCTCTTTCCGGCCGACACAAGCCTGCAGAGGTGCAAAGACCTGCTGGTGAACACACTGTCAGCTGAAGCGGAACGTGACACGTCAACGGCTCCTTCTTCATTTTCTCCTGCAACTGGGGCTGCCAGGAAAAAACTTAGGTATCCTAAGCAACCCGCTGGCGGTGATGCAGGGCAGGCAGGACCAAGTTTGGACATCTGGTCCGGACTGAAGGACCTGGCAACAATTTCTGACATGTCTACTGTCACTGCATATGATACTGTCACCATTGACAGAATGGTGGAGGATTACATCGGTGACAGCATCCAAGTAGGCATGGCAGACAGTCCATACCTGTACTGGCAGGAAAAAGAGGCAATTTGGAGGCCCCTGTACAAACTGGCTCTATTTTACCTGAGTTGCCCCCCCTCCAGTGTGTACTCCGAAAGAGTGTTTAGTGCAGCCGGGAACCTTGTCAGCGAAAGGCGTAGGAGGTTGCTTCCACAGAATGTGGAGAAGATGATGTTCATCAAAATGAATTATCAGCTCTTCCAGGGAGACCAGCCTCCAGAAGGTACAGAGGGACCTGTGGTGGTGGATTCAAGTGGGGACGAGTTAATACTTTGTGAGGATGAGGATGTACACACTGAAGAGGGTGAGGAATCGGTGGATGAGGAGGATGAGGATGACATCTTGCCTCCATAGAGCCAGTTTGTGCAGGGACACATTAATTGCCAGCTTGTTTTGTGGGGGCCCAAACAAACCAATCATTTCAGCCACAGTTGTGTGGCAGACCCTGGCGCTGAAATGATTGGTTTGTTAAAGTGTGCATGTCCTGTTTATACAACATAAGGGTGGGTGGGAGGGCCCAAGGACAATTCCATCTTGCACCTCTTTTTTTTCTTTGCATTATGTACAGTTTGGGGCCTAGTTTTTCAAACTGCCATCCTGTCTGCCACTGCAGTTTCACGCCTAGATGGGTCACGTGTTTGTGCCGCCCACTCGTGTCGCTTAGCATAGTCATCCAGCTACCTCGGTGCAACGTTTTGGACATAAAAACACTATTGTGAGGTGTGAGGTGTTCAGAATAGACTGGAAATGAGTGGAAATTAAGGTTATTGAGGTTAATAATAGCATAGGAGCAGAAAAACCTACAAATTCTGTGATTTTAGCTGTTTTTATGCTTTTTTAAAAAAAAATACAGATCCAAAACACAAAACCCAGAACCCAAAACACGGAAGGGTGGTTTTGGCAAAACCAATCCAGATCCAAAACACGAAGAAAGATCCAGATCCAAAACCAAAACACAAAACACGAAAAGTGGCCGGTCCCACCCACCCTTATGTTGTATAAACAGGACATGCACACTTTAACAAACCAATCATTTCAGCGCCAGGGTCTGCCACACAACTGTGGCTGAAATGATTGGTTCGTTTGGGCCCCCACAAAACAAGCTGGCAATTAATCTGTCCTTGCACAAACTGGCTCTACGGAGGCAAGAAGTCATCCTCATCCTCCTCATCCACAGATTCCTCACCCTCTTCAGTGTTATGTACATCCTCATCCTCACAGAGTATTAATTCGTCCCTGCTGGAACCACAGGTCCCTCTGTACGTTCTGGAGGCTGGTCTCCCTGGAAGAGTTGATCATTCATTTTATGAACATCATCTTCTCCACATTTTGTGGAAGCAACCTCCTACGCCTTTCGCTAACAAGGTTCCCGGCTGCACTAAACACTCTTTCGGAGTACACACTGGAGGGGGGGCAACTCAGGTAAAATAGAGCCAGTTTGTACAGGGACCTCCAAATTGCTTCTTTTTCCTGCCAGTACAGGTACGGACTGTCTGACATGCCTACTTGGATGCTGTCACCGATGTAATCCTTTAACAGACAGACGCACGCTTGTTGCTGCTGCTTTGAGGATTCAAGTGCGGCTACAGCCCACACAATTCACAAAGACAGAAAAAAAAAAGAATATATTTATTGTTTGTGGAGCACACTTTGAGGGTTACACCACCCTCTAACAGACAGACGCACGCTTGTCGCTGCTGCTTTGAGGATGCAGGTGCGGCTACAGCCCACACAATTCACAAAGACAGAAAAAAGAAGAAGAATATTTTTATTCTTTGTGTAGCACACTTTGAGGGTGTCACCACCCTTTAACAGACAGACGCACGCTTGTCGCTGCTGCTTTAAGGATGCAGGTGCGGCTACAGCCCACACATTTCACAAAGACCGAAAAAAAAGAACAATATTTTAATTGTTTGTGTAGCACACTTTGAGGGTGTCACCACCCTTTAACAGACAGACGCACGCTTGTCGCTGCTGCTTTAAGGATGCAGGTGCGGCTACAGCCCACACAATTCACAAAGACAGAAAAAAGAAGAATATTTTTATTGTTTGTGTAGCACACTTTGAGGGTGTCACCACCCTTTAACAGACAGACGCACGCTTTTCGCTGCTGCTTTAAGGATGCAGGTGCGGCTACAGCCCACACATTTCACAAAGACCGAAAAAAAAGAACAATATTTTAATTGTTTGTGTAGAACACTTTGAGGGTGTCACCACCCTTTAACAGACAGACGCACGCTTGTCGCTGCTGCTTTAAGGATGCAGGTGCGGCTACAGCCCACACAATTCACAAAGACAGAAAAAATAACAATATTTTAATTGTTTGTGTAGCACACTTTGAGGGTGTCACCACCCTTTAACAGACAGACGCACGCTTGTCACTGCTGCTTTGAGGATGCAAGTGTGGCTACATCGCACACAAGTCACAAACACATTAAAAAAAAAATTTTGATTTTTTGGAGCACTTTGAGAGTTACAACACCCTTTAACAGACAGACGCACGCTTGTTGCTGCTGCTTTGAGGATGCAAGTGCGGCTACAGCCCACACAATTCACAAAGACAGAAAAAAAAAGAACAATATTTTAATTGTTTGTGTAGCACACTTTGAGGGTGTCACCACCCTTTAACAGACAGACGCACGCTTGTCGCTGCTGCTTTAAGGATGCAGGTGCGGCTACAGCCCACACAATTCACAAAGACAGAAAAAAGAAGAATTTTTTTATTGTTTGTGTAGCACACTTTGAGGGTGTCACCACCCTTTAACAGACAGACGCACGCTTGTCGCTGCTGCTTTGAGGATGCAAGTGCGGCTACATCGCACACAAGTCACAAACACATAAAAAAAATAGTTTTTTATTTTTTGGAGCACTTTGAGAGTTACACCACCCTTTAACAGACAGACGCACGCTTGTCGCTGCTGCTTTAAGGATGCAGGTGCGGCTACAGCCCACACATTTCACAAAGACCGAAAAAAAAGAACAATATTTTAATTGTTTGTGTAGAACACTTTGAGGGTGTCACCACCCTTTAACAGACAGACGCACGCTTGTCGCTGCTGCTTTAAGGATGCAGGTGCGGCTACAGCCCACACATTTCACAAAGACAAAAAAAAAAAGAACAATATTTTAATTGTTTGTGTAGCACACTTTGAGGGTGTCACCACCCTTTAACAGACAGACGCATGCTTGTCGCTGCTGCTTTGAGGATGCAGGTGGAATCTAGACGGGATTTGGAACCGAGGACACACTACCTCCATCAATTGTCTAAATCCCACTGCACTAATGTTGGATACCGGACGTACGTCTAACACCAACATAGCAGTCAAGGCCTCAGTTATACGTTTTGCTTCAGGATGACTGCTGTCGTACTTCATCCTCATCGCTAGGGACTGTTGGAGGGTCAATTGTTTAGTAAAAGTAGTGATGTTCCTACTTCCTCTCTGGGAGGATGAACAACTCCCAGCAGCAGCAACAGCACTAGTAGGAAGTGGTTCTTGATCTTTCCCTATTTTATTTTTATCAGAGAAAGTTTGGTCCTCCATTTATGTTATATTGATATATATACGTGCGGCTAAAGCGCACACAAACACAGAAAATATTTTTTTATTTTTGCTGGAGAGTAGTGCACTTTGTGGGTTACACCACCCTTTAAGAAATGAGCCAGCCGGCTCTTTACTTATGGGACACAGGCGCACGCTTGGCGCTGCTCCTTTGTTGATGCACGTGCAGCCACAGTGCACACAAGTCACAAACACAGAAAATATATATTTTTTTGGTTTGGAGTGTACTTTGGGGGTTACAGAACCCTTTAACAGTCAAGCCAGCCGGCCCTTTACTTATGACACAGGCGCACGCTTGGCACTACTTTGTTGATGAACGTGCGGCTACTGCGCACTCAATTCACAAACATAGAAAATAATTTTTTTTTTTGGTTTGGACTGGAGTGTACTTTCGGGGGTTACAGCACCCTTTAACGGTCAAGCCAGCCGGCCCTTTACTTATGACACAGGCGCACACTTGGCACTACTTTGTTGATGCACGTGCGGCTACTGCGCACACAATTCACAAACACAGAAAATAATTTTTTTTCGGTTTGGACTGGAGTGTACTTTGGGGGTTACAGCACCCTTTAACGGTCAAGCCAGCCGGCCCTTTACTTATGACACAGGCGCACGCTTGGCACTACTTTGTTGATGCACGTGCGGCTACTGCGCACACAATTCACAAACACAGAAAATAATTTTTTTTTTGGTTTGGACTGGAGTGTACTTTCGGGGGTTACAGCACCCTTTAACGGTCAAGCCAGCCGGCCCTTTACTTATGACACAGGCGCACGCTTGGCACTACTTTGTTGATGCACGTGCGGCTACTGCGCACACAATTCACAAAGACAGAAAAAAGAAGAATATTTTTATTGTTTGTGTAGCACACTTTGAGGGTGTCACCACCCTTTAACAGACAGACGCACGCTTGTCGCTGCTGCTTTAAGGATGCAGGTGCGGCTACAGCCCACACAATTCACAAAGACAGAAAAAAGAAGAATATTTTTATTGTTTGTGTAGCACACTTTGAGGGTGTCACCACCCTTTAACAGACAGACGCACGCTTTTCGCTGCTGCTTTAAGGATGCAGGTGCGGCTACAGCCCACACATTTCACAAAGACCGAAAAAAAAGAACAATATTTTAATTGTTTGTGTAGAACACTTTGAGGGTGTCACCACCCTTTAACAGACAGACGCACGCTTGTCGCTGCTGCTTTAAGGATGCAGGTGCGGCTACAGCCCACACAATTCACAAAGACAGAAAAAAGAAGAATATTTTTATTGTTTGTGTAGCACACTTTGAGGGTGTCACCACCCTTTAACAGACAGACGCACGCTTGTCGCTGCTGCTTTGAGGATGCAAGTGCGGCTACATCGCACACAAGTCACAAACACATAAAAAAAATAGTTTTTTATTTTTTGGAGCACTTTGAGAGTTACACCACCCTTTAACAGACAGACGCACGCTTGTCGCTGCTGCTTTAAGGATGCAGGTGCGGCTACAGCCCACACATTTCACAAAGACCGAAAAAAAAGAACAATATTTTAATTGTTTGTGTAGAACACTTTGAGGGTGTCACCACCCTTTAACAGACAGACGCACGCTTGTCGCTGCTGCTTTAAGGATGCAGGTGCGGCTACAGCCCACACATTTCACAAAGACAAAAAAAAAAAGAACAATATTTTAATTGTTTGTGTAGCACACTTTGAGGGTGTCACCACCCTTTAACAGACAGACGCACGCTTGTCGCTGCTGCTTTGAGGATGCAGGTGGAATCTAGACGGGATTTGGAACCGAGGACACACTACCTCCATCAATTGTCTAAATCCCACTGCACTAATGTCGGATACCGGACGCACGTCTAACACCAACATAGCAGTCAAGGCCTCAGTTATACGTTTTGCTTCAGGATGACTGCTGTCGTACTTCATCCTCATCGCTAGGGACTGTTGGAGGGTCAATTGTTTAGTAAAAGTAGTGATGTTCCTACTTCCTCTCTGGGATGATGAACAACTCCCAGCAGCAGCAACAGCACTAGTAGGAAGTGGTTCTTGATCTTTCCCTATTTTATTTTTATCAGAGAAAGTTTGGTCCTCCATTTATGTTATATTGATATATATACGTGCGGCTAAAGCGCACACAAACACAGAAAATATTTTTTTATTTTTGCTGGAGAGTAGTGCACTTTGTGGGTTACACCACCCTTTAAGAAATGAGCCAGCCGGCTCTTTACTTATGGGACACAGGCGCACGCTTGGCGCTGCTCCTTTGTTGATGCACGTGCAGCCACAGTGCACACAAGTCACAAACACAGAAAATATATATTTTTTTGGTTTGGAGTGTACTTTGGGGGTTACAGAACCCTTTAACGGTCAAGCCAGCCGGCCCTTTACTTATGACACAGGCGCACACTTGGCACTACTTTGTTGATGCACGTGCGGCTACTGCGCACACAATTCACAAACACAGAAAATAATTTTTTTTCGGTTTGGACTGGAGTGTACTTTGGGGGTTACAGCACCCTTTAACGGTCAAGCCAGCCGGCCCTTTACTTATGACACAGGCGCACGCTTGGCACTACTTTGTTGATGCACGTGCGGCTACTGCGCACACAATTCACAAACACAGAAAATAATTTTTTTTTTGGTTTGGACTGGAGTGTACTTTCGGGGGTTACAGCACCCTTTAACGGTCAAGCCAGCCGGCCCTTTACTTATGACACAGGCGCACGCTTGGCACTACTTTGTTGATGCACGTGCGGCTACTGCGCACACAATTCACAAACACAGAAAATAAATTTTTTTTTGGTTTGGACTGGAGTGTACTTTGGGGGTTACAGCACCCTTTAACGGTCAAGCCAGCTGGCCCTTTACTTATGACACAGGCGCACGCTTGGCACTACTTTGTTGATGCACATGCGGCTACTGCGCACACAATTCACAAACACAGAAAATAATTTTTTTTTTGGTTTGGACTGGAGTGTACTTTGGGGGTTACAGCACCCTTTAACGGTCAAGCCAGCCGGCCCTTTACTTATGACACAGGCGCACATTTGGCACTACTTTGTTGATGCACGTGCGGCTACTGCGCACACAATTCACAAACACAGAAAATAATTTTTTTTTTGGTTTGGACTGGAGTGTACTTTCGGGGGTTACAGCACCCTTAACGGTCAAGCCAGCCGGCCCTTTACTTATGACACAGGCGCACGCTTGGCACTACTTTGTTGATGCACGTGCGGCTACTGCGCACACAATTCACAAACACAGAAAATAATTTTTTTTTTGCTTTGGACTGGAGTGTACTTTCGGGGGTTACAGCACCCTTAACGGTCAAGCCAGCCGGCCCTTTACTTATGACACAGGCGCACGCTTGGCACTACTTTGTTGATGCACGTGCGGCTACTGCGCACACAATTCACAAACACAGAAAATAATTTTTTTTTTGGTTTGGACTGGAGTGTACTTTCGGGGGTTACAGCACCCTTAACGGTCAAGCCAGCCAGCCCTTTACTTATGACACAGGCGCACGCTTGGCACTACTTTGTTGATGCACGTGCGGCTACTGCGCACACAATTCACAAACACAGAAAATAATTTTTTTTTTGGTTTGGACTGGAGTGTACTTTCGGGGGTTACAGCACCCTTAACGGTCAAGCCAGCTGGCCCTTTACTTATGACACAGGCGCACGCTTGGCACTACTTTGTTGATGCACGTGCGGCTACTGCGCACACAATTCACAAACACAGAAAATAATTTTTTTTTGGTTTGGACTGGAGTGTACTTTCGGGGGTTACAGCACCCTTTAACGGTCAAGCCAGCCGGCCCTTTACTTATGACACAGGCGCACGCTTGGCACTACTTTGTTGATGCACGTGCGGCTACTGCGCACACAATTCACAAACACAGAAATTATATTATTTTTTTAGCACTTGGGGGGAGCACCCCTGATGGACAGAGCACCCCCTGGACAACACTACAGCACCTCTTTAGGACTGGGACACTGCACAGGACTTTGGAGTGGACACAGCCCCTATGGAGAACTGACTGCACAACACAGTCCAGCCAGCCCCTATGGACTTTGAAGTAGTGGACACAGCCCCTATTAACAACAGCAGCACAGCACAACACAGCCAGCCCCTATGGACTTTGAAGTAGTGGACAACAGCAGCACTACACTACACTACACTACACAGCCCTAACTCCCACCCTCCCTCTTCACTGTCCACAGCCGAGTGAGAAAATGGCGCCGACGTGGGTACCTTATATAGGATCCAAAACCCGCGAGACTCGGAAGGCGGGATGATGACGTTTTGCCTCGATTTCAGATCCGAGTCAGGCGGGAAAAGTCGAGCCTGATTCGGATCGGACTCGGATCGGGGGGGCTCGGGGGGGTTCGGATTTCAGAAATCCGAACCCGCTCACCCCTAGTGTGAACACTTTGATTATACTAGCCTGCACCCTCTCATCCTCTGATTATACAAGCCTGCACCCTCTCATTATTATAGCCTCATCCTCTGATGAAATTAGCCTGCATGCTCTGATTATACAAGCCTGCTCCCTCTCATTATTATAGCCTCATCCTCTGATTATACTAGCCTGCTCCCTCTCATTATTATAGCCTCATCCTCAGATTATGCTAGCCTGCACACTGTGATTATACAAGCCTGCTCCCTCTCATTATTATAGCCTCATCCTCTGATTATACAAGCCTGCTCCCTCTCATTATTATAGCCTCATCCTCTGATTATGCTAGCCTGCACAATGTGATTATACAAGCCTGCACCCTCTCATTATTATAGCCTCATCCTCTGATTATAGAAGCCTGCTTGCTCTGATTATACTAGCCTGCTCCCTCTCATTATTATAGCCTCATCCTCTGAGCATAGTAGCCTGCTTGCTCTGATTATACTAGCCTGCTCCCACTCACTATTATAGCCTCATCCTCTGATTATACTAGCCTGCTCCCTCTCATTATTATAGCCTCATCCTCTGATTATACTAACCTGCTCCCTCTCATTATTATAGCCTCATCCTCTGATTATACTAGCTTGCATCCTCTGATTATACTAGCCTGCATGCTCTGATTATACTAGTTTGAACACTCTGATTATACTAGCCTGCTCCCTCTCATTATTATGGCCTCATCCTCTGATTATACTAGCCTGCATGCTCTGATTATACTAGCATGTTCCCTCTCATTATTATAGCCTAATCCTCTGATTATACTAGCCTGCATGCTCTGATTATACTAGTGTGAACACTTTGATAATACTAGCCTGCACCCTCTCATCCTCTGATTATACAAGCCTGCACCCTCTCATTATTATAGCCTCATCCTCTGATGATATTTGCCTGCATGCTCTGATTATACAAGCCTGCTCCCTCTCATTATTATAGCCTCATCCTCTGATTATACTAGCCTGCTCCCTCTCATTATTATAGCCTCATCCTCAGATTATGCTAGCCTGCACAATGTGATTATACAAGCCTGCTCCCTCTCATTATTATAGCCTCATCCTCTGATTATACAAGCCTGCTCCCTCTCATTATTATAGCCTCATCCTCTGATTATGCTAGCCTGCACACTGTGATTATACAAGCCTGCACCCTCTCATTATTATAGCCTCATCCTCTGATCATAGAAGCCTGCTTGCTCTGATTATACTAGCCTGCTCCCTCTCATTATTATAGCCTCATCCTCTGATTATACTAGCCTGCTCCCTCTCATTATTATAGCCACATCCTCTGAGTATAGTAGCCTGCTTGCTCTGATTATACTAGCCTGCTCCCACTCACTATTATAGGCTCATCCTCTGATTATACTAGCCTGCTCCCTCTCATTATTATAGCCTCATCCTCTGATTATAGTAGCCTGCTTGCTCTGATTATACTAGCCTGCTCCCTCTCATTATTATAGCCTCATCCTCTGATTATACTAGCCTGCTCCCTCTCATTATTATAGCCTCATCCTCTGATTACACTAGCCTGCTCCCTCTCATTATTATAGCCTCATCCTCTGATTATACTAGCCAGCTCCCTCTCATTATTATAGCCTCATCCTCTGATTATACTAGCCTGCTCCCTCTCATTATTATGGCCTCATCCTCTGATTATACTAGCCTGCATGCTCTGATTATACTAGCCTGCTCCCTCTCATTATTATAGCCTCATCCTCTGATTATACTAGCCTGCATGCTCTGATTATATTAGTGTGAACACTTTGATTATACTAGCCTGCACCCTCTCATTATTATAGCCTCATCCTCTGATTATACTAGCCTGCTCCCTCTCATTATTATAGCCACATCCTCTGATTATACTAGCCTGCATCCTATGATTATACTAGCCTGCATGCTCTGATTATACTAGTCTGAACACTCTGATTATACTAGACTGCACCCTCTCATCCTCTGATTATACTAACTTTGCTCCCTCTCATTATTATAGCCTCATCCTCTGATTATAGTAGCCTACATGCTCTGATTATACTAGCCTGCTCCCTCTCATTATTATAGCATCATCCTCTGTTTATACTAGCCTGCTCCCTCTCATTATTATAGCCTCATCCTCTGATTATGCTAGCCTGCACACTGTGATTATACAAGCCTGCTCCCTTTCATTATTATAGCCTCATCCTCTGATTATAGTAGCCTGCTTGCTCTGATTATATTAGCCTGCTCCCTATCATTATTATAGCCTCATCCTCTGATTATACTAGCCTGCTCCCTTTCATTATTATTGCCTCATCCTCTGATTATACTAGCCTGCTCCCTCTGATTATACTAGCCTGCATCCTCTGATTATACTAGCCTGCATCCTTTGATTATACTAGCCAGCATGCTCTGATTATACTAGTCTGAACACTCTGATTATACTAGACTGCACCCTCTCATCCTCTGATTATACTAGCCTGCATCCTTTGATTATACTAGCCAGCATGCTCTGATTATACTAGTTTGAACACTCTGATTATACTAGCCTGCTCCCTCTCATTATTATGGCCTCATCCTCTGATTATACTAGCCTGCATGCTCTGATTATACTAGCCAGCTCCCTGTCATTATTTTAGCCTAATCCTCTGATTATACTAGCCTGCATGCTTTGATTATACTATTGTGAACACTTTGATTATACTAGCCTGCACCCTCTCATCCTCTGATTATACAAGCCTGCTCCCTCTCATTATTATAGCCTCATCCTCTGATTATACTAGCCTGCTCCCTCTCATTATTATAGCCTCATCCTCAGATTATGCTAGCCTGCACACTGTGATTATACAAGCCTGCTCCCTCTCATTATTATAGCCTCATCCTCTGATTATACAAGCCTGCTCCCTCTCATTATTATAGCCTCATCCTCTGATTATGCTAGCCTGCACACTGTGATTATACAAGCCTGCACCCTCTCATTATTATAGCCTCATCCTCTGATTATAGTAGCCTGCTTGCTCTGATTATACTAGCCTGCTCCCTCTCATTATTATAGCCTCATCCTCTCATTATACTAGCCTGCTCCCTCTCATTATTATAGCCTCAGCCTCTGATTATACTAGCCTGCTCCCTCTCATTATTATAGCCTCATCCTCAGATTATACTAGCCTGCTCCCTCTCATTATTATAGCCTCATCCTCTGATTATACTAGCCTGCTCCCTCTCATTATTATAGCCTCATACTCTGATTATACTAGCCTGCATCCTCTGATTTTACTAGCCTGCTTGCTCTGATTATACTAGTCTGAACACTCTGATTATACTAGACTGCACCCTCTCATCCTCTGATTATACAAGCCTGCTCCCTCTCATTATTATAGCCTCATCCTCTGATTATAGTTGCCTGCATGCTATGATTATACTAGCCTGCTACCACTCATTATTATGGCCCCATCCTCTGATTATTCTAGCCTGCTCCCTCTCATTATTATGGCCTCATCCTCTGATTATACTAGCCAGCATGCTCTGATTATACTAGCCTGCTCCCTCTCATTATTATAGCCTTATCCTCTAATTATACTAGCCTGCATACTCTGATTATACTAGTTTGAACACTTTGATAATACTAGCCTGCACCCTCTCATCCTCTGATTATACAAGCCTGCACCCTCTCATTATTATAGCCTCATCCTCTGATTATAGTAGCCTGCATGCTCTGATTATACTAGCCTGCTCCCTCTCATTATTATTGCCTCATCCTCTGATTATACTAGCCTGCTCCCTCTCATTATTATAGCCTCATCCTCTGATAATGCTAGCCTGCACACTGTGATTATACAAGCCTGCTCCCTCTCATTATTATAGCCTCATCCTCTGATTATAGTAGTCTGCTTGCTCTGATTATACTAGCCTGCTCCCTCTCATTATTATAGCCTCATCCTCTGATTATACTAGCCTGCTCCCTCTCATTAATATAGCCTCATCATCTGATTATAGTAGCCTGCTTGCTCTGATTATACTAGCCTGCTCCCTCTTATTATTATAGCCTCATCCTCTGATTTTACTAGCCTGCTCCCTCTCATTATTATAACCTCATCCTCTGATTATACTAGCCTGCTCTGTCTCATTCTTATAGCCTCATCCTCTGATTATACTAGCCTGCTCCCTCTCATTATTATAGCCTCATCCTCTGATTATACTAGCCTGCATCCTCTAATTATACTAGCCTGCTCCCTCTCATTATTATAGCCTCATCCTCTGATTATACTAGCCTGCTCCCTCTCATTATTATAGCCTCATCCTCTGATTATGCTAGCCTGCACACTGTGATTATACAAGCCTGCTCCCTCTCATTATTATAGCATTATCCTCTGATTATAGTAGCCTGCTTGCTCTGATTATACTAGCCTGCTCCCTCTCATTATTATAGCCTCATCCTCTTATTATACTAGCCTGCTCCCTCTCATTATTATAGCCTCATCCTCTGATTATACTAGCCTGCTCCCTCTCATTATTATAGCCTCATCCTCTGATTATAGTAGCCTGCTTGCTCTGATTATACTAGCCTGCTCCCTCTCATTATTATAGCCTCATCCTCTGATTATACTAGCCTGCTCCCTTTCATTATTATAGCCTCATCCTCTGATTATACTAGCCTGCTCCCTCTCATTATTATAGCCTCATCCTCTGATTATACTAGCCGGCTCCCTCTCATTATTATAGCCTCATGCTCTGATTATACTAGCCTGCATCCTCTGATTATACTAGCCTGCATGCTCTGATTATACTAGTCTGAACACTCTGATTTTACTAGACTGCACCCTCTCATCCTCTGATTATACTAGCCTGCTCCCTCTCATTATTAGGGCCTCATCCTCTGATTATACTAGCCTGCATGCTCTGATTAAACTTGTCTGCTCCCTCTCATTATTATAGCCTCATCCTCTGATTATTCTAGCCTGCTTGCTCTGATTATACTAGTGTGAACACTTTGATTATTCTAGCCTGCACCCTCTCATCCTCTGATTATACTAGCCTGCTCCCTCTCATTATTATAGCCTCATCCTCTGATTATAGTAGCCTGCTCCCTCTCATTATTATAGCCTCATCCTCTGCTTATACTAGCCTGCTCCCTCTCATTATTATAGCCTCATCCTCTGATTATACTAGCCTGCATCCTCTGATTATACTAGCCTGCATCCTCTGATAATACTAGCCTGCATCCTCTGATTATACTAGTCTGAACACTCTGATTATACTAGTCTGAACACTATGATTATACTAGACTGCAGCCTCTCATCCTCTTATTATACTAGCCTGCTCCCTCTCATTATTAGGGCCTCATCCTCTGATTATACTAGCCTGCATGCTCTGATTAAACTTGTCTGCTCCCTCTCATTATTATAGCCTCATCCTCTGATTATTCTAGCCTGCTTGCTCTGATTATACTAGTGTGAACACTTTGATTATTCTAGCCTGCACCCTCTCATCCTCTGATTATACTAGCCTGCTCCCTCTCATTATTATAGCCTCATCCTCTGATTATACTAGCCTGCTCCGTCTCATTATTATAGCCTCATCCTCTGATTGTACTAGCCTGCTCCCTCTCATTATTATAGCCTCATCCTCTGATTATACTAGCCTGCTTCCTCTGATTATACTAGCCTGCATCCTCTGATAATACTAGCCTGCATCCTCTGATTATATTAGTCTGAACACTCTGATTATACTAGTCTGAGCACTCTGATTATACTAGACTGCACCCTCTCATCCTCTGATTATACAAACCTGCTCCCTCTCATTATTATAGCCTCATCCTCTGATTATAGTAGCCTGCATGCTATGATTATACTCGCCTGCTCCCTCTCATTATTATAGCCTCATCCTCTGATTATACTAGCCTGCTCCCTCTCATTATTATAGCCGCATCCTCTGATTATACTAGCCTGCTCCCTCTCATTATTATAGCCTCATCCTCTGATTATACTAGCCTGCTCCCTCTCATTATTATAGCCTCATCCTCTGATTATACTAGCCTGCTCCCTCTCATTATTATAGCCTCATCCTCTGATTATACTAGCCTGCTCCCTCTCATTATTATAGCCTCATCCTCTGATTATAGTAGCATGCTTGCTCTGATTATATTAGCCTGCTCCATCTCATTATTATAGCCTCATCCTCTGATTATACTAGCCTGCTCCCTCTCATTATTATAGCCTCATCCTCTGATTATACTAACCTGCTCCCTTTCATTATTATTGCCTTATCCTCTGATTATACTAGCCTGCTATCTCTCATTATTGTAGCCTCATCCTCTGATTATACTAGCCTGCATGCTCTGATTATACTAGCCTGCTCCCTCTCATTATTATAGCCTAATCCGCTGATTATACTAGCCTGCATGCTCTGATTTTATTAGTGTGAACACTTTGATTATACTAGCCTGCACCCTCTCATCCTCTGATTATACAAGCCTGCACCCTCTCATTATTATAGCCTCATCCTCTGATGATAGTAGCCTGCATGCTCTGATTATACTAGCCTGCTCCCTCTCATTATTATAGCCTCATCCTCTGATTATACTAGCCTGCTCCCTTTCATTATTATAGCCTCATCCTCTGATTATGCTAGCCTGCACACTGTGATTATACAAGCCTGCTCCCTCTCATTATTATAGCCTCATCCTCTGATTATATAAGCCTGCTCCCTCTCATTATTATAGCCTCATCCTCTGATTATGCTAACCTGCACACTGTGATTATACAAGCCTGCACCCTCTCATTATTATAGCCTCATCCTCTGATTATAGTAGCCTGCTTGCTCTGATTATACTAGCCTGCTCCCTCTCATTATTATAGCCTCATCCTCTGATTATACTAGCCTGCTCCCTCTCATTATTATAGCCTCAGCCTCTGATTATATTAGCCTGCTCCCTCTCATTATTATAGCCTCATCCTCTGATTATACTAGCCTGCTCCCACTCATTATTATAGCCTCATCCTCTGATTATACTAGCCTGCTCACTCTCAATATTATAGCCTCATCCTCTGATTATACTAGCCTGCATCCTCTGATTTTACTAGCCTGCATGCTCTGATTATACTAGTCTGAACACTCTGATTATACTAGACTGCACCCTCTCATCCTCTGATTATACAAGCCTGCTCCCTCTCAATATTATAGCCTCATTCTCTGATTATACTAGCCTGCTCCCTCTCATTATTATAGCCTCATCCTCTGATTATAGTAGCATGCTTGCTCTGATTATATTAGCCTGCTCCCTCTCATTATTATAGCCTCATCCTCTGATTATACTAGCCTGCTCCATCTCATTATTATAGCCTCATCCTCTGATTATACTAGCCTGCTCCCTCTCATTATTATAGCCTCATCCTCTGATTATACAAGCCTGCTCCCTCTCATTATTATAGCCTCATCCTCTGATTATACTAGCCTGCTCCCTCTCATTATTATAGCCTCATCCTCTGATTATGCTATCCTGCACACTGTGATTATACAAGCCTGCACCCTCTCATTATTATAGCCTCATCCTCTGATTATAGTAGCCTGCTTGCTCTGATTATACTAGCCTGCTCCCTCTCATTATTATAGCCTCATCCTCTGATTATACTAGCCTGCTCCCTCTCATTATTATAGCCTCAGCCTCTGATTATATTAGCCTGCTCCCTCTCATTATTATAGCCTCATCCTCTGATTATACTAGCCTGCTCCCACTCATTATTATAGCCTCATCCTCTGATTATACTAGCCTGCTCACTCTCAATATTATAGCCTCATCCTCTGATTATACTAGCCTGCATCCTCTGATTTTACTAGCCTGCATGCTCTGATTATACTAGTCTGAACACTCTGATTATACTAGACTGCACCCTCTCATCCTCGGATTATACAAGCCTGCTCCCTCTCAATATTATAGCCTCATTCTCTGATTATACTAGCCTGCTCCCTCTCATTATTATAGCCTCATCCTTTGATTATAGTAGCATGCTTGCTCTGATTATATTAGCCTGCTCCCTCTCATTATTATAGCCTCATCCTCTGATTATACTAGCCTGCTCCATCTCATTATTATAGCCTCATCCTCTGATTATACTAACATGCTCCCTTTCATTATTATTGCCTCATCCTCTGATTATACTAGCCTGCTCCCTCTGATTATACTAGCCTGCATCCTCTGATTATACTAGCCTGCATCCTCTCATTATACTAGCCTGCTCCCTCTCATTATTATAGCCTCATCCTCTGCTTATACTAGCCTGCTCCCTCTCATTATTATAGCCTCATCCTCTGATTATGCTAGCCTGCACACTGTGATTATACAAGCCTGCTCCCTCTCATTATTATAGCCTCATCCTCTGATTATAGTAGCCTGCTTGCTCTGATTATACTAGCCTGCTCCCTCTCATTATTATAGCCTCATCCTCTGATTATACTAGCCTGCTCTCTCTCATTATTATAGCCTCATCCTCTGATTATAGTAGCCTATTTGCTCTGATTATACTAGCCTGCTCCCTCTCATTATTATAGCCTCATCCTCTGATTATACTAGCCAGCTCCCTCTCATTATTATAGCCTCATCCTCTGATTATACTAGCCTGCTCCCTCTCATTATTATAGCCTCATCCTCTGATTATACTAGCCTGCTATCTCTCATTATTATAGCCTCATCCTCTGATTATAATAGCCTGCATGCTCTGATTATACTAGCCTGCTCCCTCTCATTATTATAGCCTAATCCTCTGATTATACTAACCTGCATGCTCTGATTATACTAGTGTGAACACTTTGATTATACTAGCTGCACCCTCTCATCCTCTGATTATACAAGCCTGCACCCTCTCATTATTATAGCCTCATCCTCTGATTATAGTAGCCTGCATGCTCTGATTATACTAGCCTGCTCCCTCTCATTATTATTGCCTCATCCTCTGATTATACTAGCCTGCTCCCTCTCATTACTATAGCCTCATCCTCTGATAATGCTAGCCTGCACACTGTGATTACAGAAGCCTGCTCCCTCTCATTATTATAGCCTCATCCTCTGATTATAGTAGTCTGCTTGCTCTGATTATACTAGCCTACTCCCTCTCATTATTAAAGCCTCATCCTCTGATTATACTAGCCTGCTCCCTCTCATTATTATAGCCTCATCCTCTGATTATACTAGCCTGCATCCTCTAATTATACTAGCCTGCTCCCTCTCATTATTATAGCCTCATCCTCTGATTATACTAGCCTGCTCCCTCTCATTATTATAGCCTCATCCTCTGATTATGCTAGCCTGCACACTGTGATTATACAAGCCTGCTCCCTCTCATTATTATAGCCTCATCCTCTGATTATAGTAGCCTGCTTGCTCTGATTATACTAGCCTGCTCCCTCTCATTATTATAGCCTCATCCTCTGATTATACTAGCCTGCTCCCTCTCATTATTATAGCCTCATCCTCAGATTATACTAGCCTGCTCCCTCTCATTATTATAGCCTCATCCTCTGATTATAGTAGCCTGCTTTCTCTGATTATACTAGTCTGCTCCCTCTCATTATTATAGCCTCATCCTCTGATTATACTAGCCTGCTCCCTTTCATTATTATAGCCTCATCCTCTGATTATACTAGCCTGCTCCCTCTCATTATTATAGCCTCATCCTCTGATTATTCTAGCCGGCTCCCTCTCATTATTATAGCCTCATGCTCTGATTATACTAACCTGCATCCTCTGATTATACTAGCCTGCATGCTCTGATTATACTAGTCTGAACACTCTGATTTTACTAGACTGCACCCTCTCATCCTCTGATTATACTAGCCTGCTCCGTCTCATTATTAGGGCCTCATCCTCTGATTATACTAGCCTGCATGCTCTGATTAAACTTGTCTGCTCCCTCTCATTATTATAGCCTCATCCTCTGATTATTCTAGCCTGCTTGCTCTGATTATACTAGTGTGAACACTTTGATTATACTAGCCTGCACCCTCTCATTATTATAGCCTCATCCTCTGATTATACTAGCCTGCTCCCTCTCATTATTATAGCCACATCCTCTGATTATACTAGCCTGCATCCTATGATTATACTAGCCTGCATGCTCTGATTATACTAGTCTGAACACTCTGATTATACTAGACTGCACCCTCTCATCCTCTGATTATACTAACTTTGCTCCCTCTCATTATTATAGCCTCATCCTCTGATTATAGTAGCCTGCATGCTCTGATTATACTAGCCTGCTCCCTCTCATTATTATAGCATCATCCTCTGTTTATACTAGCCTGCTCCCTCTCATTATTATAGCCTCATCCTCTGATTATGCTAGCCTGCACACTGTGATTATACAAGCCTGCTCCCTTTCATTATTATAGCCTCATCCTCTGATTATAGTAGCCTGCTTGCTCTGATTATATTAGCCTGCTCCCTATCATTATTATAGCCTCATCCTCTGATTATACTAGCCTGCTCCCTTTCATTATTATTGCCTCATCCTCTGATTATACTAGCCTGCTCCCTCTGATTATACTAGCCTGCATCCTCTGATTATACTAGCCTGCATCCTTTGATTATACTAGCCAGCATGCTCTGATTATACTAGTCTGAACACTCTGATTATACTAGACTGCACCCTCTCATCCTCTGATTATACTAGCCTGCATCCTTTGATTATACTAGCCAGCATGCTCTGATTATACTAGTTTGAACACTCTGATTATACTAGCCTGCTCCCTCTCATTATTATGGCCTCATCCTCTGATTATACTAGCCTGCATGCTCTGATTATACTAGCCTGCTCCCTGTCATTATTTTAGCCTAATCCTCTGATTATACTAGCCTGCATGCTTTGATTATACTATTGTGAACACTTTGATTATACTAGCCTGCACCCTCTCATCCTCTGATTATACAAGCCTGCTCCCTCTCATTATTATAGCCTCATCCTCTGATTATACTAGCCTGCTCCCTCTCATTATTATAGCCTCATCCTCAGATTATGCTAGCCTGCACACTGTGATTATACAAGCCTGCTCCCTCTCATTATTATAGCCTCATCCTCTGATTATACAAGCCTGCTCCCTCTCATTATTATAGCCTCATCCTCTGATTATGCTAGCCTGCACACTGTGATTATACAAGCCTGCACCCTCTCATTATTATAGCCTCATCCTCTGATTATAGTAGCCTGCTTGCTCTGATTATACTAGCCTGCTCCCTCTCATTATTATAGCCTCATCCTCTCATTATACTAGCCTGCTCCCTCTCATTATTATAGCCTCAGCCTCTGATTATACTAGCCTGCTCCCTCTCATTATTATAGCCTCATCCTCAGATTATACTAGCCTGCTCCCTCTCATTATTATAGCCTCATCCTCTGATTATACTAGCCTGCTCCCTCTCATTATTATAGCCTCATACTCTGATTATACTAGCCTGCATCCTCTGATTTTACTAGCCTGCTTGCTCTGATTATACTAGTCTGAACACTCTGATTATACTAGACTGCACCCTCTCATCCTCTGATTATACAAGCCTGCTCCCTCTCATTATTATAGCCTCATCCTCTGATTATAGTTGCCTGCATGCTATGATTATACTAGCCTGCTCCCTCTCATTATTATGGCCCCATCCTCTGATTATTCTAGCCTGCTCCCTCTCATTATTATGGCCTCATCCTCTGATTATACTAGCCAGCATGCTCTGATTATACTAGCCTGCTCCCTCTCATTATTATAGCCTTATCCTCTAATTATACTAGCCTGCATACTCTGATTATACTAGTTTGAACACTTTGATAATACTAGCCTGCACCCTCTCATCCTCTGATTATACAAGCCTGCACCCTCTCATTATTATAGCCTCATCCTCTGATTATAGTAGCCTGCATGCTCTGATTATACTAGCCTGCTCCCTCTCATTATTATTGCCTCATCCTCTGATTATACTAGCCTGCTCCCTCTCATTATTATAGCCTCATCCTCTGATAATGCTAGCCTGCACACTGTGATTATACAAGCCTGCTCCCTCTCATTATTATAGCCTCATCCTCTGATTATAGTAGTCTGCTTGCTCTGATTATACTAGCCTGCTCCCTCTCATTATTATAGCCTCATCCTCTGATTATACTAGCCTGC
Source organism: Taudactylus pleione (assembly GCA_031769625.1). NCBI lineage: Eukaryota > Metazoa > Chordata > Amphibia > Anura > Myobatrachidae > Taudactylus > Taudactylus pleione. Next base: position 1,781,523 of record JAUIMM010000727.1, read on the forward strand.
TCCCTCTCATTAATATAGCCTCATCATCTGATTATAGTAGCCTGCTTGCTCTGATTATACTAGCCTGCTCCCTCTTATTATTATAGCCTCATCCTCTGATTTTACTAGCCTGCTCCCTCTCATTATTATAACCTCATCCTCTGATTATACTAGCCTGCTCTGTCTCATTCTTATAGCCTCATCCTCTGATTATACTAGCCTGCTCCCTCTCATTATTATAGCCTCATCCTCTGATTATACTAGCCTGCATCCTCTAATTATACTAGCCTGCTCCCTCTCATTATTATAGCCTCATCCTCTGATTATACTAGCCTGCTCCCTCTCATTATTATAGCCTCATCCTCTGATTATGCTAGCCTGCACACTGTGATTATACAAGCCTGCTCCCTCTCATTATTATAGCATTATCCTCTGATTATAGTAGCCTGCTTGCTCTGATTATACTAGCCTGCTCCCTCTCATTATTATAGCCTCATCCTCTTATTATACTAGCCTGCTCCCTCTCATTATTATAGCCTCATCCTCTGATTATACTAGCCTGCTCCCTCTCATTATTATAGCCTCATCCTCTGATTATAGTAGCCTGCTTGCTCTGATTATACTAGCCTGCTCCCTCTCATTATTATAGCCTCATCCTCTGATTATACTAGCCTGCTCCCTTTCATTATTATAGCCTCATCCTCTGATTATACTAGCCTGCTCCCTCTCATTATTATAGCCTCATCCTCTGATTATACTAGCCGGCTCCCTCTCATTATTATAGCCTCATGCTCTGATTATACTAGCCTGCATCCTCTGATTATACTAGCCTGCATGCTCTGATTATACTAGTCTGAACACTCTGATTTTACTAGACTGCACCCTCTCATCCTCTGATTATACTAGCCTGCTCCCTCTCATTATTAGGGCCTCATCCTCTGATTATACTAGCCTGCATGCTCTGATTAAACTTGTCTGCTCCCTCTCATTATTATAGCCTCATCCTCTGATTATTCTAGCCTGCTTGCTCTGATTATACTAGTGTGAACACTTTGATTATTCTAGCCTGCACCCTCTCATCCTCTGATTATACTAGCCTGCTCCCTCTCATTATTATAGCCTCATCCTCTGATTATAGTAGCCTGCTCCCTCTCATTATTATAGCCTCATCCTCTGCTTATACTAGCCTGCTCCCTCTCATTATTATAGCCTCATCCTCTGATTATACTAGCCTGCATCCTCTGATTATACTAGCCTGCATCCTCTGATAATACTAGCCTGCATCCTCTGATTATACTAGTCTGAACACTCTGATTATACTAGTCTGAACACTATGATTATACTAGACTGCAGCCTCTCATCCTCTGATTATACTAGCCTGCTCCCTCTCATTATTAGGGCCTCATCCTCTGATTATACTAGCCTGCATGCTCTGATTAAACTTGTCTGCTCCCTCTCATTATTATAGCCTCATCCTCTGATTATTCTAGCCTGCTTGCTCTGATTATACTAGTGTGAACACTTTGATTATTCTAGCCTGCACCCTCTCATCCTCTGATTATACTAGCCTGCTCCCTCTCATTATTATAGCCTCATCCTCTGATTATACTAGCCTGCTCCGTCTCATTATTATAGCCTCATCCTCTGATTGTACTAGCCTGCTCCCTCTCATTATTATAGCCTCATCCTCTGATTATACTAGCCTGCTTCCTCTGATTATACTAGCCTGCATCCTCTGATAATACTAGCCTGCATCCTCTGATTATATTAGTCTGAACACTCTGATTATACTAGTCTGAACACTCTGATTATACTAGACTGCACCCTCTCATCCTCTGATTATACAAACCTGCTCCCTCTCATTATTATAGCCTCATCCTCTGATTATAGTAGCCTGCATGCTATGATTATACTCGCCTGCTCCCTCTCATTATTATAGCCTCATCCTCTGATTATACTAGCCTGCTCCCTCTCATTATTATAGCCGCATCCTCTGATTATACTAGCCTGCTCCCTCTCATTATTATAGCCTCATCCTCTGATTATACTAGCCTGCTCCCTCTCATTATTATAGCCTCATCCTCTGATTATACTAGCCTGCTCCCTCTCATTATTATAGCCTCATCCTCTGATTATACTAGCCTGCTCCCTCTCATTATTATAGCCTCATCCTCTGATTATAGTAGCATGCTTGCTCTGATTATATTAGCCTGCTCCATCTCATTATTATAGCCTCATCCTCTGATTATACTAGCCTGCTCCCTCTCATTATTATAGCCTCATCCTCTGATTATACTAACCTGCTCCCTTTCATTATTATTGCCTTATCCTCTGATTATACTAGCCTGCTATCTCTCATTATTGTAGCCTCATCCTCTGATTATACTAGCCTGCATGCTCTGATTATACTAGCCTGCTCCCTCTCATTATTATAGCCTAATCCGCTGATTATACTAGCCTGCATGCTCTGATTTTATTAGTGTGAACACTTTGATTATACTAGCCTGCACCCTCTCATCCTCTGATTATACAAGCCTGCACCCTCTCATTATTATAGCCTCATCCTCTGATGATAGTAGCCTGCATGCTCTGATTATACTAGCCTGCTCCCTCTCATTATTATAGCCTCATCCTCTGATTATACTAGCCTGCTCCCTTTCATTATTATAGCCTCATCCTCTGATTATGCTAGCCTGCACACTGTGATTATACAAGCCTGCTCCCTCTCATTATTATAGCCTCATCCTCTGATTATATAAGCCTGCTCCCTCTCATTATTATAGCCTCATCCTCTGATTATGCTAACCTGCACACTGTGATTATACAAGCCTGCACCCTCTCATTATTATAGCCTCATCCTCTGATTATAGTAGCCTGCTTGCTCTGATTATACTAGCCTGCTCCCTCTCATTATTATAGCCTCATCCTCTGATTATACTAGCCTGCTCCCTCTCATTATTATAGCCTCAGCCTCTGATTATATTAGCCTGCTCCATCTCATTATTATAGCCTCATCCTCTGATTATACTAGCCTGCTCCCACTCATTATTATAGCCTCATCCTCTGATTATACTAGCCTGCTCACTCTCAATATTATAGCCTCATCCTCTGATTATACTAGCCTGCATCCTCTGATTTTACTAGCCTGCATGCTCTGATTATACTAGTCTGAACACTCTGATTATACTAGACTGCACCCTCTCATCCTCTGATTATACAAGCCTGCTCCCTCTCAATATTATAGCCTCATTCTCTGATTATACTAGCCTGCTCCCTCTCATTATTATAGCCTCATCCTCTGATTATAGTAGCATGCTTGCTCTGATTATATTAGCCTGCTCCCTCTCATTATTATAGCCTCATCCTCTGATTATACTAGCCTGCTCCATCTCATTATTATAGCCTCATCCTCTGATTATACTAGCCTGCTCCCTCTCATTATTATAGCCTCATCCTCTGATTATACAAGCCTGCTCCCTCTCATTATTATAGCCTCATCCTCTGATTATACTAGCCTGCTCCCTCTCATTATTATAGCCTCATCCTCTGATTATGCTATCCTGCACACTGTGATTATACAAGCCTGCACCCTCTCATTATTATAGCCTCATCCTCTGATTATAGTAGCCTGCTTGCTCTGATTATACTAGCCTGCTCCCTCTCATTATTATAGCCTCATCCTCTGATTATACTAGCCTGCTCCCTCTCATTATTATAGCCTCAGCCTCTGATTATATTAGCCTGCTCCCTCTCATTATTATAGCCTCATCCTCTGATTGATTATACTAGCCTGCTCCCACTCATTATTATAGCCTCATCCTCTGATTATACTAGCCTGCTCACTCTCAATATTATAGCCTCATCCTCTGATTATACTAGCCTGCATCCTCTGATTTTACTAGCCTGCATGCTCTGATTATACTAGTCTGAACACTCTGATTATACTAGACTGCACCCTCTCATCCTCGGATTATACAAGCCTGCTCCCTCTCAATATTATAGCCTCATTCTCTGATTATACTAGCCTGCTCCCTCTCATTATTATAGCCTCATCCTTTGATTATAGTAGCATGCTTGCTCTGATTATATTAGCCTGCTCCCTCTCATTATTATAGCCTCATCCTCTGATTATACTAGCCTGCTCCATCTCATTATTATAGCCTCATCCTCTGATTATACTAACATGCTCCCTTTCATTATTATTGCCTCATCCTCTGATTATACTAGCCTGCTCCCTCTGATTATACTAGCCTGCATCCTCTGATTATACTAGCCTGCATCCTCTCATTATACTAGCCTGCTCCCTCTCATTATTATAGCCTCATCCTCTGCTTATACTAGCCTGCTCCCTCTCATTATTATAGCCTCATCCTCTGATTATGCTAGCCTGCACACTGTGATTATACAAGCCTGCTCCCTCTCATTATTATAGCCTCATCCTCTGATTATAGTAGCCTGCTTGCTCTAATTATACTAGCCTGCTCCCTCTCATTATTATAGCCTCATCCTCTGATTATACTAGCCTGCTCTCTCTCATTATTATAGCCTCATCCTCTGATTATAGTAGCCTATTTGCTCTGATTATACTAGCCTGCTCCCTCTCATTATTATAGCTTCATCCTCTGATTATACTAGCCAGCTCCCTCTCATTATTATAGCCTCATCCTCTGATTATACTAGCCTGCTCCCTCTCATTATTATAGCCTCATCCTCTGATTATACTAGCCTGCTATCTCTCATTATTATAGCCTCATCCTCTGATTATACTAGCCTGCATGCTCTGATTATACTAGCCTGCTCCCTCTCATTATTATAGCCTAATCCTCTGATTATACTAACCTGCATGCTCTGATTATACTAGTGTGAACACTTTGATTATACTAGCTGCACCCTCTCATCCTCTGATTATACAAGCCTGCACCCTCTCATTATTATAGCCTCATCCTCTGATTATAGTAGCCTGCATGCTCTGATTATACTAGCCTGCTCCCTCTCATTATTATTGCCTCATCCTCTGATTATACTAGCCTGCTCCCTCTCATTACTATAGCCTCATCCTCTGATAATGCTAGCCTGCACACTGTGATTATACAAGCCTGCTCCCTCTCATTATTATAGCCTCATCCTCTGATTATAGTAGTCTGCTTGCTCTGATTATACTAGCCTACTCCCTCTCATTATTAAAGCCTCATCCTCTGATTATACTAGCCTGCTCCCTCTCATTATTATAGCCTCATCCTCTGATTATACTAGCCTGCATCCTCTAATTATACTAGCCTGCTCCCTCTCATTATTATAGCCTCATCCTCTGATTATACTAGCCTGCTCCCTCTCATTATTATAGCCTCATCCTCTGATTATGCTAGCCTGCACACTGTGATTATACAAGCCTGCTCCCTCTCATTATTATAGCCTCATCCTCTGATTATAGTAGCCTGCTTGCTCTGATTATACTAGCCTGCTCCCTCTCATTATTATAGCCTCATCCTCTGATTATACTAGCCTGCTCCCTCTCATTATTATAGCCTCATCCTCAGATTATACTAGCCTGCTCCCTCTCATTATTATAGCCTCATCCTCTGATTATAGTAGCCTGCTTTCTCTGATTATACTAGTCTGCTCCCTCTCATTATTATAGCCTCATCCTCTGATTATACTAGCCTGCTCCCTTTCATTATTATAGCCTCATCCTCTGATTATACTAGCCTGCTCCCTCTCATTATTATAGCCTCATCCTCTGATTATTCTAGCCGGCTCCCTCTCATTATTATAGCCTCATGCTCTGATTATACTAACCTGCATCCTCTGATTATACTAGCCTGCATGCTCTGATTATACTAGTCTGAACACTCTGATTTTACTAGACTGCACCCTCTCATCCTCTGATTATACTAGCCTGCTCCGTCTCATTATTAGGGCCTCATCCTCTGATTATACTAGCCTGCATGCTCTGATTAAACTTGTCTGCTCCCTCTCATTATTATAGCCTCATCCTCTGATTATTCTAGCCTGCTTGCTCTGATTATACTAGTGTGAACACTTTGATTATTCTAGCCTGCACCCTCTCATCCTCTGATTATACTAGCCTGCTCCATCTCATTATTATAGCCTCATCCTCTGATTATACTAGCCTGCTCCCTCTCATTATTATAGCCTCATCCTCTGATTATACTAGCCTGCTCCCTCTCATTATTATAGCCTCATCCTCTGATTATACTAGCCTGCATCCTCTGATTATACTAGCCTGCATCCTCTGATAATACTAGCCTGCATCCTCTGATTATACTAGTCTGAACACTCTGATTATACTAGTCTGAACACTCTGATTATACTAGCCTGCTCCCTCTCATTATTAGGGCCTCATCCTCTGATTATACTAGCCTGCATGCTCTGATTAAACTTGTCTGCTCCCTCTCATTATTATAGCCTCATCCTCTGATTATTCTAGCCTGCTTGCTCTGATTATACTAGTGTGAACACTTTGATTATTCTAGCCTGCACCCTCTCATCCTCTGATTATTCTAGCCTGCTCCCTCTCATTATTATAGCCTCATCCTCTGATTATACTAGCCTGCTCCCTCTCATTATTATAGCCTCATCCTCTGATTATACTAGCCTGCTCCCACTCATTATTATAGCCTCATCCTCTGATTATACTAGCCAGCATCCTCTGATTATACTAGCCTGCATCCTCTGATAATACTAGCCTGCATCCTCTGATTATACTAGTCTGAACACTCTGATTATACTAGTCTGAACACTCTGATTATACTAGACTGCATCCTCTCATCCTCTGATTATACTAGCCTGCTCCCTCTCATTATTAGTTCCTCATCCTCTGATTATACTAGCCTGCATGCTCTGATTAAACTTGTCTGCTCCCTCTCATTATTATAGCCTCATCCTCTGATTATTCTAGCCTGCTTGCTCTGATTATACTTGTGTGAACACTTTGATTATTCTAGCCTGCACCCTCTCATCCTCTGATTATACTAGCCTGCTCCCTCTCATTATTATAGCCTCATCCTCTGAATATACTAGCCTGCTCCCTCTCATTATTATAGCCTCATCCTCTGATTATACTAGCCTGCTCCCTCTCATTATTATAGCCTCATCCTCTGATTATACTAGCCTGCATCCTCTGATTATACTAGCCTGCATCCTCTGATAATACTAGCCTGCATCCTCTGATTATACTAGTCTGAACACTCTGATTATACTAGTCTGAACACTCTGATTATACTAGACTGCACCCTCTCATCCTCTGATTATACAAACCTGCTCCCTCTCATTATTATAGCCTCATCCTCTGATTATAGTAGCCTGCATGCTATGATTATACTCGCCTGCTCCCTCTCATTATTATAGCCTCATCCTCTGATTATACTAGCCTGCTCCCTCTCATTATTATAGCCTCATCCTCTGATTATACTAGCCTGCTCCCTCTCATTATTATAGCCTCATCCTCTGATTATACTAGCCTGCTCCCTCTCATTATTATAGCATCATCCTCTGATTATACTAGCCTGCTCCCTCTCATTATTATAGCCTCATCCTCTGATTATACTAGCCTGCTCCCTCTCATTATTATAGCCTCATCCTCTGATTATAGTAGCATGCTTGCTCTGATTATATTAGCCTGCTCCCTCTCATTATTATAGCCTCATCCTCTGATTATACTAGCCTGCTACCTCTCATTATTATAGCCTCATCCTCTGATTATACTAGCCTGCTCCCTTTCATTATTATTGCCTCATCCTCTGATTATACTAGCCTGCTCCCTCTGATTATACTAGCCTGCATCCTCTGATTATACTAGCCTGCATCCTCTGATTATACTAGCCTGCTCCCTCTCATTATTATAGCCTCATCCTCTGATTATACTAGCCTGCTCCCTCTCATTATTATAGCCTCATTATGCTAGCCTGCACACTGTGATTATACAAGCCTGCTCCCTCTCATTATTATAGCCTCATCCTCTGATTATAGTAGCCTGCTTGCTCTGATTATACAAGCCTGCTCCCTCTCATTATTATAGCCTCATCCTCTGATTATACTAGCCTGCTCTCTCTCATTATTATAGCCTCATCCTCTGATTATAGTAGCCTACTTGCTCTGATTATACTAGCCTGCTCCCTCTCATTATTATAGCCTCATCCTCTGATTATACTAGCCTGCTCCCTCTCATTATTATAGCCTCATCCTCTGATTATTCTAGTCTGAACACTCTGATTATACTAGTCTGAATACTCTGATTATACTAGACTGCACCCTCTCATCCTCTGATTATACAAACCTGCTCCCTCTCATTATTATAGCATCATCCTCTGATTATAGTAGCCTGCATGCTATGATTATACTCGCCTGCTCCCTCTCATTATTATAGCCTCATCCTCTGATTATACTAGCCTGCTCCCTCTCATTATTATAGCCTCATCCTCTGATTATACTAGCCTGCTCCCTCTCATTATTATAGCCTCATCCTCTGATTATACTAGCCTGCTCCCTCTCATTATTATAGCCTCATCCTCTGATTATACTAGCCTGCTCCCTCTCATTATTATAGCCTCATCCTCTGATTATACTAGCCTGCTCCCTCTCATTATTATAGCCTCATCCTCTGATTATAGTAGCCTGCTTTCTCTGATTATACTAGCCTGCTCCCTCTCATTATTATAGCCTCATCCTCTGATTATACTAGCCTGCTCCCTTTCATTATTATAGCCTCATCCTCTGATTATACTAGCCTGCTCCCTCTCATTATTATAGCCTCATCCTCTGAATATACTAGCCGGCTCCCTCTCATTATTATAGCCTCATGCTCTGATTATACTAGCCTGCATCCTCTGATTATACTAGCCTGCATGCTCTGATTATACTAGTCTGAACACTCTGATTTTACTAGACTGCACGCTCTCATCCTCTGATTATACTAGCCTGCTCCCTCTCATTATTAGGGCCTCATCCTCTGATTATACTAGCCTGCATGCTCTGATTAAACTTGTCTGCTCCCTCTCATTATTATAGCCTCATCCTCTGATTATACTAGCCTGCTCCCTCTCATTATTATAGCCTCATCCTCTGATTATACTAGCCGGATCCCTCTCATTATTATAGCCTCATGCTCTGATTATACTAGCCTGCATCCTCTGATTATACTAGCCTGCATGCTCTGATTATACTAGTCTGAACACTCTAATTTTACTAGACTGCACCCTCTCATCCTCTGATTATACTAGCCTGCTCCCTCTCATTATTAGGGCCTCATCCTCTGATTATACTAGCCTGCATGCTCTGATTAAACTTGTCTGCTCCCTCTCATTATTATAGCCTCATCCTCTGATTATTCTAGCCTGCTTGCTCTGATTATACTAGTGTGAACATTTTGATTATTCTAGCCTGCACCCTCTCATCCTCTGATTATACTAGCCTGCTCCATCTCATTATTATAGCCTCATCCTCTGATTATACTAGCCTGCTCCCTCTCATTATTATAGCCTCATCCTCTGATTATACTAGCCTGCTCCCTCTCATTATTATAGCCTCATCCTCTGATTATACTAGCCTGCATCCTCTGATTATACTAGCCTGCATCCTCTGATAATACTAGCCTGCATCCTCTGATTATACTAGTCTGAACTCTCTGATTATACTAGTCTGAACACTCTGATTATACTAGACTGCACCCTCTCATTCTCTGATTATACTAGACTGCTCCCTCTCATTATTAGGGCCTCATCCTCTGATTATACTAGCCTGCATGCTCTGATTAAACTTGTCTGCTCCCTCTCATTATTATAGCCTCATCCTCTGATTATTCTAGCCTTCTTGCTCTGATTATACTAGTGTGAACACTTTTATTATTCTAGCCTGCACCCTCTCATCCTCTGATTATACTAGCCTGCTCCCTCTCATTATTATAGCCTCATCCTCTGAATATACTAGCCTGCTCCCTCTCATTATTATAGCCTCATCCTCTGATTATACTAGCCTGCTCCCTCTGATTATTATAGCCTCATCCTCTGATTATACTAGCCTGCATCCTCTGATTATACTAGCCTGCATCCTCTGATAATACTAGCCTGCATCCTCTGATTATACTAGTCTGAACACTCTGATTATACTAGTCTGAACACTCTGATTATACAAGACTGCACCCTCTCATCCTCTGATTATACAAACCTGCTCCCTCTCATTATTATAGCCTCATCCTCTGATTATAGTAGCCTGCATGCTATGATTATACTCGCCTGCTCCCTCTCATTATTATAGCCTCATCCTCTGATTATACTAGCCTGCTCCCTCTCATTATTATAGCCTCATCCTCTGATTATACTAGCCTGCTCCCTCTCATTATTATAGCCTCATCCTCTGATTATACTAGCCTGCTCCCTCTCATTATTATAGCCTCATCCTCTGATTATACTAGCCTGCTCCCTCTCATTATTGTAGCCTCATCCTCTGATTATAGTAGCATGCTTGCTCTGATTATATTAGCCTGTTCCCTCTCATTATTATAGCCTCATCCTCTGATTATACTAGCCTGCTCCCTCTCATTATTATAGCCTCATCCTCTGATTATACTAGCCTGCTCCCTTTCATTATTATTGCCTCATCCTCTGATTATACTAGCCTGCTCCCTCTGATTATACTAGCCTGCATCCTCTGATTATACTAGCCTTCATCCTCTCATTATACTAGCCTGCTCCCTCTCATTATTATAGCCTCATCCTCTGATTATACTAGCCTGCTCCCTCTCATTATTATAGCCTCATCATCTGATTATGCTAGCCTGCACACTGTGATTATACAAGCCTGCTCCCTCTCATTATTATAGCCTCATCCTCTGATTATAGTAGCCTGCTTGCTCTGATTATACAAGCCTGCTCCCTCTCATTATTATAGCCTCATCCTCTGATTATACTAGCCTGCTCTCTCTCATTATTATAGCCTCATCCTCTGATTATAGTAGCCTACTTGCTCTGATTATACTAGCCTGCTCCCTCTCATTATTATAGCCTCATCCACTGATTATACTAGCCTGCTCCCTCTCATTATTATAGCCTCATCCTCTGATTATTCTAGTCTGAACACTCTGATTATACTAGTCTGAACACTCTGATTATACTAGACTGCACCCTCTCATCCTCTGATTATACAAACCTGCTCCCTCTCATTATTATAGCCTCATCCTCTGATTATAGTAGCCTGCATGCTATGATTATACTCGCCTGCTCCCTCTCATTATTATAGCCTCATCCTCTGATTATAGTAGCATGCATGCTCTGATTATATTAGCCTGCTCCCTCTCATTATTATAGCCTCATCCTCTGATTATACAAGCCTGCTCCCTCTCATTATTATAGCCTCATCCTCTGATTATACTAACCTGCTCCCTTTCATTATTATTGCCTCATCCTCTGATTATACTAGCCTGCTCCCTCTGATTATACTAGCCTGCATCCTCTGATTATACTAGCCTGCATCCTCTCATTATACTAGCCTGCTCCCTCTCATTATTATAGCCTCATCCAATGGTTATACTAGCCTGCTCCCTCTCATTATTATAGCCTCATCCTCTGATTATGCTAGCCTGCACACTGTGATTATACAAGCCTCCTCCCTCGCATTATTATAGCCTCATCCTCTGATTATAGTAGCCTGCTTGCTCTGATTATACTAGCCTGCTCCCTCGCATTTTTATAGCCTCATCCTCTGATTATACTAGCCTGCTCTCTCTCATTATTATAGCCTCATCCTCTGATTATAGTAGCCTACTTGCTCTGATTATACTAGCCTGCTCCCTCTCATTATTATAGCCTCATCCTCTGATTATACTAGCCTGCTCCCTCTCATTATTATAGCCTCATCCTCTGATTATACTAGCCTGCTCCCTCTCATTATTATAGCCTCATCCTCTGATTATACTAGCCTGCTATCTCTCATTATTATAGCCTCATCCTCTGATTATACTAGCCTGCATGCTCTGATTATACTAGCCTGCTCCCTCTCATTATTATAGCCTAATCCTCTGATTATACTAGCCTGCATGCTCTGATTATACTAGTGTGAACACTTTGATTATACTAGCCTGCACCCTCTCATCCTCTGAATATACAAGCCTGCACCCTCTCATTATTATAGCCTCATCCTCTGATGATAGTAGCCTGCATGCTCTGATTATACTAGCCTGCTCCCTCTCATTATTATAGCCTCATCCTCTGATTATGCTAGCCTGCACACTGTGATTATACAAGCCTGCTCCCTCTCATTATTATAGCCTCATCCTCTGATTACATAAGCCTGCTCCCTCTCATTATTATAGCCTCATCCTCTGATTATGCTAGCCTGCACACTGTGATTATACAAGCCTGCACCCTCTCATTATTATAGCCTCATCCTCTGATTATAGTAGCCTGCTTGCTCTGATTATACTAGCCTGCTCCCTCTCATTATTATAGCCTCATCCTCTGATTATACTAGCCTGCTCCCTCTCATTATTATAGCCTCAGCCTCTGATTATACTAGCCTGCTCCCTCTCATTATTATAGCCTCATCCTCTGATTATACTAGCCTGCTCCCTCTCAATATTATAGCCTCATCCTCTGATTATACTAGCCTGCATCCTCTGATTTTACTAGCCTGCATGCTCTGATTATACTAGTCTGAACACTCTGATTATACTAGACTGCACCCTCTCATCCTCTGATTATACAAGCCTGCTCCCTCTCATTATTATAGCCTCATCCTCTGATTATACTAGCCTGCTCCCTCTCATTATTATAGCCTCATCCTCTGAATATAGTAGCATGGTTGCTCTGATTATATTAGCTTGCTCCCTCTCATTATTATAGCCTCATCCTCTGATTATACTAGCCTGCTCCCTCTCATTATTATAGCCTGCATCCTCTGATTATACTAGCCTGCATCCTCTCATTATACTAGACTGCTCCCTCTAATTATTATAGCCTCATCCTCTGATTATACTAGCCTGCTCCCTCTCATTATTATAGCCTCATCCTCTGTTTATGCTAGCCTACACACTGTGATTATACAAGCCTGCTCCCTCTCATTATTATAGCCTCATCCTCTGATTATAGTAGCCTGCTTGCTCTGATTATACTAGCCTGCTCCCTCTCATTATTATAGCCTCATCCTCTGATTATACTAGCCTGCTCTCTCTCATTATTATAGCCTCATCCTCTGATTATAGTAGCCTACTTGCTCTGATTATACTAGCCTGCTCCCTCTCATTATTATAGCCTCATCCTCTGATTATACTAGCCTGCTCCCTCTCATTATTATAGCCTCATCCTCTGATTATACTAGCCTGCTCCCTCTCATTATTATAGCCTCATCCTCTGATTATACTAGCCTGCTATCTCTCATTATTATAGCCTCATCCTCTGATTATACTAGCCTGCATGCTCTGATTATACTAGCCTGCTCCCTCTCATTATTATAGCCTAATCCTCTGAATATACTAGCCTGCATGCTCTGATTATACTAGTGTGAACACTTTGATTATACTAGCCTGCACCCTCTCATCCTCTGATTATACAAGCCTGCACCCTCTCATTATTATAGCCTCATCCTCTGATTATGCTAGCCTGCACACTGTGATTATACAAGCCTGCTCCCTCTCATTATTATAGCCTCATCCTCTGATTATACTAGCCTGCTCCCTCTCATTATTATAGCCTCGTCCTCTGATTATACTAGCCTGCTCCCTCTCATTATTATAGCCTCATCCTCTGATTATACTAGCCTGCTCTCTTTCATTATTATTGCCTCATCCTCTGATTATACTAGCCTGCTCCCTCTGATTATACTAGCCTGCATCCTCTGATTATACTAGCCTGCATCCTCTCATTATACTAGCCTGCTCCCTCTCATTATTATAGCCTCATCCTATGATTATACTAGCCTGCTCCCTCTCATTATTATAGCCTCATCCTCTGATTATGCTAGCCTGCACACTGTGATTATACAAGCCTGCTCCCTCTCATTATTATAGCCTCATTTTCTGATTATAGTAGCCTGCTTGCTCTGATTATACTAGCCTGCTCCCTCTCATTATTATAGCCTCATCCTCTGATTATACTAGCCTGCTCTCTCTCATTATTATAGCCTCATCCTCTGATTATAGTAGCCTACTTGCTCTGATTATACTAGCCTGCTCCCTCTCATTATTATAGCCTCATCCTCTGATTATACTAGGCTGCTCCCTCTCATTATTATAGCCTCATCCTCTGATTATACTAGCCTGCTCCCTCTCAATATTATAGCCTTATCCTCTGGTTATACTAGCCTGCTATCTCTCATTATTATAGCCTCATCCTCTGATTATACTAGCCTGCATGCTCTGATTATACTAGCCTGCTCCCTCTCATTATTATAGCCTAATCCTCTGATTATACTAGCCTGCATGCTCTGATTATACTAGTGTGAACACTTTGATTATACTAGCCTGCACCCTCTCATCCTCTGATTATACAAGCCTGCACCCTCTCTTTATTATAGCCTCATACTCTGATGATAGTAGCCTGCATGCTCTGATTATACTAGCCTGCTCCCTCTCATTATTATAGCCTCATCCTCTGATTATACAAGCCTGCTCCCTCTCATTATTATAGCCTCATCCTCTGATTATGCTAGCCTGCACACTGTGATTATACAAGCCTGCACCCTCTCATTATTATAGCCTCATCCTCTGATTATAGTAGCCTGCTTGCTCTGATTATATTAGCCTGCTCCCTCTCATTATTATTGCCTCATCCTCTGATTATACTAGCCTGCTCCCTCTCATTATTATAGCCTCAGCCTCTGATTATACTAGCCTGCTCCCTCTCATTATTATAGCCTCAGCCTCTGATTATACTAGCCTGCTCCTTCTCATTATTATAGCCTCATCCTCTGATTATACTAGCCTGCTCCCACTCATTATTATAGCCTCATCCTCTGATTATACTAGCCTGCTCCCTCTCAATATTATAGCCTCATCCTCTGATTATACTAGCCTGCATCCTCTGATTTTACTAGCCTGCATGCTCTGATTATACTAGTCTGAACACTCTGATTATACTAGACTGCACCCTCTCATCATCTGATTATACAAGCCTGCTCCCTCTCATTATTATAGCCTCATCCTCTGATTATACTATCCTGCTCCCTCTCAATATTATATCCTCATCCTCTGATTATAGTAGCATGCTTGCTCTGATTATATTAGCCTGCTCCCTCTCATTATTATAGCCTCATCCTCTGATTATACTAGCCTGCTCCCTCTCATTATTATAGCCTTATCCTCTGATTATACTAACCTGCTCCCTTTCATTATTATTGCCTCATCCTCTGATTATACTAGCCTGCTCCCTCTGATTATGCTAGCCTGCATCCTATGATTATACTAGCCTGCATCCTCTCATTATACTAGCCTGCTCCCTCTCATTATTATAGCCTCATCCTCTGATTATACTAGCCTGCTCCCTCTCATTATTATAGCCTCATCCTCTGATTATGCTAGCCTGCACACTGTGATTATACAAGCCTGCTCCCTCTCATTTTTATAGCCTCATCCTCTGATTATAGTAGCCTGCTTGCTCTGATTATACTAGCCTGCTCCCTCTCATTATTATAGCCTCATCCTCTGATTATACTAGCCTGCTCTCTCTCATTATTATAGCCTCATCCTCTGATTATAGTAGCCTACTTGCTCTGATTATACTAGCCTGCTCCCTCTCATTATTATAGCCTCATCCTCTGGTTATACTAGCCTGCTCCCTCTCATTATTATAGCCTCATCCTCTGATTATACTAGCCTGCTCCCTCTCATTATTATAGCCTCATCCTCTGATTATACTAGCCTGCTATCTCTCATTATTATAGCCTCATCATCTGATTATACTAGCCTGCATGCTCTGATTATACTAGCCTGCTATCTCTCATTATTATAGCCTCATCATCTGATTATACTAGCCTGCATGCTCTGATTATACTAGCCTGCTCCCTCTAATTATTATAGCCTAATCCTCTGATTATACTAGCCTGCCTGCTCTGATTATACTAGTGTGAACACTTTGATTATACTAGCCTGCACCCTCTCATCCTCTGATTATACAAGCCTGCTCCCTCTCATTATTATAGCCTCATCCTCTGATTATACTAGCCTGCTCCCTCTCATTATTATAGCCTCATCCTCTGATTATACTAGCCTGCTCCCTCTCATTATTATAGCCTCATCCTCTGATTATACTAGCCTGTTCTCTTTCATTATTATTGCCTCATCCTCTGATTATACTAGCCTGCTCCCTCTGATTATACTAGCCTGCATCCTCTGATTATACTAGCCTGCATCCTCTCATTATACTAGCCTGCTCCCTTTCATTATTATAGCCTCATCCTCTGATTATACTAGCCTGCTCCCTCTCATTATTATAGCCTCATC
This sequence comes from Taudactylus pleione, assembly GCA_031769625.1. Taxonomy (NCBI): domain Eukaryota; kingdom Metazoa; phylum Chordata; class Amphibia; order Anura; family Myobatrachidae; genus Taudactylus; species Taudactylus pleione. The sequence continues at coordinate 1,797,949 of JAUIMM010000727.1, forward strand.
CTCTGATTATACTAGCCTGCTCTCTCTCATTATTATAGCATCATCCTCTGATTATAGTAGCCTACTTGCTCTGATTATACTAGCCTGCTCCCTCTCATTATTATAGCCTCATCCTCTGATTATACTAGCCTGCTCCCTCTCATTATTATAGCCTCATCCTCTGATTACACTAGCCTGCTCCCTCTCATTATTATAGCCTTATCCTCTGATTATACTAGCCTGCTATCTCTCATTATTATAGCCTCATCCTCTGATTATACTAGCCTGCATGCTCTGATTATTTTAGCCTGCTCCCTCTCATTATTATAGCCTAATCCTCTGATTATACTAGCCTGCATGCTCTGATTATACTAGTGTGAACACTTTGATTATACTAGCCTGCACCCTCTCATCCTCTGATTATACAAGCCTGCACCCTCTCATTATTATAGCCTCATCCTCTGATGATAGTAGCCTGCATGCTCTGATTATACTAGCCTGCTCCCTCTCATTATTATAGCCTCATCCTCTGATTATGCTAGCCTGCACACTGTGATTATACAAGCCTGCTCCCTCTCATTATTATAGCCTCATCCTCTGATTATATAAGCCTGCTCCCTCTCATTATTATAGCCTCATCCTCTGATTATGCTAGCCTGCACACTGTGATTATACAAGCCTGCACCCTCATTATTATAGCCTCATCCTCTGATTATAGTAGCCTGCTTGCTCTGATTATACTAGCCTGCTCCCTCTCATTATTATAGCCACATCCTCTGATTATGCTAGCCTGCTCCCTCTCATTATTATAGCCTCAGCCTCTGATTATACTAGCCTGCTCCCTCTCATTATTATAGCCTCATCCTCTGATTATACTAGCCTGCTCCCACTCATTATTATAGCCTCATCCTCTGATTATACTAGTCTGCTCCCTCTCAATATTATAGCCTCATCCTCTGATTATACTAGCCTGCATCCTCTGATTTTACTAGCCTGCATGCTCTGATTATACTAGTCTGAACACTCTGATTATACTAGACTGCACCCTCTCATCCTCTGATTATACAAGCCTGCTCCCTCTCATTATTATAGCCTCATCCTCTGATTATACTAGCCTGCTCCTTCTCATTATTATAGCCTCATCCTCTGATTATAGTAGCATGCTTGCTCTGATTATATTAGCCTGCTCCCTCTCATTATTATAGCCTCATCCTCTGATTAAACTAGCCTGCTCCCTCTCATTATTATAGCCTCATCCTCTGATTATACTAGCCTGCTCCCTTTCATTATTATTGCCTCATCCTCTGAATATACTAGCCTGCTCCCTCTTATTATACTAGCCTGCATCCTCTGATTATACTAGCCTGCATCCTCTCATTATACTAGACTGCTCCCTCTCATTATTATAGCCTCATCCTCTGATTATACCAGCCTGCTCCCTCTCATTATTATAGCCTCATCCTCTGATTATGCTAGCCTGCACACTGTGATTATAAAAGCCTGCTCCCTCTCATTATTATAGCCTCATCCTCTGATTATAGTAGCCTGCTTGCCCTGATTATACTAGCCTGCTCCCTCTCATTATTATAGCCTCATCCTCTGATTATACTAGCCTGCTCTCTCTCATTATTATAGCCTCATCCTCTGATTATAGTAGCCTACTTGCTCTGATTATACTAGCCTGCTCTCTCTCATTATTATAGCCTCATCCTCTGATTATACTAGCCTGCTCCCTCTCATTATTATAGCCTCATCCTCTGATTATACTAGCCTTCTCCCTCTCATTATTATAGCCTCATCCTCTGATTATACTAGCCTGTTATCTCTCATTATTATAGCCTCATCCTCTGATTATACTACATGCATGCTCTGATTATACTAGCCTGCTCCCTCTCATTATTATAGCCTAATCCTCTGATTATACTAGCCTGCATGCTCTGATTATACTAGTGTGAACACTTTGATTATACTAGCCTGCACCCTCTCATCCTCTGATTATACAAGCCTGCACCCTCTCATTATTATAGCCTCATCCTCTGATTGTGCTAGCCTGCACACTGTGATTATACAAGCCTGCTCCCTCTCATTATTATAGCCTCATCCTCTGATTATACTAGCCTGCTCTCTTTCATTATTATTGCCTCATCCTCTGATTATACTAGCCTGCTCCCTCTGATTATACTAGCCTGCATCCTCTGATTATAATAGCCTGCATCCTCTCATTATACTAGCCTGCTCCCTCTCATTATTATAGCCTCATCCTCTGATTATTCTAGCCTGCTCCCTCTCATTATTATAGCCTCATCCTCTGATTATAGTAGCCTACTTGCTCTGATTATACAAGCCTGCTCCCTCTCATTATTATAGCCTCATCCTCTGATTATACTAGCCTGCTCTCTCTCATTATTATAGCCTCATCCTCTGATTATAGTAGCCTACTTGCTCTGATTATACTAGCCTGCTCCCTCTCATTATTATAGCCTCATCCTCTGATTATACTAGCCTGCTCCCTCTCATTATTATAGCCTCATCCTCTGATTATACTAGCCTGCTCCCTCTCATTATTATAGCCTTATCCTCTGATTATACTAGCCTGCTATCTCTCATTATTATAGCCTCATCCTCTGATTATACTGGCCTGCATGCTCTGATTATACTAGCCTGCTCCCTCTCATTATTATAGCCTAATCCTCTGATTATACTAGTGTGAACACTTTGATTATACTAGCCTGCACCCTCTCATCCTCTGATTATACAAGCCTGCACCCTCTCATTATTATAGCCTCATCCTCTGATGATAGTAGCCTGCATGCTCTGATTGTACTAGCCTGCTCCCTCTCATTATTATAGCCTCATCCTCTGATTATGCTAGCCTGCACACTGTGATTATACAAGCCTGCTCCCTCTCATTATTATAGCCTCATCCTCTGATTATATAAGCCTGCTCCCTCTCATTATTATAGCCTCATCCTCTGATTATGCTAGCCTGCACACTGTGATTATACAAGCCTGCACCCTCATTATTATAGCCTCATCCTCTGATTATAGTAGCCTGCTTGCTCTGATTATACTAGCCTGCTCCCTCTCATTATTATAGCCACATCCTCTGATTATGCTAGCCTGCTCCCTCTCATTATTATAGCCTCAGCCTCTGATTATACTAGCCTGCTCCCTCTCATTATTATAGCCTCATCCTCTGATTATACTAGCCTGCTCACACTCATTATTATAGCCTCATCCTCTGATTATACTAGTCTGCTCCCTCTCAATATTATAGCCTCATCCTCTGATTATACTAGCCTGCATCCTCTGATTTTACTAGCCTGCATGCTCTGATTATACTAGTCTGAACACTCTGATTATACTAGACTGCACCCTCTCATCCTCTGATTATACAAGCCTGCTCCCTCTCATTATTATAGCCTCATCCTCTGATTATACTAGCCTGCTCCTTCTCATTATTATAGCCTCATCCTCTGATTATAGTAGCATGCTTGCTCTGATTATATTAGCCTGCTCCCTCTCATTATTATAGCCTCATCCTCTGATTAAACTAGCCTGCTCCCTCTCATTATTATAGCCTCATCCTCTGATTATACTAGCCTGCTCCCTTTCATTATTATTGCCTCATCCTCTGAATATACTAGCCTGCTCCCTCTTATTATACTAGCCTGCATCCTCTGATTATACTAGCCTGCATCCTCTCATTATACTAGACTGCTCCCTCTCATTATTATAGCCTCATCCTCTGATTATACCAGCCTGCTCCCTCTCATTATTATAGCCTCATCCTCTGATTATGCTAGCCTGCACACTGTGATTATAAAAGCCTGCTCCCTCTCATTATTATAGCCTCATCCTCTGATTATAGTAGCCTGCTTGCCCTGATTATACTAGCCTGCTCCCTCTCATTATTATAGCCTCATCCTCTGATTATACTAGCCTGCTCTCTCTCATTATTATAGCCTCATCCTCTGATTATAGTAGCCTACTTGCTCTGATTATACTAGCCTGCTCTCTCTCATTATTATAGCCTCATCCTCTGATTATACTAGCCTGCTCCCTCTCATTATTATAGCCTCATCCTCTGATTATACTAGCCTTCTCCCTCTCATTATTATAGCCTCATCCTCTGATTATACTAGCCTGCTATCTCTCATTATTATAGCCTCATCCTCTGATTATACTACATGCATGCTCTGATTATACTAGCCTGCTCCCTCTCATTATTATAGCCTAATCCTCTGATTATACTAGCCTGCATGCTCTGATTATACTAGTGTGAACACTTTGATTATACTAGCCTGCACCCTCTCATCCTCTGATTATACAAGCCTGCACCCTCTCATTATTATAGCCTCATCCTCTGATTGTGCTAGCCTGCACACTGTGATTATACAAGCCTGCTCCCTCTCATTATTATAGCCTCATCCTCTGATTATACTAGCCTGCTCTCTTTCATTATTATTGCCTCATCCTCTGATTATACTAGCCTGCTCCCTCTGATTATACTAGCCTGCATCCTCTGATTATAATAGCCTGCATCCTCTCATTATACTAGCCTGCTCCCTCTCATTATTATAGCCTCATCCTCTGATTATTCTAGCCTGCTCCCTCTCATTATTATAGCCTCATCCTCTGATTATAGTAGCCTACTTGCTCTGATTATACAAGCCTGCTCCCTCTCATTATTATAGCCTCATCCTCTGATTATACTAGCCTGCTCTCTCTCATTTTTATAGCCTCATCCTCTGATTATAGTAGCCTACTTGCTCTGATTATACTAGCCTGCTCCCTCTCATTATTATAGCCTCATCCTCTGATTATACTAGCCTGCTCCCTCTCATTATTATAGCCTCATCCTCTGATTATACTAGCCTGCTCCCTCTCATTATTATAGCCTTATCCTCTGATTATACTAGCCTGCTATCTCTCATTATTATAGCCTCATCCTCTGATTATACTGGCCTGCATGCTCTGATTATACTAGCCTGCTCCCTCTCATTATTATAGCCTAATCCTCTGATTATACTAGTGTGAACACTTTGATTATACTAGCCTGCACCCTCTCATCCTCTGATTATACAAGCCTGCACCCTCTCATTATTATAGCCTCATCCTCTGATGATAGTAGCCTGCATGCTCTGATTGTACTAGCCTGCTCCCTCTCATTATTATAGCCTCATCCTCTGATTATGCTAGCCTGCACACTGTGATTATACAAGCCTGCTCCCTCTCATTATTATAGCCTCATCCTCTGATTATACTTGCCTGCTATCTCTAATTATTATAGCCTCATCCTCTGATTATACTAGCCTGCATGCTCTGATTATACTAGCCTGCTATCTCTCATTATTATAGCCTCATCCTCTGATTATAGTAGCCTGCATGCTCTGATTATACTAGCCTGCTCCCTCTTATTATTATAGCCTAATCCTCTGATTATACTAGCCTGCATGCTCTGATTATACTAGTGTGAACACTTTGATTATACTAGCCTGCACCCTCTCATCCTCTGATTATACAAGCCTGCACCCTCTCATTATTATAGCCTCATCCTCTGATGATAGTAGCCTGCATGCTCTGATTATACTAGCCTGCTCTCTCTCTTTATTATAGCCTCATCCTCTGATTATACTAGCCTGCTCCCTCTCATTATTATAGCCTCATCCTCTGATTATGCTAGCCTGCACACTGTGATTATACAAGCCTGCTCCCTCTCATTATTATAGCCTCATCCTCTGATTATACAAGCCAGCTCCCTCTCATTATTATAGCCTCATCCTCTGATTATGCTAGCCTGCACACTGTGATTATACAAGCCTGCACCCTCTCATTATTAAAGGCTCATCCTCTGATTATAGTAGCCTGCTTGCTCTGATTATACTAGCCTGCTCCCTCTCATTATTATAGCCTCATCCTTTGATTATACTAGCCTGCTCCCTCTCATTATTATAGCCTCAGCCTCTGATTATACTAGCCTGCTCCCTCTCATTATTATAGCCTCATCCTCTGATTATACTAGCCTGCTCCCACACATTATTATAGCCTCATCCTCTGATTATACTAGCCTGCTCCCTCTCAATATTATAGCCTCATCCTCTGATTATACTAGCTTGCATCCTCTGATTTTACTAGCCTGCATGCTCTGATTATACTAGTCTGAACACTCTGATTATACTAGACTGCACCCTCTCATCCTCTGATTATACAAGCCTGCTCCCTCTCATTATTATAGCCTCATCCTCTGATTATACTAGCCTGCTCCCTCTCATTATTATAGCCTCATCCTCTGATTATAGTAGCATGCTTGCTCTGATTATATTAGCCTGCTCCCTCTCATTATTATAGCCTCAACCTCTGATTGTACTAGCCTGCTCCCTCTCCTTATTATAGCCTCATCCTCTGATTATACTAGCCTGCTCCCTTTCATTATTATTGCCTCATCCTCTGATTATACTAGCCTGCTCCCTCTGATTATACTAGCCTGCATCCTCTGATTATACTAGCCTGCATCCTCTCATTATAATAGCCTGCTCCCTCTCATTATTATAGCCTCATCCTCTGATTATACTAGCCTGCTCCCTCTCATTATTATAGCTCATCCTCTGATTATGCTAGCCTGCACACTGTGATTATACAAGCCTGCTCCCTCTCATTATTATAGCCTCATCCTCTGATTATACTAGCCTGCTCTCTCTCATTATTATGGCCTCATCCTCTGATTATAGTAGCCTACTTGCTCTGATTATACTAGCCTGCTCCCTCTCATTATTATTAGGGGTGAGCGGGTTCGGATTTCTGAAATCCGAACCCCCCCGAGCCCCCCCGATCCGAGTCTGATCCGAATCAGGCTCGACTTTTCCCGCCTGACTCGGATCTGAAATCGAGGCAAAACGTCATCATCCCGCCTTCCGAGTCTCGCGGGTTTTGTATCCTATATAAGGTACCCACGTCGGCGCCATTTTCTCACTCGGCTGTGGACAGTGAAGAGGGAGGGTGGGAGTTAGGGCTGTGTAGTGTAGTGTAGTGTAGTGCTGCTGTTGTCCACTACTTCAAAGTCCATAGGGGCTGGCTGTGTTGTGCTGTGCTGCTGTTGTTAATAGGGGCTGTGTCCACTACTTCAAAGTCCATAGGGGCTGGCAGGACTGTGTTGTGCAGTCAGTTCTCCATAGGGGCTGTGTCCACTCCAAAGTCCTGTGCAGTGTCCCAGTCCTAAAGAGGTGCTGTAGTGTTGTCCAGGGGGTGCTCTGTCCATCAGGGGTGCTCCCCCCAAGTGCTAAAAAAATAATATATTTTCTGTGTTTGTGAATTGTGTGCGCAGTAGCCGCACGTGCATCAACAAAGTAGTGCCAAGCGTGCGCCTGTGTCATAAGTAAAGGGCCGGCTGGCTTGACCGTTAAGGGTGCTGTAACCCCCGAAAGTACACTCCAGTCCAAACCAAAAAAAAAATTATTTTCTGTGTTTGTGAATTGTGTGCGCAGTAGCCGCACGTGCATCAACAAAGTAGTGCCAAGCGTGCGCCTGTGTCATAAGTAAAGGGCCGGCTGGCTTGACCGTTAAGGGTGCTGTAACCCCCGAAAGTACACTCCAGTCCAAACCAAAAAAAAAATTATTTTCTGTGTTTGTGAATTGTGTGCGCAGTAGCCGCACGTGCATCAAAAAAGTAGTGCCAAGCGTGCGCCTGTGTCATAAGTAAAGGGCCGGCTGGCTTGACCGTTAAGGGTGCTGTAACCCCCGAAAGTACACTCCAGTCCAAACCAAAAAAAAAATTATTTTCTGTGTTTGTGAATTGTGTGCGCAGTAGCCGCACGTGCATCAACAAAGTCGTGCCAAGCGTGCACCTGTGTCATAAGTAAAGGGCCGGCAGGCTTGACCGTTAAGGGTGCTGTAACCCCCGAAAGTACACTCCAGTCCAAACCAAAAAAAAAATTATTTTCTGTGTTTGTGAATTGTGTGCGCAGTAGCCGCACGTGCATCAACAAAGTAGTGCCAAGCGTGCGCCTGTGTCATAAGTAAAGGGCCGGCTGGCTTGACCGTTAAAGGGTGCTGTAACCCTCAAAGTACACTCCAGTCCAAACCAAAAAAAAAATTATTTTCTGTGTTTGTGAATTGTGTGCGCAGTAGCCGCACGTGCATCAACAAAGTAGTGCCAAGCGTGCGCCTGTGTCATAAGTAAAGGGCCGGCTGGCTTGACCGTTAAAGGGTGCTGTAACCCCCGAAAGTACACTCCAGTCCAAACCAAAAAAAAAATTATTTTCTGTGTTTGTGAATTGTGTGCGCAGTAGCCGCACGTGCATCAACAAAGTCGTGCCAAGCGTGCACCTGTGTCATAAGTAAAGGGCCGGCAGGCTTGACCGTTAAGGGTGCTGTAACCCCCGAAAGTACACTCCAGTCCAAACCAAAAAAAAAATTATTTTCTGTGTTTGTGAATTGTGTGCGCAGTAGCCGCACGTGCATCAACAAAGTAGTGCCAAGCGTGCGCCTGTGTCATAAGTAAAGGGCCGGCTGGCTTGACCGTTAAAGGGTGCTGTAACCCCCAAAGTACACTCCAGTCCAAACCAAAAAAAAAATTATTTTCTGTGTTTGTGAATTGTGTGCGCAGTAGCCGCACGTGCATCAACAAAGTAGTGCCAAGCGTGCGCCTGTGTCATAAGTAAAGGGCCGGCTGGCTTGACCGTTAAAGGGTGCTGTAACCCCCGAAAGTACACTCCAGTCCAAACCAAAAAAAAATTATTTTCTGTGTTTGTGAATTGTGTGCGCAGTAGCCGCACGTGCATCAACAAAGTAGTGCCAAGCGTGCACCTGTGTCATAAGTAAAGGGCCGGCTGGCTTGACCGTTAAGGGTGCTGTAACCCCCGAAAGTACACTCCAGTCCAAACCAAAAAAAAAATTATTTTCTGTGTTTGTGAATTGTGTGCGCAGTAGCCGCACGTGCATCAACAAAGTAGTGCCAAGCGTGCGCCTGTGTCATAAGTAAAGGGCCGGCTGGCTTGACCGTTAAAGGGTGCTGTAACCCCCAAAGTACACTCCAGTCCAAACCAAAAAAAAAATTATTTTCTGTGTTTGTGAATTGTGTGCGCAGTAGCCGCACGTGCATCAACAAAGTAGTGCCAAGCGTGCGCCTGTGTCATAAGTAAAGGGCCGGCTGGCTTGACCGTTAAAGGGTGCTGTAACCCCCGAAAGTACACTCCAGTCCAAACCAAAAAAAAATTATTTTCTGTGTTTGTGAATTGTGTGCGCAGTAGCCGCACGTGCATCAACAAAGTAGTGCCAAGCGTGCGCCTGTGTCATAAGTAAAGGGCCGGCTGGCTTGACCGATAAAGGGTGCTGTAACCCCCGAAAGTACTCTCCAGTCCAAACCAAAAAAAAATTATTTTCTGTGTTTGTGAATTGTGTGCGCAGTAGCCGCACGTGCATCAACAAAGTAGTGCCAAGCGTGCGCCTGTGTCATAAGTAAAGGGCCGGCTGGCTTGACCGTTAAGGGTGCTGTAACCCCCGAAAGTACACTCCAGTCCAAACCAAAAAAAATTTATTTTCTGTGTTTGTGAATTGTGTGCGCAGTAGCCGCACGTGCATCAACAAAGTAGTGCCAAGCGTGCGCCTGTGTCATAAGTAAAGGGCCGGCTGGCTTGACCGTTAAAGGGTGCTGTAACCCCCAAAGTACACTCCAGTCCAAACCAAAAAAAAAATTATTTTCTGTGTTTGTGAATTGTGTGCGCAGTAGCCGCACGTGCATCAACAAAGTAGTGCCAAGCGTGCGCCTGTGTCATAAGTAAAGGGCCGGCTGGCTTGACCGTTAAAGGGTGCTGTAACCCCCGAAAGTACACTCCAGTCCAAACCAAAAAAAAATTATTTTCTGTGTTTGTGAATTGTGTGCGCAGTAGCCGCACGTGCATCAACAAAGTAGTGCCAAGCGTGCGCCTGTGTCATAAGTAAAGGGCCGGCTGGCTTGACCGTTAAAGGGTGCTGTAACCCCCGAAAGTACTCTCCAGTCCAAACCAAAAAAAAATTATTTTCTGTGTTTGTGAATTGTGTGCGCAGTAGCCGCACGTGCATCAACAAAGTAGTGCCAAGCGTGCGCCTGTGTCATAAGTAAAGGGCCAGCTGGCTTGACCATTAAAGGGTGCTGTAACCCCCGAAAGTACACTCCAGTCCAAACCAAAAAAAAATTATTTTCTGTGTTTGTGAATTGTGTGCGCAGTAGCCGCACGTGCATCAACAAAGTAGTGCCAAGCGTGCGCCTGTGTCATAAGTAAAGGGCCGGCTGGCTTGACCGTTAAGGGTGCTGTAACCCCCGAAAGTACACTCCAGTCCAAACCAAAAAAAAATTATTTTCTGTGTTTGTGAATTGTGTGCGCAGTAGCCGCACGTGCATCAACAAAGTAGTGCCAAGCATGCGCCTGTGTCATAAGTAAAGGGCCGGCTGGCTTGACCGTTAAAGGGTGCTGTAACCCCCAAAAGTACACTCCAGTCCAAACCAAAAAAAAATTATTTTCTGTGTTTGTGAATTGTGTGCGCAGTAGCCGCACGTGCATCAACAAAGTAGTGCCAAGCGTGCGCCTGTGTCATAAGTAAAGGGCCGGCTGGCTTGACCGTTAAAGGGTGCTGTAACCCCCGAAAGTACACTCCAGTCCAAACCAAAAAAAAATTATTTTCTGTGTTTGTGAATTGTGTGCGCAGTAGCCGCACGTGCATCAACAAAGTAGTGGCAAGCGTGCGCCTGTGTCATAAGTAAAGGGCCGGCTGGCTTGACCGTTAAGGGTGCTGTAACCCCCGAAAGTACACTCCAGTCCAAACAAAAAAAAAAATTATTTTCTGTGTTTAGCCGCACGTATATATCAAATCGGTATAACATAAATGGAGGACCAAACTTTCTCCGATAAAAATAAAATAGAGAAAGATCAAGAACCACTTCCTCCTAGTGCTGAAGCTGCTGCCACTAGTCATGACATAGACGATAACATGCCATCAACGTCGTCTGCCAAGGCCGATGCCCAATGTCATAGTAGAGGGCACATACAATCCCAAATGGCAAAGTTCAGGAAAATGACCTTGAAAAAGACATTTAAATCAGCTGAAGAGAAACGTAAACTTGCCAATATGCCATTTACGACACGGAGTGGCAAGGAACGGCTATGGTCGATCCCTAGTATGTTCATGACTAGTGGTTCAGCTTCACATGACGATGGAAGCCCTCCTCCCACTAAAAAAATCAAAAGAGTTAAGCTGGCAAAAGCACAGCGAAGAACTGTGCTTTCTAAGAAGATATCACAAATCCCCAAGGAGAGTCCAAGTGTGGTGGTGGTTGCGATGCCTGACCTTCCCAGCACTGGACGGGAAGAGGTGGCTCTTTCCACCATTTGCACGCCCCCTGCAAGTGCTGAAAGGAGCACCCACAGTCCACTTGCTGATATGCAAATTGAAGATGTCACTGTTGAAGTACAACAGGATGAGGATACTGGTGTAGCTGGCGCTGAGGAGGAAGTTGGCGAGGAGGATTCTGATGGTGATGTGGTTTGTTTAAATCAGGCTCCGGGGGAGACAGTTGTTGTCCGTGGGATGAAAAAGCCCATCACGGTCATGCCTGGGCAGAAGACCAAACATTCCACCTCTTTGGTCTGGCAATATTTCTATCCAAATCCGGACAACAACTGTCTTGCCATATGTACCATATGTAAAGGTGAAATAAGTAGGGGTAGGGACGTCAACCACCTAGGAACATCCTCCCTTATACGGCACCTGCAGCGCGTTCATAAAAAGTTACTGTCAAGTTCAGAAACTTTGGCTAAGACCGTAAGCAGTCCAGGGACACCTAAATCCCGTTGTCCTGTTGTATCCAAGCGCCTGCAAACCACACCGTCAACTCCCTCCTCGTCAATTTCCTCCTTAGTCAGGATCGGAAGTAGTCCTGCAGGCCATGTCACTGGCATGACTGACTCTCCTATCCGGGATTCCTCTGGAGGATCCTGCATTGCTACGCCTACTGCTGCCGCTGCTGCTGTTGCTGCTGCTGGGAGGCGTTCATCATCCCAGAGAGGAAGTAGGAACACCACTACTTTTACTAAACAATTGACCCTCCAACAGTCCTTAGCGAGGAGGATGAAGTACGACAGCAGTCATCCTGAAGCAAAACGTATAACTGAGGCCTTGACTGCTATGTTGGTGTTAGACGTGCGTCCGGTATCCGCCATTAGTGCAGTGGGATTTAGACAATTGATGGAGGTAGTGTGTCCCCGGTTCCAAATCCCGTCTAGATTCCACTTCACTAGGCAGGCGATACCGAGACTGTACAGAAACGTCAGAAAAAGTGTCCTCAGTGTCCTGAAAAATGCCGTTGTACACAATGTCCACTTAACCACGGACATGTGGACAAGTGGAACAGGGCAGACTAAGGACTATATGACTGTGACAGCCCACTGGGTAGATGTATCACCTTACGCAGCAACAGCAGCAGCGTCACCAGTAGCAGCATCTCAGAAATGCCAGCTCGTTACAAGGCAGGCTACGCTGTGTATCACCGGTTTCAGTAAGAGGCACACCGCCGACAACCTCTTAGAGAAGCTGAGGGAAATCATCGCCCAGTGGCTTACCCCACTTAGACTCTCCTGGGGATTTGTGATATCTGACAACGCCACCAATATTGTGCGGGCATTACATCTGGGCAAATTCCAGCACGTCCCATGTTTTGCTCACACAATAAACTTGGTGGTGCAGAATTTTCTGAAAAGCGACAGGGGCGTGCAGGAGACGCTTTGGGTGGCCCGAAAAATTTCTGGCCACTTTCACCATTCAGCGACTGCGTGCCGAAGACTGGAGCGCCAGCAAACACTCTTGAACCTGCCCCGCCATCACCTGAAGCAAGAGGTTGTGACGCGGTGGAACTCAACCCTCTATATGCTTCAGAGGATGGAGGAGCAGCAAAAGGCCATACAAGCCTATACATCCACCTATGACATAGGCAAAGGAGGGGGTATGCACCTGACTCAAGCGCAGTGGAGAATGATTTCCGTGTTGTGCAAGGTTCTCCAGCCCTTCGAACTTGCCACACGTGAAGTCAGTTCAGACACTGCCAGCTTGAGTCAGGTCATTCCCCTCATCAGGCTTTTGCAGAAGCAGCTGGAGATAGTGAAGGAGGAGCTAAGACGGAGCGATTCCGCTCGGCATGTGGGACTTGTGGATGAAGCCCTTCATTCGCTTTGCCAGGATTCCAGGGTGGTCAATCTGTTGAAATCAGACCACTACGTTTTGGCCACCGTGCTCGATCCTAGGTTTAAAGCCTATGTGGTGTCTCTCTTTCCGGCCGACACAAGCCTGCAGAGGTGCAAAGACCTGCTGGTGAACACACTGTCAGCTGAAGCGGAACGTGACACGTCAACGGCTCCTTCTTCATTTTCTCCTGCAACTGGGGCTGCCAGGAAAAAACTTAGGTATCCTAAGCAACCCGCTGGCGGTGATGCAGGGCAGGCAGGACCAAGTTTGGACATCTGGTCCGGACTGAAGGACCTGGCAACAATTTCTGACATGTCTACTGTCACTGCATATGATACTGTCACCATTGACAGAATGGTGGAGGATTACATCGGTGACAGCATCCAAGTAGGCATGGCAGACAGTCCATACCTGTACTGGCAGGAAAAAGAGGCAATTTGGAGGCCCCTGTACAAACTGGCTCTATTTTACCTGAGTTGCCCCCCCTCCAGTGTGTACTCCGAAAGAGTGTTTAGTGCAGCCGGGAACCTTGTCAGCGAAAGGCGTAGGAGGTTGCTTCCACAGAATGTGGAGAAGATGATGTTCATCAAAATGAATTATCAGCTCTTCCAGGGAGACCAGCCTCCAGAAGGTACAGAGGGACCTGTGGTGGTGGATTCAAGTGGGGACGAGTTAATACTTTGTGAGGATGAGGATGTACACACTGAAGAGGGTGAGGAATCAGTGGATGAGGAGGATGAGGATGACATCTTGCCTCCATAGAGCCAGTTTGTGCAGGGACACATTAATTGCCAGCTTGTTTTGTGGGGGCCCAAACGAACTAATCATTTCAGCCACAGTTGTGTGGCAGACCCTGGCGCTGAAATGATTGGTTTGTTAAAGTGTGCATGTCCTGTTTATACAACATAAGGGTGGGTGGGAGGGCCCAAGGACAATTCCATCTTGCACCTCTTTTTTTTCTTTGCATTATGTACAGTTTGGGGCCTAGTTTTTCAAACTGCCATCCTGTCTGCCACTGCAGTTTCACGCCTAGATGGGTCACGTGTTTGTGCCGCCCACTCGTGTCGCTTAGCATAGTCATCCAGCTACCTCGGTGCAAAATTTGGACATAAAAACACTATTGTGAGGTGTGAGGTGTTCAGAATAGACTGGAAATGAGTGGAAATTAAGGTTATTGAGGTTAATAATAGCATAGGAGCAGAAAAACCTACAAATTCTGTGATTTTAGCTGTTTTTATGCTTTTTTTAAAAAAAATACAGATCCAAAACACAAAACCCAGAACCCAAAACATGGAAGGGTGGTTTTGGCAAAACCAATCCAGATCCAAAACACGAAGAAAGATCCAGATCCAAAACCAAAACACAAAACACGAAAAGTGGCCGGTGCACACCCCTAATTATTATAGCCTCATCCTCTGATTATACTAGCCTGCTCCCTCTCATTATTATAGCCTCATCCTCTGATTATACTAGCCTGCTCCCTCTCATTATTATAGCCTCATCCTCTGATTATACAAGCCTGCACCCTCTCATTATTATAGCCTCATCCTCTGATTATGCTAGCCAGCACACTGTGATTATACAAGCCTGCTCCCTCTCATTATTATAGCCTCATCCTCTGATTATACTAGCCTGCTCCCTCTCATTATTATAGCCTCATCCTCTGATTATACTAGCCTGCTCCCTCTCATTATTATAGCCTCATCCTCTGATTATGCTAGCCTGCACACTGTGATTATACAAGCCTGCTCCCTCTCATTATTATAGCCTCATCCTCTGATTATACAAGCCTGCTCCCTCTCATTATTATAGCCTCATCCTCTGATTATAGTAGCCTGCATGTTATGATTATACTAGCCTGCTCCCTCTCATTATTATGGTCCCATCCTCTGATTATACTAGCCTGCTCTTTCTCATTATTATGGCCTCATCCTCTGATTATACTAGCCTGCATGCTCTGATTATACTAGCCTGCTCCCTCTCATTATTATAGCCTCATCCTCTAATTATACTAGCCTGCATGCTCTGATTATACTAGTGTGAACACTTTGATTATACTAGCCTGCACCCTCTCATCCTCTGATTATACAAGCCTGCACCCTCTCATTATTATAGCCTCATCCTCTGATTATAGTAGCCTGCATGCTCTGATTATACTAGCCTGCTCCCTCTCATTATTATAGCCTCATCCTCTGATTATACTAGCCTGCTCCCTCTCATTATTATAGCCTCATCCTCTGATTATTCTAGCCTGCACACTGTGATTATACAAGCCTGCTATCTCTCATTATTATAGCCTCATCCTCTGATTATACTAGCCTGCATGCTCTGATTATACTAGCCTGCTCCCTCTCATTATTATAGCCTAATCCTCTGATTATACTAGCCTGCATGCTCTGATTATACTAGTGTGAACACTTTGATTATACTAGCCTGCACCCTCTCATCCTCTGATTATACAAGCCGGCACCCTCTCATTATTTTAGCCTCATCCTCTGATTATGCTAGCCTGCACACTGTGATTATACAAGCCTGCTCCCTCTCATTATTATAGCCTCATCCTCTGATTATAGTAGCCTGCTTGCTCTGATTATACTAGCCTGCTCACTCTCATTATTATAGCCTCATCCTCTGATTATACTAGCCTGCTCTCTCTCATTATTATAGCCTCATCCTCTGATTATAGTAGCCTACTTGCTCTGATTATACTAGCCTGCTCCCTCTCATTATTATAGCCTCATCCTCTGATTATACTAGCCTGCTCCCTCTCATTATTATAGCCTCATCCTCTGATTATACTAGCCTGCTCCCTCTCATTATTATAGCCTCATCCTCTGATTATTCTAGCCTGCACACTGTGATTATACAAGCCTGCTATCTCTCATTATTATAGCCTCATCCTCTGATTATACTAGCCTGCATGCTCTGATTATACTAACATGCTCCCTCTCATTATTCTAGCCTAATCCTCTGATTATACTAGCCTGCATGCTCTGATTATACTAGTGTGAACACTTTGATCATACTAGCCTGCACCCTCTCATCCTCTGATTATACAAGCCTGCACCCTCTCATTATTATAGCCTCATCCTCTGATTATGCTAGCCTGCACACTGTGATTATACAAGCCTGCTCCCTCTCATTATTATAGCCTCATCCTCTGATTATACTAGCCTGCTCCCTCTCATTATTATAGCCTCATCCTCTGATTATACTAGCCTGCTCCCTCTCATTATTATAGCCTCATCCTCTGATTATACTAGCCAGCTCTCTTTCATTATTATTGCCTCATCCTCTGATTATACTAGCCTGCTCCCTCTGATTATACTAGCCTGCATCCTCTGATTATACTAGCCTGCTCCCTCTCATTATTATAGCCTCATCCTCTGATTATAGTAGCCTACTTGCTCTGATTATACTAGCCTGCTCCCTCTCATTATTATAGCCTCATCCTCTGATTATACTAGCCTGCTCTCTCTCATTATTATAGCCTCATCCTCTGATTATAGTAGCCTACTTGCTCTGATTATACTAGCCTGCTCCCTCTCATTATTATAGCCTCATCCTCTGATTATACTAGCCTGCACCCTCTCATTATTATAGCCTCATCCTCTGATTATACTAGCCTGTTCCCTCTCATTATTATAGCCTTATCCTCTGATTATACTAACCTGCTATCTCTCATTATTATAGCCTCATCCTCTGATTATACTAGCCTGCATGCTCTGATTATACTAGCCTGCTCCCTCTCATTATTATAGCCTAATCCTCTGATGATAGTAGCCTGCATGCTCTGATTATACTAGTGTGAACACTTTGATTATACTAGCCTGCACCCTCTCATCCTCTGATTATACAAGCCTGCACCCTCTCATTATTATAGCCTCATCCTCTGATGATAGTAGCCTGCATGCTCTGATTATACTAGCCTGCTCCCTCTCATTATTATAGCCTCATCCTCTGATCATGCTAGCCTGCACACTGTGATTATACAAGCCTGCTCCCTCTCATTATTATAGCCTCATCCTCTGATTATATAAGCCTGCTCCCTCTCATTATTATAGCCTCATCCTCTGATTATGCTTGCCTGCACACTGTGATTATACAAGCCTGCACCCTCTCATTATTATAGCCTCATCCTCTGATTATAGTAGCCTGCTTGCTCTGATTATACTAGCCTGCTCCCTCTCATTATTATAGCCACATCCTCTGATTATACTAGCATGCTCCCTCTCATTATTATAGCCTCAGCCTCTGATTATACTAGCCTGCTCCCTCTCATTATTATAGCCTCATCCTCTGATTATACTAGGCTGCTCCCACTCATTATTATAGCCTCATCCTCTGATTATACTAGCCTGCTCCCTCTCAATATTATAGCCTCATCCTCTGATTATACTAGCCTGCATCCTCTGATTTTACTAGCCTGCATGCTCTGATTATACTAGTCTGAACACTCTGATTATACTAAACTGCACCCTCTCATCCTCTGATTATACAAACCTGCTCCCTCTCATTATTATAGCCTCATCCTCTGACTATACTAGCCTGCTCCCTCTCATTATTATAGCCTCATCCTCTGATTATACTAGCCTGCTCTCTCTCATTATTATAGCCTCATCCTCTGATTATAGTAGCCTACTTGCTCTGATTATACTAGCCTGCTCCCTCTCATTATTATAGCCTCCTCCTCTGATTATACTAGCCTGCTCCCTCTCATTATTATAGCCTCATCCTCTGATTATACTAGCCTGCTCCCTCTCAGTATTATAGCCTTATCCTCTGATTATACTAGCCTGCTATCTCTCATTATTATAGCCTCATCCTCTGATTATACTAGCCTGCATGCTCTGATTATACTAGCCTGCTCCCTCTCATTATTATAGCCTAATCCTCTGATTATACTAGCCTGCATGCTCTGATTATACTAGTGTGAACACTTTGATTATCCTAGCCTGCACCCTCTCATCCTCTGATTATACAAGCCTGCACCCTCTCATTATTATAGCCTCATCCTCTGATGATAGTAGCCTGCATGCTCTGATTATACTAGCCTGCTCCCTCTCATTATTATAGCCTCATCCTCTGATTATGCTAGCCTGCACACTGTGATTATACAAGCCTGCTCCCTCTCATTATTATAGCCTCATCCTCTGATTATACTAGCCTGCTCTCTCTCATTATTATGGCCTCATCCTCTGATTATAGTAGCCTACTTGCTCTGATTATACTAGCCTGCTCCCTCTCATTATTATTAGGGGTGAGCGGGTTCGGATTTCTGAAATCCGAACCCCCCCGAGCCCCCCCGATCCGAGTCTGATCCGAATCAGGCTCGACTTTTCCCGCCTGACTCGGATCTGAAATCGAGGCAAAACGTCATCATCCCGCCTTCCGAGTCTCGCGGGTTTTGTATCCTATATAAGGTACCCACGTCGGCGCCATTTTCTCACTCGGCTGTGGACAGTGAAGAGGGAGGGTGGGAGTTAGGGCTGTGTAGTGTAGTGTAGTGTAGTGCTGCTGTTGTCCACTACTTCAAAGTCCATAGGGGCTGGCTGTGTTGTGCTGTGCTGCTGTTGTTAATAGGGGCTGTGTCCACTACTTCAAAGTCCATAGGGGCTGGCAGGACTGTGTTGTGCAGTCAGTTCTCCATAGGGGCTGTGTCCACTCCAAAGTCCTGTGCAGTGTCCCAGTCCTAAAGAGGTGCTGTAGTGTTGTCCAGGGGGTGCTCTGTCCATCAGGGGTGCTCCCCCCAAGTGCTAAAAAAATAATATATTTTCTGTGTTTGTGAATTGTGTGCGCAGTAGCCGCACGTGCATCAACAAAGTAGTGCCAAGCGTGCGCCTGTGTCATAAGTAAAGGGCCGGCTGGCTTGACCGTTAAGGGTGCTGTAACCCCCGAAAGTACACTCCAGTCCAAACCAAAAAAAAAATTATTTTCTGTGTTTGTGAATTGTGTGCGCAGTAGCCGCACGTGCATCAACAAAGTAGTGCCAAGCGTGCGCCTGTGTCATAAGTAAAGGGCCGGCTGGCTTGACCGTTAAGGGTGCTGTAACCCCCGAAAGTACACTCCAGTCCAAACCAAAAAAAAAATTATTTTCTGTGTTTGTGAATTGTGTGCGCAGTAGCCGCACGTGCATCAAAAAAGTAGTGCCAAGCGTGCGCCTGTGTCATAAGTAAAGGGCCGGCTGGCTTGACCGTTAAGGGTGCTGTAACCCCCGAAAGTACACTCCAGTCCAAACCAAAAAAAAAATTATTTTCTGTGTTTGTGAATTGTGTGCGCAGTAGCCGCACGTGCATCAACAAAGTCGTGCCAAGCGTGCACCTGTGTCATAAGTAAAGGGCCGGCAGGCTTGACCGTTAAGGGTGCTGTAACCCCCGAAAGTACACTCCAGTCCAAACCAAAAAAAAAATTATTTTCTGTGTTTGTGAATTGTGTGCGCAGTAGCCGCACGTGCATCAACAAAGTAGTGCCAAGCGTGCGCCTGTGTCATAAGTAAAGGGCCGGCTGGCTTGACCGTTAAAGGGTGCTGTAACCCCCAAAGTACACTCCAGTCCAAACCAAAAAAAAAATTATTTTCTGTGTTTGTGAATTGTGTGCGCAGTAGCCGCACGTGCATCAACAAAGTAGTGCCAAGCGTGCGCCTGTGTCATAAGTAAAGGGCCGGCTGGCTTGACCGTTAAAGGGTGCTGTAACCCCCGAAAGTACACTCCAGTCCAAACCAAAAAAAAATTATTTTCTGTGTTTGTGAATTGTGTGCGCAGTAGCCGCACGTGCATCAACAAAGTAGTGCCAAGCGTGCACCTGTGTCATAAGTAAAGGGCCGGCTGGCTTGACCGTTAAGGGTGCTGTAACCCCCGAAAGTACACTCCAGTCCAAACCAAAAAAAAAATTATTTTCTGTGTTTGTGAATTGTGTGCGCAGTAGCCGCACGTGCATCAACAAAGTAGTGCCAAGCGTGCGCCTGTGTCATAAGTAAAGGGCCGGCTGGCTTGACCGTTAAAGGGTGCTGTAACCCCCAAAGTACACTCCAGTCCAAACCAAAAAAAAAATTATTTTCTGTGTTTGTGAATTGTGTGCGCAGTAGCCGCACGTGCATCAACAAAGTAGTGCCAAGCGTGCGCCTGTGTCATAAGTAAAGGGCCGGCTGGCTTGACCGTTAAAGGGTGCTGTAACCCCCGAAAGTACACTCCAGTCCAAACCAAAAAAAAATTATTTTCTGTGTTTGTGAATTGTGTGCGCAGTAGCCGCACGTGCATCAACAAAGTAGTGCCAAGCGTGCGCCTGTGTCATAAGTAAAGGGCCGGCTGGCTTGACCGATAAAGGGTGCTGTAACCCCCGAAAGTACTCTCCAGTCCAAACCAAAAAAAAATTATTTTCTGTGTTTGTGAATTGTGTGCGCAGTAGCCGCACGTGCATCAACAAAGTAGTGCCAAGCGTGCGCCTGTGTCATAAGTAAAGGGCCGGCTGGCTTGACCGTTAAGGGTGCTGTAACCCCCGAAAGTACACTCCAGTCCAAACCAAAAAAAAATTATTTTCTGTGTTTGTGAATTGTGTGCGCAGTAGCCGCACGTGCATCAACAAAGTAGTGCCAAGCGTGCGCCTGTGTCATAAGTAAAGGGCCGGCTGGCTTGACCGTTAAAGGGTGCTGTAACCCCCAAAGTACACTCCAGTCCAAACCAAAAAAAAAATTATTTTCTGTGTTTGTGAATTGTGTGCGCAGTAGCCGCACGTGCATCAACAAAGTAGTGCCAAGCGTGCGCCTGTGTCATAAGTAAAGGGCCGGCTGGCTTGACCGTTAAAGGGTGCTGTAACCCCCGAAAGTACACTCCAGTCCAAACCAAAAAAAAATTATTTTCTGTGTTTGTGAATTGTGTGCGCAGTAGCCGCACGTGCATCAACAAAGTAGTGCCAAGCGTGCGCCTGTGTCATAAGTAAAGGGCCGGCTGGCTTGACCGTTAAAGGGTGCTGTAACCCCCGAAAGTACTCTCCAGTCCAAACCAAAAAAAAATTATTTTCTGTGTTTGTGAATTGTGTGCGCAGTAGCCGCACGTGCATCAACAAAGTAGTGCCAAGCGTGCGCCTGTGTCATAAGTAAAGGGCCAGCTGGCTTGACCGTTAAAGGGTGCTGTAACCCCCGAAAGTACACTCCAGTCCAAACCAAAAAAAAATTATTTTCTGTGTTTGTGAATTGTGTGCGCAGTAGCCGCACGTGCATCAACAAAGTAGTGCCAAGCGTGCGCCTGTGTCATAAGTAAAGGGCCGGCTGGCTTGACCGTTAAGGGTGCTGTAACCCCCGAAAGTACACTCCAGTCCAAACCAAAAAAAAATTATTTTCTGTGTTTGTGAATTGTGTGCGCAGTAGCCGCACGTGCATCAACAAAGTAGTGCCAAGCATGCGCCTGTGTCATAAGTAAAGGGCCGGCTGGCTTGACCGTTAAAGGGTGCTGTAACCCCCAAAAGTACACTCCAGTCCAAACCAAAAAAAAATTATTTTCTGTGTTTGTGAATTGTGTGCGCAGTAGCCGCACGTGCATCAACAAAGTAGTGCCAAGCGTGCGCCTGTGTCATAAGTAAAGGGCCGGCTGGCTTGACCGTTAAAGGGTGCTGTAACCCCCGAAAGTACACTCCAGTCCAAACCAAAAAAAAATTATTTTCTGTGTTTGTGAATTGTGTGCGCAGTAGCCGCACGTGCATCAACAAAGTAGTGGCAAGCGTGCGCCTGTGTCATAAGTAAAGGGCCGGCTGGCTTGACCGTTAAGGGTGCTGTAACCCCCGAAAGTACACTCCAGTCCAAACAAAAAAAAAAATTATTTTCTGTGTTTAGCCGCACGTATATATCAAATCGGTATAACATAAATGGAGGACCAAACTTTCTCCGATAAAAATAAAATAGAGAAAGATCAAGAACCACTTCCTCCTAGTGCTGAAGCTGCTGCCACTAGTCATGACATAGACGATAACATGCCATCAACGTCGTCTGCCAAGGCCGATGCCCAATGTCATAGTAGAGGGCACATACAATCCCAAATGGCAAAGTTCAGGAAAATGACCTTGAAAAAGACATTTAAATCAGCTGAAGAGAAACGTAAACTTGCCAATATGCCATTTACGACACGGAGTGGCAAGGAACGGCTATGGTCGATCCCTAGTATGTTCATGACTAGTGGTTCAGCTTCACATGACGATGGAAGCCCTCCTCCCACTAAAAAAATCAAAAGAGTTAAGCTGGCAAAAGCACAGCGAAGAACTGTGCTTTCTAAGAAGATATCACAAATCCCCAAGGAGAGTCCAAGTGTGGTGGTGGTTGCGATGCCTGACCTTCCCAGCACTGGACGGGAAGAGGTGGCTCTTTCCACCATTTGCACGCCCCCTGCAAGTGCTGAAAGGAGCACCCACAGTCCACTTGCTGATATGCAAATTGAAGATGTCACTGTTGAAGTACAACAGGATGAGGATACTGGTGTAGCTGGCGCTGAGGAGGAAGTTGGCGAGGAGGATTCTGATGGTGATGTGGTTTGTTTAAATCAGGCTCCGGGGGAGACAGTTGTTGTCCGTGGGATGAAAAAGCCCATCACGGTCATGCCTGGGCAGAAGACCAAACATTCCACCTCTTTGGTCTGGCAATATTTCTATCCAAATCCGGACAACAACTGTCTTGCCATATGTACCATATGTAAAGGTGAAATAAGTAGGGGTAGGGACGTCAACCACCTAGGAACATCCTCCCTTATACGGCACCTGCAGCGCGTTCATAAAAAGTTACTGTCAAGTTCAGAAACTTTGGCTAAGACCGTAAGCAGTCCAGGGACACCTAAATCCCGTTGTCCTGTTGTATCCAAGCGCCTGCAAACCACACCGTCAACTCCCTCCTCGTCAATTTCCTCCTTAGTCAGGATCGGAAGTAGTCCTGCAGGCCATGTCACTGGCATGACTGACTCTCCTATCCGGGATTCCTCTGGAGGATCCTGCATTGCTACGCCTACTGCTGCCGCTGCTGCTGTTGCTGCTGCTGGGAGGCGTTCATCATCCCAGAGAGGAAGTAGGAACACCACTACTTTTACTAAACAATTGACCCTCCAACAGTCCTTAGCGAGGAGGATGAAGTACGACAGCAGTCATCCTGAAGCAAAACGTATAACTGAGGCCTTGACTGCTATGTTGGTGTTAGACGTGCGTCCGGTATCCGCCATTAGTGCAGTGGGATTTAGACAATTGATGGAGGTAGTGTGTCCCCGGTTCCAAATCCCGTCTAGATTCCACTTCACTAGGCAGGCGATACCGAGACTGTACAGAAACGTCAGAAAAAGTGTCCTCAGTGTCCTGAAAAATGCCGTTGTACACAATGTCCACTTAACCACGGACATGTGGACAAGTGGAACAGGGCAGACTAAGGACTATATGACTGTGACAGCCCACTGGGTAGATGTATCACCTTACGCAGCAACAGCAGCAGCGTCACCAGTAGCAGCATCTCAGAAATGCCAGCTCGTTACAAGGCAGGCTACGCTGTGTATCACCGGTTTCAGTAAGAGGCACACCGCCGACAACCTCTTAGAGAAGCTGAGGGAAATCATCGCCCAGTGGCTTACCCCACTTAGACTCTCCTGGGGATTTGTGATATCTGACAACGCCACCAATATTGTGCGGGCATTACATCTGGGCAAATTCCAGCACGTCCCATGTTTTGCTCACACAATAAACTTGGTGGTGCAGAATTTTCTGAAAAGCGACAGGGGCGTGCAGGAGACGCTTTGGGTGGCCCGAAAAATTTCTGGCCACTTTCACCATTCAGCGACTGCGTGCCGAAGACTGGAGCGCCAGCAAACACTCTTGAACCTGCCCCGCCATCACCTGAAGCAAGAGGTTGTGACGCGGTGGAACTCAACCCTCTATATGCTTCAGAGGATGGAGGAGCAGCAAAAGGCCATACAAGCCTATACATCCACCTATGACATAGGCAAAGGAGGGGGTATGCACCTGACTCAAGCGCAGTGGAGAATGATTTCCGTGTTGTGCAAGGTTCTCCAGCCCTTCGAACTTGCCACACGTGAAGTCAGTTCAGACACTGCCAGCTTGAGTCAGGTCATTCCCCTCATCAGGCTTTTGCAGAAGCAGCTGGAGATAGTGAAGGAGGAGCTAAGACGGAGCGATTCCGCTCGGCATGTGGGACTTGTGGATGAAGCCCTTCATTCGCTTTGCCAGGATTCCAGGGTGGTCAATCTGTTGAAATCAGACCACTACGTTTTGGCCACCGTGCTCGATCCTAGGTTTAAAGCCTATGTGGTGTCTCTCTTTCCGGCCGACACAAGCCTGCAGAGGTGCAAAGACCTGCTGGTGAACACACTGTCAGCTGAAGCGGAACGTGACACGTCAACGGCTCCTTCTTCATTTTCTCCTGCAACTGGGGCTGCCAGGAAAAAACTTAGGTATCCTAAGCAACCCGCTGGCGGTGATGCAGGGCAGGCAGGACCAAGTTTGGACATCTGGTCCGGACTGAAGGACCTGGCAACAATTTCTGACATGTCTACTGTCACTGCATATGATACTGTCACCATTGACAGAATGGTGGAGGATTACATCGGTGACAGCATCCAAGTAGGCATGGCAGACAGTCCATACCTGTACTGGCAGGAAAAAGAGGCAATTTGGAGGCCCCTGTACAAACTGGCTCTATTTTACCTGAGTTGCCCCCCCTACAGTGTGTACTCCGAAAGAGTGTTTAGTGCAGCCGGGAACCTTGTCAGCGAAAGGCGTAGGAGGTTGCTTCCACAGAATGTGGAGAAGATGATGTTCATCAAAATGAATTATCAGCTCTTCCAGGGAGACCAGCCTCCAGAAGGTACAGAGGGACCTGTGGTGGTGGATTCAAGTGGGGACGAGTTAATACTTTGTGAGGATGAGGATGTACACACTGAAGAGGGTGAGGAATCAGTGGATGAGGAGGATGAGGATGACATCTTGCCTCCATAGAGCCAGTTTGTGCAGGGACACATTAATTGCCAGCTTGTTTTGTGGGGGCCCAAACGAACCAATCATTTCAGCCACAGTTGTGTGGCAGACCCTGGCGCTGAAATGATTGGTTTGTTAAAGTGTGCATGTCCTGTTTATACAACATAAGGGTGGGTGGGAGGGCCCAAGGACAATTCCATCTTGCACCTCTTTTTTTTCTTTGCATTATGTACAGTTTGGGGCCTAGTTTTTCAAACTGCCATCCTGTCTGCCACTGCAGTTTCACGCCTAGATGGGTCACGTGTTTGTGCCGCCCACTCGTGTCGCTTAGCATAGTCATCCAGCTACCTCGGTGCAAAATTTGGACATAAAAACACTATTGTGAGGTGTGAGGTGTTCAGAATAGACTGGAAATGAGTGGAAATTAAGGTTATTGAGGTTAATAATAGCATAGGAGCAGAAAAACCTACAAATTCTGTGATTTTAGCTGTTTTTATGCTTTTTTTAAAAAAAATACAGATCCAAAACACAAAACCCAGAACCCAAAACATGGAAGGGTGGTTTTGGCAAAACCAATCCAGATCCAAAACACGAAGAAAGATCCAGATCCAAAACCAAAACACAAAACACGAAAAGTGGCCGGTGCACACCCCTAATTATTATAGCCTCATCCTCTGATTATACTAGCCTGCTCCCTCTCATTATTATAGCCTCATCCTCTGATTATACTAGCCTGCTCCCTCTCATTATTATAGCCTCATCCTCTGATTATACAAGCCTGCACCCTCTCATTATTATAGCCTCATCCTCTGATTATGCTAGCCAGCACACTGTGATTATACAAGCCTGCTCCCTCTCATTATTATAGCCTCATCCTCTGATTATACTAGCCTGCTCCCTCTCATTATTATAGCCTCATCCTCTGATTATACTAGCCTGCTCCCTCTCATTATTATAGCCTCATCCTCTGATTATGCTAGCCTGCACACTGTGATTATACAAGCCTGCTCCCTCTCATTATTATAGCCTCATCCTCTGATTATACAAGCCTGCTCCCTCTCATTATTATAGCCTCATCCTCTGATTATAGTAGCCTGCATGTTATGATTATACTAGCCTGCTCCCTCTCATTATTATGGTCCCATCCTCTGATTATACTAGCCTGCTCTTTCTCATTATTATGGCCTCATCCTCTGATTATACTAGCCTGCATGCTCTGATTATACTAGCCTGCTCCCTCTCATTATTATAGCCTCATCCTCTAATTATACTAGCCTGCATGCTCTGATTATACTAGTGTGAACACTTTGATTATACTAGCCTGCACCCTCTCATCCTCTGATTATACAAGCCTGCACCCTCTCATTATTATAGCCTCATCCTCTGATTATAGTAGCCTGCATGCTCTGATTATACTAGCCTGCTCCCTCTCATTATTATAGCCTCATCCTCTGATTATACTAGCCTGCTCCCTCTCATTATTATAGCCTCATCCTCTGATTATTCTAGCCTGCACACTGTGATTATACAAGCCTGCTATCTCTCATTATTATAGCCTCATCCTCTGATTATACTAGCCTGCATGCTCTGATTATACTAGCCTGCTCCCTCTCATTATTATAGCCTAATCCTCTGATTATACTAGCCTGCATGCTCTGATTATACTAGTGTGAACACTTTGATTATACTAGCCTGCACCCTCTCATCCTCTGATTACACAAGCCGGCACCCTCTCATTATTTTAGCCTCATCCTCTGATTATGCTAGCCTGCACACTGTGATTATACAAGCCTGCTCCCTCTCATTATTATAGCCTCATCCTCTGATTATAGTAGCCTGCTTGCTCTGATTATACTAGCCTGCTCACTCTCATTATTATAGCCTCATCCTCTGATTATACTAGCCTGCTCTCTCTCATTATTATAGCCTCATCCTCTGATTATAGTAGCCTACTTGCTCTGATTATACTAGCCTGCTCCCTCTCATTATTATAGCCTCATCCTCTGATTATACTAGCCTGCTCCCTCTCATTATTATAGCCTCATCCTCTGATTATACTAGCCTGCTCCCTCTCATTATTATAGCCTCATCCTCTGATTATTCTAGCCTGCACACTGTGATTATACAAGCCTGCTATCTCTCATTATTATAGCCTCATCCTCTGATTATACTAGCCTGCATGCTCTGATTATACTAACATGCTCCCTCTCATTATTCTAGCCTAATCCTCTGATTATACTAGCCTGCATGCTCTGATTATACTAGTGTGAACACTTTGATCATACTAGCCTGCACCCTCTCATCCTCTGATTATACAAGCCTGCACCCTCTCATTATTATAGCCTCATCCTCTGATTATGCTAGCCTGCACACTGTGATTATACAAGCCTGCTCCCTCTCATTATTATAGCCTCATCCTCTGATTATACTAGCCTGCTCCCTCTCATTATTATAGCCTCATCCTCTGATTATACTAGCCTGCTCCCTCTCATTATTATAGCCTCATCCTCTGATTATACTAGCCAGCTCTCTTTCATTATTATTGCCTCATCCTCTGATTATACTAGCCTGCTCCCTCTGATTATACTAGCCTGCATCCTCTGATTATACTAGCCTGCTCCCTCTCATTATTATAGCCTCATCCTCTGATTATAGTAGCCTACTTGCTCTGATTATACTAGCCTGCTCCCTCTCATTATTATAGCCTCATCCTCTGATTATACTAGCCTGCTCTCTCTCATTATTATAGCCTCATCCTCTGATTATAGTAGCCTACTTGCTCTGATTATACTAGCCTGCTCCCTCTCATTATTATAGCCTCATCCTCTGATTATACTAGCCTGCACCCTCTCATTATTATAGCCTCATCCTCTGATTATACTAGCCTGTTCCCTCTCATTATTATAGCCTTATCCTCTGATTATACTAACCTGCTATCTCTCATTATTATAGCCTCATCCTCTGATTATACTAGCCTGCATGCTCTGATTATACTAGCCTGCTCCCTCTCATTATTATAGCCTAATCCTCTGATGATAGTAGCCTGCATGCTCTGATTATACTAGTGTGAACACTTTGATTATACTAGCCTGCACCCTCTCATCCTCTGATTATACAAGCCTGCACCCTCTCATTATTATAGCCTCATCCTCTGATGATAGTAGCCTGCATGCTCTGATTATACTAGCCTGCTCCCTCTCATTATTATAGCCTCATCCTCTGATCATGCTAGCCTGCACACTGTGATTATACAAGCCTGCTCCCTCTCATTATTATAGCCTCATCCTCTGATTATATAAGCCTGCTCCCTCTCATTATTATAGCCTCATCCTCTGATTATGCTTGCCTGCACACTGTGATTATACAAGCCTGCACCCTCTCATTATTATAGCCTCATCCTCTGATTATAGTAGCCTGCTTGCTCTGATTATACTAGCCTGCTCCCTCTCATTATTATAGCCACATCCTCTGATTATACTAGCATGCTCCCTCTCATTATTATAGCCTCAGCCTCTGATTATACTAGCCTGCTCCCTCTCATTATTATAGCCTCATCCTCTGATTATACTAGGCTGCTCCCACTCATTATTATAGCCTCATCCTCTGATTATACTAGCCTGCTCCCTCTCAATATTATAGCCTCATCCTCTGATTATACTAGCCTGCATCCTCTGATTTTACTAGCCTGCATGCTCTGATTATACTAGTCTGAACACTCTGATTATACTAAACTGCACCCTCTCATCCTCTGATTATACAAACCTGCTCCCTCTCATTATTATAGCCTCATCCTCTGACTATACTAGCCTGCTCCCTCTCATTATTATAGCCTCATCCTCTGATTATACTAGCCTGCTCTCTCTCATTATTATAGCCTCATCCTCTGATTATAGTAGCCTACTTGCTCTGATTATACTAGCCTGCTCCCTCTCATTATTATAGCCTCCTCCTCTGATTATACTAGCCTGCTCCCTCTCATTATTATAGCCTCATCCTCTGATTATACTAGCCTGCTCCCTCTCAGTATTATAGCCTTATCCTCTGATTATACTAGCCTGCTATCTCTCATTATTATAGCCTCATCCTCTGATTATACTAGCCTGCATGCTCTGATTATACTAGCCTGCTCCCTCTCATTATTATAGCCTAATCCTCTGATTATACTAGCCTGCATGCTCTGATTATACTAGTGTGAACACTTTGATTATCCTAGCCTGCACCCTCTCATCCTCTGATTATACAAGCCTGCACCCTCTCATTATTATAGCCTCATCCTCTGATGATAGTAGCCTGCATGCTCTGATTATACTAGCCTGCTCCCTCTCATTATTATAGCCTCATCCTCTGATTATGCTAGCCTGCACACTGTGATTATACAAGCCTGCTCCCTCTCATTATTATAGCCTCATCCTCTGATTATACTAGCCTGCTATCTCTCATTATTATAGCCTCATCCTCTGATTATAGTAGCCTGCATGCTCTGATTATACTAGCCTGCTCCCTCTCATTATTATAGCCTAATCCTCTGATTATACTAGCCTGCATGCTCTGATTATACTAGTGTGAACACTTTGATTATAATAGTCTGCACCCTCTCATCCTCTGATTATACAAGCCTGCACCCTCTCATTATTATAGCCTCATCCTCTGATGATAGTAGCCTGCATGCTCTGATTATACTAGCCTGCTCTCTCTCATTATTATAGCCTCATCCTCTGATTATACTAGCCTGCTCCCTCTCATTATTATAGCCTCATCCTCTGATTATGCTAGCCTCCACACTGTGATTATACAAGCCTGCTCCCTCTCATTATTATAGCCTCATCCTCTGATTATACTAGCCTGCTCCCTCTCATTATTATATCCTCATCCTCTGATTATGCTAGCCTGCACACTGTGATTATACAAGCCTGCACCCTCTCATTATTATAGGCTCATCCTCTGATTATAGTAGCCTGCTTGCTCTGATTATACTAGCCTGCTCCCTCTCATTATTATAGCCTCATCCTCTGATTATACTAGCCTGCTCCCTCTCATTATTATAGCCTCAGCCTCTGATTATACTAGCCTGCTCCCTCTCATTATTGTAGCCTCATCCTCTGATTATACTAGCCTGCTCCCACTAATTATTATAGCCTCATCCTCTGATTATACTAGCCTGCTCCCTCTCAATATTATAGCCTCATCCTCTGATTATACTAGCCTGCATCCTCTGATTTTACTAGCCTGCATGCTCTGATTATACTAGTCTGAACACTCTGATTATACTAGACTGCACCCTCTCATCCTCTGATTATACAAGCCTGCTCCCTCTCATTATTATAACCTCATCCTCTGATTATACTAGCCTGCTCCCTCTCATTATTATAGCCTCATCCTCTGTTTATAGTAGCATGCTTGCTCTGATTATATTAGCCTGCTCCCTCTCATTATTATAGCCTCAACCTCTGATTATACTAGCCTGCTCCCTCTCATTATTATAGCCTCATCCTCTGATTATACTAGCCTGCTCCCTTTCATTATTATTGAATCATCCTCTGATTATACTAGCCTGCTCCCTCTGATTATACTAGCCTGCATCCTCTGATTATACTAGCCTGCATCCTCTCATTATAATAGCCTGCTCCCTTTCATTATTATAGCCTCATCCTCTGATTATACTAGCCTGCTCCCTCTCATTATTATAGCCTCATCCTCTGATTATGCTAGCCTGCACACTGTGATTATACAAGCCTGCTCCCTCTCATTATTATAGCCTCATCCTCTGATTATAGTAGCCTGCTTGCTCTGATTATACTAGCCTGCTCCCTCTCATTATTATAGCCTCATCCTCTGATTATACTAGCCTGCTCTCTCTCATTATTATAGCCTCATCCTCTGATTATAGTAGCCTACTTGCTCTGATTATACTAGCCTGCTCCCTCTCATTATTATAGCCTCATCCTCTGATTATACTAGCCTGCTCCCTCTCATTATTATAGCCTCATCCTCTGATTATACTAGCCTGCTCCCTCTCATTATTATAGCCTCATCCTCTGATTATACAAGCCAGCACCCTCTCCTTATTATAGCCTCATCCTCTGATTATGCTAGCCTGCACACTGTGATTATACAAGCCTGCTCCCTCTCATTATTATAGCCTCATCCGCTGATTATAATAGCCTGCTCCCTCTCATTATTATAGCCTCATCCTCTGATTATACTAGCCTGCTCCCTCTCATTATTATAGCCTCATCCTCTGATTATGCTAGCCTGCACACTGTGATTATACAAGCCTGCTCCCTCTCATTATTATAGCCTCATCCTCTGATTATACATGCCTGCTCCCTCTCATTATTATAGCCTCATCCTCTGATTATAGTAGCCTGCATGTTATGATTATATTAGCCTGCTCCCTCTCATTATTATGGCCCCATCCTCTGATTATACTAGCCTGCTCCTTCTCATTATTATGGCCTCATCCTCTGATTATACTAGCCTGCATGCTCTGATTATACTAGCCTGCTCCCTCTCATTATTATAGCCTCATCCTCTAATTATACTAGCCTGCATGCTCTGATTATACTAGTGTGAACACTTTGATTATACTAGCCTGCACCCTCTCATCCTCTGATTATACAAGCCTGCACCCTCTCATTATTATAGCCTCATCCTTTGATTATAGTAGCCTGCATGCTCTGATTATACTAGCCTGCTCCCTCTCATTATTATAGCCTCATCCTCTGATTATACTAGCCTGCTCTCTCTCATTATTATAGCCTCATCCTCTGATTATAGTAGCCTACTTGCTCTGATTATACTAGCCTGCTCCCTCTCATTATTATAGCCTCATCCTCTGATTATACTAGCCTGCTCCCTCTCATTATTATAACCTCATCCTCTGATTATACTAGCCTGCTCGCTCTCATTATTATAGCCTCATCCTCTGATTATACAAGCCTGCACCCTCTCCTTATTATAGCCTCATCCTCTGATTATGCTAGCCTGCACACTGTGATTATACAAGCCTGCTCCCTCTCATTATTATAGCCTCATCCTCTGATTATAGTAGCCTGCTTGCTCTGATTATTCTAGCCTGCTCCCTCTCATTATTATAGCCTCATCCTCTGATTATACTAGCCTGCTCCCTCTCATTATTATAGCCTCATCCTCTGATTATACTAGCCTGCTCCCTCTCATTATTATAGCCTCATCCTCTGATTATACTAGCCTGCTCCCTCTCATTATTATAGCCACATCCTCTGATTATACTAGCCTGCATCCTCTGATTATACTAGCCAGCATGCTCTGATTATGCTAGTCTGAACACTCTGATTATACTAGACTGCACCCTCTCATCCTCTGATTATACTATCCTGCTCCCTCTCATTATTATGGCCTCATCCTCTGATTACACTAGCCTGCATGCTCTTATTATACTAGCCTGCTCCCTCTCATTATTATAGCCTCATCCTCTGATTATACTAGCCTGCATGCTCTGGTTATATTAGTGTGAACACTTTGATTATACTAGCCTGCACCCTCTCATTATTATAGCCTCATCCTCTGATTATACTGGCCTGCATCCTCTGATTATACTAGCCTGCATGCTCTGATTATATTAGTCTGAACACTCTGATTATACTAGACTGCACCCTCTCATCCTCTGATTATACTAGCCTGCTCCCTCACATTATTATAGCCTCATCCTCTGATTATAGTAGCCTGCATGCTCTGATTATACTAGCCTACTCCCTCTCATTATTATAGCCTCATCCTCAGATTATACTAGCCTGCTCCCTTTCATTATTATAGCCTCATCCTCTGATTATGCTAGCCTGCACACTGTGATTATACAAGCCTGCTCCCTTTCATTATTATAGCCTCATCCTCTGATTATAGTAGCCTGCTTGCTCTGATAATACTAGCCTGCTCCCTCTCATTATTATAGCCTCATCCTCTGATTATACTAGCCTGCTCCCTCTCATTATTATAGCCTCATCCTCTGATTATAGTAGCCTTCTTGCTCTGATTATATTAGCCTACTCCCTCTCATTATTATAGCCTCATCCTCTGATAATACTAGCCTGCTCCCTTTCATTATTATTGCCTCATCCTCTGATTATACTAGCCTGCTCCCTCTGATTATACTAGCCTGCATCCTCTGATTTTACTAGCCTGCATCCTTTGATTATACTAGCCTGCTCCCTCTCATTATTATAGCCTCATCCTCTGATTATACTAGCCTGCTCCCTCATATTATTATAGCCTCATCCTCTGATTATGCTAGCCTGCACACTGTGATTATACAAGCCTGCTCCCTTTCATTATTATAGCCTCATCCTCTGATTATAGTAGCCTGCTTGCTCTGATAATACTAGCCTGCTCCCCCTCATTATTATAGCCTCATCCTCTGATTATACTAGCCTGCTCCCTCTCATTATTATAGCCTCATCCTCTGATTATACTAGCCTGCATCCTCTGATTATACTAACCTGCATGCTCTGATTATACTAGTTTGAACACTCTGATTATACTAGCCTGCTCCCTCTCATTATTATGGCCTCATCCTCTCATTATACTAGCCTGCATGCTCTGATTATAGTAGCCTGCTCCCTCTCATTATTATAGCCTAATCCTCTGATTATACTAGCCTGCATGCTCTGATTATACTATTGTGAACACTTTGATTTTACTAGCCTGCACCCTCTCATCCTCTGATTATACAAGCCTGCACCCTCTCATTATTATAGCCTCATCCTCTGATGATAGTAGCCTGCATGCTCTGATTATACAAGCCTGCTCCCTCTCATTATTATAGCCTCATCCTCTGATTATACTAGCCTGCTCCCTCTCATTATTATAGCCCCATCCTCAGATTATGCTAGCCTGCACACTGTGTTTATACAAGCCTGCTCCCTCTCATTATTATAGCCTCATCCTCTGATTATACAAGCCTGATCCCTATCATTATTATAGCCTCATCCTCTGATTATGCTAGCCTGCACACTGTGATTATACAAGCCTGCACCCTCTCATTATTATAGCCTCATCCTCTGATTATAGTAGCCTGCTTGCTCTGATTATACTAGCCTGCTCCCTCTCATTATTATAGCCTCATCCTCTGATTATTCTAGCCTGCTCCCTCTCATTATTATAGCCTTATCCTCTGATTATAGTAGCCTGCATGCTCTGATTATACTAGCCTGCCCCCTCTCATTATTATAGCCTCATCCTCTGATTATACTAGCCTGCTCCCTCTCATTATTATTGCCTCAGCCTCTGATTATACTAGCCTGCTCCCTCTCATTATTATATCCTCATCCTCTGATTATACTAGCCGGCTCCCTCTCATTATTATAGCCTCATGCTCTGATTATACTAGCCTGCTCCCTCTCATTATTATAGCCACATCCTCTGATTATACTAGCCTGCATCCTCTGATTATACTAGCCTGCATGCTCTGATTATACTAGTCTGAACACTCTGATTATACTAGACTGCACCCTCTCATCCTCTGATTATACTAGCCTGCTCCCTCTCATTATTATAGCCTCATTCTCTGATTATAGTAGCCTGCATGCTCTGATTATACTAGCCTGCTCCCTCTCATTATTATAGCCTCATCCTCTGATTATACTAGCCTGCTCCCTCTCATTATTATAGCCTCATCCTCTGATTATGCTAGCCTGCACACTGTGATTATACAAGCCTGCTCCCTTTCATTATTATAGCCTCATCCTCTGATTATAGTAGCCTGCTTGCTCTGATAATACTAGCCTGCTCCCCCTCATTATTATAGCCTCATCCTCTGATTATACTAGCCTGCTCCCTCTAATTATTAAAGCCTCATCCTCTGATTATAGTAGCCTGCTTGCTCTGATTATATTAGCCTGCTCCCTCTCATTATTATTGCCTCATCCTCTGATTATACTAGCCTGCTCCCTCTCATTATTAAAGCCTCATCCTCTGATTATAGTAGCCTGCTTGCTCTGATTATATTAGCCTGCTCCCTCTCATTATTATTGCCTCATCCTCTGATTATACTAGCCTGCTCCCTCTGATTATACTAGCCTGCATCCTCTGATTATACTAGCCTGCATCCTTTGATTATACTAGCCTGCTCCCTCTCATTATTATAGCCTCATCCTCTGATTATACTAGCCTGCTCCCTCTCATTATTATAGCCTCATCCTCTGATTATGCTAGCCTGCACACTGTGATTATACAAGCCTGCTCCCTCTCATTATTATAGCCTCATCCTCTGATTATAGTAGCCTGCTTGCTCTGATTATACTAGCCTGCTCCCTCTCATTATTATAGCCTCATCCTCTGATTATACTAGCCTGCTCTCTCTCATTATTATAGCCTCATCCTCTGATTATAGTAGCCTGCTTTCTCTGATTATACTAGCCTGCTCCCTCTCATTATTATAGCCTCATCCTCTGATTATACTAGCCTGCTCCCTCTCATTATTATAGCCTCATCCTCTGATTATACTAGCCTGCTCCCTCTCATTATTATAGCCTCATCCTCTGATTATACTAGCCTGCTATCTCTCATTTTTATAGCCTCATCCTCTGATTATACTAACCTGCATGCTCTGATTATACAAGCCTGCACCCTCTCATTATTATAGCCTCATCCTCTGATTATGCTAGCCTGCACACTGTGATTATACTAGCCTGCTCCCTCTCATTATTATAGCCTCATCCTCTGATTATACTAGCCTGCTCCCTCTCATTATTATAGCCTCATCCTCTGATTATACTAGCCTGCTCCCTCTCATTATTATAGCCTCATCCTCTGATTATGCTAGCCTGCACACTGTGATTATACAAGCCTGCTCCCTCTCATTATAATAGCCTCATCCTCTGATTATACAAGCCTGCTCCCTCTCATTATTATAGCCTCATCCTCTGATGATAGTAGCCTGCATGTTATGAATATACTAGCCTGCTCCCTCTCATTATTATGGCCCCATCCTCTGATTATACTAGCCTGCCCCTTCTCATTATTATGGCCTCATCCTCTGATTATACTAGCCTGCATGCTCTGATTATACTAGCCTGCTCCCTCTCATTATTATAGCCTCATCCTCTAATTATAGAAGCCTGCATGCTCTGATTATACTGGTGAGAACACTTTGATTATACTAGCCTGCACCGTCTCAATCCTCTGATTATACAAGCCTGCACCCTCTCATTATTATAGCCTCATCCTCTGATTATAGTAGCCTGCATGCTCTGATTATACTAGCCTGCTCCCTCTCATTATTATAGCCTCATCCTCTGATTATACTAGCCTGCTCCCTCTCATTATTATAGCCTCATCCTCTGATTATGCTAGCCTGCACACTGTAATTATACAAGCCTGCTCCCTTTCATTATTATAGCCTCATCCTCTGATTATAGTAGCCTGCTTGGTCTGATAATACTAGCCTGCTCCCTCTCATTATTATAGCCTCATCCTCTAATTATACTAGCCTGCTCCCTCTCATTATTAAAGCCTCATCCTCTGATTATAGTAGCCTGCTTGCTCTGATTATATTAGCCTGCTCCCTCTCATTATTATAGCCTCATCCTCTGATTATACTAGCCAGCTCCCTCTCATTATTATAGCCTCATCCTCTGATTATACTAGCCTGCTCCCTTTCATTATTATTGCCTCATCCTCTGATTATACTAGCCTGCTCCCTCTGAGTATACTAGCCTGCATCCTCTGATTATACTAGCCTGCATCCTTTGATTATACTAGCCTGCTTCCTCTCATTATTATAGCCTCATCCTCTGGTTATACTAGCCTGCTCCCTCTCATTATTATGGCCTCATCCTCTGATTATACTAGCCTGCATGCTCTGATTATACTAGCATGCTCCCTCTCATTATTATAGCCTAATCCTCTGATTATACTAGCCTGCATGCTCTGATTATACTAGTGTGAACACTTTGATTATACTAGCCTGCACCCTCTCATCCTCTGATTATACAAGCCTGCACCCTCTCATTATTATAGCCTCATCCTCTGATGATAGTAGCCTGCATGATCTGATTATACAAGCCTGCTCCCTCTCATTATTATAGCCTCATCCTCTGATTATACTAGCCTGCTCCCTCTCATTATTATAGCCTCATCCTCAGATTATGCTAGCCTGCACACTGTGATTATACAAGCCTGCTCCCTCTCATTATTATAGCCTCATCCTCTGATTATACAAGCCTGCTCCCTCTCATTATTATAGCCTCATCCTCTGATTATGCTAGCCTGCACACTGTGATTATACAAGCCTGCACCCTCTCATTATTATAGCCTCATTCTCTGATTATAGTAGCCTGCTTGCTCTGATTATACTAGCCAGCACCCTCTCATTATTATAGCCTCATCCTCTGATTATACTAGCCTGCTCCCTCTCATTATTATAGCCTCATCCTCTGAGTATAGTAGCCTGCTTGCTCTGATTATACTAGCCTGCTCCCACTCACTATTATAGCCTCATCCTCTGATTATACTAGCCTGCACCCTCTCATTATTATAGCCTCATCCTCTGATTATAGTAGCCTGCTTGCTCTGATTATACTAGCCTGCTCCCTCTCATTATTATAGCCTCATCCTCTGATTATACTAGCCTGCTCCCTCTCATTATTATAGCCTCATCCTCTGATTATACTAGCCTGCTCCCTCTCATTATTATAGACTAATCCTCTGATTATACTAGCCTGCTCCCTCTCATTATTATAGCCACATCCTCTGATTATACTAGCCTGCAT
Organism: Taudactylus pleione; assembly: GCA_031769625.1. Taxonomy (NCBI): domain Eukaryota; kingdom Metazoa; phylum Chordata; class Amphibia; order Anura; family Myobatrachidae; genus Taudactylus; species Taudactylus pleione. The sequence goes on from JAUIMM010000727.1 coordinate 1,835,835, forward strand.
CCTCTGATTATACTAGCCAGCATGCTCTGATTATACTAGTCTGAACACTCTGATTATACTAGACTGCACCCTCTCATCCTCTGATTATACTAGCCTGCTCCCTCTCATTATTATGGCCTCATCCTCTGATTACACTAGCCTGCATGCTCTGATTATACTAGCCTGCTCCCTCTCATTATTATAGCCTCATCCTCTGATTATACTAGCCTGCATGCTCTGATTATATTAGTGTGAACACTTTGATTATACTAGCCTGCACCCTCTCATTATTATAGCCTCTTCCTCTGATTATACTAGCCTGCATTATCTGATTATACTAGCCTGCATGCTCTGATTATACTAGTCTGAACACTCTGATTATACTAGACTGCACCCTCTCATCCTCTGATTATACTAGCCTGCTCCCTCTCATTATTATAGCCTCATCCTCTGATTATAGTAGCCTGCATGCTCTGATTATACTAGCCTGCTCCCTCTCATTATTATAGCCTCATCCTCTGATTATACTAGCCTGCTCCCTGTCATTATTATAGCCTCATCCTCTGATTATGCTAGCCTGCACACTGTGATTATACAAGCCTGCTCCCTTTCATTATTATAGCCTCATCCTCTGATTATAGTAGCCTGCTTGCTCTTATAATACTAGCCTGCTCCCTCTCATTATTATAGCCTCATCCTCTGATTATACTAGCCTGCTCCCTCTCATTATTATAGCCTCATCCTCTGATTATAGTAGCCTGCTTGCTCTGATTATATTAGCCTACTCCCTCTCATTATTATAGCCTCAGCCTCTGATAATACTAGCCTTCTCCCTTTCATTATTATTGCCTCATCCTCTGATTATACTAGCCTGCTCCCTCTGATTATACTAGCCTGCATCCTCTGATTATACTAGCCTGCATCCTTTGATTATACTAGCCTGCTCCCTCTCATTATTATAGCCTCATCCTCTGATTATACTAGCCTGCTCCCTCATATTATTATAGCATCATCCTCTGATTATGCTAGCCTGCACACTGTGATTACACAAGCCTGCTCCCTCTCATTATTATAGCCTCATCCTCTGATTATAGTAGCCTGCTTGCTCTGATTATACTAGCCTGCTTCCTCTCATTATTATAGCCTCATCCTCTGATTATACTAGCCTGCTCTCTCTCATTATTATAGCCTCATCCTCTGATTATAGTAGCCTGCTTTCTCTGATTATACTAGCCTGCTCCCTCTCATTATTATAGCCTCATCCTCTGATTATACTAGCCTGCTCCCTCTCATTATTATAGCCTCATCCTCTGATTATACTAGCCTGCATACTCTGATTATACTAACCTGCATGCTCTGATTATACTAGTTTGAACACTCTGATTATACTAGCCTGCTCCCTCTCATTATTATGGCCTCATCCTCTGATTATACTAGCCTGCTCCCTCTCATTATTATAGCCTAATCCTCTGATTATACTAGCCTGCATGCTCTGATTATACTATTGTGAACACTTTGATTAAACTAGCCTGCACCCTCTCATCCTCTGATTATACAAGCCTGCACCCTCTCATTATTATAGCCTCATCCTCTGATGATAGTAGCCTGCATGCTCTGATTATACAAGCCTGCTCCCTCTCATTATTATAGCCTCATCCTCTGATTATACTAGCCTGCTCCCTCTCATTATTATAGCCTCATCCTCAGATTATGCTAGCCTGCACACTGTGATTATACAAGCCTGCTCCCTCTCATTATTATAGCCTCATCCTCTGATTATACAAGCCTGCTCCCTCTCATTATTATAGCCTCATCCTCTGATTATGCTAGCCTGCACACTGTGATTATACAAGCCTGCACCCTCTCATTATTATAGCCTCATCCTCTGATTATAGTAGCCTGCTTGCTCTGATTATACTAGCCTGCTCCCTCTCATTATTATAGCCTCATCCTCTGATTATACTAGCCTGCTCCCTCTCATTATTTTAGCCTTATCCTCTGATTATAGTAGCCTGCTTGCTCTGATTATACTAGCCTGCCCCCTCTCATTATTATAGCCTCATCCTCTGATTATACTAGCCTGCTCTCTCTCATTATTATTGCCTCAGCCTCTGATTATACTAGCCTGCTCCCTCTCATTATTATAGCCTCATCCTCTGATTATACTAGCCGGCTCCCTCTTATTATTATAGCCTCATGCTCTGATTATACTAGCCTGCTCCCTCTCATTATTATAGCCACATCCTCTGATTATACTAGCCTGCATCCTCTGATTATACTAGCCTGCATGCTCTGATTATACTAGTCTGAACACTCTGATTATACTAGACTGCACCCTCTCATCCTCTGATTATACTAGCCTGCTCCCTCTCATTATTATAGCCTCATCCTCTGATTATAGTAGCCTGCATGCTCTGATTATACTAGCCTGCTCCCTTTCATTATTATAGCCTCATCCTCTGATTATACTAGCCTGCTCCCTCATTATTATAGCCTTATCCTCTGATTATGCTAGCCTGCACACTGTGATTATACAAGCCTGCTCCCTTTCATTATTATAGCCTCATCCTCTGATTATAGTAGCCTGCTTGCTCTGATAATACTAGCCTGCTCCCCCTCATTATTATAGCCTCATCCTCTGATTATACTTGCCTGCTCCCTCTCATTATTAAAGCCTCATCCTCTGATTATAGTAGCCTGCTTGCTCTGATTATATTAGCCTGCTCCCTCTCATTATTATAGCCTCATCCTCTTATTATACTAGCCATCTCACTCTCATTATTATAGCCTCATCCTCTGATTATACTAGCCTGCTCCCTTTCATTATTATTGCCTCATCCTCTGATTATACTAGCCTGCTCCCTCTGATTATACTAGCCTGCATCCTCTGATTATACTAGCCTGCATCCTTTGATTATACTAGCCTGCTCACTCTCATTATTATAGCCTCATGCTCTGATTATACTAGCCTGCTCCCTCTCATTATTATAGCCTCATCCTCTGATTATGCTAGCCTGCACACTGTGATTATACAAGCCTGCTCCCTCTCATTATTATAGCCTCATTCTCTGATTATAGTAGCCTGCTTGCTCTGATTATACTAGCCTGCTCCCTCTTATTATTATAGCCTCATCCTCTGATTATACTAGCCTGCTCTCTCTCATTGTTATAGCCTCATCCTCTGATTATAGTAGCCTGCTTTCTCTGATTATACTAGCCTGCTCCCTCTCATTATTATAGCCTCAACCTCTGATTATACTAGCCTGCTCCCTCTCATTATTATAGCCTCAGCCTCTGATTATACTAGCCTGCTCCCTCTCATTATTATAGCCTCATCCTCTGATTATACTAGCCTGCATCCTCTGATTATACTAGCCTGCATGCTCTGATTATACTAGTTTGAACACTCTGATTATACTAGCCTGCTCCCTCTCATTATTATGGCCTCATCCCCTGATTATACTAGCCTGCATGCTCTGATTATACTAGCATGCTCCCTCTCATTATTATAGCCTAATCCTCTGATTATACTAGCCTGCATGCTCTGATTATACTAGTGTGAACACTTTGATTATACTAACCTGCACCCTCTCATCCTCTGATTATACAAGCCTGCTCCCTCTCATTATTATAACCTCATCCTCTGATTATACTAGCCTGCTCCCTCTCATTATTATAGCCTCATCCTCTGATTATAGTAGCATGCTTGCTCTGATTATATTAGCCTGCTCCCTCTCATTATTATAGCCTCCACCTCTGATTATACTAGCCTGCTCCCTCTCATTATTATAGCCTCATCCTCTGATTATACTAGCCTGCTCCCTTTCATTATTATTGCCTCATCCTCTGATTATACTAGCCTGCTCCCTCTGATTATACTAGCCTGCATCCTCTGATTATACTAGCCTGCATCCTCTCATTATAATAGCCTGCTACCTCTCATTATTATAGCCTCATCCTCTGATTATACTAGCCTGCTCCCTCTCATTATTATAGCCTCATCCTCTGATTATGCTAGCCTGCACACTGTGATTATACAAGCCTGCTCCCTCTCATTATTATAGCCTCATCCTCTGATTATAGTAGCCTGCTTGCTCTGATTATACTAGCCTGCTCCCTCTCATTATTATAGCCTCATCCTCTGATTATACTAGCCTGCTCTCTCTCATTATTATAGCCTCATCCTCTGATTATAGTAGCCTACTTGCTCTGATTATACTAGCCTGCTCCCTCTCATTATTATAGCCTCATCCTCTGATTATACTAGCCTGCTCCCTCTCATTATTATAGCCTCATCCTCTGATTATACTAGCCTGCTCCCTCTCATTATTATAGCCTCATCCTCTGATTATACAAGCCAGCACCCTCTCCTTATTATAGCCTCATCCTCTGATTATGCTAGCCTGCACACTGTGATTATACAAGCCTGCTCCCTCTCATTATTATAGCCTCATCCGCTGATTATAATAGCCTGCTCCCTCTCATTATTATAGCCTCATCCTCTGATTATACTAGCCTGCTCCCTCTCATTATTATAGCCTCATCCTCTGATTATGCTAGCCTGCACACTGTGATTATACAAGCCTGCTCCCTCTCATTATTATAGCCTCATCCTCTGATTATACATGCCTGCTCCCTCTCATTATTATAGCCTCATCCTCTGATTATAGTAGCCTGCATGTTATGATTATACTAGCCTGCTCCCTCTCATTATTATGGCCCCATCCTCTGATTATACTAGCCTGCTCCTTCTCATTATTATGGCCTCATCCTCTGATTATACTAGCCTGCATGCTCTGATTATACTAGCCTGCTCCCTCTCATTATTATAGCCTCATCCTCTAATTATACTAGCCTGCATGCTCTGATTATACTAGTGTGAACACTTTGATTATACTAGCCTGCACCCTCTCATCCTCTGATTATACAAGCCTGCACCCTCTCATTATTATAGCCTCATCCTTTGATTATAGTAGCCTGCATGCTCTGATTATACTAGCCTGCTCCCTCTCATTATTATAGCCTCATCCTCTGATTATACTAGCCTGCTCCCTCTCATTATTATAGCCTCATCCTCTGATTATTCTAGCCTGCACACTGTGATTATACAAGCCTGCTCCCTCTCATTATTATAGCCTCATCCTCTGATTATAGTAGCCTGCTTGCTCTGATTATACTAGCCTGCTCCCTCTCATTATTATAGCCTCATCCTCTGATTATACTAGCCTGCTCTCTCTCATTATTATAGCCTCATCCTCTGATTATAGTAGCCTACTTGCTCTGATTATACTAGCCTGCTCCCTCTCATTATTATAGCCTCATCCTCTGATTATACTAGCCTGCTCCCTCTCATTATTATAACCTCATCCTCTGATTATACTAGCCTGCTCCCTCTCATTATTATACCCTCATCCTCTGATTATACAAGCCTGCACCCTCTCCTTATTATAGCCTCATCCTCTGATTATGCTAGCCTGCACACTGTGATTATACAAGCCTGCTCCCTCTCATTATTATTGCCTCATCCTCTGATTATAGTAGCCTGCTTGCTCTGATAATACTAGCCTGCTCCCTCTCATTATTATAGCCTCATCCTCTGATTATACTAGCCTGCTCCCTCTCATTATTATAGCCTCATCCTCTGATTATAGTAGCCTGCTTGCTCTGATTATATTAGCCTACTCCCTCTCATTATTATAGCCTCATCCTCTGATAATACTAGCCTGCTCCCTTTCATTATTATTGCCTCATCCTCTGATTATACTAGCCTGCTCCCTCTGATTATACTAGCCTGCATCCTCTGATTTTACTAGCCTGCATCCTTTGATTATACTAGCCTGCTCCCTCTCATTATTATAGCCTCATCCTCTGATTATACTAGCCTGCTCCCTCATATTATTATAGCCTCATCTTCTGATTATGCTAGCCTGCACACTGTGATTATACAAGCCTGCTCCCTTTCATTATTATAGCCTCATCCTCTGATTATAGTAACCTGCTTGCTCTGATAATACTAGCCTGCTCCCCCTCATTATTATAGCCTCATCCTCTGATTATACTAGCCTGCTCCCTCTCATTATTATAGCCTCATCCTCTGATTATACTAGCCTGCATCCTCTGATTATACTAACCTGCATGCTCTGATTATACTAGTTTGAACACTCTGATTATACTAGCCTGCTCCCTCTCATTATTATGGCCTCATCCTCTGATTATACTAGCCTGCATGCACTGATTATACTAGCCTGCTCCCTCTCATTATTATAGCCTAATCCTCTGATTATACTAGCCTGCATGCTCTGATTATACTATTGTGAACACTTTGATTTTACTAGCCTGCACCCTCTCATCCTCTGATTATACAAGCCTGCACCCTCTCATTATTATAGCCTCATCCTCTGATGATAGTAGCCTGCATGCTCTGATTATACAAGCCTGCTCCCTCTCATTATTATAGCCTCATCCTCTGATTATACTAGCCTGCTCCCTCTCATTATTATAGCCTCATCCTCAGATTATGCTAGCCTGCACACTGTGTTTATACAAGCCTGCTCCCTCTCATTATTATAGCCTCATCCTCTGATTATACAAGCCTGCTCCCTATCATTATTATAGCCTCATCCTCTGATTATGCTAGCCTGCACACTGTGATTATACAAGCCTGCACCCTCTCATTATTATAGCCTCATCCTCTGATTATAGTAGCCTGCTTGCTCTGATTATACTAGCCTGCTCCCTCTCATTATTATAGCCTCATCCTCTGATTATACTAGCCTGCTCCCTCTCATTATTATAGCCTTATCCTCTGATTATAGTAGCCTGCTTGCTCTGATTATACTAGCCTGCCCCCTCTCATTATTATAGCCTCATCCTCTGATTATACTAGCCTGCTCTCTCTCATTATTAATGCCTCAGCCTCTGATTATACTAGCCTGCTCCCTCTCATTATTATAGCCTCATCCTCTGATTATACTAGCCGGCTCCCTCTCATTATTATAGCCTCATGCTCTGATTATACTAGCTTGCTCTCTCTCATTATTATAGCCACATCCTCTGATTATACTAGCCTGCATCCTCTGATTATACTAGCCTGCATGCTCTGATTATACTAGTCTGAACACTCTGATTATACTAGACTGCACCCTCTCATCCTCTGATTATACTAGCCTGCTCCCTCTCATTATTATAGCCTCATTCTCTGATTATAGTAGCCTGCATGCTCTGATTATACTAGCCTGCTCCCTCTCATTATTATAGCCTCATCCTCTGATTATACTAGCCTGCTCCCTCTCATTATTATAGCCTCATCCTCTGATATTGCTAGCCTGCACACTGTGATTATACAAGCCTGCTCCCTTTCATTATTATAGCCTCATCCTCTGATTATAGTAGCCTGCTTGCTCTGATAATACTAGCCTGCTCCCCCTCATTATTATAGCCTCATCCTCTGATTATACTAGCCTGCTCCCTCTCATTATTAAAGCCTCATCCTCTGATTATAGTAGCCTGCTTGCTCTGATTATATTAGCCTGCTCCCTCTCATTATTATTGCCTCATCCTCTGATTATACTAGCCTGCTCCCTCTCATTATTAAAGCCTCATCCTCTGATTATAGTAGCCTGCTTGCTCTGATTATATTAGCCTGCTCCCTCTCATTATTATTGCCTCATCCTCTGATTATACTAGCCTGCTCCCTCTGATTATACTAGCCTGCATCCTCTGATTATACTAGCCTGCATCCTTTGATTATACTAGCCTGCTCCCTCTCATTATTATAGCCTCATCCTCTGATTATACTAGCCTGCTCCCTCTCATTATTATAGCCTCATCCTCTGATTATGCTAGCCTGCACACTGTGATTATACAAGCCTGCTCCCTCTCATTATTATAGCCTCATCCTCTGATTATAGTAGCCTGCTTGCTCTGATTATACTAGCCTGCTCCCTCTCATTATTATAGCCTCATCCTCTGATTATACTAGCCTGCTCTCTCTCATTATTATAGCCTCATCCTCTGATTATAGTAGCCTGCTTTCTCTGATTATACTAGCCTGCTCCCTCTCATTATTATAGCCTCATCCTCTGATTATACTAGCCTGCTCCCTCTCATTATTATAGCCTCATCCTCTGATTATACTAGCCTGCTCCCTCTCATTATTATAGCCTCATCCTCTGATTATACTAGCCTGCTATCTCTCATTATTATAGCCTCATCCTCTGATTATACTAGCCTGCATGCTCTGATTATACAAGCCTGCACCCTCTCATTATTATAGCCTCATCCTCTGATTATGCTAGCCTGCACACTGTGATTATACAAGCCTGCACCCTCTCATTATTATAGCCTCATCCTCTGATTATACTAGCCTGCTCCCTCTCTTTATTATAGCCTCATCCTCTGATTATACTAGCCTGCTCCCTCTCATTATTATAGCCTCATCCTCTGATTATGCTTGCCTGCACACTGTGATTATACAAGCCTGCTCCCTCTCATTATTATAGCCTCATCCTCTGATTATACAAGCCTGCTCCCTCTCATTATTATAGCCTCATCCTCTGATGATAGTAGCCTGCATGTTATGATTATACTAGCCTGCTCCCTCTCATTATTATGGCCCCATCCTCTGATTATACTAGCCTGCCCCTTCTCATTATTATGGCCTCATCCTCTGATTATACTAGCCTGCATGCTCTGATTATACTAGCCTGCTCCCTCTCATTATTATAGCCTCATCCTCTAATTATAGTAGCCTGCATGCTCTGATTATACTGGTGAGAACACGTTGATTATACTAGCCTGCACCGTCTCAATCCTCTGATTATACAAGCCTGCACCCTCTCATTATTATAGCCTCATCCTCTGATTATAGTAGCCTGCATGCTCTGATTATACTAGCCTGCTCCCTCTCATTATTAGAGCCTCATCCTCTGATTATACTAGCCTGCTCCCTCTCATTATTATAGCTTCATCCTCTGATTATTCTAGCCTGCACACTGTGATAATACAAGCCTGCTCCCTCTCATTATTATAGCCTCATCCTCTGATTATAGTAGCCTGCTTGCTCTGATTATACTAGCCTGCTCCCTCTCATTATTATAGCCTCATCCTCTGATTATACTAGCCTGCTCCCTCTCATTATTATAGCCTCATCCTCTGATTATACTAGCCTGCTCTCTCTCATTATTAATGCCTCAGCCTCTGATTATACTAGCCTGCTCCCTCTCATTATTATAGCCTCATCCTCTGATTATACTAGCCGGCTCCCTCTCATTATTATAGCCTCATGCTCTGATTATACTAGCTTGCTCTCTCTCATTATTATAGCCACATCCTCTGATTATACTAGCCTGCATCCTCTGATTATACTAGCCTGCATGCTCTGATTATACTAGTCTGAACACTCTGATTATACTAGACTGCACCCTCTCATCCTCTGATTATACTAGCCTGCTCCCTCTCATTATTATAGCCTCATTCTCTGATTATAGTAGCCTGCATGCTCTGATTATACTAGCCTGCTCCCTCTCATTATTATAGCCTCATCCTCTGATTATACTAGCCTGCTCCCTCTCATTATTATAGCCTCATCCTCTGATATTGCTAGCCTGCACACTGTGATTATACAAGCCTGCTCCCTTTCATTATTATAGCCTCATCCTCTGATTATAGTAGCCTGCTTGCTCTGATAATACTAGCCTGCTCCCCCTCATTATTATAGCCTCATCCTCTGATTATACTAGCCTGCTCCCTCTCATTATTAAAGCCTCATCCTCTGATTATAGTAGCCTGCTTGCTCTGATTATATTAGCCTGCTCCCTCTCATTATTATTGCCTCATCCTCTGATTATACTAGCCTGCTCCCTCTCATTATTAAAGCCTCATCCTCTGATTATAGTAGCCTGCTTGCTCTGATTATATTAGCCTGCTCCCTCTCATTATTATTGCCTCATCCTCTGATTATACTAGCCTGCTCCCTCTGATTATACTAGCCTGCATCCTCTGATTATACTAGCCTGCATCCTTTGATTATACTAGCCTGCTCCCTCTCATTATTATAGCCTCATCCTCTGATTATACTAGCCTGCTCCCTCTCATTATTATAGCCTCATCCTCTGATTATGCTAGCCTGCACACTGTGATTATACAAGCCTGCTCCCTCTCATTATTATAGCCTCATCCTCTGATTATAGTAGCCTGCTTGCTCTGATTATACTAGCCTGCTCCCTCTCATTATTATAGCCTCATCCTCTGATTATACTAGCCTGCTCTCTCTCATTATTATAGCCTCATCCTCTGATTATAGTAGCCTGCTTTCTCTGATTATACTAGCCTGCTCCCTCTCATTATTATAGCCTCATCCTCTGATTATACTAGCCTGCTCCCTCTCATTATTATAGCCTCATCCTCTGATTATACTAGCCTGCTCCCTCTCATTATTATAGCCTCATCCTCTGATTATACTAGCCTGCTATCTCTCATTATTATAGCCTCATCCTCTGATTATACTAGCCTGCATGCTCTGATTATACAAGCCTGCACCAACTCATTATTATAGCCTCATCCTCTGATTATGCTAGCCTGCACACTGTGATTATACAAGCCTGCACCCTCTCATTATTATAGCCTCATCCTCTGATTATACTAGCCTGCTCCCTCTCTTTATTATAGCCTCATCCTCTGATTATACTAGCCTGCTCCTCTCATTATTATAGCCTCATCCTCTGATTATGCTTGCCTGCACACTGTGATTATACAAGCCTGCTCCCTCTCATTATTATAGCCTCATCCTCTGATTATACAAGCCTGCTCCCTCTCATTATTATAGCCTCATCCTCTGATGATAGTAGCCTGCATGTTATGATTATACTAGCCTGCTCCCTCTCATTATTATGGCCCCATCCTCTGATTTTACTAGCCTGCCCCTTCTCATTATTATGGCCTCATCCTCTGATTATACTAGCCTGCATGCTCTGATTATACTAGCCTGCTCCCTCTCATTATTATAGCCTCATCCTCTAATTATAGTAGCCTGCATGCTCTGATTATACTGGTGAGAACACGTTGATTATACTAGCCTGCACCGTCTCAATCCTCTGATTATACAAGCCTGCACCCTCTCATTATTATAGCCTCATCCTCTGATTATAGTAGCCTGCATGCTCTGATTATACTAGCCTGCTCCCTCTCATTATTAGAGCCTCATCCTCTGATTATACTAGCCTGCTCCCTCTCATTATTATAGCTTCATCCTCTGATTATTCTAGCCTGCACACTGTGATAATACAAGCCTGCTCCCTCTCATTATTATAGCCTCATCCTCTGATTATAGTAGCCTGCTTGCTCTGATTATACTAGCCTGCTCCCTCTCATTATTATAGCCTCATCCTCTGATTATACTAGCCTGCTCCCTCTCATTATTATAGCCTCATCCTCTGATTATAGTAGCCTGCTTGCTCTGATTATACTAGCCTGCTCCCCTCTCATTATTTTAGCCTCATCCTCTGATTATACTAGCCTGCTCCCTCTCATTATTATAGCCACATCCTCTGATTATACTAGCCTGCATCCTCTGATTATACTAGCCTGCATGCTCTGATTATACTAGTCTGAACACTGTGATTATACTAGACTGCACTCTCTCATCCTCTGATTATACTAGCCTGCTCCCTCTCATTATTATAGCCTCATCCTCTGATTATAGTAGCCTGCATGCTCTGATTATACTAGCCTGCTCCCTCTCATTATTATAGCCTCATCCTCTGATTATACTAGCCTGCTCCCTCTCATTATTATAGCCTCATCCTCTGATTATGCTAGCCTGCACACTGTAATTATACAAGCCTGCTCCCTTTCATTATTATAGCCTCATCCTCTGATTATAGTAGCCTGCTTGGTCTGATAATACTAGCCTGCTCCCTCTCATTATTATAGCCTCATCCTCTAATTATACTAGCCTGCTCCCTCTCATTATTAAAGCCTCATCCTCTGATTATAGTAGCCTGCTTGCTCTGATTATATTAGCCTGCTCCCTCTCATTATTATAGCCTCATCCTCTGATTATACTAGCCAGCTCCCTCTCATTATTATAGCCTCATCCTCTGATTATACTAGCCTGCTCCCTTTCATTATTATTGCCTCATCCTCTGATTATACTAGCCTGCTCCCTCTGAGTATACTAGCCTGCATCCTCTGATTATACTAGCCTGCATCCTTTGATTATACTAGCCTGCTTCCTCTCATTATTATAGCCTCATCCTCTGGTTATACTAGCCTGCTCCCTCTCATTATTATGGCCTCATCCTCTGATTATACTAGCCTGCATGCTCTGATTATACTAGCATGCTCCCTCTCATTATTATAGCCTAATCCTCTGATTATACTAGCCTGCATGCTCTGATTATACTAGTGTGAACACTTTGATTATACTAGCCTGCACCCTCTCATCCTCTGATTATACAAGCCTGCACCCTCTCATTTTTATAGCCTCATCCTCTGATGATAGTAGCCTGCATGATCTGATTATACAAGCCTGCTCCCTCTCATTATTATAGCCTCATCCTCAGATTATGCTAGCCTGCACACTGTTATTATACAAGCCTGCTCCCTCTCATTATTATAGCCTCATCCTCTGATTATACAAGCCTGCTCCCTCTCATTATTATAGCCTCATCCTCTGATTATGCTAGCCTGCACACTGTGATTATACAAGCCTGCACCCTCTCATTATTATAGCCTCATTCTCTGATTATAGTAGCCTGCTTGCTCTGATTATACTAGCCAGCACCCTCTCATTATTATAACCTCATCCTCTGATTATACTAGCCTGCTCCCTCTCATTATTATAGCCTCATCCTCTGAGTATAGTAGCCTGCTTGCTCTGATTATACTAGCCTGCTCCCACTCACTATTATAGCCTCATCCTCTGATTATACTAGCCTGCTCCCTCTCATTATTATAGCCTCATCCTCTGATTATAGTAGCCTGCTTGCTCTGATTATACTAGCCTGCTCCCTCTCATTATTATAGCCTCATCCTCTGATTATACTAGCCTGCTCCCTCTCATTATTATAGCCTCATCCTCTGATTATACTAGCCTGCTCCCTCTCATTATTATAGACTAATCCTCTGATTATACTAGCCTGCTCCCTCTCATTATTATAGCCACATCCTCTGATTATACTAGCCTGCATCCTCTGATTATACTAGCCAGCATGCTCTGATTATACTAGTCTGAACACTCTGATTATACTAGACTGCACCCTCTCATCCTCTGATTATACTAGCCTGCTCCCTCTCATTATTATGGCCTCATCCTCTGATTACACTAGCCTACATGCTTTGATTATACTAGCCTGCTCCCTCTCATTATTATAGCCTCATCCTCTGATTATACTAGCCTGCATGCTCTGATTATATTAGTGTGAACACTTTGATTATACTAGCCTGCACCCTCTCATTATTATAGCCTCTTCCTCTGATTATACTAGCCTGCATCCTCTGATTATACTAGCCTGCATGCTCTGATTATACTAGTCTGAACACTCTGATTATACTAGACTGCACCCTCTCATCCTCTGATTATACTAGCCTGCTCCCTCATTATTATAGCCTCATCCTCTGATTATAGTAGCCTGCATGCTCTGATTATACTAGCCTGCTCCCTCTCATTATTATAGCCTCATCCTCTGATTATACTAGCCTGCTCCCTCTCATTATTATAGCCTCATCCTCTGATTATGCTAGCCTGCACACTGTGATTATACAAGCCTGCTCCCTTTCATTATTATAGCCTCATCCTCTGATTATAGTAGCCTTCTTGCTCTTATAATACTAGCCTGCTCCCTCTCATTATTATAGCCTCATCCTCTGATTATACTAGCCTGCTCCCTCTCATTATTATAGCCTCATCCTCTGATTATAGTAGCCTGCTTGCTCTGATTATATTAGCCTACTCCCTCTCATTATTATAGCCTCAGCCTCTGATAATACTAGCCTGCTCCCTTTCATTATTATTGCCTCATCCTCTGATTATACTAGCCTGCTCCCTCTGATTATACTAGCCTGCATCCTCTGATTATACTAGCCTGCATCAATTGATTATACTAGCCTGCTCCCTCTCATTATTATAGCCTCATCCTCTGATTATACTAGCCTGCTCCCTCATATTATTATAGCATCATCCTCTGATTATGCTAGCCTGCACACTGTGATTATACAAGCCTGCTCCCTTTCATTATTATAGCCTCATCCTCTGATTATAGTAGCCTGCTTGCTCTGATTATACTAGCCTGCTTCCTCTCATTATTATAGCCTCATCCTCTGATTATACTAGCCTGCTCTCTCTCATTATTATAGCCTCATCCTCTGATTATAGTAGCCTGCTTTCTCTGATTATACTAGCCTGCTCCCTCTCATTATTATAGCCTCATCCTCTGATTATACTAGCCTGCTCCCTCTCATTATTATAGCCTCATCCTCTGATTATACTAGCCTGCATACTCTGATTATACTAACCTGCATGCTCTGATTATACTAGTTTGAACACTCTGATTATACTAGCCTGCTCCCTCTCATTATTATGGCCTCATCCTCTGATTATACTAGCCTGCTCCCTCTCATTATTATAGCCTAATCCTCTGATTATACTAGCCTGCATGCTCTGATTATACTATTGTGAACACTTTGATTAAACTAGCCTGCACCCTCTCATCCTCTGATTATACAAGCCTGCACCCTCTCATTATTATAGCCTCATCCTCTGATGATAGTAGCCTGCATGCTCTGATTATACAAGCCTGCTCCCTCTCATTATTATAGCCTCATCCTCTGATTATACTAGCCTGCTCCCTCTCATTATTATAGCCTCATCCTCAGATTATGCTAGCCTGCACACTGTGATTATACAAGCCTGCTCCCTCTCATTATTATAGCCTCATCCTCTGATTATACAAGCCTGCTCCCTCTCATTATTATAGCCTCATCCTCTGATTATGCTAGCCTGCACACTGTGATTATACAAGCCTGCACCCTCTCATTATTATAGCCTCATCCTCTGATTATAGTAGCCTGCTTGCTCTGATTATACTAGCCTGCTCCCTCTCATTATTATAGCCTCATCCTCTGATTATACTAGCCTGCTCCCTCTCATTATTTTAGCCTTATCCTCTGATTATAGTAGCCTGCTTGCTCTGATTATACTAGCCTGCCCCCTCTCATTATTATAGCCTCATCCTCTGATTATACTAGCCTGCTCTCTCTCATTATTATTGCCTCAGCCTCTGATTATACTAGCCTGCTCCCTCTCATTATTATAGCCTCATCCTCTGATTATACTAGCCGGCTCCCTCTTATTATTATAGCCTCATGCTCTGATTATACTAGCCTGCTCCCTCTCATTATTATAGCCACATCCTCTGATTATACTAGCCTGCATCCTCTGATTATACTAGCCTGCATGCTCTGATTATACTAGTCTGAACACTCTGATTATACTAGACTGCACCCTCTCATCCTCTGATTATACTAGCCTGCTCCCTCTCATTATTATAGCCTCATCCTCTGATTATAGTAGCCTGCATGCTCTGATTATACTAGCCTGCTCCCTCTCATTATTATAGCCTCATCCTCTGATTATACTAGCCTGCTCCCTCATTATTATAGCCTCATCCTCTGATTATGCTAGCCTGCACACTGTGATTATACAAGCCTGCTCCCTTTCATTATTATAGCCTCATCCTCTGATTATAGTAGCCTGCTTGCTCTGATAATACTAGCCTGCTCCCCCTCATTATTATAGCCTCATCCTCTGATTATACTATCCTGCTCCCTCTCATTATTAAAGCCTCATCCTCTGATTATAGTAGCCTGCTTGCTCTGATTATATTAGCCTGCTCCCTCTCATTATTATAGCCTCATCCTCTTATTATACTAGCCAGCTCCCTCTCATTATTATAGCCTCATCCTCTGATTATACTAGCCCTGCTCCCTTCATTATTATTGCCTCATCCTCTGATTATACTAGCCTGCTCCCTCTGATTATACTAGCCTGCATCTCTGATTATACTAGCCTGCATCCTTTGATTATACTAGCCTGCTCACTCTCATTATTATAGCTCATCCTCTGATTATACTAGCCTGCTCCCTCTCATTATTATAGCCTCATCCTCTGATTATGCTAGCCTGCACACTGTGATTATACAAGCCTGCTCCCTCTCATTATTATAGCCTCATTCTCTGATTATAGTAGCCTGCTTGCTCTGATTATTCTAGCCTGCTCCCTCTTATTATTATAGCCTCATCCTCTGATTATACTAGCCTGCTCTCTCTCATTGTTATAGCCTCATCCTCTGATTATAGTAGCCTGCTTTCTCTGATTATACTAGCCTGCTCCCTCTCATTATTATAGCCTCAACCTCTGATTATACTAGCCTGCTCCCTCTCATTATTATAGCCTCAGCCTCTGATTATACTAGCCTGCTCCCTCTCATTATTATAGCCTCATCCTCTGATTATACTAGCCTGCATCCTCTGATTATACTAGCCTGCATGCTCTGATTATACTAGTTTGAACACTCTGATTATACTAGCCTGCTCCTCTCATTATTATGGCCTCATCCCCTGATTATACTAGCCTGCATGCTCTGATTATACTAGCATGCTCCTCTCATTATTATAGCCTAATCCTCTGATTATACTAGCCTGCATGCTCTGATTATACTAGTGTGAACACTTTGATTATACTAACCTGCACCCTCTCATCCTCTGATTATACAAGCCTGCAGCCTCTCATTATTATAGGCCTCATCCCTGATGAGAGTAGCCTGCATGCTCTGATTATACAAGCCTGCTCCTCTCATTATTATAGCCTCATCCTCTGATTATACTAGCCTGCTCCCTCTCATTATTATAGCATCATCCTCAGATTATGCTAGCCTGCACACTGTGATTATACAAGCCTGCTCCCTCTCATTATTATAGCCTCATCCTCTGATTATACAAGCCTGCTCCCTCTCATTATTATAGCCTCATCTCTGATTATACAAGCCTGCTCCCTCTCATTATTATAGCCTCATCCTCTGATTATGCTAGCCTGCACACTGTGATTATACAAGCCTGCACCTCTCATTATTATAGCCTCATCCTCAGATTATAGTAGCCTGCTTGCTCTGATTATAGTAGCCTGCTCCCTCTCATTATTATAGCGTCATCCTCTGATTATACTAGCCTGCTCCCTCTCATTATTATAGCCTCATCCTCTGAGTATAGTAGCATGCTTGCTCTGATTATACTAGCCTGCTCCACTCACTATTATAGCCTCATCCTCTGATTATACTAGCCTGCTCCCTCTCATTATTATAGCCTCATCCTCTGATTATAGTAGCTGCTTGCTCTGATTATACTAGCCTGCTCCCTCTCATTATTATAGCCTCATCCTCTGATTATACTAACCTGCTCCCTCTCATTATTATAGCCTCATCCTCTGATTATACTAGCCTGCTCCCTCTCATTATTATAGCCTCATCCTCTGATTATACTAGCCTGCTCCCTCTCATTATTATAGCCACATCCTCTGATTATACTAGCCTGCATCCTCTGATTATACTAGCCAGCATGCTCTGATTATACTAGTCTGAACACTCTGATTATACTAGACTGCACCCTATCATCCTCTGACTATACTAGCCTGCTCCCTCTCATTATTATGGCCTCATCCTCTGATTATACTAGCCTGCATGCTCTGATTATACTAGCCTGCTCCCTCTCATTATTATAGCCTCATCCTCTGATTATACTAGCCTGCATGCTCTGATTATATTAGTGTGAACAATTTGATTATACTAGCCTGCACCCTCTCATTATTATAGCCTCATCCTCTGATTATACTAGCCTGCTCCCTCTCATTATTATAGCCACATCCTCTGATTATACTAGCCTGCATCCTCTGATTATACTAGCCTGCATGCTCTGATTATACTTGTCTGAACACTCTGATTATACTAGACTGCACCCTCTCATCCTCTGATTATACTAGCCTGCTCCCTCTCATTATTATAGCCTCATCCTCTGATTATAGTAGCCTGCATGCTCTGATTATACTAGCCTGCTCCCTCTCATTATTATAGCCTCATCCTCTGATTATACTAGCCTGCTCCCTCTCATTATTATAGCCTCATCCTCTGATTATGCTAGCCTGCACACTGTGATTATACAAGCCTGCTCCCTTTCATTATTATAGACTCATCCTCTGATTATACTAGCCTGCTTGCTCTGATAATACTAGCCTGCTCCCTCTCATTATTATAGCCTCATCCTCTGATTATACAAGCCTGCTCCCTCTCATTATTATAGCCTCATCCTCTGATTATAGTTGCCTGCTTGCTCTGATTATATTAGCCTACTCCCTCTCATTATTATAGCCTCATCCTCTGATTATACTAGCCTGCTCCCTTTCATTATTAATGCCTCATCCTCTGATTATACTAGCCTGCTCCCTCTGATTATACTAGCCTGCATCCTCTGATTATACTAGCCTGTATCCTTTTTTTTATACTAGCCTGCTCCCTCTCATTATTATAGCCTCATCCTCTGATTATACTAGCCAGCTCCCTCACATTATTATAGCCTCATCCTCTGATTATGCTAGCCTGCACACTGTGATTATACAAGCCTGCTCCCTCTCATTATTATAGCCTCATCCTCTGATTATAGTAGCCTGCTTGCTCTGATTATACTAGCCTGCTCCCTCTCATTATTATAGCCTCATCCTCTGATTATACTAGCCTGCTCTCTCTCATTATTATAGCCTCATCCTCTGATTATAGTAGCCTGCTTTCTCTGATTATACTAGCCTGCTCCTCTCATTATTATAGCCTCATCCTCTGATTATACTAGCCTGCTCCCTCTCATTATTATAGCCTCATCCTCTGATTATACTAGCCTGCATCCTCTGATTTTACTAGCCTGCATGCTCTGATTATACTAGTTTGAACACTCTGATTATACTAGCCTGCTCCCTCTCATTATTATGGCCTCATCCTCTGATTATACTAGCCTGCATGCTCTGATTATACTAGCCTGCTCCCACTCATTATTATAGCCTAATCCTCTGATTATACTAGCCTGCATGCTCTGATTATACTATTGTGAACACTTGATTATACTAGCCTGCACCCTCTCATCCTCTGATTATACAAGCCTGCACCCTCTCATTATTATAGCCTCATCCTCTGATGATAGTAGCCTGCATGCTCTGATTATACAAGCCTGCTCCCTCTCATTATTATAGCCTCATCCTCTGATTATACTAGCCTGCTCCCTCTCATTATTATAGCCTCATCCTTAGATTATGCTAGCCTGCACACTGTGATTATACAAGCCTGCTCCCTCTCATTATTATAGCCTCATCCTCTGATTATACAAGCCTGCTCCCTCTCATTATTATAGCCTCATCCTCTGATTATGCTAGCCTGCACACTGTGATTATACAAGCCTGCACCCTCTCATTATTATAGCCTCATCCTCTGATTATAGTAGCCTGCTTGCTCTGATTATCCTAGCCTGCTCCCTCTCATTATTATAGCCTCATCCTCTGATTATACTAGGCCTGCTCCCTATCATTATTATAGCCTTATCCTCTGATTATAGTAGCCTGCTTGCTCTGATTATACTAGCCTGCACCCTCTCATTATTATAGCCTTATCCTCTGATTATACTAGCCTGCTCCCTCTCATTATTATAGCCTCAGCCTCTGATTATACTAGCCTGCTCCCTCTCATTATTATAGCCTCATCCTCTGATTATACTAGCCTGCAATCTCTGATTTTACTAGCCTGCATGCTCTGATTATACTAGTCTGAACACTCTGATTATACTAGACTGCACCCTCTCATCCTCTGATTATACATGCCTGCTCCCTCTCATTATTATAGCCTCATCCTCTGACTCTAGTAGCCTGCATGCTATGATTATACTAGCCTGCTCCCTCTCATTATTATGGCCCCATCCTCTGATTATACTAGCCTGCTCCCTCTCATTATTATGGCCTCATCCTCTGATTATACTAGCCTGCATGCGATGATTATACTAGTGTGAACACTTTGATTATACTAGCCTGCACCCTCTCATCCTCTGATTATACAAGCCTGCACCCTCTCATTATTATAACCTCATCCTCTGATTATAGTAGCCTGCATGCTCTGATTATACTAGCCTGCTCCCTCTCATTATTATAGCCTCATCCTCTGATTATAGTAGCCTGCTTGCTCTGATTATACTAGCCTGCTCCCTCTCATTATTATAGCCTCATCCTCTGATTATACTAGCCTGCTCCCTTTCATTATTATAGCCTCATCCTCTGATTATTCTAGCCTGCTCCCTCTCATTATTATAGCCTGCATGCTCTGATTATAATAGCCTGCTCCCTCTCATTATTATAGCCTCATCCTCTGATAATGCTAGCCTGCACAATGTGATTATACAAGCCTGCTCCCTCTCATTATTAAAGCCTCATCCTCTGATTATAGTAGTCTGCTTGCTCTGATTATACTAGCCTGCTCCCTCTCATTATTATAGCCTCATCCTCTGATTATATTAGCCTGCTCCCTCTCATTAATATAGCCTCATCCTCTGATTATAGTAGCCTGCTTGCTCTGATTATACTAGCCTGCTCCCTCTTATTATTATAGCCTCATCTTCTGATTTCACTAGCCTGCTCCCTCTCATTATTATAACCTCATCCTCTGATTATACTAGCCTGCTCCGTCTCATTATTATAGCCTCATCCTCTGATTATACTAGCCTGCTCCCTCTCATTATTATAGCCTCATCCTCTGATTATACTAGCCTGCATCCTCTAATTATACTAGCCTGCTCCCTCTCATTGTTATAGCCTCATCCTCTGATTATACTAGCCTGCTCCCTCTCATTATTATAGCCTCATCCTCTGATTATACTAGCCTGCTCCCTCTCATTATTATAGCCACATCCTCTGATTATACTAGCCTGCATCCTCTGATTATACTAGCCTGCATGCTCTGATTATACTTGTCTGAACACTCTGATTATACTAGACTGCACCCTCTCATCCTCTGATTATACTAGCCTGCTCCCTCTCATTATTATAGCCTCATCCTCTGATTATAGTAGCCTGCATGCTCTGATTATACTAGCCTGCTCCCTCTCATTATTATAGCCTCATCCTCTGATTATACTAGCCTGCTCCCTCTCATTATTATAGCCTCATCCTCTGATTATGCTAGCCTGCACACTGTGATTATACAAGCCTGCTCCCTTTCATTATTATAGACTCATCCTCTGATTATACTAGCCTGCTTGCTCTGATAATACTAGCCTGCTCCCTCTCATTATTATAGCCTCATCCTCTGATTATACTAGCCTGCTCTCTCTCATTATTATAGCCTCATCCTCTGATTATAGTAGCCTGCTTTCTCTGATTATACTAGCCTGCTCCCTCTCATTATTATAGCCTCATCCTCTGATTATACTAGCCTGCTCCCTCTCATTATTATAGCCTCATCCTCTGATTATACTAGCCTGCATCCTCTGATTATACTAACCTGCATGCTCTGATTATACCAGTTTGAACACTCTGATTATACTAGCCTGCTCCCTCTCATTATTATGGCCTCATCCTCTGATTATACTAGCCTGCATGCTCTGATTATACTAGCCTGCTCCCTCTCATTATTATAGCCTAATCCTCTGATTATACTAGCCTGCATGCTCTGATTATACTATTGTGAACACTTTGATTATACTAGCCTGCACCCTCTCATCCTCTGATTATACAAGCCTGCACCCTCTCATTATTATAGCCTCATCCTCTGATGATAGTAGCCTGCATGCTCTGATTATACAAGCCTGCTCCCTCTCATTATTATAGCCTCATCCTCTGATTATACTAGCCTGCTCCCTCTCATTATTATAGCCTCATCCTCAGATTATGCTAGCCTGCACACTGTGATTATACAAGCCTGCTCCCTCTCATTATTATAGCCTCATCCTCTGATTATACAAGCCTGCTCCCTCTCATTATTATAGCCTTATCCTCTGATTATAGTAGCCTGCTTGCTCTGATTATACTAGCCTGCACCCTCTCATTATTATAGCCTTATCCTCTGATTATACTAGCCTGCTCCCTCTCATTATTATAGCCTCATCCTCTGATTATTCTAGCCTGCTCCCTCTCATTATTATAGCCTGCATGCTCTGATTATAATAGCCTGCTCCCTCTCATTATTATAGCCTCATCCTCTGATAATGCTAGCCTGCACAATGTGATTATACAAGCCTGCTCCCTCTCATTATTAAAGCCTCATCCTCTGATTATAGTAGTCTGCTTGCTCTGATTATACTAGCCTGCTCCCTCTCATTATTATAGCCTCATCCTCTGATTATACTAGCCTGCTCCCTCTCATTAATATAGCCTCATCCTCTGATTATAGTAGCCTGCTTGCTCTGATTATACTAGCCTGCTCCCTCTTATTATTATAGCCTCATCCTCTGATTTCACTAGCCTGCTCCCTCTCATTATTATAACCTCATCCTCTGATTATACTAGCCTGCTCCGTCTCATTATTATAGCCTCATCCTCTGATTATACTAGCCTGCTCCCTCTCATTATTATAGCCTCATCCTCTGATTATACTAGCCTGCATCCTCTAATTATACTAGCCTGCTCCCTCTCATTGTTATAGCCTCATCCTCTGATTATACTAGCCTGCTCCCTCTCATTATTATAGCCTCATCCTCTGATTATGCTAGCCTGCACACTGTGATTATACAAGCCTGCTCCCTCTCATTATTATAGCCTTATCCTCTGATTATAGTAGTCTGCTTGCTCTGATTATACTAGCCTGCTCACTCTCATTATTATAGCCTCATCCTCTGATTATACTAGCCTGCTCCCTCTCATTATTATAGCCTCATCCTCTAATTATAGTATCCTGCTTGCTCATATTATTATAGCCTCATCCTCTGATTATGCTAGCATGCACACTGTGATTATACAAGCCTGCTCCCTCTCATTATTATTGCCTCATCCTCTGATTATAGTAGCCTGCTTGCTCTGATTATACTAGCCTGCTTCCTCTCATTATTATAGCCTCATCCTCTGATAATACTAGCCTGCTCCCTTTCATTATTATTGCCTCATCCTCTGATTATACTAGCCTGCTCCCTCTGATTATACTAGCCTGCATCCTCTGATTATACTAGCCTGCATCCTTTGATTATACTAGCCTGCTCCCTCTCATTATTATAGCCTAATCCTCTGATTATACTAGCCTGCTCCCTCATATTATTATAGCCTCATCCTCTGATTATGCTAGCCTGCACACTGTGATTATACAAGCCTGCTCCCTCTCATTATTATAGCCTCATCCTCTGATTATAGTAGCCTGCTTGCTCTGATTATACTAGCCTGCTTCCTCTCATTATTATAGCCTCATCCTCTGATTATACTAGCCTGCTCTCTCTCATTATTATAGCCTCATCCTCTGATTATAGTAGCCTGCTTTCTCTGATTATACTAGCCTGCTCCCTCTCATTATTATAGCCTCATCCTCTGATTATACTAGCCTGCTCCCTCTCATTATTATAGCCTCATCTTCTGATTATACTAGCCGGCTCCCTCTCATTATCATACCCTCATGCTCTGATTATACTAGCCTGCATCCTCTGATTATACTAGCCTGCATGCTCTGATTATACTAGTCTGAACACTCTGATTTTACAAGACTGCACCCTCTCATCCTCTGATTATACTAGCCTGCTCCCTCTCATTATTAGGGCCTCATCCTCTGATTATACTAGCCTGCATGCTCTGATTAAACTTGCCTGCTCCCTCTCATTATTATAGCCTCATCCTCTGATTATTCTAGCCTGCATGCTCTGATTATACTAGTGTGAACACTTTGATTATTCTAGCCTGCACTCTCTCATCCTCTGATTATACAAGTTTGCACCCTCTCATTATTATATTGCCTCATCCTCTGATTATACAAGCCTGCTCCCTCTCATTATTATAGCCTCATCCTCTGATTATGCTAACCTGCACACTGTGATTATACAAGCCTTCACCCTCTCATTATTATAGCCTCATCCTCTGATTATAGTAGCCTGCTTGCTCTGATTATACTAGCCTGCTCCCTCTCATTATTATAGCCTCATCCTCTGATTATACTAGCCTGCTCCCTCTCATTATTATAGCCTTATCCTCTGATTATAGTAGCCTGCTTGCTCTGATTATATTATACTAGCTTGCTCCCTCTCATTATTATAGCCTCATCCTCTGATTATACTAGCCTGCTCCCTCTCATTATTATAGCCTCAGCCTCTGATTATACTAGCCTGCTCCCTCTCATTATTATAGCCTCATCCTCTGATTATACTAGCCGGCTCCCTCTCATTATTATAGCCTCATCCTCTGATTATACTAGCCTGCTCCCTCTCATTATTATAGCCTCATCCTCTGATTATACTAGCCTGCATCCTCTGATTTTACTAGCCTGCATGCTCTGATTATACTAGTCTGAACACTCTGATTATACTAGACTGCACCCTCTCATCCTCTGATTATACAAGCCTGCTCCCTCTCATTATTATAGCCTCATCCTCTGATTATAGTAGCCTGCATGCTATGATTATACTAGCCTGCTCCCTTTCATTATTATGGCCCCATCCTCTGATTATACTAGCCTGCTCCCTCTCATTATTATGGCCTCATCCTCTGATTATACTAGCCAGCATGCGATGATTATACTAGTGTGAACACTTTGATTATACTAGCCTGCACCCTCTCATCCTCTGATTATACAAGCCTGCACCCTCTCATTATTATAGCCTCATCCTCTGATTATAGTAGCCTGCATGCTCTGATTATACTAGCCTGCTCCCTCTCATTATTATTGCCTCATCCTCTGATTATACTAGCCTGCTCCCTCTCATTATTAGAGCCTCATCCTCTGATAATGCTAGCCTGCACACTGTGATTATACAAGCCTGCTCCCTCTCATTATTATAGCCTCATCCTCTGATTATAGTAGTCTGCTTACTCTGATTATACTAGCCTGCTCCCTCTCATTATTATAGCCTCATCCTCTGATTATACTAGCCTGCTCCCTCTCATTAATATAGCCTTATCCTCTGATTATAGTAGCCTGCTTGCTCTGATTATACTAGCCTGCTCCCTCTTATTATTATAGCCTCATCCTCTGATTTTACTAGCCTGCTCCCTCTCATTATTATAGCCTCATCCTCTGATTATACTAGCCTGCTCCCTCTCATTATTATAGCCTCATCCTCTGATTATACTAGCCTGCATCATCTGATTATACTAACCTGCATGCTCTGATTATACTAGTTTGAACACTCTGATTATACTAGCCTGCTCCCCCTCATTATTATGGCCTCATCCTCTGATTATACTAGCCTGCATGCTCTGATTATACTAGCCTGCTCCCTCTCATTATTATAGCCTAATCCTCTGATTATACTAGCGTGCATGCTCTGATTTTACTAGCCTGCATGCTCTGATTATACTAGTCTGAACACTCTGATTATACTAGACTGCACCCTCTCATCCCCTGATTATACAAGCCTGCTCCCTCTCATTATTATAGCCTCATCCTCTGATTATACTAGCCTGCTCCCTCTCATTATTATAGCCTCATCCTCTGATTATACTAGCCTGCATCCTCTGATTATACTAACCTGCATGCTCTGATTATACTAGTTTGAACACTCTGATTATACTAGCCTGCTCCCTCTCATTATTATGGCCTCATCCTCTGATTATACTAGCCTGCATGCTCTGATTATACAAGCCTGCTCCCTCTCATTATTATAGCCTCATCCTCTGATTATGCTAGCCTGCACACTGTGATTATACAAGCCTGCACCCTCTCATTATTATAGCCTCATCCTCTGATTATAGTAGCCTGCTTGCTCTGATTATACTAGCCTGCTCCCTCTCATTATTATAGCCTAATCCTCTGATTATACTAGCGTGCATGCTCTGATTATACTATTGTGAACACTTTTATTATACTAGCCTGCACCCTCTCATCCTCTGATTATACAAGCCTGCACCCTCTCATTATTATAGCCTCATCCTCTGATTATGCTAGCCTGCACACTGTGATTATACAAGCCTGCTCCCTCTCATTATTATTGCCTCATCCTCTGATTATACTAGCCTGCTCCCTCTCATTATTATAGCCTCATCCTCTGATTATAGTAGCCTGCTTGCTCTGATTATACTAGCCTGCTCCCTCTTATTATTATAGCCTCATCCTCTGATTATACTAGCCTGCTCCCTTTCATTATTATAGCCTCATACTCTGATTACTCTAGCCTGCTCCCTCTCATTATTATAGCCTGCATGCTCTGATTATACTAGCCTGCTCCCTCTCATTATTATTGCCTCATCCTCTGATTATACTAGCCTGCTCCCTCTCATTATTATAGCCTCATCCTCTGATAATGCTAGCCTGCACACTGTGATTATACAAGCCTGCTCCCTCTCATTATTAAAGCCTCATCCTCTGATTATAGTAGTCTGCTTGCTCTGATTATACTAGCCTGCTCCCTCTCATTATTATAGCCTCATCCTCTGATTATACTAGCCTGCTCCCTCTCATTATTATAGCCTCATCCTCAGATTATGCTAGCCTGCACACTGTGATTATACAAGCCTGCTCCCTCTCATTATTATAGCCTCATCCTCTGATTATACAAGCCTGCTCCCTCTCATTATTATAGCCTCATCCTCTGATTATGCTAGCCTGCACACTGTGATTATACAAGCCTGCACACTCTCATTATTATAGCCTCATCCTCTGATTATAGTAGCCTGCTTGCTCTGATTATCCTAGCCTGCTCCCTCTCATTATTATAGCCTCATCCTCTGATTATACTAGCCTGCTCCCTAACATTATTATAGCCTTATCCTCTGATTATAGTAGCCTGCTTGCTCTGATTATACTAGCCTGCACCCTCTCATTATAATAGCCTTATCCTCTGATTATACTAGCCTGCTCCCTCATTATTATAGCCTCAGCCTCTGATTATACTAACCTGCTCCCTCTCATTATTATAGCCTCATCCTCTGATTATACTAGCCGGCTCCCTCTCATTATTATAGCCTCATCCTCTGATTATACTAGCCTGCTCCCTCTCATTATTATAGCCTCAGCCTCTGATTATACTAGCCTGCATCCTCTGATTTTACTAGCCTGCATGCTCTGATTATACTAGTCTGAACACTCTGATTATACTAGACTGCACCCTCTCATCCTCTGATTATACATGCCTGCTCCCTCTCATTATTATAGCCTCATCCTCTGACTCTAGTAGCCTGCATGCTATGATTATACTAGCCTGCTCCCTCTCATTATTATGGCCCCATCCTCTGATTATACTAGCCTGCTCCCTCTCATTATTATGGCCTCATCCTCTGATTATACTAGCCTGCATGCGATGATTATACTAGTGTGAACACTTTGATTATACTAGCCTGCACCCTCTCATCCTCTGATTATACAAGCCTGCACCCTCTCATTATTATAGCCTCATCCTCTGATTATAGTAGCCTGCATGCTCTGATTATACTAGCCTGCTCCCTCTCATTATTATAGCCTCATCCTCTGATTATAGTAGCCTGCTTGCTCTGATTATACTAGCCTGCTCCCTCTCATTATTATAGCCTCATCCTCTGATTATACTAGCCTGCTCCCTTTCATTATTATAGCCTCATCCTCTGATTATTCTAGCCTGCTCCCTCTCATTATTATAGCCTGCATGCTCTGATTATAATAGCCTGCTCCCTCTCATTATTATAGCCTCATCCTCTGATAATGCTAGCCTGCACAATGTGATTATACAAGCCTGCTCCCTCTCATTATTAAAGCCTCATCCTCTGATTATAGTAGTCTAATTGCTCTGATTATACTAGTCTGCTCCCTCTCATTATTATAGCCTCATCCTCTGATTATACTAGCCTGCTCCCTCTCATTAATATAGCCTCATCCTCTGAATATAGTAGCCTGCTTGCTCTGATTATACTAGCCTGCTCCCTCTTATTATTATAGCCTCATCCTCTGATTTCACTAGCCTGCTCCCTCTCATTATTATAACCTCATCCTCTGATTATACTAGCCTGCTCCGTCTCATTATTATAGCCTCATCCTCTGATTATACTAGCCTGCTCCCTCTCATTATTATAGCCTCATCCTCTGATTATACTAGCCTGCATCCTCTAATTATACTAGCCTGCTCCCTCTCATTGTTATAGCCTCATCCTCTGATTATACTAGCCTGCTCCCTCTCATTATTATAGCCTCATCCTCTGATTATGCTAGCCTGCACACTGTGATTATACAAGCCTGCTCCCTCTCATTATTATGGCCTCATCCTCTGATTATAGTAGCCTGCTTGCTCTGATTATATTAGCCTGCTCCCTCTCATTATTATAGCCTCATCCTCTGATTATACTAGCCTGCATGCACTGATTATACTAGCCTGCTCCCTCTCATTATTATAGCCTCATCCTCTGATTATACTAGCCTGCTCCCTCTCATTATTTTAGCCTTATCCTCTGATTATAGTAGCCTGCTTGCTCTGATTATACTAACCTGCATGCTCTGATTATACTAGTTTGAACACTCTGATTATACTAGCCTGCTCCCTCTCATTATTATGGCCTCATCCTCTGATTATACTAGCCTGCATGCTCTGATTATATTAGCCTGCACCCTCTCATTATTATAGCCTCATCCTCTGATTATAGTAGCCTGCTTGCTCTGATTATACTAGCCTGCTCCCTCTCATTATTATAGCCTCATCCTCTGATTATACTAGCCTGCTCCCTCTCATTATTTTAGCCTTATCCTCTGATTATAGTAGCCTGCTTGCTCTGATTATACTAGCCTGCCCCCTCTCATTATTATAGCCTCATCCTCTGATTATACTAGCCTGCTCCCTCTCATTATTATTGCCTCAGCCTCTGATTATACTAGCCTGCTCCCATTCATTATTATAGCCTCATCCTCTGATTATACTAGCCGGCTCCCTCTCATTATTATAGCCTCATGCTCTGATTATACTAGCCTGCTCCCTCTCATTATTATAGCCACATCCTCTGATTATACTAGCCTGCATCCTCTGATTATACTAGCCTGCATGCTCTGATTATACTAGTCTGAACACTCTGATTATACTAGACTGCACCCTCTCATCCTCTGATTATACTAGCCTGCTCCCTCTCTTTATTATAGCCTCATCCTCTGATTATAGTAGCCTGCTTGCTCTGATTATACTAGCCTGCTCCCTCTTATTATTATAGCCTCATCCTCTGATTTCACTAGCCTGCTCCCTCTCATTATTATAACCTCATCCTCTGATTATACTAGCCTGCTCCGTCTCATTATTATAGCCTCATCCTCTGATTATACTAGCCTGCTCCCTCTCATTAATATAGCCTCATCCTCTGATTATAGTAGCCTGCTTGCTCTGTTTATACTAGCCTGCTCCCTCTTATTATTATAGCCTCATCCTCTGATTTTACTAGCCTGCTCCGTCTCATTATTATAGCCTCATCCTCTGATTATACTAGCCTGCTCCCTCTCATTATTATAGCCTCATCCTCTGATTATACTAGCCTCATCCTCTGATTATACTAGCCTGCTCCCTGTCATTATTATAGCCTCATCCTCTGATTATGCTTGCCTGCACACTGTGATTATACAAGCCTGCTCCCTCTCATTATTATAGCCTCATCCTCTGATTATAGTAGCCTGCTTGCTCTGATTATACTAGCCTGCTCCCTCTCATTATTATAGCCTCATCCTCTGATTATACTAGCCTGCTCCCTCTCATTATTATAGCCTCATCCTCTGATTATAGTAGCCTGCTTGCTCTGATTATACTAGCCTGCTCCCTCTCATTATTATAGCCTCATCCTCTGATTATACTAGCCTGCTCCCTCTCATTATTATAGCCTCATCCTCTGATTATACTAGCCGGCTCCCTCTCATTATTATAGCCTCATGCTCTGATTATACTAGCCTGCATCCTCTGATTATACTAGCCTGCATGCTCTGATTATACTAGTCTGAACACTCTGATTTTACTAGACTGCACCCTCTCATCCTCTGATTATACTAGCCTGCTCCCTCTCATTATTAGGGCCTCATCCTCTGATTATACTAGCCTGCATGCTCTGATTAAACTTGCCTGCTCCCTCTCATTATTATAGACTCATCCTCTGATTATTCTAGCCTGCATGCTCTGATTATACTAGTGTGAACACTTTGATTATTCTAGCCTGCACTCTCTCATCCTCTGATTATACAAGCTTGCACCCTCTCATTATTATAGCCTCATCCTCTGATTATACAAGCCTGCTCCCTCTCATTATTATAGCCTCATCCTCTGATTATGCTAGCCTGCACACTGTGATTATACAAGCCTTCACCCTCTCATTATTATAGCATCATCCTCTGATTATAGTAGCCTGCTTGCTCTCATTATTATAGCCTCATCCTCTGATTATAGTAGCCTGCTTGCTCTGATTATACTAGCCTGCTCAATCTCATTATTATAGCCTCATCCTCTGATTATACTAGCCTGCTCCCTCTCATTATTATAGCCTCATCCTCTGATTATACTAGCCTGCTCCCTCTCATTATTATAGCCTCATCCTCTGATTATAGTAGCCTGCTTGCTCTGATTATACTAGCCTGCTCCCTCTCATTATTATAGCCTCATCCTCTGATTATACTAGCCTGCTCCCTCTCATTATTATAGCCTCATCCTCTGATTATACTAGCCTGCTCCCTCTCATTATTATAGCCTCATCCTCTGATTATACTAGCCTGCTCCCTCTCATTATTATAGCCTCATCCTCTGATTATACTAGCCTGCTCCCTCTCATTATTATAGCCTCATCCTCTGATTATACTAGCCTGCTCCCTCTCATTATTATAGCCTCATCCTCTGATTATACCAGCCTGCTCCCTCTCATTATTATAGCCTCATCCTCTGATTATACTAGCCTGCTCCCTCTCATTATTATAGCCTCATCCTCTGATTATACTAGCCTGCTCCCTCTCATTATTATAGCCTCATCCTCTGATTATAGTAGCATGCTTGCTCTGATTATATTAGCCTGCTCCCTCTCATTATTATAGCCTCATCCTCTGATTATACTAGCCTGCTCCCTCTCATTATTATAGCCTCATCCTCTGATTATACTAGCCTGCTCCCTTTCATTATTATTGCCTCATCCTCTGATTATACTAGCCTGCTCCCTCTGAATATACTAGCCTGCATCCTCTGATTATACTAGCCTGCATCCTCTCAATATACTAGCCTGCTCCCTCTCATTATTATAGCCTCATCCTCTGATTATACTAGCCTGCTCCCTCTCATTATTATAGCCTCATCCTCTGATTATAGTAGCCTGCTTGCTCTGATAATACTAGCTTGCTCCCTCTCATTATTATAGCCTCATCCTCTGATTATACTAGCCTGCTCCCTCTCATTATTATAGCCTCATCCTCTGATTATACTAGCCTGCTCCCTCTCATTATTATAGCCTCATCCTCTGAATATACTAGCCTGCTATCTCTCATTATTATAGCCTCATCCTCTGATTATACTAGCCTGCATGCTCTGATTATACTAGCCTGCTCCCTCTCATTATTATAGCCTCATCCTCTGATTATACTAGCCTGCTCCCTCGCATTATTATAGCCTCATCCTCTGATTATAGTAGCATGCTTGCTCTGATTATATTAGCCTGCTCCCTCTCATTATTATAGCCTCATCCTCTGATTATACTAGCCTGCTCCCTCTCATTATTATAGCCTCATCCTCTGATTATACTAGCCTGCTCCCTTTCATTATTATTGCCTCATCCTCTGATTATACTAGCCTGCTCCCTCTGAATATACTAGCCTGCATCCTCTGATTATACTAGCTTGCATCCTCTCATTATACTAGCCTGCTCCCTCTCATTATTATAGCCTCATCCTCTGATTATACTAGCCTGCTCCCTCTCATTATTATAGCCTCATCCTCTGATTATAGTAGCCTGCTTGCTCTGATTATACTAGCCTGCTCCCTCTCATTATTATAGCCTCATCCTCTGATTATACTAGCCTGATCTCTCTCATTATTATAGCCTCATCCTCTGATTATAGTAGCCTACTTGCTCTGATAATACTAGCCTGCTCCCTCTCATTATTATAGCCTCATCCTCTGATTATACTAGCCTGCTCCCTCTCATTATTATAGCCTCATCCTCTGATTATACTAGCCTGCTCCCTCTCATTATTATAGCCTCATCCTCTGAATATACTAGCCTGCTATCTCTCATTATTATAGCCTCATCCTCTGATTATACTAGCCTGCATGCTCTGATTATACTAACCTGCTCCCTCTCATTATTATAGCCTAATCCTCTGATTATACTAGCCTGCATGCTCTGATTATACTAGTGTGAACTCTTTGATTATACTAGCCTGCACCCTCTCATCCTCTGATTATACAAGCCTGCACCCTCTCATTATTATAGCCTTATCCTCTGATGATAGTAGCCTGCATGCTCTGATTATACTAGCCTGCTCCCTCTCATTATTATAGCCTCATCCTCTTATTATACTAGCCTGCTCCCTCTCATTATTATAGCCTCAGCCTCTGATTATACTAGCCTGCTCCCTGTCATTATTATAGCCTCATCCTCTGATTATACTAGCCTGCTCCCACTCATTATTATAGCCAAATCCTCTGATTATACTACCCTGCTCCCTCTCATTATTATAGCCTCATCCTCTGATTATACTAGCCTGCATGCTCTGATTATACTAGTCTGAACACTCTGATTATACTAGACTGCACCCTCTCATCCTCTGATTATACAAGCCTGCTCCCTCTCATTATTATAGCCTCATCCTCTGATTATAGTAGCCTGCTTGTTATGATTATACTAGCCTGCTCCCTCTCATTATTATGGCCCCATCCTCTGATTATACTAGCCTGCTCCCTCTCATTATTATGGCCTCATCCTCTGATTATACTAGCCTGCATGCTCTGATTATACTAGCCTGCTCCCTCTCATTATTATAGCCTCATCATCTAATTATACTAGCCTGCATGCTCTGATTATACTAGTGTGAACACTTTGATTATACTAGCCTGCACCCTCTCATCCTCTGATTATACAAGCCTGCACCCTCTCTTTATTATAGCATCATCCTCTGATTATAGTAGCCTGCATGCTCTGATTATACTAGCCTGCTCCCTCTCATTATTATAGCCTCATCCTCTGATTATACTAGCCTGCTCCCTCTCATTATTATAGCCTCATCCTCTGATTATGCTAGCTTGCACACTGTGATTATACAAGCCTGCTCCCTCTCATTATTATAGCCTCATCCTCTGATTATAGTAGCCTGCTTGCTCTGATTATACTAGCCTGCTCCCTCTCATTATTATAGCCTCATCCTCTGATTATACTAGCCTGCTCCCTCTCATTATTATAGCCTCATCCTCTGATTATACTAGCCTGCTCCCTCTCATTATTATAGCCTCATCCTCTGATTATGCTAGCCTGCACACAGTGATTATACAAGCTTGCTCCATCTCATTATTATAGCCTCATCCTCTGATTATAGTAGCCTGTTTGCTCTGATTATACTATTCTGCTCTCTCTCATTATTATAGCCTCATCCTCTGATTATACTAGCCTTCTCCCTCTCATTATTATAGCCTCATCCTCTGATTATAGTAGCCTGCTTGCTCTGATTATACTAGCCTGCTCCCTCTCATTATTATAGCCTCATCCTCTGATTATACTAGCCTGCTCCCTCTCATTATTATAGCCTCTTCCTCTGATTATACTAGCCTGCTCCCTCTCATTATTATAGCCTCATCCTCTGATTATACTAGCCGGCTCCCTCTCAATATTATAGCCTCATCCTCTGATTATACTAGCCTGCATCCTCTGATTATACTAGCCTGCATGCTCTGATTATACTAGTCTGAACACTCTGATTTTACTAGACTGCACCCTCTCATCCTCTGATTATACTAGCCTGTTCCCTCTCATTATTTTGGCCTCATCCTCTGATTATACTAGCCTGCATGCTCTGTTTAAACTTGCCTGCTCCCTCTCATTATTATAGCCTCATCCTCTGATTACACTAGCCTGCATGCTCTGATTATACTAGTGTGAACACTTTCATTATACTAGCCTGCACCCTCTCCTCCTCTGATTATACAAGCCTGCACCCTTT
This sequence comes from Taudactylus pleione, assembly GCA_031769625.1. NCBI lineage: Eukaryota > Metazoa > Chordata > Amphibia > Anura > Myobatrachidae > Taudactylus > Taudactylus pleione. Next base: position 1,870,130 of record JAUIMM010000727.1, read on the forward strand.
CATTATTATAGCCTCATCCTCTGATTATACAAGCCTGCTCCCTCTCATTATTATAGCCTCATCCTCTGATTAGGCTAGCCTGCACACTGTGATTATACAAGCCTGCACCCTCTCATTATTATAGCCTCATCCTCTGATTATAGTAGCCTGCTTGCTCTGATTATACTAGCCTGCTCCCTCTCATTATTATAGCCTCATCCTCTGATTATACTAGCCTGCTCCCTCTCATTATTATAGCCTCATCCTCTGATTATAGTAGCCTGCTTGCTCTGATTATACTAGCCTGCTCCCTCTCATTATTATAGCCTCATCCTCTGATTATACTAGCCTGCTCCCTCTCATTATTATAGCCTCATCCACTGATTATACTAGCCTGCTCCCTCTCATTATTATAGCCTCATCCTCTGATTATACTAGCCTGCTCCCTCTCATTATTATAGCCTCATCCTCTGATTATACTAGCCTGCTCCCTCTCATTATTATAGCATCATCCTCTGATTATACTAGCCTGCATCCTCTGATTATACTAGCCTGCATGCTCTGATTATACTAGTCTGAACACTCAGATTTTACTAGACTGCACCCTCTCATCCTCTGATTATACTAGCCTGCTCCCTCTCATTATTATGGCCTCATCCTCTGATTATACTAGCCTGCATGCTCTGATTAAACTTGCCTGCTCCCTCTCATTATTATAGCCTCATCCTCTGATTATACTAGCCTGCATGCTCTGATTATACTAGTGTGAACACTTTGATTATACTAGCCTGCACCCTCTCATCCTCTGATTATACAAGCCTGCACCCTCTCATTATTATAGCCTCATCCTCTTATTATACAAGCCTGCTCCCTCTCATTATTATAGCCTCATCCTCTGATTAGGCTAGCCTGCACACTGTGATTATACAAGCCTGCACCCTCTCATTATTATAGCCTCATCCTCTTATTATAGTAGCCTGCTTGCTCTGATTATACTAGCCTGCTCCCTCTCATTATTATAGCCTCATCCTCTGATTATACTAGCCTGCTTCCTCTCAATATTATAGCCTCATCCTCTGATTACAGTAGCCTGCTTGCTCTGATTATTCTAGCCTGCTCCCTCTCATTATTATAGCCTCATCCTCTGATTATACTAGCCTGCTCCCTCTCATTATTATAGCCTCATCCTCTGATTATAGTAGCCTGCTTGCTCTGATTATACTAGCCTGCTCCCTCTCATTATTATAGCCTCATCCTCTGATTATACTAGCCTGATCTCTCTCATTATTATAGCCTCATCCTCTGATTATAGTAGCCTACTTGCTCTGATAATACTAGCCTGCTCCCTCTCATTATTATAGCCTCATCCTCTGATTATACTAGCCTGCTCCCTCTCATTATTATAGCCTCATCCTCTGATTATACTAGCCTGCTCCCTCTCATTGTTATAGCCTCATCCTCTGAATATACTAGCCTGCTATCTCTCATTATTATAGCCTCATCCTCTGATTATACTAGCCTGCATGCTCTGATTATACTAGCCTGCTCCCTCTCATTATTATAGCCTAATCCTCTGATTATACTAGCCTGCATGCTCTGATTATACTAATGTGAACTCTTTGATTATACTAGCCTGCACCCTCTCATCCTCTGTTTATACAAGCCTGCACCCTCTCATTATTATAGCCTTATCCTCTGATGATAGTAGCCTGCATGCTCTGATTATACTAGCCTGCTCCCTCTCATTATTATAGCCTCATCCTCTTATTATACTAGCCTGCTCCCTCTCATTATTATAGCCTCATCCTCTGATTATGCTAGCCTGCACACTGTGATTATACAAGCCTGCTCCCTCTCATTATTATAGCCTCATCCTCTGATTATACAAGCCTGCTCCCTCTCATTATTATAGCCTCATCCTCTGATTATGCTAGCCTGCACACTGTGATTATACAAGCCTGCACCCTCTCATTATTATAGCCTCATCCTCTGATTATAGTAGCCTGCTTGCTCTGATTATACTAGCCTGCTCCCTCTCATTATTATAGCCTCATCCTCTGATTATACTAGCCTGCTCCCTCTCATTATTATAGCCTCAGCCTCTGATTATACTAGCCTGCTCCCTCTCATTATTATAGCCTCATCCTCTGATTATACTAGCCTGCTCCCACTCATTATTATAGCCTCATCCTCTGATTATACTAGCCTGCTCCCTCTCATTATTATAGCCTCATCCTCTGATTATACTAGCCTGCATCCTCTGATTTTACTAGCCTGCATGCTCTGATTATACTAGTCTGAACTCTCTGATTATACTAGACTGCACCCTCTCATCCTCTGATTATACAAGCCTGCTCCCTCTCATTATTATAGCCTCATCCTCTGATTATAGTAGCCTGCTTGTTATGATTATACTAGCCTGCTCCCTCTCATTATTATGGCCCCATCCTCTGATTATACTAGCCTGCTCCCTCTCATTATTATGGCCTCATCCTCTGATTATACTAGCCTGCATGCTCTGATTATACTAGCCTGCTCACTCTCATTATTATAGCCTCATCCTCTAATTATACTAGCCTGCATGCTCTGATTATACTAGTGTGAACACTTTGATTATACTAGCCTGCACCCTCTCATCCTCTGATTATACAAGCCTGCACCCTCTCATTATTATAGCCTCATCCTCTGATTATAGTAGCCTGCATGCTCTGATTATACTAGCCTGCTCCCTCTCATTATTATAGCCTCATCCTCTGATTATACTAGCCTGGTCCCTCTCATTATTATTGCCTCATCCTCTGATTATGCTAGCCTGCACACTGTGATTATACAAGCCTGCTCCCTCTCATTATTATAGCCTCATCCTCTGATTATAGTAGCCTGCTTGCTCTGATTATACTAGCCTGCTCCCTCTCATTATTATAGCCTCATCATCTGATTATACTAGCCTGCTCCCTCTCATTATTATAGCCTCATCCTCTGATTATAGTTGCCTGCTTGCTCTGATTATACTACCCTGCTCCCTCTCATTATTATAGCCTCATCCTCTGATTTTACTAGCCTGCTCCCTCTCATTATTATAACCTCATCCTCTGATTATACTAGCCTGCTCCATCTCATTATTATAGCCTCATCCTCTGATTATACTAGCCTGCATCCTCTAATTATACTAGCCTGCTCCCTCTCATTATTATAGCCTCATCCTCTGATTATACTAGCCTGCTCCCTCTCATTATTATAGCCTCATCCTCTGATTATGCTAGCCTGCACACAGTGATTATACAAGCCTGCTCCATCTCATTATTATAGCCTCATCCTCTGATTATAGTAGCCTGCTTGCTCTGATTATACTAGCCTGCTCTCTCTCATAATTATAGCCTCATCCTCTGATTATACTAGCCTGCTCCCTCTCATTATTATAGCCTCATCCTCTGATTATAGTAGCCTGCTTGCTCTGATTATTCTAGCCTGCTCCCTCTCATTATTATAGCCTCATCCTCTGATTATACTAGCCTGCTCCCTCTCATTATTATAGCCTCTTCCTCTGATTATACTAGCCTGCTCCCTCTCATTATTATAGCCTCATCCTCTGATTATACTAGCCGGCTCCCTCTCATTATTATAGCCTCATCCTCTGATTATACTAGCCTGCATCCTCTGATTATACTAGCCTGCATGCTCTGATTATACTAGTCTGAACACTCTGATTTTACTAGACTGCACCCTCTCATCCTCTGATTATACTAGCCTGCTCCCTCTCATTATTTTGGCCTCATCCTCTGATTATACTAGCCTGCATGCTCTGATTAAACTTGCCTGCTCCCTCTCATTATTATAGCCTCATCCTCTGATTACACTAGCCTGCATGCTCTGATTATACTAGTGTGAACACTTTCATTATACTAGCCTGCACCCTCTCATCCTCTGATTATACAAGCCTGCACCCTCTCATTATTATAGCCTCATCCTCTGATTATACAAGCCTGCTCCCTCTCATTATTATAGCCTCATCCTCTGATTAGGCTAGCCTGCACACTGTGATTATACAAGCCTGCACCCTCTCATTATTATAGCCTCATCCTCTGATTATAGTAGCCTGCTTGCTCTGATTATACTAGCCTGCTCCCTCTCATTATTATAGCCTCATCCTCTGATTATAGTAGCCTACTTGCTCTGATTATACTAGCCTGCTCCCTCTCATTATTATAGCCTCATCCTCTGATTATACTAGCCTGCTCCCTCTCATTATTATAGCCTCATCCTCTGATTATACTAGCCTGCTCCCTCTCATTATTATAGCCTCATCCTCTGATTATACTAGCCTGCATCCTCTGATTATACTAGCCTGCATGCTCTGATTATACTAGTCTGAACACTCTGATTTTACTAGACTGCACCCTCTCATCCTCTGATTATACTAGCCTGCTCCCTCTCATTATTATGGCCTCATCCTCTGATTATACTAGCCTGCATGCTCTGATTAAACTTGCCTGCTCCCTCTCATTATTATAGCCTCATCCTCTGATTATACTAGCCTGCATGCTCTGATTATACTAGTGTGAACACTTTGATTATACTAGCCTGCACCCTCTCATCCTCTGATTATACAAGCCTGCACCCTCTCATTATTATAGTCTCATCCTCTTATTATACAAGCCTGCTCCCTCTCATTATTATAGCCTCATCCTCTGATTAGGCTAGCCTGCACACTGTGATTATACAAGCCTGCACCCTCTCATTATTATAGCCTCATCCTCTGATTATAGTAGCCTGCTTGCTCTGATTATACTAGCCTGCTCCCTCTCATTATTATAGCCTCATCCTCTGATTATACAAGCCTGCTTCCGATCAATATTATAGCCTCATCCTCTGATTACAGTAGCCTGCTTGCTCTGATTATACTAGCCTGCTCCCTCACATTATTATAGCCTCATCCTCTGATTATACTAGCCTGCTCCCTCTCATTATTATAGCCTCATCCTCTGATTATAGTAGCCTGCTTGCTCTGATTATACTAGCCTGCTCCCTCTCATTATTATAGCCTCATCCTCTGATTATACTAGCCTGATCTCTCTCATTATTATAGCCTCATCCTCTGATTATAGTAGCCTACTTGCTCTGATAATACTAGCCTGCTCCCTCTCATTATTATAGCCTCATCCTCTGATTATACTAGCCTGCTCCCTCTCATTATTATAGCCTCATCCTCTGATTATACTAGCCTGCTCCCTCTCATTATTATAGCCTCATCCTCTGAATATACTAGCCTGCTATCTCTCATTATTATAGCCTCATCCTCTGATTATACTAGCCTGCATGCTCTGATTATACTAGCCTGCTCCCTCTCATTATTATAGCCTAATCCTCTGATTATACTAGCCTGCATGCTCTGATTATACTAATGTGAACTCTTTGATTATACTAGCCTGCACCCTCTCATCCTCTGATTATACAAGCCTGCACCCTCTCATTATTATAGCCTTATCCTCTGATGATAGTAGCCTGCATGCTCTGATTATACTAGCCTGCTCCCTCTCATTATTATAGCCTCATCCTCTTATTATACTAGCCTGCTCCCTCTCATTATTATAGCCTCATCCTCTGATTATGCTAGCCTGCACACTGTGATTATACAAGCCTGCTCCCTCTCATTATTATAGCCTCATCCTCTGATTATACAAGCCTGCTCCCTCTCATTATTATAGCCTCATCCTCTGATTATGCTAGCCTGCACACTGTCATTATACAAGCCTGCACCCTCTCATTATTATAGCCTCATCCTCTGATTATAGTAGCCTGCTTGCTCTGATTATACTAGCCTGCTCCCTCTCATTATTATAGCCTCATCCTCTGATTATACTAGCCTGCTCCCTCTCATTATTATAGCCTCAGCCTCTGATTATACTAGCCTGCTCCCTCTCATTATTATAGCCTCATCCTCTGATTATACTAGCCTGCTCCCACTCATTATTATAGCCTCATCCTCTGATTATACTAGCCTGCTCCCTCTCATTATTATAGCCTCATCCTCTGATTATACTAGCCTGCATCCTCTGATTTTACTAGCCTGCATGCTCTGATTATACTAGTCTGAACTCTCTGATTATACTAGACTGCACCCTCTCATCCTCTGATTATACAAGCCTGCTCCCTCTCATTATTATAGCCTCATCCTCTGATTATAGTAGCCTGCTTGTTATGATTATACTAGCCTGCTCCATCTCATTATTATGTCCCCATCCTCTGATTATACTAGCCTGCTCCCTCTCATTATTAAGGCCTCATCCTCTGATTATACTAGCCTGCATGCTCTGATTATACTAGCCTGCTCACTCTCATTATTATAGCCTCATCCTCTAATTATACTAGCCTGCATGCTCTGATTATACTAGTGTGAACACTTTGATTATACTAGCCTGCACCCTCTCATCCTCTGATTATACAAGCCTGCACCCTCTCATTATTATAGCCTCATCCTCTGATTATAGTAGCCTGCATGCTCTGATTATACTAGCCTGCTCCCTCTCATTATTATAGCCTCATCCTCTGATTATACTAGCCTGCTCCCTCTCATTATTATAGCCTCATCCTCTGATTATGCTAGCCTGCACACTGTGATTATACAAGCCTGCTCCCTCTCATTATTATAGCCTCATCCTCTGATTATAGTAGCCTGCTTGCTCTGATTATACTAGCCTGCTCCCTCTCATTATTATAGCCTCATCCTCTGATTATACTAGCCTGCTCCCTCTCATTATTATAGCCTCATCCTCTGATTATAGTAGCCTGCTTGCTCTGATTATACTAGCCTGCTCCCTCTCATTATTATAGCCTCATCCTCTGATTATACTAGCATGCTCCCTCTCATTATTATAGCCTCATCCTCTGATTATAGTAGCCTGCTTGCTCTGATTATACTAGCCTGCTCCCTCTCATTATTATAGCCTCATCCTCTGATTATACTAGCCTGCTCCCTCTCATTATTATAGCCTCATCCTCTGATTATACTAGCCTGCTCCCTCTCATTATTATAGCCTCATCCTCTGATTATACTAGCCTGCTCCCTCTCATTATTATAGCCTCATCCTCTGATTATACTAGCCTGCTCCCTCTCATTATTATAGCCTCATCCTCTGATTATACTAGCCTGCATCCTCTGATTATACTAGCCTGCATGCTCTGATTATACTAGTCTGAACACTCTGATTTTACTAGACTGCACCCTCTCATCCTCTGATTATACTAGCCTGCTCCCTCTCATTATTATGGCCTCATCCTCTGATTATACTAGCCTGCATGCTCTGATTAAACTTGCCTGCTCCCTCTCATTATTATAGCCTCATCCTCTGATTATACTAGCCTGCATGCTCTGATTATACTAGTGTGAACACTTTTATTATACTAGCCTGCACCCTCTCATCCTCTGATTATACAAGCCTGCACCCTCTCATTATTATAGCCTCATCCTCTTATTATACAAGCCTGCTCCCTCTCATTATTATAGCCTCATCCTCTGATTAGGCTAGCCTGCACACTGTGATTATACAAGCCTGCACCCTCTCATTATTATAGCCTCATCCTCTGATTATAGTAGCCTGCTTGCTCTGATTATACTAGCCTGCTCCCTCTCATTATTATAGCCTCATCCTCTGATTATACTAGCCTGCTTCCTCTCAATATTATAGCCTCATCCTCTGATTACAGTAGCCTGCTTGCTCTGATTATACTAGCCTGCTCCCTCTCATTATTATAGCCTCATCCTCTGATTATACTAGCCTGCTCCCTCTCATTAGTATAGCCTCATCCTCTGATTATAGTAGCCTGCTTGCTCTGATTATACTAGCCTGCTCCCTCTCATTATTATAGCCTCATCCTCTGATTATACTAGCCTGATCTCTCTCATTATTATAGCCTCATCCTCTGATTATAGTAGCCTACTTGCTCTGATAATACTAGCCTGCTCCCTCTCATTATTATAGCCTCATCCTCTGATTATACTAGCCTGCTCCCTCTCATTATTATAGCCTCATCCTCTGATTATACTAGCCTGCTCCCTCTCATTATTATAGCCTCATCCTCTGAATATACTAGCCTGCTATCTCTCATTATTATAGCCTCATCCTCTGATTATACTAGCCTGCATGCTCTGATTATACTAGCCTGCTCCCTCTCATTATTATAGCCTAATCCTCTGATTATACTAGCCTGCATGCTCTGATTATACTAATGTGAACTCTTTGATTATACTAGCCTGCACCCTCTCATCCTCTGATTATACAAGCCTGCACCCTCTCATTATTATAGCCTTATCCTCTGATGATAGTAGCCTGCATGCTCTGATTATACTAGCCTGCTCCCTCTCATTATTATAGCCTCATCCTCTTATTATACTAGCCTGCTCCCTCTCATTATTATATCCTCATCCTCTGATTATGCTAGCCTGCACACTGTGATTATACAAGCCTGCTCCCTCTCATTATTATAGCCTCATCCTCTGATTATACAAGCCTGCTCCCTCTCATTATTATAGCCTCATCCTCTGATTATGCTAGCCTGCACACTGTGATTATACAAGCCTGCACCCTCTCATTATTATAGCCTCATCCTCTGATTATAGTAGCCTGCTTGCTCTGATTATACTAGCCTGCTCCCTCTCATTATTATAGCCTCATCCTCTGATTATACTAGCCTGCTCCCTCTCATTATTATAGCCTCAGCCTCTGATTATACTAGCCTGCTCCCTCTCATTATTATAGCCTCATCCTCTGATTATACTAGCCTGCTCCCACTCATTATTATAGCCTCATCCTCTGATTATACTAGCCTGCTCCCTCTCATTATTATAGCCTCATCCTCTGATTATACTAGCCTGCATCCTCTGATTTTACTTGCCTGCATGCTCTGATTATACTAGTCTGAACTCTCTGATTATACTAGACTGCACCCTCTCATCCTCTGATTATACAAGCCTGCTCCCTCTCATTATTATAGCCTCATCCTCTGATTATAGTAGCCTGCTTGTTATGATTATACTAGCCTGCTCCCTCTCATTATTATGGCCCCATCCTCTGATTATACTAGCCTGCTCCCTCTCATTATTATGGCCTCATCCTCTGATTATACTAGCCTGCATGCTCTGATTATACTAGCCTGCTCACTCTCATTATTATAGCCTCATCCTCTAATTATACTAGCCAGCATGCTCTGATTATACTAGTGTGAACACTTTGATTATACTAGCCTGCACCCTCTCATCCTCTGATTATACAAGCCTGCACCCTCTCATTATTATAGCCTCATCCTCTGATTATAGTAGCCTGCATGCTCTGATTATACTAGCCTGCTCCCTCTCATTATTATAGCCTCATCCTCTGATTATACTAGCCTGGTCCCTCTCATTATTATTGCCTCATCCTCTGATTATGCTAGCCTGCACACTGTGATTATACAAGCCTGCTCCCTCTCATTATTATAGCCTCATCCTCTGATTATAGTAGCCTGCTTGCTCTGATTATACTAGCCTGCTCCCTCTCATTATTATAGCCTCATCCTCTGATTATACTAGCCTGCTCCCTCTCATTATTATAGCCTCATCCTCTGATTATAGTAGCCTGCTTGCTCTGATTATACTAGCCTGCTCCCTCTCATTATTATAGCCTCATCCTCTGATTTTACTAGCCTGCTCCCTCTCATTATTATAACCTCATCCTCTGATTATACTAGCCTGCTCCCTCTCATTATTATAGCCTCATCCTCTGATTATACTAGCCGGCTTATTATATAGCCTCATTATTATAGCCTCATCCTCTGATTATACTAGCCTGCATCCTCTGATTATACTAGCCTGCATGCTCTGATTATACTAGTCTGAACACTCTGATTTTACTAGACTGCACCCTCTCATCCTCTGATTATACTAGCCTGCTCCCTCTCATTATTTTGGCCTCATCCTCTGATTATACTAGCCTGCATGCTCTGATTAAACTTGCCTGCTCCCTCTCATTATTATAGCCTCATCCTCTGATTACACTAGCCTGCATGCTCTGATTATACTAGTGTGAACACTTTCATTATACTAGCCTGCACCCTCTCATCCTCTGATTATACAAGCCTGCACCCTCTCATTATTATAGCCTCATCCTCTGATTATACAAGCCTGCTCCCTCTCATTATTATAGCCTCATCCTCTGATTAGGCTAGCCTGCACACTGTGATTATACAAGCCTGCACCCTCTCATTATTATAGCCTCATCCTCTGATTATAGTAGCCTGCTTGCTCTGATTATACTAGCCTGCTCCCTCTCATTATTATAGCCTCATCCTCTGATTATAGTAGCCTACTTGCTCTGATTATACTAGCCTGCTCCCTCTCATTATTATAGCCTCATCCTCTGATTATACTAGCCTGCTCCCTCTCATTATTATAGCCTCATCCTCTGATTATACTAGCCTGCTCCCTCTCATTATTATAGCCTCATCCTCTGATTATACTAGCCTGCATCCTCTGATTATACTAGCCTGCATGCTCTGATTATACTAGTCTGAACACTCTGATTTTACTAGACTGCACCCTCTCATCCTCTGATTATACTAGCCTGCTCCCTCTCATTATTATGGCCTCATCCTCTGATTATACTAGCCTGCATGCTCTGATTAAACTTGCCTGCTCCCTCTCATTATTATAGCCTCATCCTCTGATTATACTAGCCTGCATGCTCTGATTATACTAGTGTGAACACTTTGATTATACTAGCCTGCACCCTCTCATCCTCTGATTATACAAGCCTGCACCCTCTCATTATTATAGCCTCATCCTCTTATTATACAAGCCTGCTCCCTCTCATTATTATAGCCTCATCCTCTGATTAGGCTAGCCTGCACACTGTGATTATACAAGCCTGCACCCTCTCATTATTATAGCCTCATCCTCTGATTATAGTAGCCTGCTTGCTCTGATTATACTAGCCTGCTCCCTCTCATTATTATAGCCTCATCCTCTGATTATACAAGCCTGCTTCCTCTCAATATTATAGCCTCATCCTCTGATTACAGTAGCCTGCTTGCTCTGATTATACTAGCCTGCTCCCTCTCATTATTATAGCCTCATCCTCTGATTATACTAGCCTGCTCCCTCTCATTATTATAGCCTCATCCTCTGATTATAGTAGCCTGCTTGCTCTGATTATACTAGCCTGCTCCCTCTCATTATTATAGCCTCATCCTCTGATTATACTAGCCTGATCTCTCATTATTATAGCCTCATCCTCTGATTATAGTAGCCTACTTGCTCTGATAATACTAGCCTGCTCCCTCTCATTATTATAGCCTCATCCTCTGATTATACTAGCCTGCTCCCTCTCATTATTATAGCCTCATCCTCTGATTATACTAGCCTGCTCCCTCTCATTATTATAGCCTCATCCTCTGAATATACTAGCCTGCTATCTCTCATTATTATAGCCTCATCCTCTGATTATACTAGCCTGCATGCTCTGATTATACTAGCCTGCTCCCTCTCATTATTATAGCCTAATCCTCTGATTATACTAGCCTGCATGCTCTGATTATACTAATGTGAACTCTTTGATTATACTAGCCTGCACCCTCTCATCCTCTGATTATACAAGCCTGCACCCTCTCATTATTATAGCCTTATCCTCTGATGATAGTAGCCTGCATGCTCTGATTATACTAGCCTGCTCCCTCTCATTATTATAGCCTCATCCTCTTATTATACTAGCCTGCTCCCTCTCATTATTATAGCCTCATCCTCTGATTATGCTAGCCTGCACACTGTGATTATACAAGCCTGCTCCCTCTCATTATTATAGCCTCATCCTCTGATTATACAAGCCTGCTCCCTCTCATTATTATAGCCTCATCCTCTGATTATGCTAGCCTGCACACTGTGATTATACAAGCCTGCACCCTCTCATTATTATAGCCTCATCCTCTGATTATAGTAGCCTGCTTGCTCTGATTATACTAGCCTGCTCCCTCTCATTATTATAGCCTCATCCTCTGATTATACTAGCCTGCTCCCTCTCATTATTATAGCCTCAGCCTCTGATTATACTAGCCTGCTCCCTCTCATTATTATAGCCTCATCCTCTGATTATACTAGCCTGCTCCCACTCATTATTATAGCCTCATCCTCTGATTATACTAGCCTGCTCCCTCTCATTATTATAGCCTCATCCTCTGATTATACTAGCCTGCGTCCTCTGATTTTACTTGCCTGCATGCTCTGATTATACTAGTCTGAACTCTCTGATTATACTAGACTGCACCCTCTCATCCTCTGATTATACAAGCCTGCTCCCTCTCATTATTATAGCCTCATCCTCTGATTATAGTAGCCTGCTTGTTATGATTATACTAGCCTGCTCCCTCTCATTATTATGGCCCCATCCTCTGATTATACTAGCCTGCTCCCTCTCATTATTAAGGCCTCATCCTCTGATTATACTAGCCTGCATGCTCTGATTATACTAGCCTGCTCACTCTCATTATTATAGCCTCATCCTCTAATTATACTAGCCTGCATGCTCTGATTATACTAGTGTGAACACTTTGATTATACTAGCCTGCACCCTCTCATCCTCTGATTATACAAGCCTGCACCCTCTCATTATTATAGCCTCATCCTCTGATTATAGTAGCCTGCATGCTCTGATTATACTAGCCTGCTCCCTCTCATTATTATAGCCTCATCCTCTGATTATACTAGCCTGCTCCCTCTCATTATTATAGCCTCATCCTCTGATTATGCTAGCCTGCACACTGTGATTATACAAGCCTGCTCCCTCTCATTATTATAGCCTCATCCTCTGATTATAGTAGCCTGCTTGCTCTGATTATACTAGCCTGCTCCCTCTCATTATTATAGCCTCATCCTCTGATTATACTAGCCTGCTCCCTCTCATTATTATAGCCTCATCCTCTGATTATAGTAGCCTGCTTGCTCTGATTATACTAGCCTGCTCCCTCTCATTATTATAGCCTCATCCTCTGATTTTACTAGCCTGCTCCCTCTCATTATTATAACCTCATCCTCTGATTATACTAGCCTGCTCCATCTCATTATTATAGCCTCATCCTCTGATTATACTAGCCTGCATCCTCTAATTATACTAGCCTGCTCCCTCTCATTATTATAGCCTCATCCTCTGATTATACTAGCCTGCTCCCTCTCATTATTATAGCCTCATCCTCTGATTATGCTAGCCTGCACACAGTGATTATACAAGCCTGCTCCATCTCATTATTATAGCCTCATCCTCTGATTATAGTAGCCTGCTTGCTCTGATTATACTAGCCTGCTCTCTCTCATTATTATAGCCTCATCCTCTGATTATACTAGCCTGCTCCCTCTCATTATTATAGCCTCATCCTCTGATTATAGTAGCCTGCTTGCTCTGATTATACTAGCCTGCTCCCTCTCATTATTATAGCCTCATCCTCTGATTATACTAGCCTGCTCCCTCTCATTATTATAGCCTCTTCCTCTGATTATACTAGCCTGCTCCCTCTCATTATTATAGCCTCATCCTCAGATTATACTAGCCGGCTCCCTCTCATTATTATAGCCTCATCCTCTGATTATACTAGCCTGCATCCTCTGATTATACTAGCCTGCATGCTCTGATTATACTAGTCTGAACACTCTGATTTTACTAGACTGCACCCTCTCATCCTCTGATTATACTAGCCTGCTCCCTCTCATTATTTTGGCCTCATCCTCTGATTATACTAGCCTGCATGCTCTGATTAAACTTGCCTGCTCCCTCTCATTATTATAGCCTCATCCTCTGATTACACTAGCCTGCATGCTCTGATTATACTAGTGTGAACACTTTCATTATACTAGCCTGCACCCTCTCATCCTCTGATTATACAAGCCTGCACCCTCTCATTATTATAGCCTCATCCTCTGATTATACAAGCCTGCTCCCTCTCATTATTATAGCCTCATCTTCTGATTAGGCTAGCCTGCACACTGTGATTATACAAGCCTGCACCCTCTCATTATTATAGCCTCATCCTCTGATTATAGTAGCCTGCTTGCTCTGATTATACTAGCCTGCTCCCTCTCATTATTATAGCCTCATCCTCTGATTATACTAGCCTACTCCCTCTCATTATTATAGCCTCATCCTCTGATTATAGTAGCCTGCTTGCTCTGATTATACTAGCCTGCTCCCTGTCATTATTATAGCCTCATCCTCTGATTATACTAGCCTGCTCCCTCTCATTATTATAGCCTCATCCTCTGATTATACTAGCCTGCTCCCTCTCATTATTATAGCCTCATCCTCTGATTATACTAGCCTGCTCCCTCTCATTATTATAGCCTCATCCTCTGATTATACTAGCCTGCTCCCTCTCATTATTATAGCCTCATCCTCTGATTATACTAGCCTGCTCCCTCTCATTATTATAGCCTCATCCTCTGATTATACTAGCCTGCATCCTCTGATTATACTAGTCTGAACACTCTGATTTTACTAGACTGCACCCTCTCATCCTCTGATTATACTAGCCTGCTCCCTCTCATTATTATGGCCTCATCCTCTGATTATACTAGCCTGCATGCTCTGATTAAACTTGCCTGCTCCCTCTCATTATTATAGCCTCATCCTCTGATTATACTAGCCTGCATGCTCTGATTATACTAGTGTGAACACTTTGATTATACTAGCCTGCACCCTCTCATCCTCTGATTATACAAGCCTGCACCCTCTCATTATTATAGCCTCATCCTCTTATTATACAAGCCTGCTCCCTCTCATTATTATAGCCTCATCCTCTGATTAGGCTAGCCTGCACACTGTGATTATACAAGCCTGCACCCTCTCATTATTATATCCTCATCCTCTGATTATAGTAGCCTGCTTGCTCTGATTATACTAGCCTGCTCCCTCTCATTATTATAGCCTCATCCTCTGATTATACTAGCCTGCTCCCTCTCAATATTATAGCCTCATCCTCTGATTACAGTAGCCTGCTTGCTCTGATTATACTAGCCTGCACCCTCTCATTATTATAGCCTCATCCTCTGATTATACTAGCATGCTCCCTCTCCTTATTATAGCCTCATCCTCTGATTATACTAGCCTGCTCCCTCTCATTATTATAGACTCATCCTCTGATTATACTAGCCTGCTCCCTCTCATTATTATAGCCTCATCCTCTGATTATAGTAGCCTGCTTGCTCTGATTATACTAGCCTGCTCCCTCTCATTATTATAGCCTCATCCTCTGATTATACTAGCCTGCTCCTTCTCATTATTATAGCCTCATCCTCTGATTATACTAGCCTGCTCCCTCTCATTATTATAGCCTCATCCTCTGATTATACTAGCCTGCTCCCTCTCATAATTATAGCCTCATCCTCTGATTATACTAGCCTGCTCCCTCTCATTATTATATCCTCATCCTCTGATTATACTAGCCTGCTCCCTCTCATTATTATAGCCTCATCCTCTGATTATACTAGCCTGCTCCCTCTCATTATTATAGCCTCATCCTCTGATTATACTAGCCTGCATCCTCTGATTATACTAGCCTGCATCCTCTGATTATACTAGCCTGCATCCTCTGATTATACTAGTCTGAACACTCTGATTATATTAGTCTGAACACTCTGATTATACTAGACTGCACCCTCTCATCCTCTGATTATACAAGCCTGCTCCCTCTCATTATTATAGCCTCATCCTATGATTATAGTAGCCTGCATGCTATGATTATACTCGCCTGCTCCCTCTCATAATTATAGCCTCATCCTCTGATTATACTAGCCTGCTCCCTCTCATTATTATAGCCTCATCCTCTGATTATACTTGCCTGCTCCCTCTCATTATTATAGCCTCATCCTCTGATTATACTAGCCTGCTCCCTCTCATTATTATAGCCTCATCCTCTGATTATACTAGCCTGCATCCTCTGATTATACTAGCCTGCATCCTCTGATTATACTAGCCTGCATCCTCTGATTATACTAGTCTAAACACTCTGATTATACTAGTCTGAACACTCTGATTATACTAGACTGTACCCTCTCATCCTCTGATTACACAAGCCTGCTCACTCTCATTATTATAGCCTCATCCTCTGATTATAGTAGCCTGCATGCTATGATTATACTCACCTGCTCCCTCTCATTATTATAGCCTCATCCTCTGATTATACTAGCCTGCTCCCTCTCATTATTATAGCCTCATCCTTGATTATACTAGCCTGCTCCCTCTCATTATTATAGCCTCATCCTCTAATTATACTAGCCTGCTCCCTCTCATTATTATAGCCTCATCCTCTGATTATACTAGCCTGCTCTCTCTCATTATTATAGCCTTATCCTTTGATTATACTAGCCTGCATCCTCTGATTATACTAGCCTGCATGCTCTGATTATACTAGTTTGAACACTCTGATTATACTAGCCTGCTACCTCTCATTATTATGGCCTCATCCTCTGATTATACTAGCCTGCATGGCTCTGATTATACTAGCCTGCTCCCTCTCATTATTATAGCCTTATCCTCTGATTATACTAGCCTGCATGCTCTGATTATACTAGTGTGAACACTTTGATTATACTAGCCTGCACCCTCTCATCCTCTGATTATACAAGCCTGCACCCTCTCATTATTATAGCCTCATCCTCTGATGATAGTAGCCTGCATGCTCTGATTATACTAGCCTGCTCCCTCTCATTATTATAGCCTCATCCTCTGATTATACTAGCCTGCTCCCTCTCATTATTATAGCCTCATCCTCTGATTATGCTAGCCTGCACACTGTGATTATACAAGCCTGCTCCCTCTCATTATTATAGCCTCATCCTCTAATTATACAAGCCTGCTCCCTCTCATTATTATAGCCTCATCCTCTGATTATGCTAGCCTGCACACTGTGATTATACAAGCCTGCACCCTCTCATTATTATAGCCTCATCCTCTGATTATAGTAGCCTGCTTGCTCTGATTATACTAGCCTGCTCCCTCTCATTATTATAGCCTCATCCTCTGATTATACTTGCCTGCTACCTCTCATTATTATAGCCTTATCCTCTGATTATAGTAGCCTGCTTGCTCTGATTATACTAGCCTGCTCCCTCTCATTATTATAGCCTCATCCTCTGATTATACTAGCCTGCTCCCTCTCATTATTATAGCCTCAGCCTCTGATTATACTAGCCTGCTCCCTCTCATTATTATAGACTCATCCTCTGATTATACTAGCCTGCTCCCACTCATTATTTTAGCCTCATCCTCTGATTATACTAGCCTGCTCCCTCTCATTATTATAGCCTCATCCTCTGATTATACTAGCCTGCATCCTCTGATTTTACTAGCCTGCATCCTCTGATTTTACTAGCCTGCATGCTCTGATTATACTAGTCTGGACACTCTGATTATACTAGACTGCACCCTCTTATCCTCTGATTATACAAGCCTGCTCCCTCTCATTATTATAGCCTCATCCTCTGATTATAGTAGCCTGCATGCTATGATTATACTAGCCTGCTCCCTCTCATTATTATGGCCCAATCCTCTGATTATACTAGCCTGCTCCCTCTCATTATTATGGCCTCATCCTCTGATTATACTAGCCTGCATGCTCTGATTATACTAGCCTGCTCCCTCTCATTATTATAGCCTCATCCTCTAATTATACTAGCCTGCTCCCTCTCATTATTATAGCCTCAGCCTCTGATTATACTAGCCTGCTCCCTCTCATTATTATAGCCTCAGCCTCTGATTATACTAGCCTGCTCCCTCTCATTATTATGGCCCCATCCTCTGATTATACTAGCCTGCTCCCTCTCATTATTATGGCCTCATCCTCTGATTATACTAGCCTGCATGCTCTGATTATACTAACCTGCTCCCTCTCATTATTATAGCCTCATCCTCTAATTATACTAGCCTGCTCCCTCTCATAATTATAGCCTCATCCTCTGATTATACTAGCCTGCTCCCTCTCATTATTATATCCTCATCCTCTGATTATACTAGCCTGCTCCCTCTCATTATTATAGCCTCATCCTCTGATTATACTAGCCTGCTCCCTCTCATTATTATAGCCTCATCCTCTGATTATACTAGCCTGCATCCTCTGATTATACTAGCCTGCATCCTCTGATTATACTAGCCTGCATCCTCTGATTATACTAGTCTGAACACTCTGATTATATTAGTCTGAACACTCTGATTATACTAGACTGCACCCTCTCATCCTCTGATTATACAAGCCTGCTCCCTCTCATTATTATAGCCTCATCCTATGATTATAGTAGCCTGCATGCTATGATTATACTCGCCTGCTCCCTCTCATAATTATAGCCTCATCCTCTGATTATACTAGCCTGCTCCCTCTCATTATTATAGCCTCATCCTCTGATTATACTTGCCTGCTCCCTCTCATTATTATAGCCTCATCCTCTGATTATACTAGCCTGCTCCCTCTCATTATTATAGCCTCATCCTCTGATTATACTAGCCTGCATCCTCTGATTATACTAGCCTGCATCCTCTGATTATACTAGCCTGCATCCTCTGATTATACTAGTCTAAACACTCTGATTATACTAGTCTGAACACT
The DNA here is from genome assembly GCA_031769625.1 of Taudactylus pleione. Classification (NCBI taxonomy): domain Eukaryota; kingdom Metazoa; phylum Chordata; class Amphibia; order Anura; family Myobatrachidae; genus Taudactylus; species Taudactylus pleione. The sequence goes on from JAUIMM010000727.1 coordinate 1,888,718, forward strand.
CTGATTATACTAGACTGTACCCTCTCATCCTCTGATTACACAAGCCTGCTCACTCTCATTATTATAGCCTCATCCTCTGATTATAGTAGCCTGCATGCTATGATTATACTCACCTGCTCCCTCTCATTATTATAGCCTCATCCTCTGATTATACTAGCCTGCTCCCTCTCATTATTATAGCCTCATCCTCTGATTATACTAGCCTGCTCCCTCATTATTATAGCCTCATCCTCTAATTATACTAGCCTGCTCCCTCTCATTATTATAGCCTCATCCTCTGATTATACTAGCCTGCTCCCTCTCATTATTATAGCCTTATCCTTTGATTATACTAGCCTGCATCCTCTGATTATACTAGCCTGCATGCTCTGATTATACTAGTTTGAACACTCTGATTATACTAGCCTGCTACCTCTCATTATTATGGCCTCATCCTCTGATTATACTAGCCTGCATGCTCTGATTATACTAGCCTGCTCCCTCTCATTATTATAGCCTAATCCTCTGATTATACTAGCCTGCATGCTCTGATTATACTAGTGTGAACACTTTGATTATACTAGCCTGCACCCTCTCATCCTCTGATTATACAAGCCTGCACCCTCTCATTATTATAGCCTCATCCTCTGATGATAGTAGCCTGCATGCTCTGATTATACTAGCCTGCTCCCTCTCATTATTATAGCCTCATCCTCTGATTATACTAGCCTGCTCCCTCTCATTATTATAGCCTCATCCTCTGATTATGCTAGCCTGCACACTGTGATTATACAAGCCTGCTCCCTCTCATTATTATAGCCTCATCCTCTAATTATACAAGCCTGCTCCCTCTCATTATTATAGCCTCATCCTCTGATTATGCTAGCCTGCACACTGTGATTATACAAGCCTGCACCCTCTCATTATTATAGCCTCATCCTCTGATTATAGTAGCCTGCTTGCTCTGATTATACTAGCCTGCTCCCTCTCATTATTATAGCCTCATCCTCTGATTATACTTGCCTGCTACCTCTCATTATTATAGCCTTATCCTCTGATTATAGTAGCCTGCTTGCTCTGATTATACTAGCCTGCTCCCTCTCATTATTATAGCCTCATCCTCTGATTATACTAGCCTGCTCCCTCTCATTATTATAGCCTCAGCCTCTGATTATACTAGCCTGCTCCCTCTCATTATTATAGCCTCATCCTCTGATTATACTAGCCTGCTCCCACTCATTATTTTAGCCTCATCCTCTGATTATACTAGCCTGCTCCCTCTCATTATTATAGCCTCATCCTCTGTTTATACTAGCCTGCATCCTCTGATTTTACTAGCCTGCATCCTCTGATTTTACTAGCCTGCATGCTCTGATTATACTAGTCTGGACACTCTGATTATACTAGACTGCACCCTCTCATCCTCTGATTATACAAGCCTGCTCCCTCTCATTATTATAGCCTCATCCTCTGATTATAGTAGCCTGCATGCTATGATTATACTAGCCTGCTCCCTCTCATTATTATGGCCCAATCCTCTGATTATACTAGCCTGCTCCCTCTCATTATTATGGCCTCATCCTCTGATTATACTAGCCTGCATGCTCTGATTATACTAGCCTGCTCCCTCTCATTATTATAGCCTCATCCTCTAATTATACTAGCCTGCTCCCTCTCATTATTATAGCCTCAGCCTCTGATTATACTAGCCTGCTCCCTCTCATTATTATAGCCTCAGCCTCTGATTATACTAGCCTGCTACCTCTCATTATTATGGCCCCATCCTCTGATTATACTAGCCTGCTCCCTCTCATTATTATGGCCTCATCCTCTGATTATACTAGCCTGCATGCTCTGATTATACTAACCTGCTCCCTCTCATTATTATAGCCTCATCCTCTAATTATACTAGCCTGCTCCCTCTCATTATTATAGCCTCAGCCTCTGATTATACTAGCCTGCATGCTCTGATTATACTAGTGTGAACACTTTGATTATACTAGCCTGCACCCTCTCGTCCTCTGATTATACAAGCCTGCACCCTATCATTATTATAGCCTCATCCCCTGATTATAGTAGCCTGCATGCTCTGATTATACTAGCCTGCTCCCTCTCATTATTATAGCCTCATCCTCTGATTATACTAGCCTGCTCCATCTCATTATTATAGCCTCATCCTCTGATTATGCTAGCCTGCACACTGTGATTATACAAGCCTGCTCCCTCTCATTATTATAGCCTCATCCTCTGATTATAGTAGCCTGCTTGCTCTGATTATACTAGCCTGCTCCCTCTCATTATTATAGCCTCATCCTCTGATTATACTAGCCTGCTCCCTCTCATTATTATAGCCTCATCCTCTGATTATAGTAGCCTGCTTGCTCTGATTATACTAGCCTGCTCCCTCTCATTATTATAGCCTCATCCTCTGATTATACTAGCCTGCTCCCTCTCATTATTATAGCCTCATCCTCTGATTATACTAGCCTGCTCCCTCTCATTATTATAGCCTCATCCTCTGATTTTACTAGCCGGCTCCTTCTCATTATTATAGCCTCATCCTCTGATTATACTAGCCTGCATCCTCTGATTATACTAGCCTGCATGCTCTGATTATACTAGTCTGAACACTCTGATTTTACTAGACTGCACCCTCTCATCCTCTGATTATACTAGCCTGCTCCCTCTCATTATTATGGCCTCATCCTCTGATTATACTAGCCTGCATGCTCTGATTAAACTTGCCTGCTCCCTCTCGTTATTATAGCCTCATCCTCTGATTATACTAGCCTGCATGCTCTGATTAAACTAGTGTGAACACTTTGATTAAACTAGCCTGCACCCTCTCATCCTCTGATTATACAAGCCTGCACCCTCTCATTATTATAGCCTCATCCTCTGATTATACAAGCCTGCTCCCTCTCATTATTATAGCCTCATCCTCTATTTAGGCTAGCCTGCACACTGTGATTATACAAGCCTGCACCCTCTCATTATTATAGCCTCATCCTCTGATTATAGTAGCCTGCTTGCTCTGTTTATACTAGCCTGCTCCCTCTCATTATTATAGCCTCATCCTCTGATTATACTAGCCTGCTCCCTTTCATTATTATTGCCTCATCCTCTGATTATACTAGCCTGCTCCCTCTGATTATACTAGCCTGCATCCTCTGATTTTACTAGCCTGCATCATCTCATTATACTAGCCTGCTCCCTCTCATTATTATAGCCTCATCCTCTGATTATACAAGCCTGCTCCCTCTCATTATTATAGCCACATCCTCTGATTATAGTAGTCTGCTTGCTCTGATTATACTAGCCTGCTCCCTCTCATTATTATAGCCTCATCCTCTGATTATACTAGCCTGATCTCTCTCATTATTATAGCCTCATCCTCTGATTATAGTAGCCTACTTGCTCTGATTATACTAGCCTGCTCCCTCTCATTATTATAGCCTCATCCTCTGATTATACTAGTCTGCTCCCTCTCATTATTATAGCCTCATCCTCTTATTATACTAGCCTGCTCCCTCTCATTATTATAGCCTCATCCTCTGAATATACTAGCCTGCTATCTCTCATTATTATAGCCTCATCCTCTGATTATAGTAGCCTGCATGCTCTGATTATACTAGCCTGCTCCCTCTCATTATTATAGCCTCAGCCTCTGATTATACTAGCCTGCATGCTCTGATTATACTAGTGTGAACACTTTGATTATACTAGCCTGCACCCTCTCATCCTCTGATTATACAAGCCTGCACCCTCTCATTATTATAGCCTCATCCTCTGATGATAGTAGCCTGCATGCTCTGATTATACTAGCCTGCTCCCTCTCATTATTATAGCCTCATCCTCTTATTATACTAGCCTGCTCCCTCTCATTATTATAGCCTCATCCTCTGATTATGCTAGCCTGCACACTGTGATTATACAAGCCTGCTCCCTCTCATTATTATAGCCTCATCCTCTGATTATACAAGCCTGCTCCCTCTCATTATTATAGCCTCATCCTCTGATTATGCTAGCCTGCACACTGTGATTATACAAGCCTGCACCCTCTCATTATTATAGCATCATCCTCTGATTATAGTAGCCTGCTTGCTCTGATTATACTAGCCTGCTCCCTCTCATTATTATAGCCTCATCCTCTGATTATACTAGCCTGCTCCCTCTCATTATTATAGCCTCAGCCTCTGATTATACTAACCTGCTCCCTCTCATTATTATAGCCTCATCCTCTGATTATACTAGCCTGCTCCCACTCATTATTATAGCCTCATCCTCTGATTATACTAGCCTGCGCCCTCTCATTATTATAGCCTCATCCTCTGATTATACTAGCCTGCATCCTCTGATTTTACTAGCCTGCATGCTCTGATTATACTAGTCTGAACACTCTGATTATACTAGACTGCACCCTCTCATCCTCTGATTATACAAGCCTGCTCCCTCTCATTATTATAGCCTCATCCTCTGATTATAGTAGCCTGCATGTTATGATTATACTAGCCATCTCCCTCTCATTATTATGGCCCCATCCTCTGATTATACTAGCCTGCTCCCTCTCATTATTATGGCCTCATCCTCTGATTATACTAGCCGGCATGCTCTGATTATACTAGCCTGCTCCCTCTCATTATTATAGCCTCATCCTCTAATTATACTAGTCTGCATGCTCTGATTATACTAGTGTGAACACTTTGATTATACTAGCCTGCACCCTCTCATCCTCTGATTATACAAGCCTGCACCCTCTCATTATTATAGCCTCATCCTCTGATTATAGTAGCCTGCATGCTCTAATTATACTAGCCTGCTCCCTCTCATTATTATAGCCTCATCCTTTGATTATACTAGCCTGCTCCCTCTCATTATTATAGCCTCATCCTCTGATTATACTAGCCTGCACACTGTGATTATACAAGCCTGCTCCCTCTCATTATTATAGCCTCATCCTCTGATTATAGTAGCCTGCTTGCTCTGATTATACAAGCCTGCTCCCTCTCATTATTATAGCCTCATCCTCTGATTATACTAGCCTGCTCCCTCTCATTATTATAGACTCATCCTCTGATTATAGTAGCCTGCTTGCTCTGATTATACTAGCCTGCTCCCTTTCATTATTATAGCCTCATCCTCTGATTTTACTAGCCTGCTCCCTCTCATTATTATAACCTCATCCTCTGATTATACTAGCCTGCTCCGTCTCATTATTATAGCCTCATCCTCTGATTATACAAGCCTGCATCCTCTAATTATACTAGCCTGCTCCCTCTCATTATTATAGACTCATCTTCTGATTATACTAGCCTGCTCCCTCTCATTATTATAGCCTCATCCTCTGATTATGCTAGCCTGCACACTGTGATTATACAAGCCTGCTCCCTCTCATTATTATAGCCTCATCCTCTGATTATAGTAGCCTGCTTGCTCTGATTATACTAGCCTGCTCCCTCTCATTATTATGGCCCCATCCTCTGATTATTCTAGCCTGCTCCCTCTCATTATTATGGCCTCATCCTCTGATTATACTAGCCGGCATGCTCTGACTATACTAGCCTGCTCCCTCTCATTATTATAGCCTCATCCTCTAATTATACTAGCCTGCATGCTCTGATTATACTAGTGTGAACACTTTGATTATACTAGCCTGCACCCTCTCATCCTCTGATTATACAAGCCTGCACCCTCTCATTATTATAGCCTCATCCTCTGATTATAGTAGCCTGCATGCTCTGATTATACTAGCCTGCTCCCTCTCATTATTATAGCCTCATCCTCTGATTATACTAGCCTGCTCCCTCTCATTATTATAGCCTCATCCTCTGATTATGCTAGCCTGCACACTGTGATTGTACAAGCCTGCTCCCTCTCATTATTATAGCCTCATCCTCTGATTATAGTAGCCTGCTTGCTCTGATTATACTAGCCTGCTCCCTCTCATTATTATAGCCTCATCCTCTGATTATACTAGCCTGCTCCTTCTCATTATTATAGCCTCATCCTCTGATTATACTAGCCTGCTCCCTCTCATTATTATAGCCTCATCCTCTGATTATACTAGCCTGCTCCCTCTCATAATTATAGCCTCATCCTCTGATTATACTAGCCTGCTCCCTCTCATTATTATATCCTCATCCTCTGATTATACTAGCCTGCTCCCTCTCATTATTATAGCCTCATCCTCTGATTATACTAGCCTGCTCCCTCTCATTATTATAGCCTCATCCTCTGATTATACTAGCCTGCATCCTCTGATTATACTAGCCTGCATCCTCTGATTATACTAGCCTGCATCCTCTGATTATACTAGTCTGAACACTCTGATTATATTAGTCTGAACACTCTGATTATACTAGACTGCACCCTCTCATCCTCTGATTATACAAGCCTGCTCCCTCTCATTATTATAGCCTCATCCTATGATTATAGTAGCCTGCATGCTATGATTATACTCGCCTGCTCCCTCTCATAATTATAGCCTCATCCTCTGATTATACTAGCCTGCTCCCTCTCATTATTATAGCCTCATCCTCTGATTATACTTGCCTGCTCCCTCTCATTATTATAGCCTCATCCTCTGATTATACTAGCCTGCTCCCTCTCATTATTATAGCCTCATCCTCTGATTATACTAGCCTGCATCCTCTGGTTATACTAGCCTGCATCCTCTGATTATACTAGCCTGCATCCTCTGATTATACTAGTCTAAACACTCTGATTATACTAGTCTGAACACTCTGATTATACTAGACTGTACCCTCTCATCCTCTGATTACACAAGCCTGCTCACTCTCATTATTATAGCCTCATCCTCTGATTATAGTAGCCTGCATGCTATGATTATACTCACCTGCTCCCTCTCATTATTATAGCCTCATCCTCTGATTATACTAGCCTGCTCCCTCTCATTATTATAGCCTCATCCTCTGATTATACTAGCCTGCTCCCTCTCATTATTATAGCCTCATCCTCTAATTATACTAGCCTGCTCCCTCTCATTATTATAGCCTCATCCTCTGATTATACTAGCCTGCTCCCTCTCATTATTATAGCCTTATCCTTTGATTATACTAGCCTGCATCCTCTGATTATACTAGCCTGCATGCTCTGATTATACTAGTTTGAACACTCTGATTATACTAGCCTGCTACCTCTCATTATTATGGCCTCATCCTCTGATTATACTAGCCTGCATGCTCTGATTATACTAGCCTGCTCCCTCTCATTATTATAGCCTAATCCTCTGATTATACTAGCCTGCATGCTCTGATTATACTAGTGTGAACACTTTGATTATACTAGCCTGCACCCTCTCATCCTCTGATTATACAAGCCTGCACCCTCTCATTATTATAGCCTCATCCTCTGATGATAGTAGCCTGCATGCTCTGATTATACTAGCCTGCTCCCTCTCATTATTATAGCCTCATCCTCTGATTATACTAGCCTGCTCCCTCTCATTATTATAGACTCATCCTCTGATTATGCTAGCCTGCACACTGTGATTATACAAGCCTGCTCCCTCTCATTATTATAGCCTCATCCTCTAATTATACAAGCCTGCTCCCTCTCATTATTATAGCCTCATCCTCTGATTATGCTAGCCTGCACACTGTGATTATACAAGCCTGCACCCTCTCATTATTATAGCCTCATCCTCTGATTATAGTAGCCTGCTTGCTCTGATTATACTAGCCTGCTCCCTCTCATTATTATAGCCTCATCCTCTGATTATACTTGCCTGCTACCTCTCATTATTATAGCCTTATCCTCTGATTATAGTAGCCTGCTTGCTCTGATTATACTAGCCTGCTCCCTCTCATTATTATAGCCTCATCCTCTGATTATACTAGCCTGCTCCCTCTCATTATTATAGCCTCAGCCTCTGATTATACTAGCCTGCTCCCTCTCATTATTATAGACTCATCCTCTGATTATACTAGCCTGCTCCCACTCATTATTTTAGCCTCATCCTCTGATTATACTAGCCTGCTCCCTCTCATTATTATAGCCTCATCCTCTGATTATACTAGCCTGCATCCTCTGATTTTACTAGCCTGCATCCTCTGATTTTACTAGCCTGCATGCTCTGATTATACTAGTCTGGACACTCTGATTATACTAGACTGCACCCTCTCATCCTCTGATTATACAAGCCTGCTCCCTCTCATTATTATAGCCTCATCCTCTGATTATAGTAGCCTGCATGCTATGATTATACTAGCCTGCTCCCTCTCATTATTATGGCCCAATCCTCTGATTATACTAGCCTGCTCCCTCTCATTATTATGGCCTCATCCTCTGATTATACTAGCCTGCATGCTCTGATTATACTAGCCTGCTCCCTCTCATTATTATAGCCTCATCCTCTAATTATACTAGCCTGCTCCCTCTCATTATTATAGCCTCAGCCTCTGATTATACTAGCCTGCTCCCTCTCATTATTATAGCCTCAGCCTCTGATTATACTAGCCTGCTCCCTCTCATTATTATGGCCCCATCCTCTGATTATACTAGCCTGCTCCCTCTCATTATTATGGCCTCATCCTCTGATTATACTAGCCTGCATGCTCTGATTATACTAACCTGCTCCCTCTCATTATTATAGCCTCATCCTCTAATTATACTAGCCTGCTCCTTCTCATAATTATAGCCTCATCCTCTGATTATACTAGCCTGCTCCCTCTCATTATTATATCCTCATCCTCTGATTATACTAGCCTGCTCCCTCTCATTATTATAGCCTCATCCTCTGATTATACTAGCCTGCTCCCTCTCATTATTATAGCCTCATCCTCTGATTATACTAGCCTGCATCCTCTGATTATACTAGCCTGCATCCTCTGATTATACTAGCCTGCATCCTCTGATTATACTAGTCTGAACACTCTGATTATATAGTCTGAACACTCTGATTATACTAGACTGCACCCTCTCATCCTCTGATTATACAAGCCTGCTCCCTCTCATTATTATAGCCTCATCCTATGATTTTAGTAGCCTGCATGCTATGATTATACTCGCCTGCTCCCTCTCATAATTATAGCCTCATCCTCTGATTATACTAGTCCTGCTCCCTCTCATTATTATAGCCTCATCCTCTGATTATACTTTGCCTGCTCCCTCTCATTATTATAGCCTCATCCTCTGATTATACTAGCCTGCTCCCTCTCATTATTATAGCCTCATCCTCTGATTATACTAGCCTGCATCCTCTGATTATACTAGCCTGCATCCTCTGATTATACTAGCCTGCATCCTCTGATTATACTAGTCTAAACACTCTGATTATACTAGTCTGAACACTCTGATTATACTAGACTGTACCCTCTCATCCTCTGATTACACAAGCCTGCTCACTCTCATTATTATAGCCTCATCCTCTGATTATAGTAGCCTTGCATGCTATGATTATACTCACCTGCTCCCTCTCATTATTATAGCCTCATCCTCTGATTATACTAGCCTGCTCCCTCTCATTATTATAGCCTCATCCTCTGATTATACTAGCCTGCTCCCTCATTATTATAGGCCTCATCCTCTAATTATACTAGCCTGCTCCTCTCATTATTATAGCCTCATCCTCTGATTATACTAGCCTGCTCCCTCTCATTATTATAGCCTTATCCTTTGATTATACTAGCCTGCATCCTCTGATTATACTACCTGCATGCTCTGATTATACTAGTTTGAACACTCTGATTATACTAGCCTGCTACCTCTCATTATTATGGCCTCATCCTCTGATTATACTAGCCTGCATGCTCTGATTATACTAGCCTGCTCCCTCTCATTATTATAGCCTAATCCTCTGATTATACTAGCCTGCATGCTCTGATTATACTAGTGTGAACACTTTGATTATACTAGCCTGCACCCTCTCATCCTCTGATTATACAGAGCCTGCACCCTCTCATTATTATAGCCTCATCCTCTGATGATAGTAGCCTGCATGCTCTGATTATACTAGCCTGCTCCCTCTCATTATTATAGCCTCATCCTCTGATTATACTAGCCTGCTCCCTCTCATTATTATAGCCTCATCCTCTGATTATGCTAGCCTGCACACTGTGATTATACAAGCCTGCTCCCTCTCATTATTATAGCCTCATCCTCTAATTATACAAGCCTGCTCCCTCTCATTATTATAGCCTCATCCTCTGATTATGCTAGCCTGCACACTGTGATTATACAAGCCTGCACCCTCTCATTATTATAGCCTCATCCTCTGATTATAGTAGCCTGCTTGCTCTGATTATACTAGCCTGCTCCCTCTCATTATTATAGCCTCATCCTCTGATTATACTTGCCTGCTACCTCTCATTATTATAGCCTTATCCTCTGATTATAGTAGCCTGCTTGCTCTGATTATACTAGCCTGCTCCCTCTCATTATTATAGCCTCATCCTCTGATTATACTAGCCTGCTCCTCTCTCATTATTATAGCCTCAGCCTCTGATTATACTAGCCTGCTCCCTCTCATTATTATAGCCTCATCCTCTGATTATACTAGCCTGCTCCCACTCATTATTTTAGCCTCATCCTCTGATTATACTAGCCTGCTCCCTCTCATTATTATAGCCTCATCCTCTGTTTATACTAGCCTGCATCCTCTGATTTTACTAGCCTGCATCCTCTGATTTTACTAGCCTGCATGCTCTGATTATACTAGTCTGGGACACTCTGATTATACTAGACTGCACCCTCTCATCCTCTGATTATACAAGCCTGCTCCCTCTCATTATTATAGCCTCATCCTCTGATTATAGTAGCCTGCATGCTATGATTATACTAGCCTGCTCCCTCTCATTATTATGGGCCCAATCCTCTGATTATACTAGCCTGCTCCCTCTCATTATTATGGGCCTCATCCTCTGATTATACTAGCCTGCATGCTCTGATTATACTAGCCTGCTCCCTCTCATTATTATAGCCTCATCCTCTAATTATACTAGCCTGCTCCCTCTCATTATTATAGCCTCAGCCTCTGATTATACTAGCCTGCTCCCCTCTCATTATTAATAGCCTCAGCCTCTGATTATACTAGCCTGCTCCCTCTCATTATTATGGCCCCATCCTCTGATTATACTAGCCTGCTCCCTCTCATTATTATGGCCTCATCCTCTGATTATACTAGCCTGCATGCTCTGATTATACTAACCTGCTCCCTCTCATTATTATAGCCTCATCCTCTAATTATACTAGCCTGCTCCCTCTCATTATTATAGCCTCAGCCTCTGATTATACTAGCCTGCATGCTCTGATTATACTAGTGTGAACACTTTGATTATACTAGCCTGCACCCTCTCATCCTCTGATTATACAAGCCTGCACCCTATCATTATTATAGCCTCATCCCCTGATTATAGTAGCCTGCATGCTCTGATTATACTAGCCTGCTCCCTCTCATTATTATAGCCTCATCCTCTGAGTATACTAGCCTGCTCCATCTCATTATTATAGCCCTCATCCTCTGATTATGCTAGCCTGCACACTGTGATTATACAAGCCTGCTCCCTCTCGATTATTATAGCCTCATCCTCTGATTATAGTAGCCTGCTTGCTCTGATTATACTAGCCTGCTCCCTCTCATTATTATAGCCTCATCCTCTGATTATACTAGCCTGCTCCCTCTCATTATTATAGCCTCATCCTCTGATTATAGTAGCCTGCTTGCTCTGATTATACTAGCCTGCTCCCTCTCATTATTATAGCCTCATCCTCTGATTATACTAGCCCTGCTCCCTCTCATTATTATAGCCTCATCCTCTGATTATACTAGCCTGCTCCCTCTCATTATTATAGCCTCATCCTCTGATTTTACTAGCCGGCTCCTTCTCATTATTATAGCCTCATCCTCTGATTATACTAGCCTGCATCCTCTGATTATACTAGCCTGCATGCTCTGATTATACTAGTCTGAACACTCTGATTTTACTAGACTGCACCCTCTCATCCTCTGATTATACTAGCCTGCTCCCTCTCATTATTATGGCCTCATCCTCTGATTATACTAGCCTGCATGCTCTGATTAAACTTGCCTGCTCCCTCTCGTTATTATAGCCCTCATCCTCTGATTATACTAGCCTGCATGCTCTGATTAAACTAGTGTGAACACTTTGATTAAACTAGCCTGCACCCTCTCATCCTCTGATTATACAAGCCTGCACCCTCTCATTATTATAGCCTCATCCTCTGATTATACAAGCCTGCTCCCTCTCATTATTATAGCCTCATCCTCTATTTAGGCTAGCCTGCACACTGTGATTATACAAGCCTGCACCCTCTCATTATTATAGCCTCATCCTCTGATTATAGTAGCCTGCTTGCTCTGATTATACTAGCCTGCTCCCTCTCATTATTATAGCCTCATCCTCTGATTATACTAGCCTGCTTCCTCTCATTATTATAGCCTCATCCTCTGATTATAGTAGCCTGCTTGCTCTGTTTATACTAGCCTGCTCCCTCTTATTATTATAGCCTCATCCTCTGATTATACTAGCCTGCTCCCTTTCATTATTATTGGCCTCATCCTCTGATTATACTAGCCTGCTCCCTCTGATTATACTAGCCTGCATCCTCTGATTTTACTAGCCTGCATCATCTCATTATACTAGCCTGCTCCCTCTCATTATTATAGCCTCATCCTCTGATTATACTAGCCTGCTCCCTCTCATTATTATAGCCAACATCCTCTGATTATAGTAGTCTGCTTGCTCTGATTATACTAGCCTGCTCCCTCTCATTATTATAGCCTCATCCTCTGATTATACTAGCCTGATCTCTCTCATTATTATAGCCTCATCCTCTGATTATAGTAGCCTACTTGCTCTGATTATACTAGCCTGCTCCCTCTCATTATTATAGCCTCATCCTCTGATTATACTAGCCTGCTCCCTCTCATTATTATAGCCTCATCCTCTTATTATACTAGCCTGCTCCCTCTCATTATTATAGCCTCATCCTCTGAATATACTAGCCTGCTATCTCTCATTATTATAGCCTCATCCTCTGATTATAGTAGCCTGCATGCTCTGATTATACTAGCCTGCTCCCTCTCATTATTATAGCCTCAGCCTCTGATTATACTAGCCTGCATGCTCTGATTTATACTAGTGTGAACACTTTGATTATACTAGCCTGCACCCTCTCATCCTCTGATTATACAAGCCTGCACCCTCTCATTATTATAGCCTCATCCTCTGATGATAGTAGCCTGCATGCTCTGATTATACTAGCCTGCTCCCTCTCATTATTATAGCCTCATCCTCTTATTATACTAGCCTGCTCCCTCTCATTATTATAGCCTCATCCTCTGATTACGCTAGCCTGCACACTGTGATTATACAAGCCTGCTCCCTCTCATTATTATAGCCTCATCCTCTGATTATACAAGCCTGCTCCCTCTCATTATTATAGCCTCATCCTCTGATTATGCTAGCCTGCACACTGTGATTATACAAGCCTGCACCCTCTCATTATTATAGCATCATCCTCTGATTATAGTAGCCTGCTTGCTCTGATTATACTAGCCTGCTCCCTCTCATTATTATAGCCTCATCCTCTGATTATACTAGCCTGCTCCCTCTCATTATTATAGCCTCAGCCTCTGATTATACTAACCTGCTCCCTCTCATTATTATAGCCTCATCCTCTGATTATACTAGCCTGCTCCCACTCATTATTATAGCCTCATCCTCTGATTATACTAGCCTGCTCCCTCTCATTATTATAATCAGAGGATGAGGCTATAATAATGAGAGGGAGCAGGCTAGTATAATCAGAGGATGAGGCTATAATAATGAGTGGGAGCAGGCTAGTATAATCAGAGGATGAGGCTATAAATAATGAGAGGGAGCAGGTTAGTATAATCAGAGGCTGAGGCTATAATAATGAGAGGGAGCAGGCTAGTATAATCAGAGGATGAGGCTATAATAATGAGAGGGAGCAGGCTAGTATAATCAGAGCAAGCAGGCTACTATAATCAGAGGATGATGCTATAATAATGAGGAGGGTGCAGGCTTGTATAATCACAGTGTGCAGGCTAGCATAATCAGAGGATGAGGCTATAATAATGAGAGGGAGCAGGCTTGTATAATCAGAGGATGAGGCTATAATAATAGAGGGAGCAGGCTTGTATAATCACAGTGTGCAGGCTAGCGTAATCAGAGGATGAGGCTATAATAATGAGAGGGAGCAGGCTAGTATAATAAGAGGATGAGGCTATAATAATGAGAGGGAGCAGGCTAGTATAATCAGAGCATGCAGGCTACTATCATCAGAGGATGAGGCTATAATAATGAGAGGGTGCAGGCTTGTATAATCAGAGGATGAGAGGGTGCAGGCTAGTATAATCAAAGTGTTCACACTAGTATAAATCAGAGCATGCAGGCTAGTATAATCAGAGGCTGAGGCTATAATAATGAGAGGGAGCAGGCTAGGTATAATCAGAGCATGCAGGCTACTATAATCAGAGGATGAGGCTATAATAATGAGAGATAGGCAGGCTAGTATATTCAGAGGATGAGGCTATAATAATGAGAGGGAGCAGGCTAGTATAATAAGAGGATGAGGCTATAATATGAGAGGGAGCAGGCTAGTATAATCAGAGGATGAGGCTATAATAATGAGAGGGAGCAGGCTAGTATAATCAGAGCAAGTAGGCTACTATAATCAGAGGATGAGGCTATAATAATGAGAGAGATCAGGCTAGTATAATCAGAGGATGAGGCTATAATAATGAGAGGGAGCAGGCTAGTATAATCAGAGCAAGCAGACTACTATAATCAGAGGATGTGGCTATAATAATGAGAGGGAGCAGGCTAGTATAATCAGAGGATGAGGCTATAATAATGAGAGGGAGCAGGCTAGTATAATGAGATGATGCAGGCTAGTAAAATCAGAGGATGCAGGCTAGTATAATCAGAGGGAGCAGGCTAGTATAATCAGAGGATGAGGCAATAATAATGAAGAGGGAGCAGGCTAGTATAATCAGAGGATGAGGCTATAATAATAAGAGGGAGCAGGCTAGTATAAACAGAGCAAGCAGGCTACTATAATCAGAGGATGAGGGCTATAATAATGAGAGGAAGCAGGCTAGTATAATCAGAGGATGAGGCTATAATAATGAGAGGGAGCAGGCTAGTTATAATCAGAGCAAGCAGGCTACTATAATCAGAGGATGAGGCTATAATAATGAGAGGGTGCAGGCTTGTATAATCACAGTGGTGCAGGCTAGCCTAAATAGAGGATGAGGCTATAATAATGAGAGGGAGCAGGCTTGTATAATCAGAGGATGAGGCTATAATAATGAGAGGGTGCAGGCTTGTATAATCAGAGGATTGAGAGGGTGCAGGCTAGTTTAATCAAAGTGTTTCACACTAGTTTAATCAGAGCATGCAGGCTAGTATAATCAGAGGATGAGGCCTATAATAACGAGAGGGAGCAGGCAAGTTTAATCAGAGCATGCAGGCTAGTATAATCAGAGGATGAGGGCCATAATAATGAGAGGGAGCAGGCTAGTATAATCAGAGGATGAGAGGGTGCAGTCTAGTAAAATCAGAGTGTTCAGACTAGTATAATCAGAGCATGCAGGCTAGTATAATCAGAGGATGCAGGCTAGTATAATCAGAGGATGAGGCTATAATAATGAGAAGGAGCCGGCTAGTAAAATCAGAGGATGAGGCTATAATAATGAGAGGGAGCAGGCTAGTATAATCAGAGGATGAGGCTATAATAATGAGAGGGAGCAGGCTAGTATAATCAGAGGATGAGGCTATAATAATGAGAGGGAGCAGGCTAGTATAATCAGAGCAAGCAGGCTACTATAATCAGAGGATGAGGCTATAATAATGAGAGGGAGCAGGCTAGTATAATCAGAGGATGAGGCTATAAATAATGAGAGGGAGCAGGCTAGTATAGATCAGAGCAAGCAGGCTACTATAATCAGAGGATGAGGCTATAATAATGAGAGGGAGCAGGCTTGTATAATCACAGTGTGCAGGCTAGCATAATCAGAGGATGAGGCTATAATAATGAGATGGAGCAGGCTAGTATACTCAGAGGATGAGGCTATAATAATGAGAGGGAGCAGGCTAGTATAATCAGAGCATGCAGGCTACTATAATCAGGGGATGAGGCTATAATAATGATAGGGTGCAGGCTTGTATAATCAGAGGATGAGAGGGTGCAGGCTAGTATAATCAAAGTGTTCACACTAGTATAATCAGAGCATGCAGGCTAGTATAATCAGAGGCTGAGGCTATAATAATGAGAGGGAGCAGGGCTAGTATAATTAGAGGATGAGGCTATAATAATGAGAGGGAGCAGGTTAGTATAATCAGAGCATGCAGGCTAGTATAATCAGAGGATGAGGCCATAATAATGAGAGGGAGCAGGCTAGTATAATCAGAGGATGGGGCCATAATAATGAGAGGGAGCAGGCTAGTATAATCAGAGGCTGAGGCTATAATAATGAGAGGGAGCAGGCTAGTATAATCAGAGGCTGAGGCTATAATAATGAGAGGGAGCAGGCTAGTATAATTAGAGGATGAGGCTATAATAATGAGAGGGAGCAGGCTAGTATAATCAGAGCATGCAGGCTAGTATAATCAGAGGATGAGGCCATAATAATGAGAGGGGAGCAGGCTAGTATAATCAGAGGGATTGGGCCATAATAATGAGAGGGGAGCAGGCTAGTATAATCATAGCATGCAGGCTACTATAATCAGAGGATGAGGCTATAATAATGAGAGGGGAGCAGGCTTGTATAATCAGAGGATGAGAGGGTGGCAGTCTAGTATAATCAGAGTGTCCAGACTAGTATAATCAGAGCATGCAGGCTAGTAAAATCAGAGGATGCAGGCTAGTAAAATCAGAGGATGCAGGCTAGTATAAACAGAGGATGAGGCTATAATAATGAGAGGGAGCAGGCTAGTATAATCAGAGGATGAGGCTAAAATAATGAGTGGGAGCAGGCTAGTATAATCAGAGGATGAGGCTATAATAATGAGGAGGGAGCAGGCTAGTATAATCAGAGGCTGAGGCTATAATAATGAGAGGGAGCAGGCTAGTATAATCAGAGGATGAGGCTATAATAATGAGAGGGAGCAGGCTAGTATAATCAGAGCAAGCAGGCTACTATAATCAGAGGATAAGGCTATAATAATGAGAGGTAGCAGGCAAGTATATATCAGAGGATGAGGCTATAATAATGAGAGGGAGCAGGCTAGTATAATCAGAGCAAGCAGGCTACTATAATCAGAGGATGAGGCTATAATAATGAAGGGTGCAGGCTTGTATAATCACAGTGTGTGCAGGCTAGCATAATCAGAGGATGAGGCTATAATAATGAGAGGGAGCAGGCTTGTATAATTAGAGGATGAGGCTATAATAATGAGAGGGAGCAGGCTTGTATAATCACAGTGTGCAGGCTAGCATAATCAGAGGATGAGGCATTAATAATGAGAGGGAGCAGGCTAGTATAATCAGAGGATGAGGCTATAATAATGAGAGGGAGCAGGCTAGTATAATCAGAGCATGCAGGCTACTATCATCAGAGGATGAGGCTATAATAATGAGAGGGGTGCAGGCTTGTATAATCAGAGGATGAGAGGGTGCAGGCTAGTATAATCAAAGTGTTCACACTAGTATAATCAGAGCATGCAGGCTAGTATAATCAGAGGATTAGGCTATAATAATGAGAGGGAGCAGGCTAGTATAATCAGAGCATGCAGGCTAGTATAATCAGAGGATGAGGGCCATAATAATGAGAGGTAGCAGGCTAGTATAATCAGAGTGTTCAAAACTAGTATAATCAGAGCATGCAGGCTAGTATAATCAGAGGATGCAGGCTAGTATAATCAAAGGATAAGGCTATAATAATGAGAGGGAGCAGGCTAGGTATAATCAGAGGATGAGGCTATAATAATGAGAGGGAGCAGGCTAGTATAATTAGAGGATGAGGCTATAATAATGAGGGAGCAGGCTAGTATAATCAGAGGATGAGGCTATAATAATGGAGAGGGAGCAGGCTAGTATAATCAGAGGATGAGGCTATAATAATTGAGAGGGAGCAGGTGAGTATAATCATAGCATGCAGGCTACTATAATCAGAGGATGAGGCTATAATAATGAGAGTGAGCAGCTTGTGTAATCAGAGGATGAGAGGGTACAGTCTAGTATAATCAGAGTGTTCAGACTAGTATAATCAGAGTGTTTAGACTAGTATAATCAGAGGATGCAGGCTAGTATAATCAGAGGATGCAGGCTAGTATAGATCAGAGGATGCAGGCTAGTATAATCAGAGGATGAGGCTATAATAATGAGAGGGAGGCAGGGCTAGTATAATCAGAGGATGAGGCTATAATAATGAGAGGGAGCAGGCAAGTATAATCAGAGGATGAGGCTATAATAATGAGAGGGAGCAGGCTAGTATAATCAGAGGATGAGGCTATAATTATGAGAGGGGAGCAGGCGAGTATAATCATAGCATGCAGGGCTACTAAAATCATAGGATGAGGCTATAACTAATGAGAGGGAGCAGGCTTGTATAATCAGAGGATGAGAGGGTGGCAGTCTAGTATAATCAGAGTGTTCAGACTAATATAATCAGAGTGTTCAGACTAGTATAATCAGAGGATGCAGGCTAGTATAATCAGAGGATGCAGGCTAGTATAATCAGAGGATTGCAGGCTAGTATAATCAGAGGATGAGGCTATAATAATGAGAGGGGAGCAGGCTAGTATAATCAGAGGATGAGGCTATAATAATGAGAGGGAGCAGGCTAGTATAGATCAGAGGATGAGGATATAATAATGAGAGGGAGCAGGCTAGTATTAATCAGAGGGATGAGGCTATAATTATGAGAAGGAGCAGGCTAGTATAATTAGAGGATGAGGCTATAATAATGAGAGGGGAGCAGGTTAGTATAATCAGAGCATGCAGGCTAGTATAATCAGAGGATGAGGCCATAATAATGAGAGGGAGCAGGCTAGTATAATCAGAGGATGGGGCCATAATAATGAGAGGGAGCAGGCTAGTATAATCAGAGGCTGAGGCTATAATAATGAGAGGGAGCAGGCTAGTATAATCAGAGCGTGAGGCTATAATAATGTGAGAGGGAGCAGGCTAGTATAATTAGAGGATGAGGCTATAATAATGAGAGGGAGCAGGCTAGTATAATCAGAGCATGCAGGCTAGTATAATCAGAGGATGAGGCCATAATAATGAGAGGGAGCAGGCTAGTATAATCAGAGGATTGGGGCCATAATAATGAGAGGGAGCAGGCTAGTATAATCATAGCATGCAGGCTACTATAATCAGAGGATGAGGCTATAATAATTGAGAGGGAGCAGGCTTGTATAATCAGAGGATGAGAGGGTGCAGTCTAGTATAATCAGAGTGTCCAGACTAGTATAATCAGAGCATGCAGGCTAGTAAAATCAGAGGATGCAGGCTAGTAAAATCAGAGGATGCAGGCTAGTATAATCAGAGGGATGAGGCTATAATAATGAGAGGGAGCAGGCTAGTATAATCAGAGGTATGAGGCTAAAATAATGAGTGGGAGCAGGCTAGTATAATCAGAGGATGAGTCTATAATAATGAGAGGGGCAGGCTAGTATAATCAGAGGCTGAGGCTATAATAATGAGAGGGAGCAGGCTAGTATAATCAGAGGATGAGGCTATAATAATGAGAGGGAGCAGGCTAGTATAATCAGAGCAAGCAGGCTACTATAATCAGAGGATAAGGCTATAATAATGAGAGGTAGCAGGCAAGTATATATCAGAGGATGAGGCTATAATAATGAGAGGGAGCAGGCTAGTATAATCAGAGCAAGCAGGCTACTATAATCAGAGGATGAGGCTATAATAATGAGAGGGTGCAGGCTTGTATAATCACAGTGTGCAGGGCTAGCATAATCAGAGGATGAGGCTATAATAATGAGAGGGAGCAGGCTTGTATAAGTTAGAGGATGAGGCTATAATAATGAGAGGGAGCAGGCTTGTATAATCACAGTGTGCAGGCTAGCATAATCAGAGGATGAGTCTATAATAATGAGAGGGAGCAGGCTAGTATAATCAGAGGATGAGGCTATAATAATGAGAGGGAGCAGGCTAGTATAATCAGAGCATGCAGGCTTACTATCATCAGAGGATGAGGCTATAATAATGAGAGAGGGTGCAGGCTGTGTATAATCAGAGGATGAGAGGGGTGCAGGCTAGTATAATCAAAGTGTTCACACTAGTATAATCAGAGCATGCAGGCTAGTATAATCAGAGGATTAGGCTATAATAATGAGGAGGGAGCAGGCTAGTATAATCAGAGCATGCAGGCTAGTATAATCAGAGGATGAGGCCATAATAATGAGAGGTAGCAGGCTAGTATAATCAGAGTGTTCAAACTAGTATAATCAGAGCATGCAGGCTAGTATAATCAGAGGATGCAGGCTAGTATAATCAAAGGATAAGGCTATAATAATGAGAGGGGAGCAGGGCTAGTATAATCAGAGGATGAGGCTATAATAATGAGAGGGAGCAGGCTAGTATAATTAGAGGATGAGGGCTATAATAATGAGAGGGAGCAGGCTAGTATAATCAGAGGATGAGGCTATAATAATGAGAGGGAGCAGGCTAGTATAATCAGAGATGAGGCTATAATAATGAGAGGGGAGCAGGGTGAGTATAATCATAGCATGCAGGCTACTATAATCAGAGGATGAGGCTATAATAATGAGAGTGAGCAGGCTTGTGTAATCAGAGGATGAGAGGGTACAGTCTAGTATAATCAGAGTGTTCAGACTAGTATAATCAGAGTGTTTAGACTAGTATAATCAGAGGATGCAGGCTAGTATAATCAGAGGATGCAGGCTAGTATAACCAGGAGGATGCAGGCTAGTATAATCAGAGGATGAGGCTATAATAATGAGAGGGAGCAGGCTAGTATAATCAGAGGATGAGGCTATAATAATGAGAGGGAGCAGGCAAGTATAATCAGAGGATGAGGCTATAATAATGAGAGGGAGCAGGGCTAGTATAGATCAGAGGATGAGGCTATAATTATGAGAGGGGAGCAGGCGAGTATAATCATAGCATGCAGGCTACTATAATCATAGGATGAGGCTATTATAATGAGAGGGAGCAGGCTTGTATAATCAGAGGATGAGAGGGGTGCAGTCTAGTATAATCAGAGTGTTCAGACTAATATAATCAGAGTGTTCAGACTAGTATAATCAGAGGATGCAGGCTAGTATAATCAGAGGATGCAGGCTAGTATAATCAGAGGATGCAGGCTAGTATAATCAGAGGATGAGGCTATAATAATGAGGAGGGGAGCAGGCTAGTATAATCAGAGGATGAGGCTATAATAATGAGAGGGGAGCAGGCTAGTATAATCAGAGGATGAGGATATAATAATGAGAGGGAGCAGGCTAGTATAATCAGAGGATGAGGCTATAATTATGAGAGGGAGCAGGCTAGTATAATCAGAGGATGAGGCTATAATAATGAGAGGGAGCAGGCTAGTATAATCAGAGGATGAGGCTATAATAATGAGAAGGAGCAGGCTAGTATAGATCAGAGGATGAGGCTATAATAATGAGAGGGAGCAGGCTAGTATAATCAGAGCAAGCAGGCTACTATAATCAGAGGAGATGAGGCTATAATAATGAGAGGGAGCAGGCTTGTACAATCACAGTGTGCAGGCTAGCATAATCAGAGGATGAGGGCTATAATAATGAGAGGGAGCAGGCTAGTATAATCAGAGGATGAGGGCGTATAATAATGAGAGGGAGCAGGCTAGTATAATCAGAGCATGCAGGCTACTATAATCAGAGGATGAGGCTATAATAATGAGAGGGTGCAGGCTTGTATAATCAGAGGATGAGAGGGTGCAGGCTAGTATAATCAAAGTGTTCACACTAGTATAATCAGAGCATGCAGGCTAGTATAATTAGAGGATGAGGCTATAATAATGAGAGGGAGCAGGCTAGTATAGTCAGAGCATGCCGGCTAGTATAATCAGAGGATGAGGCCATAATAATGAGAGGGAGCAGGCTAGAATAATCAGAGGATGGGGCCATAATAATGAGAGGGGAGCAGGCTAGTATAATCAGAGCAAGCAGGCTACTATAATCAGAGGATGAGGGCTATAATAATGAGAGGGAGCAGGCTTGTATAATCACAGTGTGCAGGCTAGCATAATCAGAGGATGAGGCTATAATAATGAGAGGGAGCAGGCTAGTATAATCAGAAGATGAGTCTATAATAATGAGAGGGAGCAGGCTATGTATAATTAGAGGATGCAGGCTTGTATAATCAGAGGATGAGGCTATAATAATGAGACGGAGCAGGCTAGTATAATCAGAGATGAGGTTATAATAATGAGAGGGAGCAGGCTAGTAAAATCAGAGGATGAGGCTATAATAATGAAAGGGAGCAGGCTAGTATAATCAGAGCAAGCAGGCTACTATAATCAGAGGATGAGTCTATAATAATGAGAGGGAGCAGGCTAGTATAATCAGAGGATGAGGCTATAATAATGAGAGGGAGCAGGCTTGTATAATCAGAGCAAGCAGGCTACTATAATCAGAGGATGAGGCTATAATAATGAGAGGGAGCAGGCTTGTATAATCACAGTGTGCAGGCTAGTATAATCAGAGGATGAGGCTATAATAATGAGAGGGAGCAGGCTAGTATAATCAAAGGATGAGGGCTATAATAATGAGAGGGAGGCAGGCTAGTATAATTAGAGCATGCAGGCTACTATAATCAGAGGATGAGGCTATAATAATGAGAGGGGTGCAGGCTTGTATAATCAGAGGATGAGAGGGTGCAGGCTAGTATAATCAAAGTGTTCACACTAGTATAATCAGAGCATGCAGACTAGTATAATTAGAGGATGAGGCTATAATAATGAGAGGGAGCAGGCTAGTATAATCAGAGCATGCCGGGCTAGTATAATCAGAGGATGAGGCCATAATAATGAGAGGGAGCAGGCTAGTATAATCAGAGGATGGGGCCATAATAATGAGAGGGAGTATGGCTAGTATAATCATAACATGCAGGCTACTATAAGTCAGAGGATGAGGCTATAATAATGAGAGGGAGCAGGCTTGTATTAATCAGAGGATGAGAGGGGTGCAGTCTAGTATAATCAGAGGTTGTTCAGACTAGTATAATCAGAGCATGCAGGCTAGTAAAATCAGAGGATGCAGGCTAGTATAATCAGAGGGATGAGGCTATAATAATGAGAGGGCGCAGGCTAGTATAATCAGAGGATGAGGCTATAATAATGAGTGGAGCAGGCTAGTATAATCAGAGGATGAGGCTATAATAATGAGAGGGAGCAGGTTAGTATAATCAGAGGCTGAGGCTATAATAATGAGAGGGGAGCAGGCTAGTATAATCAGAGGATGAGGCTATAATAATGAGAGGGAGCAGGCTAGTATAATCAGAGCAAGCAGGCTACTATAATCAGAGGATGATGCTATAATAATGAGAGGGTGCAGGCTTGTAGAATCACAGTGTGCAGGCTAGCATAATCAGAGGATGAGGCTATAATAATGAGAGGGGAGCAGGCTTGTATAATCAGAGGATGAGGCTATAATAATGAGAGGGGAGCAGGCTTGTATAATCACAGTTGTGCAGGCTAGCATAATCAGAGGATGAGGCTATAATAATGAGAGGGAGCAGGGCTAGTATAATAAGAGGATGAGGCTATAATAATGAGAGGGAGCAGGCTAGTATAATCAGAGGCATGCAGGCTACTATCATCAGAGGATGAGGCTATAATAATGAGAGGGTTGCAGGCTTGTATAATCAGAGGATGAGAGGGGTGCAGGCTAGTATAATCAAAGTGTTCACACTAGTATAATCAGAGCATGCAGGCTAGTATAATCAGAGGCTGAGGCTATAATAATGAGAGGGGAGCAGGCTAGTATAATCAGAGCATGCAGGCTACTATAATCAGAGGATGAGGCTATAATAATGAGAGATAGCAGGCTAGTATATTCAGAGGATGAGGCTATAATAATGAGAGGGAGCAGGCTAGTATAATAAGAGGATGAGGCTATAATAATGAGAGGGGAGCAGACTAGTATAATCAGAGGATGAGGCTATAATAATGAGAGGGAGCAGGCTAGTATAATCAGAGCAAGTAGGCTACTATAATCAGAGGATGAGGCTATAATAATGAGAGAGATCAGGCTAGTATAATCAGAGGATGAGGCTATAATAATGAGAGGGAGCAGGCTAGTATAATCAGAGCAAGCAGACTACTATAATCAGAGGATGTGGCTATAATAATGAGAGGGAGCAGGCTTGTATAATCAGAGGATGAGGCTATAATAATGAGAGGGAGGCAGGCTAGTATAATGAGATGATGCAGGCTAGTAAAATCAGAGGATGCAGGCTAGTATAATCAGAGGTGAGCAGGCTAGTATAATCAGAGGATGAGGCAATAATAATGAAAGGGAGCAGGCTAGTATAATCAGAGGATGAGGCTATAATAATGAGAGGGAGCAGGCTAGTATAAAACAGAGCAAGCAGGCTACTATAATCAGAGGATGAGGCTATAATAATGAGAGGGTGCAGGCTTGTATAATCACAGTGTGCAGGCTAGCCTAAATAGAGGATGAGGCTATAATAATGAGAGGGAGCAGGCTTGTATAATCAGAGGATGAGGCTATAATAATGAGAGGGGTGCAGGCTTGTATAATCAGAGGATGAGAGGGTGCAGGCTAGTTTAATCAAAGTGTTCACACTAGTTTTAATCAGAGCATGCAGGCTAGTATAATCAGAGGGATGAGGCTATAATAACGAGAGGGGAGCAGGCAAGTTTAATCAGAGCATGCAGGCTAGTATAATCAGAGGATGAGGCCATAATAATGAGAGGGGAGCAGGCTAGTATAATCAGAGGATGAGAGGGTGCAGTCTAGTAAAATCAGAGTGTTCAGACTAGTATAATCAGAGCATGCAGGCTAGTATAATCAGAGGATGCAGGCTAGTATAATCAGAGGATGAGGCTATAATAATGAGAAGGAGCCGGCTAGTAAAATCAGAGGATGAGGCTATAATAATGAGAGGTGAGCAGGCTAGTATAATCAGAGGATGAGGCTATAATAATGAGAGGGAGCAGGCTAGTATAGATCAGAGGATGAGGCTATAATAATGAGAGGGGAGCAGGCTAGTATAATCAGAGCAAGCAGGCTACTATAATCAGAGATGAGGCTATAATAATGAGAGGGAGCAGGCTAGTATAATCAGAGGATGAGGCTATAATAATGAGAGGGAGCAGGCTAGTATAATCAGAGCAAGCAGGCTACTATAATCAGAGGATGAGGCTATAATAATGAGAGGGAGCAGGCTTGTATAATCACAGTGTGCAGGCTAGCATAATCAGAGGATGAGGCTATAATAATGAGATGGAGCAGGCTAGTATAATCAGAGGATGAGGCTATAATAATGAGAGGGAGCAGGCTAGTATAATCAGAGCATGCAGGGCTACTATAATCAGGGGATGAGGCTATAATAATGATAGGGTGCAGGCTTGTATAATCAGAGGACGAGAGGGTGCAGGCTAGTATAATCAAAGTGTTCACACTAGTATAATCAGAGCATGCAGGCTAGTATAATCAGAGGCTGAGGCTATAATAATGAGAGGGAGCAGGCTAGTATAATTAGAGGATGAGGCTATAATAATGAGAGGGAGCAGGTTAGTATAATCAGAGCATGCAGGCTAGTATAATCAGAGGATGAGGCCATAATAATGAGAGGGAGCAGGCTAGTATAATCAGAGGATGGGGCCATAATAATGAGAGGTAGCAGGCTAGTATAATCAGAGGCTGAGGCTATAATAATGAGAGGGAGCAGGCTAGTATAATCAGAGGCTGAGGCTATAATAATGAGAGGGAGCAGGCTAGTATAATTAGAGGATGAGGCTATAATAATGAGAGGGAGCAGGCTAGTATAATCAGAGCATGCAGGCTAGTATAATCAGAGGATGAGGCCATAATAATGAGAGGGAGCAGGCTAGTATAATCAGAGGATTGGGCCATAATAATGAGAGGGAGCAGGCTAGTATAATCATAGCATGCAGGCTTACTATAATCAGAGGATGAGGCTATAATAATGAGAGGGAGCAGGCTTGTATAATCAGAGGATGAGAGGGGTGCAGTCTAGTATAATCAGAGTGTCCGAGACTAGTATAATCAGAGCATGCAGGCTAGTAAAATCAGAGGATGCAGGCTAGTAAAATCAGAGGATGCAGGCTAGTATAAAACAGAGGGATGAGGCTATAATAATGAGAGGGAGCAGGCTAGTATAATCAGAGGATGAGGCTAAAATAATGAGTGGGAGCAGGCTAGTATAATCAGAGGATGAGGCTATAATAATTGAGAGGGAGCAGGCTAGTATAAATCAGAGGCTGAGGCTATAATAATGAGAGGGGAGCAGGCTAGTATAATCAGAGGATGAGGCTATAATAATGAGAGGGGAGCAGGCTAGTATAATCAGAGCAAGCAGGCTTACTATAATCAGAGGATAAGGCTATAATAATGAGAGGTAGCAGGCAAGTATAATCAGAGGATGAGGCTATAATAATGAGAGGGGAGCAGGCTAGTATAATCAGAGCAAGCAGGCTACTATAATCAGAGGATGAGGCTATAATAATGAGAGGGTGCAGGCTTGTATAATCACAGTGTGCAGGCTAGCATAATCAGAGGATGAGGCTATAATAATGAGAGGGGAGCAGGCTTGTATAATTAGAGGATGAGGCTATAATAATGAGAGGGAGCAGGCTTGTATAATCACAGTGTGCAGGCTAGCATAATCAGAGGATGAGGCTATAATAATGAGAGGGAGCAGCAGGCTAGTATAATCAGAGGATGAGGCTATAATAATGAGAGGGGAGCAGGCTAGTATAATCAGAGCATGCAGGCTACTATCATCAGAGGATGAGGCTATAATAATGAGAGGGGTGCAGGCTTGTATAATCAGAGGATGAGAGGGTGCAGGCTAGTATAATCAAAGTGTTCACACTAGTATAATCAGAGCATGCAGCTAGTATAATCAGAGGATTAGGCTATAATAATGAGAGGGAGCAGGCTAGTATAATCAGAGCATGCAGGCTAGTATAATCAGAGGATGAGGCCATAAATAATGAGAGGTAGCAGGCTAGTATAATCAGAGTGTTCAAACTAGTATAATCAGAGCATGCAGGCTAGTATAATCAGAGGATGCAGGCTAGTATAATCAAAGGATAAGGCTATAATAATGAGAGGGAGCAGGCTAGTATAATCAGAGGATGAGGCTATAATAATGAGAGGGAGCAGGCTAGTATAATTTAGAGGATGAGGCTATAATAATGAGGGAGCAGGCTAGTATAATCAGAGGATGAGGCTATAATAATGAGAGGGAGCAGGCTAGTATAATCAGAGGATGAGGGCTATAATAATGAGAGGGAGCAGGTGAGTATAATCATAGCATGCAGGCTACTATAATCAAGGATGAGGCTATAATAATGAGAGTGAGCAGGCTTGTGTAATCAGAGGATGAGAGGGTACAGTCTAGTATAATCAGAGTGTTCAGACTAGTATAATCAGAGTGTTTAGACTAGTATAATCAGAGGATGCAGGCTAGTATAATCAGAGGATGCAGGCTAGTATAATCAGAGGATGCAGGCTAGTATAATCAGAGGATGAGGCTATAATAATGAGAGGGAGCAGGCTAGTATAATCAGAGGATGAGGCTATAATAATGAGAGGGAGCAGGCAAGTATAATCAGAGGATGAGGCTATAATAATGAGAGGGAGCAGGCTAGTATAATCAGAGGATGAGGCTATAATTATGAGAGGGGAGCAGGCGAGTATAATCATAGCATGCAGGCTACTATAATCATAGGATGAGGCTATAATAATGAGAGGGGAGCAGGCTTGTATAATCAGAGGATGAGAGGGTGCAGTCTAGTATAATCAGAGTGTTCAGACTAATATAATCAGAGTGTTCAGACTAGTATAATCAGAGGATGCAGGCTAGTATAATCAGAGGATGCAGGCTAGTATAATCAGAGGATGCAGGCTAGTATAATCAGAGGATGAGGCTATAATAATGAGGAGGGAGCAGGCTAGTATAATCAGAGGATGAGGGGCTATAGATAATGAGAGGGGAGCAGGCTAGTATAATCAGAGGATGAGGATATAATAATGAGAGGGAGCAGGCTAGTATAATCAGAGGATGAGGCTATAATTATGAGAGGGAGCAGGCTAGTATAATTAGAGGATGAGGCTATAATAATGAGAGGGAGCAGGTTATAATAATCAGAGCATGCAGGCTAGTATAATCAGAGGATGAGCCATAATAATGAGAGGGAGCAGGCTAGTATAATCAGAGATGGGGCCATAATAATGAGAGGGGAGCAGGCTAGTATAATCAGAGGCTGAGGCTATAATAATGAAGGGAGCAGGCTAGTATAATCAGGAGGCTGAGGCTATAATAATGAGAGGGGAGCAGGCTAGTATAATTAGAGGATGAGGCTATAATAATGAGAGGGGAGCAGGCTAGTATAATCAGAGCATGCAGGCTAGTATAATCAGAGGATGAGGCCATAATAATGAGAGGGAGCAGGCTAGTATAATCAGAGGATTGGGCCATAATAATGAGAGGGAGGCAGGCTAGTATAATCATAGCATGCAGGCTACTATAATCAGAGGATGAGGCTATAATAATGAGAGGGAGCAGGCTTGTATAATCAGAGGATAAGAGGGTGCAGTCTAGTATAATCAGAGTGTCCAGACTAGTATAATCAGAGCATGCAGGCTAGTAAAATCAGAGGATGCAGGCTAGTAAAATCAGAGGATGCAGGCTAGTATAATCAGAGGATGAGGCTATAATAATGAGAGGGAGCAGGCTAGTATAATCAGAGGATGAGGCTAAAATAATGAGTGGGAGCAGGCTAGTATAATCAGAGGATGAGTCTATAATAATGAGAGGGATGCAGGCTAGTATAATCAGAGGCTGAGGCTATAATAATGAGAGGGAGCAGGCTAGTATAATCAGAGGATGAGGCTATAATAATGAGAGGGAGGCAGGCTAGTATAATCAGAGCAAGCAGGCTACTATAATCAGAGGATAAGGCTATAATAATGAGAGGTAGCAGGCAAGTATAATCAGAGGATGAGGCTATAATAATGAGAGGGAGCAGGCTAGTATAATCAGAGCAAGCAGGCTACTATAATCAGAGGATGAGGCTATAATAATGAGAGGGTGCAGGCT
Source organism: Taudactylus pleione (assembly GCA_031769625.1). NCBI lineage: Eukaryota > Metazoa > Chordata > Amphibia > Anura > Myobatrachidae > Taudactylus > Taudactylus pleione. The sequence goes on from JAUIMM010000727.1 coordinate 1,917,971, forward strand.
TGTATAATCACAGTGTGCAGGCTAGCATAATCAGAGGATGAGGCTATAATAATGAAGGGAGCAGGCTTGTATAATTAGAGGATGAGGCTATAATAATGAGAGGGAGCAGGCTTGTATAATCACAGTGTGCAGGCTAGCATAATCAGAGGGATGAGGCTATAATAATGAGAGGGAGCAGGCTAGTATAATCAGAGGATGAGGCTATAATAATGAGAGGGAGCAGGCTAGTATAATCAGAGCATGCAGGCTACTATCATCAGAGGATGAGGCTATAATAATGAGAGGGTGCAGGCTTGTATAATCAGAGGATGAGAGGGTGCAGGCTAGTATAATCAAAGTGTTCACACTAGTATAATCAGAGCATGCAGGCTAGTATAATCAGAGGATAAGGCTATAATAATGAGAGGGAGCAGGCTAGTATAATCAGGAGCATGCAGGCTAGTATAATCAGAGGATGAGGCCATAATAATGAGAGTGTAGCAGGCTAGTATAATCAAGTGTTCAAACTAGTATAATCAGAGCATGCAGGCTAGTATAATCAGAGGATGCAGGCTAGTATAATCAAAGGATAAGGCTATAATAATGAGAGAGAGCAGGCTAGTATAATCAGAGGGATGAGGCTATAATAATGAGAGGGAGCAGGCTAGTATAATTAGAGGATGAGGCTATAATAATGAGAGGGAGCAGGCTAGTATAATCA